>FR989931.1:15348660-16574681 GCA_905404155.3 Plebejus argus | reverse complement strand
ACACAAATTTTCGTCAGAATAGGTACCAAATAGACAACTATGGTACCTATTCTGACGAAAATTCCGCTCCTCCTCCGCATTAATAACATAGATAATTTTGCACATATTTATTGCATTTCCAATGTCTTTAATTACTTATTAGACATCGTAAGGAAAATAGCATCATATTATCTGAAGACTGAATCGCATATTCAGATATACTCGTACCTAATGTTATTTTCTTTGTATCTTCTTAATAACACTTTTTATAGGCAAAAAAATAAAACCATCATAAAACCCACGGACTCTCACTACACTTCGCTAAACGATTCGCTAATAATAATTACTTATAGTCACAATATTATAAAGTATATACTAATTATTCGTAATTACTATGTGCGTATCTAGTGGATCTTATTCAGTAATAATTTCACTTTCTCCGATGCGCCTCCATCCATTGCGACTTTTCATCCGTCAAGCATCAGACAGGTGATCAGTGATTATGTTTATCCATTTATACTTATACCCGTTCATGCTTCTTATGCCATTGGAATGTCCAAGATCTGTGACACAAATGTAGGTACATCCCGGTGGTTGAGTAACACTGGCAGCTTGCAATGATGCAGCTTTTTTCTGTATAATTTTTTTCGATGTTTTTTTCATTTTTAAGGTTCCGTACCCAAAGGGTAAAAACGGGACACTATTACTAAGACTTCGTTGTCTGTCCGTCTGTCCGTCTGTCTGTCTGTCTCCAGGCTGTAACTCAAGAACGGTAATAGCTAGAGATTTGATATTTTCACCGGTTATGTATATCTGTTGCCGCTATAACAACAAATACTAAAAATAAAATAAAATGAATATTTAAGGGGGGCCCCCATACAACAAACGTGATTTTTTTGGACTTTTTTGCTCTATATAAAAAATGGCAACAAGTAGGTACTTGAATTTTTCACAAAATCCTTAGTTATATGTGTAATTTAATATTTAATAATAATATTAAAATAAAATAAAAAAATAAGGGGGGCTCCCATACAAAAAACACAATTTATGGCCTAATTTTGCTCTATAATGGTACGGAACCCTTCCTGCGCGATTCCGACTCGCACTTGGCCGATTTTTTTATTTAAGATTTGTTTTAGAGTTGTCGATAATTCTGCTTTTGATAATAAGTTTAAAATTGATATTAAATAAAAAAATATTTTTTAAATTTTATTCGCATTGCTTCAAGAACAATAATTAGTGATCCGATTTGGCTAGCAATTTTCTTGCATATTTTTGTTTATCACGCGGGAATTAATTTTTCGTCATCTGGGATGAAAACTATTGTACGTACTTTTCCATGGATTTTTTTCCAGGACGCGTGTTTTCTTTCATCGTAATCTGTTTAGCAATTGAAGAGTGAAATAGTAATTACATACATGATACAAGGTATATTATTATCTAATGGCTTCTAAATTAGGTCACTATGAACTGTAGACATTCAGCTAGAAAACTGGAACATAGAAGATATTTTTCCGGAAAATACTGGCGCTTAATCTCTTCTGATGGAACTAGATATGCTTATATAACTGTTACTGATATCGCGTGTATCATGTATAAGGTGCATGTAAGGGCATACTGCGGTTAGTCACACTTACCACAAGTCAGTAGTGGTCCCTATGCCCTTCGCGATCTATTTTAGATGTATCTTATATTACAGTTTATTAATAACATGTGTTATGCGGGAGAACTTGTCTCTATATTGTTGCTTTTTAGATTCTTCTTAGATTGATATTAGTTAAGTTATCTTTCAGTTTTTGGTAAAAGTCTGGTCCTTATGAGGCAGTCCGGCCGGTCGTGGACAGTGTCTTGTTAGACACTGTTAGACAGATCCGGGACACTCTCCGTTCAACGGCTGATGGCAAGCCACAGGTAGTTTTAGTGGGTCGGCTGACGCTTTTCGTTGGCTAGTCCCACTTACCCCCGGGGTAGGCGCATCCCTGACCCGTGCCAGGCATAGAGCGTTTCCACTGTGAATCAAAAACCTTTAACAGTCGAAGAGTCAATCTTTTCATCGTCGTTGCACTTGCCAAATCCTCTATGTGTTAGTCAAATTTTCAGGGGTAGACAATAAACTATTTTATTGAATGATTGATGGACTTATCAATAATTAATTAAAGGTCTTATAGTTCATGCATAATAAGAATTGCCACCATACTTTATTTTTAATTTTATTTTATTGTCTACCCCTGAAAATTTGACTAAAACTACGTAGAGGATTTGGCAAGTGCAACGACGACGTCATATTATATACATACTAATATCATAAATGCGAAAGTGTGTCTGTCTGTCTGTCTGTCTGTCTGTCTGTCCATCTGTCCGTCTGTCTGTATGTCTGTCTGTTGCCTCTTCACGCCCAAACCGCTGAACCGATATTGCTGAAATTTGGCATGGATATTTTGAGTCCCGGAAAAGGACGTAGGATACATTTTGTCTTGGAAAAAGGTACGGTTCCCGCGCGATAAACGAGTTTTGGCGCAGCGGAGTTGCGGGCGTCATTTAGTTGATTATAAGGCCGTTAGGTGACAAAACTAAATGTTTATCTACTAGTAAAAATGCGCAAAACAAGTTCTGTCGACAGGTCGGTCTGGGATGAATTCGCCGTATCAATTGGCCTTTGGATACTTAATGACTTGTCGCTATTGATTTTATCAACATTGTCTATGACAGCCACACTTTTAACGCATTGTTATATTGCATAACATCATCAAGACTGGACAATGGGTCTCTAATCAACTTACACTTTTACGATTACCAAATATCGGGAGCCATGCGTGAAGTATCCGGCCGGCAATTAGGAGACACTTTATCGCAGCATCACTGATGAAAGTAGCAGATAGTGTTCCATTCGGGGTTATTTTAGCTCTATATTTGTTACATTGAGCCTTATTGCCTTGTCGTAAAGGCCTCGTTGATAAAATAACTACGGTCACTACAGCACGACTCGTCAGTTCCCTGTCAACTGTATTTTCTATGCAGTCCAGCGGAAGGTCGTGAGTTCGCTCCCTGCTGTGAGATTCTAAAAAGTCCGTCAAGTGTCAACTGACTGTTTATTGGATATTCGGAGGTCTTAGTTTTCTTTTTTCCGTTTTAAAGGCACATAATATGTAACATATCGCAATAAACATCCTCCTAACCTTTAGTTTTTAAACTAAAACATAATATGAATGAAACTAAACAACTTAAATAAATTGATGAATAGGTAAATCCTACTTTATTTGATCGAGTTGTATAATCTGCCTCAGTGAGAAAACTACTATTTGCGTAAAAAGATGTCGTGTTTTATAATAATAAATTGCTTGTGTCCTAGTAGCAATAACTTGTAATAAACTAATAATACGGAATATTATATTACTCAAACAAACCATTAATTTTGTTTTCTACAAAAATATTTTATACAATCAGATAAACTTAATTAAACTTAATACTCAAATCAGAGATCTTATCTACGATAGACCAATCAAATTAAATTTTTACTTTCGTTTTCAAAGAAACAGAACTATAAATAAGATAAACTGATAAGTGGACCTACAAGATTTTGGTGTGGGAAGCAATTGCAGATATTGTACCTAATATTACTATCAGAAAAAAATTGATTTACATGCAGATGACAGGGAGTATGTTAAGGCCCCTAATTACGACTAACTTTAAGAATAAAGATAACATAGTATTTTGGTTTTGTGTGGTCAAATAATGTGGTCCGCCATCTGCCTATAAATCAATTTATCTGACAGTACCTAGTAATCTTATTAATACCAAAAGTCCTATTGTAATGAATCTAAATAAAAATGTTGAAATGAATAGGTAGATATAAAAATGTTTTAGATGAACTGATGATTAAACTCTTTCTGTTTTTAATATGCTGCAGAGCTTAAGCGGTTCCCATCAATAGAAAGAGTAATTCAAGGAGTACCGAAGCCCCGGGCGAAACACTTTAAAATTTTTTGCAATATTCGTTTTCTAATCAATATATCATTAGCTGCGCCTGCGGCTACACTTTGTAGATCCTCCGATTATATTAAATGCTTTCACTCACTAATCAATACTTATTATAATTGATGTGTAAGACGTTCATTAAGTTGACCTCTTGTACTTCAGATATCATCGCTTTCTTTATGTTCAACGACTTAACAGGTGGGCTCTATGAGGTAACATTTATTTCTTTGTATGTTCTTTTGATGGTATTTTATGGACCTGAGTGAACCTTGGATTTTTTCAAGTTTGATTTTAAAGTGGCGAAAGTAAACCCCTTGTCGATTAACATTTTCTTAAATGATATTTATTAAGAAAATATATTAAAATTCAAATGTCATTATTGCCAGAATGTTGTTGATATAAAGGTCTTATTAACTACTTATAGTTCTAACATTCATTCATTCTCATTCATACAATCTTGCTCATTTAATTTGTGATACCAGAATGAATAATTGAGATGATTTAAAATTTCAAACAATTTGATTCCCCTTATATTAAAGTCTGTGAAAGGCACAGGTGAAAAGTAACTAATTTTTGATTTAGCGAGTTGAAATATTTACCTTTGGAAATCTTGGTGTGAACTTACCCTTCATGCGGTTCAACCAACTTTGAAATATTTGATGCGAGTATGAATGAAGCTAGAAAAAGGTGTCTAAATATAACTAGTAATTCCATTCATAGGAATTCTAATTATGCAGACGTTCTCGCTAGACTAGGCTTGGTATGTGAGGAGTATTTTTTAACAAAAGGCACGCTGATTGTGTATTTTGAGATGATGAGTATATTATTTGTAATTATAAACAGGTGTCAGACTTGTGTAACAACATTGTTAGTTATAATGAAGCTATTTTCGGCCTCGCAAAAAGTTATGACCATTGATGTTAGCTATGTTTATAATTCCTGTTGTATTGTATTCATCCCTGTAATAATTTTCATAATATTCCTGCAGAAACTTCAATTTGGGAATTAGATATAGTTCGTTTAAGACTGAAGATTGGACTAAAGTCATACTTTTCAATTCACAATAAAAAATTTGCGTCTCCCGTAGGCACGTGGACAGGTGGGCGCATCTATAGTTTCGAAATGGCTACCGACTGGTCGGTGTAACAGACTGACAACCCAAGAAAAGGTAGCGTGACGAACGGATGCGTTCGATTAAGAGTGGCCAGTAATATCACAGGATCGTGAAGTTTGGTAAGAAAGAGGGGAGGCCTTTGCCCAGCAATAATGGGACATTGTAGGCTGCTTATAATAATAATACGTCTTAATGATAATTAAAAATTAAGGGTTCCCATTCCTAGTTATTATTTTAATGCATCATCATCATCATCTTTTCTTGTTTAATCCAACCCGTCAAATTCGAGACCGTTGGACCTTTTATTAGAATACTTACCATTTTATTGTTTCTTAGAAAATGGACTGGATCGAACGAGAAACGAAGCTGCATCAAACGTAGAATTGGTCTTATAAATTTTCCCGCAACGTGGGAAGTAGCGTTGGCGCCAGTAACTATACTTGTTGCTGGCAGCTAGGAATGTATCCGACTTCGCACACCTGTGTGTTGTACTGTGCCTGTTACTACCGAACAACGGGCTATTTATATCCAAAGATCCTTTCAAGGTGTCAAGAATTTTAGCATCAAATGTTTTAGGTTTTGTTTCTATAATATTATCACTAATCAATAGGTGCGATGAATCACAGGAAAATGTAAAAAAACGAAAAAAATTGATCTAGCTAATCCCACGAAGTACTGGAAAGATTTTTAGGACATTTGCCACAAATATAGAGTAGACCACAGGGAAGGGCATAATGGGAAATGTATTATTCTGGGATGAAAATTATCCTCTGTCCTTTTCCGGGACTCAAAGTTACTTCATACCAAACTTTAGCAAAATAGTTTCTGCGGTTTCAGACAGACAGAAAGTCAGTCACACTTTCGCGTTTATAATAATATTAGTAAGTATAACATGGGTGTTATAGTAAAACGTATGCCTTACCCATTTTAATCAGCAGCACACCAAGCTGCTCTTGAACTTGTACCGCGGTCGACAGTATCCGTTCGCTGTCGTTTTCATCGAAACCACCTGCCAGCTTTCACGGCCCGGATAATATCACTATATCAAACAATACCGTTCGAAAGTACGAAGAAAGGAGAGGATGTAAGTACCTTTCTTCTATTTCCTTTATAAATGTCGACGTTTGTTATAGATAAACTAGATTTTACCCGTTCGCTGCGCTGAAATTAGTTTATCAAGCTAGCCGTATATTTTGCCGAAATAAAAAAGTATATTCAGGTCTCTGTCATTTCCCGGGGATCAATTTGTCTGCATCACAATCAGTTCAGCAATTAGGGGGGAACAGCTTAAAGACAGCATCGCATTGCAAATACATATAACTTTAGTATGAATATTGAAAGGTTACGTTAGATAAATAATTAAATACTTCAATTATTAATATTAGGTTAAAACTAGAACATAGTCACGTTATCTTATTTTTATATTGATTCTTGCTACCATCACCACTTTTTGCTGTACTTAGTTTCTAGATCTTATTATCTTACAAAAATGTTCAGTATGATTATCGAAATATTTTCAATTGTATTTCTTCAATTCTTAAACTTCTTATCCTTTCGCTCCATTGTTGATTTGTTGCATTAAAGTTATTATTTTTGTCGGCATGTCACATTAAATTACATTTCAAGTAAACTGCTGTACTCCAAATGTAATTTCGTGTACCACAAATGGTAATACCATGTCAACTCCACAAAATATACAATTTCATAACACCTAGCGGGCATTAACGTCGGTTCCGGCACACAATAATTAGATTATAAGTTTATTGCTGTCTTGTTAAAGGCCCATTACACGCAGTTATTCTGCTGTTAAACTTCAATCATGCCGCCCACTTGTAGTATTTGTTAGTTCCAAATATTTCTTTTCCAAATAGTCCTTTGGTTAAAAATTTAAGGACAAGAAAATCTATACCGTACTAAATATTTTTATTAAATTACTATTTTTCATATTTAGTTCAGACTACATATGGAAAATACACTGATTTCTATTTTTGTTTTAAAGCGGAAGACGAGTTCTGTGATTTTAAAATGGGTGAATTTTTACCCAGGTTTAATTTTTTAGTCTCGATTCTTATAATTCACTACATAACATTACATTGCACAAAGCACATTTAACTTTTTTTTACTTATTTACATTTAATTGTTTGATTTATAAAGCGACTAGATGACGCCCGCTACTCCGTTGCGCCAAAACTCGTTTATCGCGCGGAAACCGTACATTTTCCCAGGACAAAAAGTATCCTATGTCCTTTCCCGGGACACAAAGTATCTCCATGCCAAATTTCAGC
Organism: Plebejus argus; assembly: GCA_905404155.3. Taxonomy (NCBI): domain Eukaryota; kingdom Metazoa; phylum Arthropoda; class Insecta; order Lepidoptera; family Lycaenidae; genus Plebejus; species Plebejus argus. The sequence goes on along the minus strand of FR989931.1, from coordinate 16,567,328 downwards.
AAAATCGGTTCAGCGGTTTGGGCGTGAAGAGGTAACAGATAGACAGACATACAGACAGACAGACACACTTTCGCATTCATAATATTATAAAGCAATGAAGGTGATTATTATTACCCTCCTGACACAATACGGTGTGATATTACACGACAAAACCTCGAAACACACTCGTTTATCAGGCAGCATTGTCTCACAGCTTGTTAGTGTCCAACTGAAAGATCTATTAGGTCCAATCTAGGGCTTAGGGCTAATCTCAGGGCGCCACGGGTCAGCGGCGCAGCGGCAAATAACACTTTTGCTACGTTCATTTCAGAGAATGTGCTAGTTAAGACATATCACGTTCCATTCTAGATCTTTAGCTTTAATGGGACTGCTAGCTTTAAATACCAAGGTGTCTTTAAATAGGTATTCAGTAAAAAAGTGTAAATACTTCTAATTAAGCGACTACATATTTTAATTATAAGAGAGGATAAGCTGAGTTACATACAGATTTACTGATTACCTGCTCCTAAATATTTAGCTTTTTAGACAAATTGTTCTATTCCAACAACATTCAGAATAATATCTGCCGTTTAATTTTTTATTAGATACTTTTATTTTATTACTGGTATCAACTTAGTATGTTCTTTATATTGATCATAAAATTTTTAAAAGTGTACTGCAATAAAGAATCGTTTCACATAACCTTCAGCACCCTAGGTTTTGGAGACAAAATGAAACAAGGATAGAAGTATAAAAGTTTATTTAAGGCGAATCGTGTATAAAATAACATAATTTAATATTTACAATACATTCTAATTACAACTAATTAATTTATTGCGAGGTTCACACTATTATTTACATTCATATTTACATTTTGTTTCACAATTTTAAAGCTAATCTCCATTTCACTGGATTTATAAATAGAGATCAATAAATGTCTTTTATATTATAATTTTATGTAAAACATGTTCGTAAATTGATTATTAATAATTATATATTCATCGAAGAAATTCAAAAATTTCACATTGTTGTCATTTGCATCAATGAGTTATTCGTTGATTCATCAAAAAACTTGTTCTACGACTCTACGTGATGCTACAGTATGACAATATTGAATGCCACACACAGTTTCTTGGCGCCAAAGAAAATATCGCCTAATATCGGAAATATTTGTCTTACACAAAAACAAAGTCGAGAATTAGCAAATTCATTTTACTCTACATAATATACTCCTTATAAGTTACTAATCTGGCGTAATTATTATGGAGAGTAAAATGTACGGGCTTATTATGCTAAGACTGTGACTGTCTTTATCTGTCTAACTAGTTTTCTAAGATATGAGATAAAGACAGCAACATAGCTAAGTCTTGTCTCATTCTTCGTTTGTAACTAAGGCAGGTAGAGTTCGTAGTAAAAGTTTTTTAACAATATATCTTTAAATCTATTTAGCATCTTTATCGACGTTTTTTTATTACAAAACGTAATATCGTTCGATTTAAGTGATTTCAACTTCACTAGTAAATAATAATAAAGATTTAATAATAATTTTATACAATTTAAAGAGTAAAAATTTGACAGTATTTACAATTAACAAAAATCACAATAAGCAAACCAATAGTGCTCTATGTAGAGAATAACATAAAACATCTATATGCTAAGAGATGGTCGTTTCTTTCTGACGCTTTTGCTGTTTTTACCGAATATCGTGCCGATTACCTGAAAAGAAAAAAAAAGATTAGAAAATGTATATTTTAAAGTAGATAATGTTTTGCCGTTTGCGGGAGTAAAAAATAGCTTTAAGGAGGAAAATACTGCAATTAAAATACAGCTACAATTAATACTGAGAACGCATTCTAAGAAAAACTATTCCCGACGAGGCGACAAAAAGTGTTCGACATCGAAGAGGCTTAGTTTAGAGTTAGATATTTCTCTACTAGGAGGCGACACCGTTCCGACGTATACGGAAGCTGGATCGTAAATATGGCGAATGTCTATTAGAGGCGTAATACGTCATGTTTACTAAGCCATGGTTTATTCATTTCATATCGATGTACAGCAAATGCATACACTGTAGACATCTAAAAACTATCTTCAGCATGGCATTACTATATTTTTTATACTAATAAATCGACGTCTATAAAATTTCTGATGTTAAGAGAATTAAATCATTATAAATTAAATGACTTGTCTTGTATAACTTATGGCTGAAAAAATCTATGTCATCTAAATAGTGATAAACTGTAAATAGCACAGTTTGGTGATAGCAGACTCTACTGTAGATACCAGAATCGGCGAAACCGCGGCGACTTCGATACATTATCTCCAGAAGAAGCTGCGTAGCTTAGAGCTAGCGCTACTACCAAATTAGAGCTACCATCTATTTGACACATATTTAACACGTCTTCTCGCATAGATATCCTATCTATCATTCCAAGTCATCGTTTGTGATTTGTGAACAAGATCTAAGCATAAATGTCCCATCAATTATTCCAAGTCACCGTTTATAAACAAGATCTAAGAATAGCCTACCTTGGAGACCGAGTAAGCGGCAAGTTTCCGTCGTGGCGTGGGCAGCAGTAACGCGGTCGCGCGCGCCTCCCGCAGCAGCGCATGAAAGGCGAGTGCGGCGCCGGCGCACGACTCCGCCGCCGACACCTCGTAGAACTGGCATCCGAAGCGGAGAGACAGCTCCTGACCTTCTTCCGCGTGGACCTCCCTGGAGAGAGAAGAGATTTGAGCGTCTTGTTTGAACTCTCTGATGCAGAAATTTGGAAAGGCTACCTTCAAGTTTGAAAAGATAATGTTAGCAAGTGCTAGGGTATTCCATAACTAAATCAGAAAATTTAAATGTTTCAGAACAAATCTAATGAACCACTTATGCCCAGTTTCTGAGGTTTTTTGACCGGAGTTTATCTTTTCACTATCGCTTTTGATTGGCTGACGTCAAAAAATTTACCAATCAACAACGTTAGTGAAAAGATAAACTCCAGTCAAAAAACCTCAGAAACCGGGCACTAGAGCTACAAATTAGGTATTGAAGCTTATATCAATTTAATAATATATTATTTTCATCAGCAGATATAAAGAACCGCTAAGAATGTGCTACAAAGTAACTAAAGATTATAACAGTTTAAATCTTCATCAGCAGCTTCTTCTGAGCTGGACTAAGCTTATCTCTTCATCTAAACGTTGACACACAAAAAATATATAAAAAAAACCTATCTTTCGAGGGTACGTTGGGCATAAATTTATCCATACCTGGCGTGTTCGAGGTCACGTTTGTTGCCCAACAGTGTGATGGCGGCGCAGCTCGGCAGCCTGGTCCTCTCCAGCAGTGCCAGCAGCTCAGCAGCCGCCAGGAACGACCGTCTCTCGCAGACGGAGTACACCACCGCGAACGCGTCCCCCCATCGGATGTGCTCGCCTAAGCAGCCGCGTATCTGAAAAGATGGTTGAGTTTAGCTGGTGTTTCGGGGCTATGACTTCTTCGTTAAGCTGGTGTCCTTGAGCTTAAAATATATTCAAAAAATTACGTTTTGAGTTATGAGTGCAAACTTGTTCTTCAGATCATGTAGAACAATACTGCATTCAAAATTTAACAAAAAAGCAGCGACCCACTAGTAAACCTTCAAGAAAAGAGCGTATTCCCTCTTAAAAGGCCGGCAACGCACCTGCAGCTCTTCTGATGTTGCGAGTGTCCATGGGCGACGGTAGTTGCTTACCATCAGGTGACCCGTTTGCTCGTTTGCCCCTTATTTAATAAAAAAAAAGTAATCTTGAGCTGTAACAATAATTTACGAAAATGATTTTGTGATAGCTAAAAAGAGCATACAATTGATCAGGTGACCTTGAGCTTGACTTCTATGATTCACTGGTGTTCTTCAGCTTGAGATGTTTTAGACTTACTATTTTAGATACTTATTAGAGATACTGATTTGTTTTTGCGGGAAAATTAGTGAGTGTGAGAGTAAAATATTTTAGGCATTTAGGTAGGTCATATTTATTTCTGGAATTGGGCTCAATTCTTCGACAGAACAAAATAATATACATATATTTAAATCTAAAGGCCCTATAGGAAAACTATAAAATATCTTTGAACATAAATATTGACTGCAAGGAAATATGTGCTCGCTCATATATCTGCGAAACTGCAGTGAGGACCAGCCAATAACAAGAGCTGGCTTCTCCATAAACGTGACGTAATATGGGCATGGAATGCAGTTGGCGGTTTAGCGGCTATCGGACGCGCATTTTCGGCGCCAGCATTCTTTAGCGTTTACAACAGCTTCCATGAAAGGTCACTAGCAAATTGCGGCAAGTTGCCGACATTGTAAGATTCGCGAAGTCATAACAATATAGCAAAACTAGGTGTCCGTTCGTTGCGTAGAAATTTGTTTATCGCGCGATAATCGTAATTATCTCCGAGAAAAACTATTCTATGTCTTTCCTAGATACTTGAGTATATTTTTACCAAACTTCATCAAAATTGGTTCAGAAAAAGCTTGGTAACCAACAGATATATAGACAAATACATTTGCTTTTATAATATTATTATGGTTTGTTACAGAAATCGGAAGATGGTCGTTTGAAATTTCGAATAAAAATTTAGATAACCGATGCGACAAGTAGGCGGGTACTGTGTACTAAATTCTAACTCAATAAATCATTTTAGTAATAGAAAGTAACGTTTGAAAATAAAGTTATCCTAATAACACAGAATTTCACAGTCAAATTAATACAAAGACAAATACGAAGAAAGTTAATGATGACAAGTTTAATTAAGATGAGGAATTCAAACGAGTATGATGATTAAAGACATGAGTAGATGAAGTGGGTAATTAACATTTTACAACATATAACAGTAACTCTATAAAGTCATTTTTATCCTCAAATTATTTTGAACAAACCTTGTACCTTACATCATCTAACTTCATCAGCTATACATAGATTCCACATTTTTTTATTACCGTATTCCGTACCCAAAGGGTACTTAAACTGGATCCTTTTACTGATACTTCGATGTCTGTCCGTCTGTCCATCTGTCGCCAGGCTGTAACTTAAGATCGGTATAAGCTTGAGGATTATTTAAGGAGGCCCCCATACAACAAACGTGATTTTTTTGGCATTTTTTGCTCGATATCAATAATGGTAACAGGTAGGCACTAGGATTTTTTACAAGGTAGTTTATTATATGTGTGCTTTATAATTAATAATAATAATAATAAAAATAAAAATTAAGGGGGGCTCCCATAGAATAAACACATTTTTTGGCCTATTTCCGAGAGTCCGACTCGCACTTGGCCGATTCTTTCCCGGTCCTAATTTCCTTTTATGCAAAAAAACGAACATTTGCAAATTGCCAGTTACCCACTTCATCTACGCATGTATTATTAATTGTGAAACGGGCAATTTGTTTTGATACTAATGTAGTAACAATCTGTATGTAATTAAATGGTTACACTGGTTACGGGTTGCCCGCGGCCCGTTGTCAGATTACCATCTTCATTGTTTGCTGGTTAATTAAACGGTAACCATCTATCTCTTAATTCGCTTCCTAATAGAGCAATACCTGATGTAACTAATGAAGCAACTGTTATGGCTTAAATGTTATCATATTTATCTTTTTCATCGTGGAACACTACCGTGACATAAGTTTTGCTGAAAACACCTACCCATTGCCTTAGAAAGTATTTATGTTAAACTTTTTAGGTTTACGGAAAAATTATTTGGGTGATCACTGCTGATCTGTAACTGATAAAGTATGTCTAAGGGACTGTCCGCGCTGCGAATTTAAGCCGCGCGGATTTTTTCTCGTTCTATTGACCGAGACGTCCGCATATTTTTGGTTTCATTGTCTAAACTAATTCATCTCGCTATCATCTTCAAATATTTTACTGTGAGCATTTCGTATCATGTATATGACAGTGCATGCAACGTGCACAAACCAGTACTCTTTTCTTTCTTTCTACGCATCTCTTCTCTATATATCTTCTCTATTCTAAACATTCGATATAATATATCGATATTAATTATGAAACATAAGAAATAATTAAGGTTAAAAGACTTGAAACTTACGGCACAATTAGATGTGTCTAATATCTCAACCTCGGACACCGCTCCATCGAACGCTACTCGGTGCTGATATAGAAAATCTGCAACAAAACATAAGCATTTATTATAGTTTAAACATTAAATAATAAGGCTTGATTAACTCGGAGCCGTGGGCTAAAGATGTTAGGCAATTTAAACACTTTATTTAATTTAATTAAATAGTTATCTAAATGGAAGCAAAAAAATAATTTGAAACAATAATTACTGTGCCATTATACAGTGGAAATTTTAATGGTTGTTTTCCCGCAATAAAATGATTCTATCTTAGTAGTACAATAGATTTGTTAAGTTTTTTTTTGTTCAAATCAAAAAAAAATTCGGTCGGGTCCATAGTAACTCGCGCCTATCGGCATAAAGTTTTCATAGTACGTCATAAAAAATATTTTGTATTTTCAAAAAATTATGGTTCGATAGTACTACTATAGGTAAATCGTTCTGCTGCGGAAAAACAACCACTAAAATTTCACGTTGTATATTCCATTATTGTACGATGAATAAAAATTAGCATAAATTGGTAAATTTTAACCATCCCTTGTTAACAAATCAAAGTAATTCAGAACGTGTGGTACCTAAGATATAAAGCATAATATAGATTCAATAACAATAATTCACACAATAACTGATATCATTCGCCTTAAATACTGACAATGATAAACAAAATGGCGATAATCCTTTCCTGAAGATGGATGATCTTCCGCATATCACAGTAAGCTTAATGAACATCATCACAATCAATTAATCGTTGACGTAAACGCGTACTGCAGAAGCAGGAAGTGCTACTGTTACTTGACGCATTCGTTTTTTGAATAAACGTCATATTAACACTTTCATGCAATTTCCGGTCAATTAACTGTGATAATTTTATTTAAAAGAGTTTTATTGAATGTTTTATGGTATTTTGGTGCATTTTACTCTTTACAAGTTGATTGATGCTCAGAGGTTTGAGTTTTGACTGATTTGGATGACTTTTGAATACTAAAGCAATACAGTCATTATAATTTAATTATTATGTACTTACCTAATCGTTTTTCATGCTATCTCTTTCGTAAAACAAAGTTTGTGACACGAAACGAACTTTTAAAAACCCTCTTCTCGCAGGTAGGCCTTAGCGCCTAAACCTATGAGAAGTTTTCTCTAAGTTTAGTTCCTAGTAAAGTTATCAATTATGTAGCTAATTATATTTTTTCTAGAGTAAGAAAACTTACCTCCAGTAGAGCTGTACTCGCCAATGTAGCGCTTCGTCAGGTAACGCACCACGACCGCTGAAACAAACATATTACATTCAGTATATTATCTAATTTATAAAATTCTAGTATCACGGTAACTCTTCCAAAACGGTTCAAATGATTTTAATGAAATTTTGCATGTACATTCGTTAGACATGAGAATAGGTTTTTATCTACTTTTTATATTGATACTAGAAATAAATAATAATGTATATATGGCAAAACAACGTTTGCCGGGTCAGCTAGTTAAGAATATGATTTTTGGCATATTAATTTGGTCAAGATAATTTTTTAATGACAACGAAAATACGAGACGAGAGTCTAACGACAACTTTTTCTCTTATAAAAAATTATAATATAACCTTCAATATAATTTTAATAACTTTCCTACAATATAACTTGTATTTACACTTTCTTATAAATACATAGTAGCCTGTTAATCGCATGCAATATTAATTATATGTTTATACTGTGGGTCGTTCCTCCCAACTTTCTACGTTGATTGGACTTTTTCCCTTCTGGAATAGAATGGAAGGTAAATCAAGGGAGATGACGTGGCATAATCTTGCGCTACCGAGTACTGACATGTCCTGGTAGCTTAGATGTGCCCTTTGTTGTGCCGATAATGACTTCGTTTTCAAATTTAATATCCAATGGGTTCAAGAACGTTCAAGGTGGGGTTTCATTTGTATTTTAGTACCATCGGAGAAATTAATCTATATCTCTATAAAAGGTAGATATGTGGAAGGATATTTTGTGATTTTAAGTAATTTCAAGTCGCTGGTTGGGCCCTGGCAAAACCTGACTAAATGATGTAGATTTTCCAACTGCCTAAGAATCAATTTATCAAATAGTTATACCTGCATGTATTTTAATGAATAATTAAGCTTTAAATTTAACTTAAACATAGTAAATTAAATAATTGTTTGTTCATAAAGTTACATTGAGTCAAACCTGTCGAGAGCAATATATAACTTTGTAAACTCATTAATTGTTTATTTATTAGTAAGGCTGAGTCAAATCTATCGGGAGAATTTTGTAGAATGACTAAAGTTGCAACTTTGTTTTACTTACTAGCTACATAATTACATATTAAGTAATAGCTAAGTGTAAGTACAACAATGAAGCTAAGTATTAAAAGTTCCACTGTATAATAGTTAATTTAGGCTGGTATCGGGTTGGCGGTCGTGAGTTCAAATCAGTTTCATAACAAATGAACGCGCTCGTTACGCAATCGCGGCGGTGTCGCATGACAATGGACTTGAAATGCATCGCAGGAGTCGCCAACCAGCGGTCTACTAAGGCTGCGTTCACACCAAACTGTAGGCCGCTGAAAGTAAGCGAGCGTTATACAGTTTATGCTAACAGCTTAAGGGCCTGTTTCACCACTTTCTGATAAAGTGCCGAATAGGCTATTCACAACTTTTTTGACAGATTCTCCAATCTCCATACTTCATCTGTCAAGTTAAGTGGTGGATAGCCTATTCGGCACTTATCAGTTATCGGGAAGTGGTGAAACAGGCACTTAGTAACTTAGCCGAAAATAATTACGTTATTAGGCTATTCTACTGAGCTAGTGAGTTTGTTTACACACGGCTACTGAGAGTCAGTCACGTGTGAGCAGCCTTACATATCCAAGGTACCACTCGTACCTTGGATAGTTTCTGTAAATGAAAGTATAGTACAACTTACATTTAGTTATCTGTTAAAGAAAACCTTTTCTTTTCAATACGAAAGTAATAATAAACTATTTTTAATGAATGTTAATATTTCAAATGACATAAGTAAAATACTAATACAAAACCACATACAAACGCATTTTATTTTTAACAAAATTGAAAGGAACTTTTATACTAAAAAGTTCATACAAATGTAGTACAGAAAACTGGAAAAGGTTGGCGAACTCTTCTCTACACTTTACAGTTTACACGCATAGAGCATTCAAGTTGGCGCCATCAATACATCGCCTGAGTTACATTGTAAGAGCAAATAATGTTTCACTTCTAGAACTTTTTTTTGCACTCAGAGCTTATGGCGTCATTCATCAAAAGTTTGTTGACGCCTGACGGGAATACGAGAAAAAAGGTTTCTGAAACTGGATTAAGGTAAACTGTAATAAAATTTAGTAGGCTGTGGTAAATTAAACGTAAGGGTCGGTTCATTCCAAATAGGGATACAAAAAATTGGCCAAGTGCGAGTCGGACTCGCGCACGAAGGGTTCCGTACCGGTATAGAGCGAAAGTAGGCAAAAAATTGTGTTTCTTGTATGGGAGCCCCCCTTAAATATTTACTTAATTAAAATTTTCTTATAAATTGTCAAATTATATTTGTAATTTGACAATTTGTAATTAAGGATTTTGTGAAAATTTCAAGGGCCTAGCTGTTACCATTATTGATTACGAACGAAGAAACCTAAAAAAATCACGTTTGTTGTATAATGGGAGCCCCCCTTAAATTATAAATATTAATTTAATTGCGTTTTTAGTATTTGCTGTTATAGCGGCAACAAAAATACATAATCTGAGAAAGTCTAGCTGTAGCGGTTCCTCAGTTACAACCTGGAGATAGACGGACAGACATCGAAGTCTCAGTAATAGGGTCCCGTTTTTACCCTTACGGCACGGAACCCTAAAAATGTCAAGTGGCGTCACGATTATTTACTGTTCAATTTCGTATGCTTTAATGCCGCTTCAATCACCAAATATCACCAAATAGCGCTTCGTTTCATCTCGTTTCGGTGACTGACCCCTTACACATTTAAATTATTTGTTTATTAAAATTTTGAAAAACATTGAAAGACTCCAGAGCTTTGTTGTAAAGGTACGTACTATTTAAAGTAACTATTCCTTTTAAGAGGTGCACTTTAGTGCGGTTAACACATTCGGTTTTCTCTCCTTGAGGTGACCGCAGACTATTTTGCTACTCACCGTTACTGCATTTTGACACTAAACATTAATACACTAGCTAGGAAATTTTGTATACTTTGTAAAGTTTTGTTAAATAACACATTTTTTACTAAACTATAATATAATTGTAGATATATTATATATTAACTAAACTACTTTGCAAGATTAATGAGATTTTTCCGACTGACATAATATCAAATTAAAATATGTTTCAGCTAAATGGTTTCGAGTATTTTGGAACAATGTCCCATGTTTACTGGGCACATGCTTGTGCAATAAAATTAGTCCTGCATAGCTAGACCTCCAATGAAACTTGGCCACCAAAACCGTAGTGGGAGGCATCAGGCAACATACGTTTGCATTTAACACTTCCAGAAAGGAGAAATTGACACTGAACAAGTAATAAACAACAGCAATCGCCAATAAAATCGTATATTTCGTTAATCGTCATGTACAGGAATTAATACATGATTTTGCCTTTTCAATTAACATGAAATCGCACTCGTTTGGCGCACGTATTTAGTACTTTCGATATAATATTTAGTACTTTCAACGTGGAATTTAGTGCTTTCTCTGCAATCGGATTATATTTGAATTTTATTTTTACTTTTACGATAAACTGGTGTTATTTTGTGTTTTTAGAAAATGGGTTTTGGAAAGTGTTTTTGAAAGTTTGTTCGATTAAAAGAAGCTAATAAAATATTAAATAAAGCGACGAACAAATAAACAAAATATCAAACATACGTCCTTAGACAAACATCTTTAAGAAACCCAATAAATACTTTGTTTAAACTATGTAAGAAGAATAACAAAACAAAACCAAAAGAAAAGTCTAACGAACCTCTAAAATACCATATCATAAAGCCATTAATTTTTCTCAGCATGGAACTCATTGGAGCGCAAGAAAGGTATGGTGTCCATCAAACAACATGAAGTATTGACTGATGATGGGCCAAAAACAATAGGTGTCGTGGTAATAATTAAAGTACCAGCGATCGATCATGGTCTTAGGAAACCGATGGGGCTTTTGTAACCAAATAGCTAGAGATAACAGACACTTGTGCGATGAGTTCTCAGTAATTGTTCAGATTAGATTGGTGTATCTGAGAATGCTAGTGTAGTTAGTGTATACCAATAAAATGTATATTAATGAAGACTAGGTGACCCGCTGAAGTTCGTATCACTTTCCTCATCATATAAACCTTCCGGACTTCCACAAATATTTCATGACTAAAATTAGCCAAATTGGTTCAGCTGCTCTCGATTTTAAGCGAGACTAACAAAATTTAAAATGTATTTATATATAAATAGATGAGCTCTATAGACTGTGCTAAAGGGATGGTTTAACAAAAGGTTTGTTGGCAACGAATAGGCCTACTGGTGATTTTGATGTTGGACGGGAAAGACTTGTGGTTAATTTAACCGCACAAAAATGCACGATTCCAACTCGATTTTTTTCAGCTCGTTTGAGGTCGCCCGCAAGTGGCAACATCTAGTGTTGTACTTATGGCGGTACCTACAATATTGGTAGAATATATTAATTGCAATATTTTTTATATTCCATTGTGGCTCCTATAATGTAGAAGTTTGCCTATTTACTATCATTTTTGATTAGCTAAGATCAAAATATTAGCCATTCAACAATTCAACACCACTGTTGAATAGATAAACTCAACAAACTCAGAACCTGGGCGTCAGTTTTAAAAAAGGTTTTGATTAAAACGTCTCATTCTCAACCATAAAGTTAATATACCTAGCGGAATAGAGCAACAAACTCGAGCTGTCAAACGTAACCGAAATTGGTTTTCATCTGTGTGAAAAATATGTGTACGTATACACTTACACAAGCATGATTGGACATGAATTCTATGAGATTAAATTGTCAACGGTAAGCCCGCGGGCTGATGGTTGTCAAAAAAAGAGTGACGCTGTCATGTATCACACGTCTCTTTTTACCACGCAGTGTTACTGATAGTGACATCTCGCTTGCTCAGGCCTTTGTTTCTCTATTCCGCTAGGTATATTAACTTTATGTTCTCAACGGAATATTTGTCTACCAAAATGTTTTTGTTCAGTTAAAAAGTTACATAAAACATTAACCTCAAATTGTCGAATGACACAAAACATTTAATAAAAAAAAACATTATCAAGGCCGTCTTTGCTCAGCTGTACGCTACATACTGACCCCATGTAGCGCTAAAAATGCAACTCAGACATCTTGACCCAAACTTGTCCAACAACTGGCACTTAATCAACGTATTGTTATCAAGATCCGCACGTATCAATTTTCGTAAATGATATGTTGACCCAAATCAAGGGCAGCCATATTTTTAACGGATAAGCCATGTGCCATGTAACCCCATTGAGGCTATTTAAAATAACGGTGGTTTGAGGTCGCAACCTAGTTATGGTTATTTATAGGGTCAATTTTGAAGATCCTGGGTGAGCTGGAACAATCTTGACATTTGTCCTAATTAGTTTGTAGTATATTTTAAACTAGATGACTCTCGAAATTCGTTTATCTCACAAAAAACGCGTACATTTTCTATCTGCCCATTTGTTATTCAACTTTTATGTTTTTTCGATTAATTTTGCTGTTTGTCTGGATTCTGGACTGTCTGGACAAGTCAAACCGTGTTCAGGATATAAGAAGTAGGAGGCTGTGGGATGCTGTGGGTGTTCGTACGCGAATTTGAATGAGAAGATTCATGTCCTTATTTTCAATGCGTCTGCAAATAAGATCAAAGTTATTCAGAAAATATATAATAATTAATAACTATGTTGGCGAACTAAGACAGTCTATGCTACCATCACAAGAAAGAACCAAATGAGTCTAGTGGCCATTGCTATTAGACATTAGTAAATCATTAACTCTCTAGATACTATACACACCGGCAAAATTAGCGGAACATAACAAAATTTTCAGTTTTTTTGTAAATTATTCGCTTATTTGTATATATATTTCTTTATTAATTTAATAATTGATGATTAAAAAATAAAACTTATATAAATTTAGGGCATGAAATCGTGTAAAAAGAAAAAAATCAGCAAAAATCAAAAATTAAGAAAATCTTTGACATTACAGCAGTAATTTTTTAAGTTAAATTCTCCATTTTTACTTAAGAAATGCCATGTTAAAAGCGTTTAATGCCTTCTATGGATCTCAAGAGGGCCTGGATACGCCATTCAATGCTTGCATTTTGATTGTCAATCATTTCCTGTGGAATATTCTCCTACTCCTCCAGTAGCGCCAACTCGAGCTCCTGAACAGATTTTGTAGCTGAAGGTTTAACTCGTACCGTTCACCCATTGATGTGCCACACGTCCTCAATCGGATCCATATCCGTAGACCGTGCTGGCCTCTCCACCTAGGCTACGCCAGCATAATTTAGGTAATAATGCCTGATTTTTTTACTCTATGGACGCGCATAAAATTGAAGCTACTGCCTAAACTTGTGTAAAAGGCAAAACATGCAGTTCTAGGACATCTGTGCTTTAGCCGTGTACTGTCAAAGTACCATCATCAACAATCATCAGCTCCGTGCGGGCTCCAAGTCATATGCCACCCCAAACCATTTCGAAGCCTGCATGATAGGCCACTGTTTCCGTTAAGTTTGATGGTCTATAGCGTTCCTTACGATTTATCCACATTCTTTATCGCCTGTCAACAAAATTTACACAGAATTTGCTCCCATCACTGTACATCATACGATTTCATACACTTGTCAAATTTTGATGTTCACGCGCATATCTTAGCCTAGCTCTTTGGTGTCCTGTCTCAAGTTCTGGTGCCCTTGCTGGCACTTTTGAGTTTAATTTAACTTCTTTGAGTCTTCTTCTTACTGTACAATCGCTCACACGTACATCTCGGATCTGTTCCGACAGGTTTCGTGTATGCAATGCAGTTTGAGGTCGATTTCTTAAGGGTTGTACCCTAACAAAACGGTCATCCTGAACCAATGTCACCCTATATCTGCCTTGTTCTCGTCTCCAGACGTAAGATCCAGTCTCTCTGTAGCGTTGAAAGTTACGATGGACCACGGAAGCTGACCCACCTAAGGCCTGACTGACCGAACGGTAGGTGTGACCTTTCTCTAACGTGGTTACAGCTCTAGCTGTCGTAGATGCTGGGAAATCACTAATTTTATATCTAAGCAATGTGTTCTTCCAAAAACCAAACAATCAAATGAGCTGGCATACCTTGAACCCCGCTAAAATCGCCATTCTTATCAGAAACACTTACAACGTCAATCATCGAAAAACATTTATTATGGCATAATTGCAATAAAAATCTCTCAAATTGCCAGTTTTGTTCAATATTTTATTTCTTAAATGAGCTTAGAAACTATATAAAAGGATTTCAGACAGCCCGACCCACTTGAGTTCAAGTTGTGCCCCTTTTTGACTATGTTCCGCTAATTTTGCCAGTGTGTGTAGTAAAGACAGAGACACGTACTATTCCACCCCGTGCATCAAAAAATCACATTCAAACTATTACATAGCTCTTATCGTGAGCATTGAGCACTGCGACCGAATCAAGAAATTCCGTAGCGAAAAAAACCTAACACTGCGGCGTTACTAGACTTCGGCACGGTGTTTGTATGTGTGTGACTAGACGTGTACGAATTATAATTGCATAAGTTGATAAAAATGCTATGCAATAGCTTTACCGCGGCACTCCCCGAGTGCTATACGTATTTTGTTATTTTGTAAATTACACGTCGCGACGGCGCGGCGCGACGCGACGGCCCGATTCCGACGAGCATTTTAAAAGAAACAACTCGTAACCCATTGCTTAAAAAGTTAAAATATGCGGTTCAATAAAACTGAATGAAAGTAATTCAAGTTCCTCCGTTGTTAATATGCCAATGTTATAATGTCTGCAATCAATATTTTATATGTTTACGTCATATAACTTTCGCTCTTCAAGGGCAAGACCAGTTTATGTTAATAAGGAAAGAGTGAGCTTTGATGAAATTTAAAATTCACTTCCATGTTAGTCTGGTGCAAACACATTAAGACTAAATCTTGGGAAAAGTAAATTTTGGTCCTTTTGTTTTTAATGTTTAAACGAAAAGAAATCGAAACTGGAGACGGACGAAGGAACACAGACAGAAAAATTTTAAAACAAAACTAAAAAAGATCTAATCTTCTACGACCATAATGTTATTATGTATTAATGAACGAAAATAATTGGTCAAGTGCGAGTCGGACTCGCGCACGAAGGGTTCCGTACCGAAGAGCAAAATTAGGCCATAAATTGTGTTTTTTGTATGGGAATATGTAATAAATATTAAAGTACACATATACTGGAGGACTTTGTTGTCATTATTGATATAGACTGCAAAAAAGGCTAAAAAATCACGTTTGTTGTATGGGATTATAATACCCCCTTAAATATAATATAAATATTGTTTTTAGTATTTTTTGTTATAGCGGCAACAGAAATCATAATCTGTGAAAATTTCAACTCTCTAGCTACAATGATGTTCAAAAAATCCTAGCTATTAACATTTAGTCTTAAGTTACGTAGACGGACAGACATCGAAGTCTCAATAATAGGGTCCCGTTTTTACCCTTTGGGTACGGAACCCTAAAGACACCGCTAATTGATGTCATAACAATTGGCTTTACCGACATACAAGACAAGGACAGCAATAAGAACTAGTTAGTCCTAACAATGGCTGGTTTACATTATTCCAATCCAGTAATCTAGCGCTGGATTCCTACTAAAAAATAATGTAAACGGCCACTTAAATGTACTAAATTGCAATCCAGCGTATCCAATAACAATTCCAACACTGAATTGGATAACTGGATTGAAATAATGTAAACCGGACACAATGTTTCATTTAAATGAGGTTGCTAAACACAAATAGAAATAAAATCGCAAAAATTTAAAAGTAGAGTTTTTAATTTTAATTATACAAAGAAAGTTACATCGGAATATAGAGTTCGGAATTCAATTTGAACTGTTATTTAATAACATAAAATATCAAGCTTAATTTGATGTTACATGTCTAAAAAAAGAAAAAAACTATAAAACAAAAGTAAAAGATATAAAAAATATATATTCTTATAAATGAAAGGGACAAGACAAGAATGCGGCGACACACATTTTTTACTCATCTCACCAGAATGTCATCTTCATTACGTAGATCATTAAGATTAATATAGAGCAGTGTCATTGAATAAAAATCGCATGCATGATAGTCGTAATAACTTAAGCAGATTAATATGTTTGCAAGTAATTTATATCTATGCAGTGGATGTAGAGTCAGATTATTAGTATGCGATTAATTTCAGTAAAACCCCATATGTATGAGTATAATTATATTTTTGTATTAAATGTAGAGCTACATTTTTTCATAAACGTTTTACTGATATTCTTTAAGGTAAGCATAATATTATCCTATACCGTTAAGCTCCTATCGGACGCATTCGTAATTTTTACGAATTTGGGTAATGGGTTATTTTTAGATGGTTAATTTAATAATATTCCTTCTCTTTAAAACAACGAGAGAGATAACAAATTATTTAGGGTCAATACAGACCGCAACGCGACGCGTAGGTGCATTTCTAAATTTGCACTGAATTGACAGATTTCAATTGCGTGAAACGTCTTACAAATCTGTCAAATCCATACTTTAGAAAATATGCATCTACGCGTCACTTTGTGGTCTGATTTGGCCCTTAAGCATCATTCAGAGTCATTTCCTAGGGCAAGTGAACCTTCGAAACCTATTGTCCTACGAAAATGTCAAATCGGCGCATTTGACGAAGCATCCGTGTTCGACGGATCTATGTGACGGCACAGGCGACGGTCGAGGTTCCGTCAACGACATTCAGGGCGTTGCAATTACGACGAGTCGGCCGGTAGGTCAGCGATTTCCCGACGCCTGGCGCCTGTCGTTACACAACCGAGGTCGACGCTCTATACTTTATTCGCGTGCGGTAAATGCAGTCTCTACCCGTTTTTGCTTTTTACTCTATGTTTTACTTTTTTGCATATTAGTTTTCTATTAGCCTGTCGTGAGGTTTTTTTTTTTATTTTCAGAGAAAATTATAGAGTTTACGCTGCGTTTACAATCGTTTCTTTGTATTTGTGTTGTTATTATAATTGAAATATTCTATTAGCCTGTCGTTCATAGGAGCACTTTTATTTTTATTTTATGAAATAATACGTGTGTGGTCTAGGGTTAATTATAGAGTTTACATACCATTTACATAGACTTCTTTGTATTTTATTCGTAATGCAGCTAGAAAACATTTTTTTATAAAAATTGTACCTTTCAAGCTTTCTTGCTGGGACATAAAATAAAAAATATATAATTATAGGCCTTGTTTTTGCACATTCCTCTTTGTCTAAAAATTGTATCAAATCCCATAAAAGACCCAAGCAAACAATCAGCGTTAGTTCATTTCATAATATATATTTATTACGTAATTGATGTGCCTAAATAAATAAATATAATACAAACAAAAAACATGCCACTCATTTTTTTTTAATGAAGGCGTATTCAGAAGATTTAAAATAGTATTATTTTAAAATATCTTCTGAATACGCCTTCATTAAGTATGGCAGTATGGCATTTAAAATAGTATTTTAAATGCCATAGGTCCACTACATTAAATCTCTAGACAAGGAATGTGCATGTGATGCGTTTATTATTAGTTGCATGATTAGAATAATATTCACTTAAGTCCGCCCCAGGCTGGACATGAACCGGCGACCTCTAGGCTAACCGCCACTTTACCGATACGCTGCAGGCATACTCCTACATAATAACATAGTAAATAATATGTTATTATTACTATTATTAGCCTTTACTGTAAATGTAAAGGCATATGAAATAATTGAACCGTAAAGTAACTTCTAATTATCTCACACATCAAACATTTCTATAGTAGAAGAAGTAGAAGAAAAAGAAAGATATTAGAACATAAGTTACATAGGTAACACTATTATTGTCTCTTGCTTATGTTTATCAATTTCTTTGTAGAGCCTTCACGAAACATAAAATTAACTTGTAAAATAAATAACTTGTTTTTTAAATAACTTCATAATAACGTTCTTGAAGAAGCTAAGGATTTCTGCGCTTTAATAATTTCTTCCAGCTAAAATAAACAGAAATTTTATCTGGCTGATGCTGATAGTAGAGGAAGATTTATCAATAAACTGACACAGGCATGTCCTCAAAAGGAATGCAGTGATAAGGCAAGATCAATATTTGCCTCACAGACAATAGACATTCCTCGCAAATCGTACAATAATAAATTTAATAAACACATTATACCAATATTATGACATTTGATCTACGTAATATCTTAATATTCATAATGTTATTGTCATTGCATTAGTTGTAGCGGTGAGAATTGTAATGCTGCAATTTAATAATTTAAATTATCTTGTAAAAGTATGTTGACACACGATTATATTATAGGATTTAATATAATCTATAGTTCTAAAAGTTTTTTGAATTGAAGAAATTGTTGTTACCGCTAGTGATCTAATGCAATTTTATTAATATTAATCTGAGAGTATAGTAGGAGATTGTTTAAATACAGTTAGGGTCTGTAGAGTTATCTGTCTGGAAATTTATACAGACCCTGAAATATTAAACTGTTTATTTTTATAAGCTCTACATTATTCATGTTAAACTTGAAACGAGCAATTTTTGTAATTGATCAAGATAAACATTTTGGGCGTCCAAGGTTTTTAATAATTCCTGTAAACGCCAGTTCAGCCTTAAAATATTCTTGAGATTAATTTTGTTAATTTTGCCCATGTATGGTAATAATCACAGTATTCATTGTTATTGACAAAATTCACAACATGATAGGTTATATTTTATAAGCTAGCAAAAACAATTGACAATCTTGACAAAGTTTGTATTTTGGAACCTTCTAACGCCAGTGTTAGGGTGCTCTATTTTTGCAAGTTTTTTTTTTAAATCAGGGCCGTATTAAAAATGGTGAAAAATATTATTTTTATCATTAAATCTTTAATCATTTCTTTAATATTTGCTTTAGGTGTTGGCTTGTTACTTATATTTTTGTAGATTTGGAAAAAACTTAGGTAGAGTAGACATAATATTTTCATTTTTTAATTGTGTTTTACGTGAAAAAATAATAACAATAATTGTTCAAGCTTAATAATTTAAGCATTGTCAATTTACCTGATTTTCCGCTACGAGGGCTTCCGAGTACAACCACCCTTATGCGATTTACAGTCATCTTCATTTTTATTTTTTTGCCACTTTAAAAAAAACTTTATTCGGGCATCGCGATTGTCACATCGAAGCACTAAGCACAATAATTAAATTTTGAAAATCGAATATTATCGTAAATTTTTTCAATGTAGAGTTCGGTGTAGCGCGTCACAATTTGAAAATCGAATGTTATCGTAAATATTTTCGATGTAGAGTTCAATGTAGCGCGTTCGCTTCACGCGTCCGTTGTCGACGGAGCCGCAAGCGAGACTGCCGGCGTCTGTACTCGGCGTGCGCGTACGCAGCCTCCTATAAAACCTCCGTTCCAGTTTTGTATGCGCACACTATATGGAATGCGACTATCATTATCTCATATTATATTATTATTATCTCCGATACTGAATCATTATTTGATGAAGCTCCTTGCATTTTTTAAATACCTCGCCTTGGTTTTTATGCGACGCACGAAAAAGGTTGTCATTTCGCTTTGTTTATTACATACAAACAACATTATTATGTGTATGGTAATTTAAATAAATGTTCAGTTTCGTTTTTGTTGTAATCAAAATATAGCTTCAATTCACAATTATTATTAACTTCCATAATAAATTAGTGTACATTTTTTCTGCTCTACATTTTTTTTGTCTTGCGTTTTACTGTGTAAAATACTTGAAACTAGTACTAAATGAGTAATGGCGATAGTATTTAGGACATTCGAGGATTATCCTGGACATCCGGTCTACATTCTGCGGGCGTGTACTGTCCGCGAGAGCGACGGCGCCTAACGTCAATTATACAAGCACGTGATTAGGTACTCCTGTCTTGGATTTTATGCTAGATCATTTGCAAGTCATCAGAAGTGGTGACAAAAAGTAAGCCGTGTGAATTTTGTAATTAGTGTAAATTGTAAGAAATATTGTAAGTTTGGAGAGCTACAATATTATTAAGTTTTCTTATCTTTTTCGTTTAAGATAAAGGATATCTTTATAAATACGGACATGTGCAGTAAATGTCTGACTCCTATCTCTTCACGCCCAAACCGCTGAACCGCTGATTGCTGAAGCTGAATTCACCGCGATTTTGCTGAAATTTGGTATGCAGATATTTTGAGTCCCGGGAAAGGACATAGGGTACTTTTTTTCTGGGGAAATGTTCAATTCCCGAGCGATAAATGAATTTCGGCACAACGGAGTTGTGATCGTCATCTAGTAATTATATATTATATTGAATAAGTATTTAGAAGAACCCTTCCATATTTCTATGTAATCTATGTAAAAATAGATTTTTAATATTTTGAAGACATAATAATATAAGCGACTATTATAATAACAAAGGAAGAAAATTAAATGGGTCAACACCATGTCTCATTTCAGTTAATTAATATTGTTTTAGCCATTGATGTTATGTCTCTAAAGGCCCGTATTCACTTTGATTAGTAAAAAATGCAAGTGAATAGTGCAGGTGAATCAGGTAAAATCATGCGTGGACAGCGACTGATTAGTGGAAGTCCTTTAGTTCCTCCTAATCACTAATCACATGCACTATTCACCTGCACTCGCACTAATCAAAGTGATACAGGCCCTTAAATAAAATAGTAACTTAAATAAACAGACATTGCTTACTTATTTGAAATCCTTGATGCATTCTTGTCCATTTAATCAAATCCAAGTACCAGTCGCCAGTATTATTTATAGCTACAAGAATCGAGACGGGCACGAATAAAGAAAATATTTGCATAGAAGATAGAATAGCCGTTTTCTCTGCTCATTATGGAAAGTTGAATTGGAAAAAAGATGGCGGCTTCTGGCGCAAATTGCATGTTTTGTGCCCTTCCGAGTATGGAGAGATTATACAGTCCGCTACACCCATGTGCTGGTAGAAATGTGGTAGAAGTACACATACTACTTGACGTAATTTCTACTGTATTGAGAAAAGATGAAAGCTTTATTACGACAAAGCTGTTTTTAATTATTATACGCTTTTTATTAGCTTCACCTGTATATTTGTTTGTAACCGACTTCGTTGGGCGCGATTTTGACCCACTTTAAACGGCCAGATTTCGTTCAAACTTTGTAGATTTATCGAGGACCGATGACAATACACTAATTTGATATAATTACTCCATTTTTCAATTTGTATGTTTGTATGTTTGTTTGTAACCGACGCTTTATATAAAAAGCGTGTCTTTAGTTTTTTAACTATTACTTATTTTTATGTTGAAGCAAAACTTAAGCCGGGATTTTGCCCTCTAAGGCAGTCTATATTTTTATGTTTGTTTCTTCCACCGTAGCTTCTAACTTGTTGGTAAACTATAAAACCGTATCAATATAAAGGTTCACAATGGTCCGTGCTGGCCTACTACATCCATCGCCATTGTGTAGATGGAGTAATGCAGGTGGATGCAGGCGGACGATGGCCAGTGCATTGCCAGGCAGTAACGAGAAATATTTAAGATTTCAACTATTTTATAGTTCTTAGTTTGCCGGGTGATTCGTAAAAGAAAGTCAGAATTTTGCAGCTGTTAATTTTAAGTCATTATTAAAGAAACAAAGCAGGACCAACCGTATATCCTTCAACAAGCGAGTAAAAAGCTGTCGAGAAACCGTGTCAAAAACGCGTGAGTATTGAGTCTTTTGTAGCATATTTATTATTTATATAAGTTATAACAATAAGCAACTTTAGTTACGTTATGTAAAGACATCTCGAGATAAATGGACACATTTGTATTGTTTTTCGCAATCAGTATCGATTACGTCACATGTTTAATTCACTTAACACTAACAATGTTAATAAGCGTCTATTTATTAAGTCGTGAGTACATTTCGACACTATCGCGTGTCAGACTCGACTTCGGTCCATTCGGAGTCTTTTTACCCCGGTGATAGGCCTTATAGAGTTGCCATAAGGGTGCTGGTGGAGGTAGTTTAATCCAGAATGGGTCGTACATTCACACCCATTAAACAATATCTAGCCATCTCTCAACCTTTTAAGGGGCTTTTGTTTTGCAAGTCTACTCCTGTCTAGCCAAATACAGCGAACACTTGTTACCCCTATCTCCCCACATCTCGTGATAAATGTGGCGTTGGTAAATTGATTTATTATCGTTGTTATATTGTCCGTTTAATGCTTGTTTATGTGAATATTTTTTCAATTTTAATAATTTTCAAACGGCACTTGCCTAAAATGTCAATCAGGTGGGTTAACACATTATTGCTTATTTGCGTCCAATTAATTTGAGATATTTAACATAAATTTTGCGGCTCAGAGCTTTAGAGACGACGAGTTACCCAGAAAAAGTATGCTTATGGTAAAATCTTTATTAAGCTGGAGTTAAACAATATTATAATTACTAGTTGTCCCGGTAAACGTTGTTTTGCCATATAAAGTATTTCTACCTCATCAGCTGATACAAAATCTTACCCCCTCTTTTGTCCCCTACGAGGGGTGAGGTGGGGGGGGGATTTGTACACCAGATGTTAAGTTTAAAAACACAGTAAATAATATGAAGTAAGTCCAAAGAAAAATGTTTGATACAAAATCTGACCCTCTCTTTGGTCCCCTAGAGGGGTGGGGGGAGGGAATTTTATACACCAGATGTTAAGTTGGAAGCCGAAAAATGTATCTGCGAAAACCGTATGCAAATTGGATCAGTAGTTTTCGAAATAAATACAAAAGTTTGAAACAAATTCTGACCCCTCTTTTGTCCCCTTAGAGGGGTGGGGGGAAATTTTTTATACACCAGATGTTAAGTTGGAAGAAGACAAATATATCTGCGAAAACCTCATTCAAATCGGATCAGTAGTTTTCGTGTGATGCTGGAACAAACATACAGACAGACAGACAGACAGACAAAAAACTAACCACCGTTTTGGCTTCTATAGCGATGTAGTAACACCCCCTGCTTATTATTTTTTGAATATCTTTAATGTACAGAATTTTCATTTCTACAGTTTTATTATATGTATAGATTATCTCTTTGAGTGCAATCGTTAGGGCTTATTTTGCAAAAGTTAATAGATGATAAGATTTTTGTAAGTTGTACTCTGTAATTTTTGATAAGGTATGGTCTAAGATATAATGAAAAAGGTATGAACAAAATATACAATGTGTAAAAGCAATTATTATAAAAGATATAAAATTATTTCAACAATTTACAATTTAGTTTACACACCACTTAGCGTTCGTAAATTCATAACACTATACAATTCAAGCCAATTTACTGGATTTAACTCTACTGTATTGGTGTGATAAATTCCCAGCGCAAGTTAATGCCGTGTAACATACGATCATTACACGTATATTACTTTAAATATCAATATATCGTCTGACCCGAATTGGGTAGTGGAGTAACCCAAATATTTTTACGACCAGCTCACTACCTTTTATCGATGATTTAAGAAAATGTTGAAACGTAGAGCTCAGAAAGTCAGAACATTGCGGAGCTAAGTGCTTTGGAGGTTATGTGTCAGTTTTACGCTTCTTCAGAGTTCCATTAATTATAAGGAAATCTTGCAATAAACCTTCTAAAATGTAAACTATCACTAGCTCTTATGAATGATGTACCCAATATTTAGGCCAATTTATTCTGAAAGTAATATTATTTCCTATAATTGTAACACATAATTTTCAAGTGAATACCCGCCAGGGATGTAGAATTACCTACTCCTATTAGTTATTAATCTCAAGACCACAATAAATTAAAACATACCTCTCAAGCACAAATCTGTTAAGCGATTAAGCCCAAGAGCATGCCAAAGAAATACACACATAAAATATAGCCCCTTCTGTCGTAGTCTGGTAACAAAGGGCAAAGAGAATTATATAAAGGAGGAGAAAGAAGAAAACCCTGGTGAAAAACAATGACTCTCACCCATGGGCACCACAGGATGACCGACCGACTCAGGATTTGCCTCGTGAGGTATCCTCGCGAGGCTGCTCGCTCAATCAGTACGCGGCTAGACATCAAGGCGATGAGGATATTGACATCGTCTTCCACCGTGCGTTTTTCGCATAGCTTTCTGCCGCGCACAGTATAACCACAGGTATAACTCTGAAACGAACTGTCACCAGCAGTATTTCAGGACCAAAATGACCTGCAAACCTTCAAGAAGAGAGCGTATTCCCTCTTAAAAGGCTGATAACTCACCTGCAACTCTTCTGTTGAGAGTGTCCATGGGCGGCGGTAGTTGCTTTCCATCAGGTGACCCGTTGACTCGTTTGCAAATTACTATAAATTGTTATACTTATTATTAAATATACATACATACAATTTTATTCACTGGCGGTCAAAAACAGATCCGGGAAGTCCGAACTGTTACTTAATTTTATTTGGAACACTTAGATTTCTCATAGTATTGCGAAATTCCATTTATTTTACTCAACGTCAACTGATCAAGATGTAGATAAAAATTACGTGGTTGGGACTTAAAATTGATTAAAAATGAAGAAATTCTGGTTACTTAGTAATGTAGTTAATACTTGGACTACTTGGTGTATGAAGTTACATGATAAGGACCTGCAATTTTTGTTGCCTACGTTTTCAAAAATACTGTTCCTATAATATGCTTCGGCATAATTAGTCATACATACTTACAATATAATATTATGCTTATTTATGTCATCAACATATTAATAATATATAGATTATATTTTAGCACTTAGCAGGATATTAAATTGCCTATTTTTTCTGAATTCTATTTAAATATTTTCACCGAATTCAAAGCTATCCGCAGGAGCTATCGCATTTAAAACAGTTAATAATTTAAACTTAATTAAATATTTTGCATAATTAATAATATTTGGAGCACACTCACACCTCGTTACGAAATATTCAGGGTGTAGCAAAACTTAGTGCTAATACTTTAGAGTTTAGGGTGTGTACGGGTATGTATTAGAGTAAGGAGTTCACTGTGAAAGTAGCAGTGCTGTAAGAACTTTTTTAAATTTTTGTATGGGCAAATTAACGACTCTGGGGCGCTTGCCCATAAAAATCACAAAAAAATGCTCTTTTTAGCGCTACTACTTTTACAGTAAACTCTATAGAGTATAGACACACATGACACAATATGCTTACCTAAGATTTCACTTTGTTTTGTAATTTGTTACATCCTGTATAATATCAAAGGAATAAAGTCCTCCTTATATATTTGTGAATTTGGAAACGGTCCTTGGACTAAACTTCGCTTTTGAAACCCACGAATCACGATACGATCAAGAATTTGGTTTCAATATTGGCACATGTTACATAAAAGTTGATTTAGGTTGTAACGTCTTATCAAAATATCTCGAACGATTCTTTACAGTTTATTTGTTTGATCGGATAAGATCTTGTGAAAATGACTGGTAGCGTTTCAAAACTGTTTGGGATTTTACCTTTTAGAGGAACTTTAGGTATGTTGATGAAATTATGACAGTTATAAATATAAGGAAACTATACATAAAAGAATTACACTAAACCAGCCTAGCTGTAAGACGCTGACGGTATTCAAGCTAATGGCCGGTCAACACTCCAAAAAACATCAATTAAAATGTACGTACGTACGTCCGTTTGGATGGAAGTCGACCATAATATTATATGCATATTAGTCGCTGAAGTTTGAACTTCTACATAAATCAACAGGCAGTCACATGATGGCAACTACCGTCGCTCATGGACACTCGCAGTATCAGAACTCAGAAGTGTAGTATATAATCAAAGTCAGAAGAGTTGCAGGTGCATTGGACCGAATTCGCTCTTTTCTTATTTTAATATCTATATCCTCCTCTACCCTCTAGGGTATATTGGTAATTTATATTCTTCTTTACGTGAGATTTGGCATGACCATAAAAAAATAACCAAGGGAATAACAATTACTTACTTACTAGGTGAACCGAGGTGTCCTCACTCCTCAACCTTTTTACAAGAATAATATAATATGCAAATATCACAACAATTACTTTAAATCACACTTACTCTGCCGTATAAAGTGAAGTGCAATTATATAAATTACTTAAAAACTAATAATTTTCAATAAAACGGTTCGATTAAATCAATCAGACGGTTATTGATTTGTCGCTGATTATACTCCTGCTGGCGAAAACGGGCCGTTTTTATGGCATCGTTTATCATTTTTGGCGAACAAAAAGGGCTATCTGCGCATTAATCTGTTGGTAAAATAAATACCGTCGACCCAAAACCGTTGGTTGGTGCACGAAATCGCTCTATCCGATACGATTATTTGAGTGTTGATCAATTTTCCTGGGACGCCGTTAAAATACTTCCAGATATAACAAACGTTGGAGAAAAAGTTTAATGATTTTTTAAAAGATCTGTTATATTTTCACAAGCATATTTTAATCAAGAAGTAATAAGATCGAGGGTAATGTCTTATTGTCATGTTTGTAAATTATGAATGCAACATAAATTTAAAAGGCATTATCGTATTTGCACACCTTTGTTTATTTACACGTCTAGCCCAAATCTTGTTCTACAAAAAATAGATTTAAATTAAATTAAGAATACCTACTACGCCAAGAAAAAATCACAGCCAAGCATTTTCATATTTTTACTTATATCTTTACTGTCTTCATCTTCTTTCTCAAAAGCTCGAATAATTTTTATTTTATTTTGCAAATTTATTTTGTTAATTAAAATGTTGCCAACCTCTGAAACGTATTTGTTGAAACATTGAGGACTATACAGACCACACAGCAAGTAACAACCTAACTGTTTTCGCTCAACATGGATCGGAACCAACTGGATCTTTACTTTCTTAGCAAACTTTTTCTTCTTGTCTTTTCTCTAACTTTATGTTAAGTTTTACTTGAACTAATTATTGCCGTCTGTTGTCAGTCAAAGACGTAGAATACTAATGCGATAAAACATAGGTATACGGTTCCCTTATTTACCTAATAGTTAATACCATAATATTAAGTATGTAAAGCAAATACCAATACTTATGGGAATTGGGAAAACTAAGATTTTCCGAAAGTAAGGTTAGGGTAAGACTTAGGTCGCATTTAAACCAATAAACTTAATATTATTATTTCTAGACTGGGGCTTATAAATTGTAAGCTATCGTGACAGTCCACGCCTCCTGAAAGTACCAACGGTATGACCTTCATGCGAATATCCTATAAACGGAAGATTGTGAGGCAAATGACAAGTGCCGATTTCAATACAATATGTAAGCAGTTTTTTTGGAGAGAGCGGGCACGTCCTGGGAAGTGGTGGCTGTCTATCAGCCAAGAAGCCGCTCCCGCCTACGAAGCGCCGCAGGAGAGGAGCTCCCTCCGACAAGGCTCGGCCGCAAGAGCCTGGAGCTGGTGGTGCTGGGGTTAGTCAGCCCCAGCCCGCCTTGGATGTGGAGCAATAAGCCCGTGGGCGGTTGATCGGGGGATCACCGCCCGCACAAAGGGCCCCGATAAGAAAGCTCCCTAATAGATGCCCGGGGAGCTCTCGGTGAAGAAAGACGGCGGCAGAACCCCAGCCGCCGAAACGGAGATGTGCCGGACGCGGCAAGCGCCGTGAGGACGCGGAGTTCGCCAACAGAGTGCCCGTATCCCACGGCTGGAAGGAGGGCATGGGGGGGTTTTAGTCGGTAAGCCTCCGGCGCACCGAGCCGGAGGGAGTCCGACATACCCCCGTCGTCCACCTCCGTGCGCGGCGGGGGATACGTAACGTATTTCCCCCCTCAACAAAAAAAAGGGTGGTATGGTTACATGGGTGGTATTTTGGCAATAAATGTCATCTAGTCCAACTTCCAAGCGCCCTTTAATTGATACCTTAGGGTCTAATTGGAAACGTGCGCCATAGAGGTGCTTCCAATCGGTGTGGCCAATTTGAAACTATTGTAGTCCTTGTTTTGGTGCTCCTACTTGAATAATATGAATAGCTACCACTAGTTGGTTAGTAACCTAATTTTACTAGCGTTTAAAATCCGAATTCGACATGTGCTGTCACCTATTACAGTTCCTGCCCGTCCTCTATAGTTAGAGCACTTAGAGCCTCTACGCTACTATAATAAATACTTGGTCAAGATTTTTCGTTACATGTCATATTTTGTCAGGACAATACCTACTGGTTGATCTGTGATCAACAAAGCTCCTGTGTAGCCTATAGTAATAATAATGAATAGATTATAGAACATTATAGAGTAATACTTAGTAGAAGTAGTTTGTGGGCTCCTATGAAAGTGGTCCAAAAAAACTCCTAATCAAAGAGCCATCGTCTCCCCTGACCACACCATTGCAGAAGTTATGAGTTCAATTCATTTGGTAGTCAAAGTCATTAGGTAATCGTACCTAAGTATAGTGCAGGTGGGTAAACTATGTGCATTTTCTCCCGATAAAACTTTCAAGAACAGAGAAATATTGTTTTAAGTCGTGACCAATAAATTGAAGTTACACACATTGAACAATCTCTTTCCTTCCATAGACTGGATTTTAGTATTTAGGTATATCTAGGTAATGTATTATGTACAGTGTACTATGATATAGTATGAAGCTTCCATTGTCTTGTCATAGTTTCCTAAATTATAATGGAAAATTTATTGTCCCTATTGTCGATATCAATGATAATAAAATCAAAATTATTGCCATTTCTTGTCAACTGCTGGGTTCCTTCCTTCTGATACAGTAAATAAAAATATATAAGTAACTGTGTGTCCACAATATAAACTACTAACTTAAAATATACTAGATGTCGCCCGCAACTCCGTTGCTCTAAAATTCGTTTATCGCGCGGGTACCGTACGTTTTTTCGGGATAAAAAGTATGCTATGGCCTATGTTCTTCCCCGGGACTCAGTGTCTGAACATGCCAATTTTCAGCAAAATCGGTTAAGCGGTTTAGACGTGAAGAGGTAACAGACAGACACACTTTCCCATTTATTTGAAACTAGATGACGCCCGCAACTCCGTTGCGCCAAAATTCCTTTATCGCGGGATAAATATAAATTTTTCCGGGATAAAAAGTATCCTATGTCCTTTCCCGGGACTCAATTCTCAAAGTATCTTCATACCAAATTAAGGCAACATCGGTTCAGCGGTTAGGGCGTGAAGAGGTAACAGACAGACAGACGGACAGACAGACACACTTTCGCATTTATAATATTAGTATGGATAGTAGTAAGGAAGTAAGGATTAGTAAGGATTATTCAACGAGATCTGCAGTCGATGCGGTCACTGCTACCTACATCATATTCTAAAGTCTAAACCCTAAATATTTAAGAGGTGTCCTAGTGCTGAGTGCAAAAGGAAAAATTTTAAACCCGAGATGAAATTTCTTCAATATTATTGTACTTTAATCAGGGTTTTGATCGTCGTTTTGATGTTACATACAGACGGACTGACAGACGATTAATAACAGCTCCGTTTACCCATGCCAAAGGGCATGTCGTGTAAATAAAACTCGTCCTTGATTAATCTCAGTCGGCCAATTAAAGGACATTGACATTTCACATTTGCAGGAGAAATGCAAACATTTTTAAATAGCCTTCCGGTAGAAAGTTGCGCCCGCGCGGATCAACTTTGAACAATGATAATGTTGACAATGTAATAAATTATTTGTGGATGACTTTCGTATGACTTTGGCACGAATGCGCTAGCTAGACTAATTGGATGTGAAAAGAAGTCGGTTAAAACCAGCGTAAAATAACATTTGTTTCTCACAGTTGGCGGCAATCGCATACTTATTATCATCAGGTGGATACATCAGCTCCTTCATATTTGATGTATCCACCTAATATAAATTTTATAATATAAATTTTAAGTTCTTTACCGCTCAAGCTAGATTCTATAAAGTCTTTAGGCTGCAGAGCGTGCCAAACGAATATGCTTACAAGTTACAAACAAACACATGTTTCGCCGAGTGAGCAAGTTTACCGGAGGCCCAATCCCCTACCCTTTTCCCTTCCCTACCCTATTCCCTCTTAAAAGGCCAGCAACGCACCTGCAGCTCTTCTGAGGCTGCGAGTGTCCATGGGCGACGGAATTTGCTTTCCATCAGGTGACCCAATAATTAAGGCTATAATAAAAAAAAGTTTATTTACACTCTTTAATACTAAAATTCCACATGTCTGGTTTCTTAGTCCATGTTTTAAAAAGACTTTCTTTCGTCAATTTCCAACTGTCCAAATACTTTCGTGACAAAGTTTTCACTTCATTATATTTGATATCTTCAATTTTCTTGTCTACGAGTAAATCTGACTTTAAATCTTCATTTTTATTTAACACCTCTTGAAACTTTTTAAATAAACTATATTTACATACACTCAGAAAACTGCTGGGACTATTTTCTTTCTTTTTTGTTACTCCTAACTTTTTCCCTTGGACGGTAACTTCTAACACTCTGAAATCATAAAAAAATCATAAATAATAACTTGACAAATATTTAAGTAAAAACCTAATATAACAATCTAATTTAGCAGTCAATTTCATACCTAGAGGAAGTATTCACACATATTATACTTCCAGAAGCCGCTTTAGCTCTTTCACCAGATTTTAAATGATGGAACTTTATTGATGATTGACACAAGCTTGGACTATGTTTTACATCAGTTTTATCTCCATTTGTTCTATAGAAGAACGCTCTTTCTAAGGTATCCTTGGAGTATGGGACTCCAGCTCCAAATATAAAGTGACTTATGAATATTGGTTCTGCGAGAAGTAGGCCGAGCAAGCCACCCTGTATACCAACATGTATCCATCTAGCAATTTTATCGCTACAAGACACAGACAGAGTTCTCTCTCCTCGTCCAGGCTTAGTTCTTACTTGACCAATAACATGATACTCTTTTCCTTCACTTCTACTATCTTGTATTTGATTGGGTAGGCATTTGGCACCCGTTCTGTGAATATCTTGTATTTTCGGACTTTTTGGATTATTTATTTCTTTGTCACAATCAAGTTTATGCTTTTTGGATGCTAATACATCTCCAAAGCACTCTTCATCACTCCTAAGTATTATACTCGCGTCCCCACAAGGAAGTTGGGAGGAGTAAAATATATAACTTATTCCTTTTTTTAAAGAAACTTTTCTGTTTTGTATTTCAAATATTGATTCCTTATTTCTATATGCATTGAGGAGATTTTCGTACAAGTATAATAAGAACCCTCTCCTAGCAATAACCTCAGCATGACTATCATTTAGTACGTTCCCCATAGGAGACATCTTGGAGGCCCCAATGCATTTTGATCCGGTGCCCAGCGAAATAATTTTCCATTTTTGAGAACTTTTATCATACTGGATCACACAAGATAGGACTGTCCATTCACCGTCACTCGGTTTTCCTGATTTTGGCAAGGAATTGTATAAAGAAATACAATCTCTTACTATTTTATCAACCAAAATATCATTGAGGTTATCCATGGTATTATAGTAAGCAAAAATATGTCATACTTTTATAGAACATAAACTATTTCATGGGTATATTACAGTGTTATTACATTAATACGACTATTTTAATAAAAACTAATTGATTATTTCGATTTGTTTTTATAAAATTGAAACTAATTTATTTTGAATTTTGATATCAGAAAGTGACATTGACAAATTACAACTTGACGGGTTATCTTTTTTTTCTATGGCACTCGGCTTATTCACCATGGCCAGTGTTAAGTAAAATATGGCGGGAAAAAAATTTCGTAAAAAGTTTACAAAATAATATAAAGGATCAAGTGTTTTTTCCAGTTTATCTGAAAGTCTAGTAAAAGTCTAAATAATAAATAAATGTATTTTAAAAAGATAAAAGTACCGACTTCAAAATTGTACGTAGGTAATTGAGAATTGGTAATTGAAAATTTTGATGAAACTTGCACTGTTCCCTAAGTTGAACTACCTAGTACAACAAAAAAATAATTACTTTTTAAATTTTGCACAATATATTTTGTTCAATAATTTTCCCCGCTTTTTTCCACATTTTCCTCTGTTTCTTCGCTCCTAAAAGTCACAGCCTGATGTTATATTAGAGCCTATATACTATATAGCCTTCCTCGATAAATGGGCTATTTAACACTGAAATAATTTTTCAAATCGGACCAGTTAGTTCCTGAGATTAGCGCGTTCAAACAAACAAACAAACTCTTCAGAATTTTAAAATAATATAGTATAGATAAGTATAGATTAACTACGTAAGTTAATGACTGATCACTGATATAATATATACCTACCCTAAATTCCCTAATCTGTGATCACAATAATATGATGAGTCGGTAACCACAAGCTGTTACTTTTATACTGTACGAACCAAGTACGAACTACATTCGTAGGGTTACGACTTACGTACCTATCTAGCTCTGGCGTTTAAATATTACGTTAGTTACATTTCCTAGTGGTTGGCGTGCAAAATTAAATTATTGTAGGTACATGCGTAACCATTCGTATACTGATTCGAAATGAGATGTAATGATGCCGTTATAGCACGAATTGCTTCGTTGACTTATGACCTGACAAATTATAGGATGAGATCACAGACTTACGGAAGTGTCCCTAGGCCCTATTTCAAATTGATTGTAAAGAGCGGTTTATAAGACCGTTCACCGTAGAGAAATAATATATTTTACTACTAACGATTTAGATCTTCATCTGTTGGTGAACCGTTTGATTAATAATTATTGCGTACAATGATAAGCAATAGGTAAGTACTCATAGTTTGTAATTACTTAAACTTTGCTCTTCAAACAAACTCAATAAAATAATTACTGTAATAATGGTAACTTGATTATTGTTGTTATAATATTATTATTATAGGTAATCAAATATTTTTCTATGATGTAGAACAATCTACCTACATAATTAACCAACTTACAGAGTTTTCAGCGATATATAGTCTATTTTAATTTAATAATGCGCTTGTATAATTATATACTTACCTACCCAATATTATTATGTGAAAAATTAATACCGAATGTTGTAAGTTGTAAATCGTAGTAAATTGTAAGCTATTCGGAAGCTTCACAAACATTTTTTTATCACTTAAAATACTTGACTTGTCAAAATTTTTTATGGCTTAATAAATTAATATCTACTTATAGGCTTGTAGGTACAATTGTTCACACAAATTTTTAAACCTCTTAGCGCCTTTTGTTATGTATATTAAGTAATTTTATCTGAGGCGGCAAAGTATCACAGCGGGGGTTTTGTCAGTACGAATTTGTACCTTTATGGTCCCATTGGCCATCGATTTTGAATAATTATTCGAAACTGAATAATTCATGAATTCACATAGCATGGCGCGTGATAAACGAACAAGTATAATCGGATGAGCCGACAATAAGATGGTAATCTTGTAAGATTTTTAATAATTATTAATGGTTGAGTTGCGCTAGTATAAAAATATGTAATCAGAATTAAAACCTATTTTAAAATGTTATAATGTCTCATTTTAATCTACTCTGAACTATCTAGAATTAGCATGGAGACCTGCCTGTCTCATGAGGGAAAATATTAAATATATTTTTCTGGGGTTGTTTGTTGATTTGTCAGAACTCAGAACCTTAAAAAATGTGACCATTGCAATATTTCGTGACGATACTGTTTCGTTGAATAGCAGATTGCACAAACGCTTCCTATAAGGAAAATAATAATCAGGGAAGCTATTGAAATCGAGAAAATGTGACGGTAGCATCTCATTTTTGCTTTCACTGCAGCCCTCGGCTATACTTTTGTTTTGGTACCTAAGAGCTTTTGACGTGTAGCAGCGAAAACATAAAGAATAAAGTACCAGAATAAAGTAACAGAAGCGCTAGAAAATGAATAGGAACACTCAGCTGTACAGTCACAAAAGCTACTCTACCAACTTTCAGACTCATCATCCTGACAGACAGACTCGTAAAGCTGTCAACAGCTGCTCTTTTCCAGCTTTCAGAGAGCGGTCACCTAACGGCACTATATCGTGCCTTTTAGCAAATCGCACCAAAGCTCCAGGCATTTTTCCGTTATCGCCAAACCCCGCCATCAAAATTCAAATACAATAGCGGATATTTAAATTTAATGTTAATAGCATAAAAGCACTTGTACCTTACCTGTTTTTCAATGGCCGCGGTCGATAGACATCGGGATCGTGCCGAGACCACATTAGCACGACCACGCTCCGCACCATCAGATTATGGCCTCTGCATTCTACGGGTTAAGCTCTTTGTACACTTCTAGGAGTTCTACGGGTTGTATAATGTATAGACAAATGAATTCGTTTGAACTTGGAATTCTAAAATTCTCTTTTTGAACGCCGAATTTTTATTATTATCTGTTTTGACTTTGAGACAAAGCCGACGAGAAACCTTGTCCAATTTGCCAGAAGACAAGAAAATCTTTATAGTAATTTAGCTGTTATTTACTAGGTAAATATTTTTTAAATGCGTATATAACAAATCAAAATATTAAAAATAATACATCGGGTAAGCGTTATTTTGTGACTCTGTCTTGTCATTAGGACTTCTTGATTCTTCTTATTTCTACTAGAAATTATGATGTTGTCCACGTTGTCCATAACCTTTTTCATTCGACATCCTTTCCATGTGCCAAATTTGAAATAGGCAGACAGACAGACGGATACTCTTTGGTATTTACTACATTAACATGGATTATAATTATTGTTATAAAGTGTAAAGGAGCCGTTACAGTTTTATTCTTGCCGGTGTAGACGGGCTAAGTCGTGGATCTATGTTGTGCTCGATATTGTAATATTTTAGATTCGACAGTCGACTTGGTATAAACGAAACATTTCATATTCATCGCGTCGCTCTAAGATTTTTTCTTTTGGGCTCTCATTATATTCGATAGTCACCGCTCTAACTTCAAAAAGTTTGAAACATTTGAAGGACCATGAATACCATGTATGGTCCTTCGAATTCGAAGGACCATAAATGGTATTTGGACCATGAATAATATTAATAATTATTAATAAAATCGATATATTTTTCTGTATGCGTAGGTACCAATTACCATTATTAAGTATTTTGTTCACATTCAAATATAAAACACTAGATGATACTCGCGACTCCGTTGCGCAAAAATTCGTTTGTCACGCGGGAGCGGTACATTTTTCCGGGATAGGAAGTTGTGTATGTTTTTGCTTTCAAGGTACCTATATCCATATTAAATTTCAACAAAATCGGTTCAGCGGTTTGGGCGTGAAGAGGCAACAGAGAGACAGATAGACTTTCGCATTTATAATAATAATTGGGAATAATATTGTTTCAGCTTTAGTCTTTACGTCTGATGCGAAAAGTTTACTGACCCGTGCATAAAACATCCATATTTTATGCAGAGGTCGGCTAGCGCCAGGTAATATTAATATGACAATTTACGGCTACCGGACCCTGCAACTCGCTCGACTGGTGATCAATTCCACACCTAGGATTTATCCGAGGTATATCTTACTAACGGTCGCGTCACACATCTGTCAGCATATTAATCGAGCATACAACATAAATTAATATAGTCCATTGAAATGTTACATGGAGCTTTGCATTTTTAGAGGACGCATTTTTATTTTTGAGACATGTGGAGGGGTCAATAGAAGCTTAACCTTTGGAACGAGAAATTAACACTTAACGTTACTATTTTGTACTTTAACTTTAATATCAAATCAAAATAAAGAGGCACATAGATAATTAATTTTCAAACTTTCGATACTAACTAATACTTATTAATCTTATTATGAAGTTTTCATGAAGACTGGACTTTAGCCGGAACTGTAAGTAATTGTTGACAATTTTTAACTTGTTATATTAATTATTATTATTTACTAACTAACTAGTAACTACCTTATAAAATCTAATAATTATTAAGTATAATTATAACTATTAACTAAGTATGTGGATTTTACTCTGCTTATTTTGCTGACCAATTTTTACGGTAGGAAGGAGGCTCGCCAAGTAAAAAACTATACAAATCAAAATAAACCAAAGTTGTTAGGAAGATAATAATAATAATTGTAATCGTCGGTTCCAGTTCGCCCGGTACAAAAGCACGATTAAATAACGGCTGGGTGGTCCAACTAGGAGCAATTTTATATTAACCACGATCAAGATAACCTATCTGATAGCATAAGTTTAAGTATAAACAACAATACCTCAATGTTATATTACAATAAACAGGTATTTTACTAATTATAACTTTTTTATACATCTAGCTTAGGTACTTACTAGATACACAAAAATATCAAAAAATTATTATACGAAGCAAAGGCAATAAGTCGGGACTGAGGACAAAAATCGGCCAAGTGCGAGTCCGACTCGCGCACGAAGGGTTCCGTACCGTTATAGAGCAAAAATAGACAAAAAAATTACGTTTGTTGTATGGGAGCCCCCTTAAATATTAATTTTATTTTAATTTTAGTATTTGTTGTTATGGCGGAAACAGAAAGCTATAGCGGTTCTTGAGATACAGTCTGGAGACAGACAGACGGACAGACAGACATCGAAGTCTTGTGAATAGCGTCCCGTTTTCACCCTTTGGGTACGGAACCCTAAAAATGAATTACTTACCTAAAATGACGAAATCATAAAGGCTGTCACAGACTTAGCTATAATATATAATATTATTAATAAACCGTACTAAAGACACTGAGACCAGAAATATATATTATAGCTGAGTGTGTAATCACGCGAAAATTGTATAGAAAATATATAGTAATATGCCTAGCTATAAACATATTAATATTATATTATAGCTAAGTCTGTGACGGCCTTAATATTAATAAGACGTAATAGCCCAAGAGCCAGCGATAGCCAGACTTTCGTCTTATTTTTATAAAAGCTGAAAGTTTGTCCTGCAAACATGGAGTTTTGATCGCGGTTACCTTAGGGAGTACCGCTACCGAGTATCCAGTTCTAAAGGTCTACCTGACCTTTATCTCCATTTTTTTTGACTACATTTAACCGTTTTTTTTACTCATGCTATTAATCCTTATCAAAATAAATTATTTTATCACTAAGTACAGTTTATGTAGATAATATTTGGTCTTTGAATGATTGAAATTGGACGTTTGGTTTTGAAATTATGGCGAAATTAATATTAAAGATATTAAAAAAGACATGAAATGACACCCGAATTGACACCCCCGTCACTACATCGCTATAGAAGCCAAAAATTTGGTTGGTTTTTATGGTTCCGTAGTCAACAAGGAACTCAAGAGTCTGTCTGTCAACGAGTCTGTCCGTCTGTCCGTCTGTCCGTCTGTCCGTCTATCCGTCTGACCGTCTGTCCGTCCGCGGTTTTGCTCAGAGACTATTATAGGACCTACAAAGCTGTAATTTGGCATGAATATTATACATATTAATAATGCCGACAAAATGGTACATAAAATATTTAAAAAATATATTTTTTTATGGTACCTCCCCTAGACATCAAGCGGGGTTGAATTTTTTTTTCGCGCCCACCCCATCGTGTGGGGTATCGTTGGATAGATTTTTTAAAAATATTATGAGTATTCATAGATCATTTTCCGATTTAGGGATCCATTTGTGAAATATTAAGTTTTAAAGTGGAAAAAATCGTTAGAGTCCAGTGTCCCCCCCTTCTACCAGCTAAACGGTTGCTTCTGGAAATGTGAAAGATTCACGGGAGTAGGAAATATACTGAATTTAAAAGGAAAACTATCACGGCTAAGAAGACTTCATAAGTTATTGAGTAGGTAATAGTCGATCAACTAAAAAAAATGTATTCGGCGAAGTATAAAGGAACTTTTCGTTCAAATTCCTTTGAAGGTAACTGAGATAATGTTGTTAGCTGTAGTGTAAAACATGTTATACATGTACATTCATTGACCATACAAAAATTTTCAAAAACTAGCGGTACTACGGAACCCTATATTGCGCGTGGCCCGACACGCACTTGGCCGGTTTTTTACTGTCTGTCTGTCTCTCTGTCTGTCTGTATGTTTGTTCCAGCATCACACGAAAAATACTGATCCGATTTGAATGCGGTTTTCGCTTAAGTATATTTGTCTTCTTCCAACTTAACATCTGGTGTATAATGTCCCCCCCCCCTCCCCTTTAGCTAAGGGGACAAAAGAGGGGGTCAGATTTTGTATCAAACTTTTTTCTGGATTATCCAGAATCTAAACGTGCTATTTTGTGTTTCCTCCAAAACTCCATCGAAAGTTTCAGTAAAGCGTCTACCACTTTACTGAATCGACCGACATGACTTTCTGATTGTAATGACTTTACTTAGACTTTTGAGTTTTGACTAGACTTTAGACCTGGCAGTATAGAAAAGCGCTGCTGAAAATTGTAGGTATTAAAAAATAATTATTATTATTATACTCGACACTGGCCATGGTTTTAAAGCCGTAGTGCCATAATAAGAAAAAAAACGTGAATGTCACTGTCATAGACTAGATGTCATTTTATTTTCTTCCAAAATAAATCAAAATGTTTTCGAGTTTTCTGAAATATTGAGAAATTAAAGGATACAAATCAATCAGGCACAAACTTATATAATTACCATATTTTATAAAATGGGTAATTGGAAACTAGAAGTTGCCAGGATGGCCATGTATACAATTTTCCCTGTGGGACTATTTTTCGTTTTCAACCAACCTAAATACTTTGAAGAATGGGTAACAAACAAGAAAAGGGAAATATTCCCTCCGGAAAATAAACAACATCGTGAGGATATAAATAAGTTGATTCAGGATATGAGAAAGAAACAACTTCAATCCTTAGAAGTTGATTAAACAGATATCGCCGTTATACCGCGAAAACCAATTAACTACGCGAACGTTAGTTTTGAAATAAATGCAATTGAAATTTCAACTTGTGTAGTTTCTTTTATAAACCATGATTATCTTGATTCTTTAGGTAATAAGACGATGGTTATTTTATTTCTTACATAATCGCATCTAAATTATTGTATTTTTTTATATAGTTTTAAATAAAAAAACATCAAAACGTTCACAAGGTAGTCTAATTAATTGGTTTTCCCTGAATATGTAGAATTTTAATTTATTGTATTTTACCGAGAAACAACTTGGTTAATGTTATCATAAATGTTATAATATACAAATTCTATATATAGTGGTTACCAATAGTAAATTGAGATGAAATTAAATTTGTCTATGAAATTTGACATAATAACAAAAATAAGAAAATTTACTTGGTTTTACCTGTCCCAAAAATGGTTTTAAATGAATTTATCCCTAATGAATTAATAACAAAAAACTTAGTTTTGTTGTTTTTAGGATTTTAGGAAATTAAATAAATTATAAATTAACATAATAATAAAAAAATATAATAATAATAATAATAATAAAACCATTATAGTTAGTAAAATGAAATTTTAATGAAAAACATGAAATCAAATTAATAATAGTAACAGAAATCCTTTAATC
Source organism: Plebejus argus (assembly GCA_905404155.3). Lineage (NCBI taxonomy): Eukaryota > Metazoa > Arthropoda > Insecta > Lepidoptera > Lycaenidae > Plebejus > Plebejus argus. The sequence goes on along the minus strand of FR989931.1, from coordinate 16,527,580 downwards.
TTCATCAGAAGACGTTGCAGGATCTTCATCCGAGACAGTGCAATCTGGTAAAATGTCTCTGCATGCAACATTGGTATTCAAGCCTTGAAACCAGGCATGAAATTCTTCCGGAATAACGCTTTTTTCGCAGAGTTGCAGCAAGTCTTTTTTTTGGCTACACTGATGCTTAAAGGAGTTTTGTAAAGCTGTAGAAGTTCGTCAGGAAAATATTTTGTTGTGCTGGTTTCGGGTGTTACTGATGAAGTATTTTCGAGAGTCTTTTTCCTTTTATTTCTCGTGCCATAACCATGATCTCTATGTGTTTCCGGTTCTATATTTGCCCAATCAGTGTTTTCTTTTTGCCCGAACTTTTTAGTAACGTCAATCGTGAAAAATTTCTCGGACATGTCGTAATTGTAAAAAGTCTTTGACTGTCCTTTAATATACCTCAATCGCTTTATTTTTAACCATTTCACTTGCTTTCCCTCTGTATCTTTTGTAGTGTTTTTCAGAATTTGGTTCGTTAGATCTTTCAAATCTTTAAATTCAAAATATTTAAATTCTTTGACTTTATAATATGGCTCTTTCACAACTTTTTTGTTATCTTTTTTGTATATATTTTTAGATCTTGCTCTTTTGAATATGTTAATCCAATCCGACATATAATTCGATATATAATTATAACGCCTCCGTGGTCTAGTGGTACAGAGCGCGGCTCTTGACTCGGAGGTCGTGGGTGCGATTCCCGCGTTGGAAACATGTTATTTCCAAGTTTGGTTAGGACAATGCAGGCTGATCACCTGATTGTCTGACAAGTAAGATGATCCATGCGTCGGATGGGCATGTAAAAAGTCGGTCCTGCGCCTGATCTCTCGTCGGTCGTGTCGGTCTGCCGTCCCACTGGGTTATGAGAGTAAAGGAATAGAGAGTGCTCTTGTGTACTGCGCACACACTTGGGCACTATAAAAATACTCCTGCGTAGCTGGCCTGGTTTCAATGAAACCGGCCACCGTCACCGAAACCGGTGTGGGAGCTATACATACCAATCCGACATTGAATAGATTGCTGTATTTTTCTGTGCTGTTTCAATGCTGCTATGCATCGAGTCTGCTTCCATGTACGAGTGTCCGCTTTCTAAGAACTTTCAGTTTCAAGAGTTCAATGATATTTAAATTTTCTATTTTTTGTACAGCCCATATAAAATTGCAGCCACGTTTTTATTGCGATTTTGACCGCCACATGTGTCCGAGAACATGCTTACTTCAGTCACATAATTCGGCATGTATTCGGATAAATAGTTGTATAAGATGGTCCCTATTTCTAGTGGTTACGAGTTGAACTGGCGTGTAATATTCACAGGGAAAACCAATTATTTAGATATACTTACATTTTTTTCATACTAGTGCCATTTCGCAGTAACATGATTTAAACTGGTATAATTGTTTTTCTCAGTAGAAATCTAAAGTTTTAATATCGTTATTATTTTCAAAGAAAACCATTTATTTAGATATACACTTTTTTCGTAAATGAAGTGTTTTGTTTGGCGTTACTTGAGTCCGTCGGGTAAAAACAATCAAATAATAATAATTGCTTGTATCTGTAGTCTGCATAATAATCTAACTGAATTATGTGGTTCTAAATGATTGTTACTGAGAAAAAAAAACTAATAATATAAAAGCGGTCATGGGGTAAAACCAGCTATATCGATGTAAGTTAGTGTCATCGGAGAAAAATTTTTGGGAGTCATAATTACGTCTGGTTACTTTTTTCTGCATGAGAAGTACTCTCGGAAGTGTTCGAAATAATTGGTCTTCTTACGGACTATCTGAAAAAGTATGCGACATACGTCTTAATGGGTTTTCGCAGACGAAATAGCACGAAAAATAGAGTAGGATTGTAATGTTTAGTTATTTTTTACAAAATCTCGAGATAATTGGTTTTCGCGGTATAACGGCGATATATTTCTGGCCAGTTTAGGTTAAATTGATGTTAACATTATATAAATAATTAGCTCGTGTGTAAATATTGTGTTATATTATAATATTAAAATAGATTATTAATCACTATGGTTGTTTTATTGAGGCACCAGGAATGATTGTAAGCAAAACAAACAAAAATAAACAAGTGTAAAAATATATTTATTCTGTACATAATATTTTATTAACAACTATTTTTGTTTCTCCTTGGTAACTTCTTTTGCAGTATACAAATAACTTGTAACAAAACCAACTAATGTTGCAAATAATGAAGCATAAATTACAAATTCAACCCCAAAAAATTGACCTATAGAACCTGACACTATTGGAGACAGCACACCCGTTAGAGATCTAACACTGTTTGAAGCTCCTATGAGTGTTCCCCTATGGTCTCCGTGACTCTTCTTCAATAACATTTCTAATGTTACCAACCTACCTACAGCATTACCTATAGCCAGCGGAGCCAAGAATACCATGTACAGAAAAACATAATTTGATAATGCTATGCCCAATAGTGATACACTTAACGCTAGGAAGACATGGTAGTTTCTTATGCTGTAATCCCGATCATGTTTGTAAAAACTGTTAATATAACCCATTAGAAAACTGGACACAGCACCAATTACTCCTTGGACTGACACAACATAGCCAATGTGTTTTGGAGTCAAAAGGAACTGTGTTTTCAAATATATTGCATAGTTGGAGTAATAAACACCCATCGCAAAACTATTTAGAGCCTGAAATAGGAATATTTTCCAATATTTGTGCCATTGTACTTTGGATAACTCAACAACTATTTGTTTACTGCTTTCCACTACTAGTTCTACAAGATTTCCTTTGTTTTCTTTAGACTTCTTGGATGAATTCTCTGTCTTTGGCAAAAGATAGACCAGACCTAGAAAATATAAAAAAGAATTAAACCATGTCAACACATATGCACAGATGAACATTAACCTATTGGACTTAAAAAGAATTATTAATGCCAATTAATGAATATTTTAGTACATAAAGTAAGAATATTCACCTGTGTTTATTAGGAAACATGAGCATACTATCATAGCGATAATTGTAAATCCATGTGTAGGGAAATCCTCTACAATATGGCCACCTATTACCGGGCCCAGGGTGATTCCCACACCAGAGATAGCAGCCATCTTGCCATAAATAACTGATTGTTTTTTTTCATCATTCTCGTAATCAGGCACCAGTGCCTTCGTCAAGAGTTGTGTATGCTTGAAGACGCCTAAAATTTAAATTATTGCATCATAATAAAACTTAACATCATGATTAATTTCTAAGTCTTATCATGGACCAATCATCTGTCTGGCATAAGTAACATCCACTTATCTTAAAATATTACACAAGTAAAACTAAAACATTGTTTGGTTTGAGTACCTACTTATTCATATCATTTAGACAAAAATAATAATTACTCATTAACAAATTTATGATACTTAAATTTGATACTTTTAAATAAAAACATAGGATTTAAGATACATAAAAGGTATTAATTACAATTTACACACATACAAAACATATTTTTAGGGTTCCGTACCCAAAGGGTAAAAACAGGACCCTATTACTGAGACTTTGATGCCTATCCATCTATCAAAAGGCTGTAACTCAAGAACTTCTATAGCTAGACATCTGAAATGTTTACAGTGTGTATTTCTGTTGCCGCTATAGCCTATAACAACAAATACTAAAAACAGAAACAATTTTTTGCCTACTTTCGCTCTATACTGGTACAGAACCCTTCTCTTGCTTGGCCTCTTGCACTTGGCTGATTTCATTTTATACATAACTAGCTGTCCCGGCAAACGTTGTTTTGCCATTTAAAGTATATTTTCTACATCATCAGTTGATACATGTTTTACCCCCTCTTTTGTCCCCTAAGAGGGTGTGGGGGGAAGGTCATACACCAGATGTTAAGTTGAAAAACACAGTTAATACCTAATATGAAGTAATTCCACTAAAGAAAAAAGTTGTATAAAAAAAATAAAATAAAATCTGACCCGTCTTTGGTCCCCAGAGAGGGTTGAGAGGGGAGGGGGGGGAGGATTTTTATACACCAGATGTTGAGTTGGAAGAAGACAAACATAATATATCTGTGAAAACCGTATGCAAATCTGTGAAAACCGTATGCAAATCGGATCAGTAGTTTTCGTGTTAAAGAAAAAAGTTTGATACAAAATCTGACCCCCTCTTTTGTCCCCTTAGAGGGGTGGGGGAAAAAATTTTTATACACCAGATGTTAAGTTGGAAGAAGATAAATATATCTGCGAAAACCACATTCAAATCGGATCAGTATTTTTCTTGTGATGCTGGAACAAACATACAGACAGAAATAAAGAGTGACAGACAGACAGACAGACAAAAAACTAACCACATTTTTGGCTTCTCTAGCGATGTAGTGACAAAGGTGTAATTTCGGGTGTCATTTCATATCTTTTACGTACAGAATTTTCATTTCTACAACAGAATATTGTATTCCTCCCGCACGCGCTTTGGTGACGCCCGCTATCGTAATATTTTAATTTCGCCATAATTTCAAAACCAAACGTCCAATTTTAATCATTCAAAGACCAAATATTATCTACATAAACTGTACTTAGTGATAAAATAATTTATTTTGATAAGGATTAATAGCGTGAGTAAAATATATCCGTTTCAATTTAGTCAAAAAAAAATCAGGATTTTTAAATAAATAAATGGTTATTGTGCCTCACTCGACATAGATAGGTATAGTGTGTCGCGGACTTTTTTGTAGATATTTATAAGATCTACAATTACTTAGAACATTTTATGGTTCTATCTTTTATAGTTTAGGCAGCGTACGCAAAATAAGTAACTTTTCTAGCTGATTTTTTACACCTTGCGTCCGAAAAACTCAAATATCTTACGGAACCCTACTTTTTTCCAAAATAAAATGTAGCCTATGTTCAGCAGAAATAATGTAAGATTCCAATAGCAAAAGAATTTTTCAAATCGGTCCAGTAGTTTCGGAGCCTATTCGACTCAAACAAACAAACAAACAAACAAACAAACAAACAAACAAAAAATCAAATCTTTCCTCTTTATAATAGTAGTATAGAAGTATAGATAAATAATAATATACTGTTTACTTCATACTTAACAAAAAATAAAGTCTATTGTTACATAGAAAAAATCTTATTAGGTATGAAATGCTAAAATGTTAATTACCTAAAACTGCTCTCAATAGAAGAAGTAGTAAAACTGATTTTGAAAATCCCAAAGCAAAATATGTTAGAGCACATACAATCAGGGTTAATATTAGTACAGTTTTTCGACCTTTCAAATCGCTGAGGCTGCCCTGAAAAAGATTTATTATTGATTACTGTTGCTAAACAAACAGCATACAAGCATGATAACGAAATGTTACAAGTAAGCAGCAATATAATTTGGTGCAAAATACATTTTAAAACAAAAAAAAATGTTGCTTATATTATATAACTTACAATAACTGGCCCAGAAAGAAGTTGAAATCCTGCATAGATTGATCCCAGTAAACCTATAGAAATATGATTAGCCCCTAGTTGTCTTGCGTAGCTTGGAATTAGAGGTACTATAATGCCAACCGCCAGTAAGTCCTGGAATAAATTTGAAACATTGAGCTTTAGGACATAATAATATTATATTTTGAGATTTTACCATAAAGTTAATATACCTAGCGGAATAGAGATACAAAGGTCTGAGCAAGCAAGATGTCACCATCAGTAACACTGCGTGGTAAAAAGAGACATGTATACATGACAGCAGAACTCTTTTTTTGACGTCCAGTTGGCACGTATCAGCACGTTGTTCAATCATGCTTGCGTAAGTGTATATGTACACATATTTTTACACAAGGATGAAAACCAATTTCGGTTTCGATTGACAGCTTGAGATTGTTGCTCTATACCGCTAGGCGCTAGGTATAATATTAACTTTATGGATTTTACACACATCATTTGATGTAACATTAAAAAGGTAACTTTGAAAACTTCCAAATTTTAGTTACTTTATTAACTAAGCAAATTTATCGGGTCAAAGTTTTTACATGTTTTAATTAAAAAATAAGAAACTAAACAAATTTATATTAAGTTTTAAAAAGTAACGTATTGTGGTAAGGGATTGGAACATTAAAAAAGTTTTAGTAATAAGTAGGTATCTATGACTGCAGTTTTAATTCCAAGAGATATAATATACTTACAAAAAACGCGACAAAATTGAGCAAAAGTATAGAGCGACCCATTTTAAATTGTAGATTCGAATTCGTGGAAGTATCTTGTTAAATAGCTCGCATGATGTACAAAATCTTATAGCAACCAGTTTTATCAGTAATATTATATTCCTTGAATGTAAATTGTAAGGTTATAATTTTGCATAATTATTTTGAAATTTTCGCAAAATTATCACATCTTGACATTCACGAAATCACGATTGTCACTTGACCACACTTGACGCTGCTTGACCTTGCTTGACCCATGTGCTTGACCACTGCCACAGAGAGTAATACACAGATTAAAGTATATAGAGTAGAAGTAATAAAGAGTACCACTGCTTGACGCTTGCTTGACGCACAGCTGACCACTGACAGCATGGTGTGACGTCAACACTGATCTCTATTATACAAGTACGCTGGATTGCTGATGCCTGATACAGACCTGCTTTTTGTGCCTATTTGAAGCGGAATCAGGCATCAGCTCCCCCATTATTCGGGTAGAGAACTAAATTTGACGTAACCACAACCAATAACAACAGTTGTCATCACTAGTATTAGTTCATTATTACCTCAATGATTAGTTCCAATTTTCCCAGAATTTTCCAAATAATCTCACTCATAGACTTTTAATAATGCTTTTAATATACTGTCTCCACAGATTATGGTGTTAACTATGTACACTTTTGACAGTTTTGATGGTCCACCTCAAACTATCAAATTTGACACGTGGGTTAAGTGTTGCCAAATAAACAAATAAATATTTACTATTTACAGTATTAACGCAAAACATTTCTTGCGAGTTACGACTCCTGTCTTTACTTAAGTTTACTTTTAACAAATTGTAATAATTTTCATTCCTTGACCTTAACTTTTACTATATAAATAATCAAACATAAAATCTAAAGGTAAACGAGGAATTATTATTATTATTATTTTAAGTGGTTCAATTTTTCGTGAGGAAATGGAGTCCTCATCTATTGTAAGTTTTAACAACGATTCTACTTACGATACGACTATTAAACCTGAATTCAACAATGTTAGCGTACACGAACTGGCTTTACATGCAATGCGAGATCGTTGTTTATTATTGCAACGAAGGATAAATACGCTGGAATCAGATAACATGAGATTGAAACTGGATATTACAAAGTCTACTGAGAAATCACCATACGTTCCTCTATCGGAGGATGAGAAGTTCAATTTACTCCAAAAAATAGCTGACTTAAGTAGACAAAAGTCCCAATTACTGCACCATGTTTTCATGGTGTCCTGTGAAAACAAAAACTTGTGGAGCAAATTGTCAAGTATAAAGGGAAGCGATAAGAACGGTAAGGAAATAAAGCCCCTGGTCCGAACAAACACTTACATACAAAGCACTCCCAAGTCCAACTCTAAGTTTCAAGAGAAATACTCAGATTCAAGTTTAGAAGAAATATCATTAAAATTAATCAACAGCTACATATTAGAAAAGTCGCAGCTAATAGAACAGTATGAACAAATGGCACAGTTACAGGAGGCCGACGGAGATTTATTGAATGTTGACTCAATTGGCTTTGCGTATATGGAAGATCCCGCTACTGACTCCTTGAAAGAAATGCGTATTCAAACTGAAAAGTTATTAGGGCTCAAAAAAGAATTGGACGAACAGGAAAAAAGCTTGAAAATTGTACTATCCAGACTGGAAAATGGTAAATTTATTAGTTCTTCCACAAATATGCAATAACCATAATTTCTCTTATTTAAAATAATATAAATAATTAGGGTTATTAATTAATATAATAGTTTTTTTCTAATCCACAAGTAGTAGAGTTGAAAATGTTTTCCGTTTAATTATGTGAATTCTGAATAAAATTGTGTATTTGTAATACTTTTTAATTAAAAATATTATTTTCAATTTCAGATTCTTACAAATGCCAATCATGTGAAAAAAACAAGCAACAGGTATTTTACGAAGACAAAGAAACTGAAACTAGCAATAGTCTTATGTGGGATCAAAGAGAAGTCACCCAGACAAATCCTTATAACAACCAAAATTCTATAGAAGATGAAAAAGAAATTTCCGAGAATAGCAATCCCCAAAACGGCAGTGTATGTGATAAAATTTGTCCAATGTGTGGGGAACTGTTTTTAAAAGATGCAGCATTTGCGGATTTCCAAACACATGTTGAGAGCCATTTTGTTGGTGATACCGACTTAGATTCCATAGACAACTTTGATAAATTGCCTAATTCTTTAGATAATAATTTAAGTTAAGATTTTAGCAATGTGATATAAATTATGGCTTGCTTAATGCTTAGGTTAGAAAAAAATTTGTAAACAGAAGAGCCTAGTAACTAAATTATGAAACCATAATATTATGTAATTTTTTGTAAACATTACTTAACATTTATAATGTAATGTAAAATTTTGGTACAGCAATATAATAGATTAATGATAATTTCATACTAAAATTTACATTATTATGATATTTTGAACTATTCTAAATTATAATATTATTCTAAATTATAATAATATGCTTGTGATAATGTATTAAGCATTCTTTCTGAATTAAGAGCTGTCCATTTTTAGGCCCCTTCCTTAATTTCTTGTTGATAGGGGTTGAGTGGGACGATAATTACTATTACCTATTGTTGTATAACATGCACTGTAATTATTTTTTAAATCTTCAATTAATTATCCACTCGCACGTCGCACTCGCACCACTCATCTCCCGACCGTCGGCAGGCAGGTAACGCTTGAGTGGTTAATAAACGTTATGCATTTGTCATTGATGTACTTATTATTCTTAGGCGTAATGTACTCTGCATAGTAACTTATTTTGTTAATATTTTTAAATAAAAGACAATTTTATTACTATACTGTTTATTTAATCCTAAATTATTGTTTGTTCTCAATTTTCAGGGTTCCGTACCCGAAGGGTAAAAACGGGACCCTATTACTAACAGCCGTTCCCAATATTTGATCTATCTCTTACTTGAGATAGGAATAGCTCACATTAGACATTAGCTCCATATATTTTATGTCAATTCTATGTCAGGTGCGATCGGTTGTATGTCAAACTAGAGATAGATTGAATATAGGGAACGGCCATAAGACTTTGTTGTCTGTCTGTCTCCAGACTGTAACTCAAGAACGGTAACAGCTACAGAGTTGAAATTTTCACAGATTATGTATATCTGTTGCGGCTATAATAACAAATACTAAAAACAAATTAAGATTAATATTTAAGGGGGGCTGCCATACAACAAACATGATTTGTTCGGCCTTTTTTTCTCGATATCAATAATGGCAACAGGTAGGCACTTGAAATTTTTACAAAAGCCTTAAATATAATATGTGTACTTTATTTATTAATAATATTAAAATAAAATTAAACATTAGGGGGGGGCTCCCATACTAAAAACACAATTTTTGGCCTAATTTTACTCTACAATGGTACGGAACCCTTTGTGCGCGAGTTCGACTCGCACTTGGCCGATTATTAAGCTAAGTCTGTTGGTTTTACATCTGTGGATTGAGAAGGCTGTTGTGTGGTTTTCTCCAAAAGATTCTTGCTAAACCACTTTGGTCTTTCTTTCTTCATTTCAATTATTCTTTTGCCTTTCCAGAATTCTTGTGGCTGTAAAATTACGAAAACAAATTAATGTGACGTTATTACATAATATATTAATTTTAAAATCTTAATTCTAAGTATGCTACTAAATTATGTATTATTTTTTGGATACTGTAAAGTGCAGTAGCTAAATGGCAAGAAACAGAAACCTTATAAATTCGTCATGTCTGTCTGTACTCTGTATGTCACAGCCACTTTTCTACAGGGTAACTTTACATAGGTCTTCTAAAATCATATTGAGTTTTCTAATATTATGTTTTTCTATACTAAGGGGCGATTTCACCAAAGAAATGGAATGCATTCAATGCACACTGATAAAATAAAAACATATACACAAATAAAAACATAAGCGATTATAACATCGAATTGCATTTCACCAACATAAACTGAATATGTTCACAGCAAATCCGAGTTTTATCTTCTAAATATGGTGTAGGCCAGAGACATTTCCCGAGTTGTATAATGTGTTTCATTAGTACTCATATTATAATTTATACATCAAATAATGAATAATAGCTAAACTTACTTTTTCTGGAAGGCTGTCTCCTTCATATAGTACTATCACATCATTTTCAATTGGCTTATTGCCCTGCTGTTCTTGTATTTTCGCTTGGATCTCCTTTGTCTCCGCTTCCACCTTTTTATAGCAATGGCCTAAAATACAGACAAGTGACTTATTAAAAAATTGGGATTAAAATAAGTCTTTTAACTGCAATTCAGATACTATTTCCAAACTACTGTAGAGGAGTTATCCCCAAAATTTTCTTCAATAATATAATGGAATTGAATAGTGAAGCAATCAGAGTAAAAAAAAAAACTCTTAATTTTAGGATATTATAGTTTTTTAGTAAAGTATGGTATACATTGTGGTCGTAAAGAGTTTTATTTATGAAACACACTTACCGCACAAGCGCCCACTTTCATGATAGTGGCCACAGTCGCTGCAAACTTTGATATTAGATTTTGGAACTAGCATTTTCCAAACATATTCTGGGGAACCATATTTTCTTTTCCATCTTCTCTCTAAAGTTCTTCTAAATTTTGGTACAGCTAGCAGCAAACCGTCGCCAACTATATCTTTTATTGTAAATTTCTTCTGAGGCTGTGTTGCTGGCTTTTCGTGCACATATGCCAGGGCTAGTTCTGTAACAATGTGCTTCGTTACTCACAAGTTTTAGTTTTTACCGTTTTTAAAACCACAAAATAGGTACTACCTCGAGGTGGATAACCAAGCATTTGAAAGAAGTTTTTTTCCACTGCACGGGCCACTTTTAAAATATTAGTGACGCGTGAAATCATTATTAAGCTTAAAAAATTTCAGAATTTTAACGTTTAACTGGGCAATTAGTGAATTTTATTAAATTAAAAATACAATTTCCAAAAAGCAGGAGCAATTTTTGACATTCGACGGTCGACCTGCGAAGTGCGACCATGCAAAATATGTCAATGTCAATTGTCAGTTATATGTCACTTGTCAGATAGACGTTTTTTTTATTATTATTATGGCACTTCGGCTATAACCATGGCCAGTGTCGAGTAAAATAATAGAAAACAATATTTTATGAGGTGGACCATCAAAACTGTCAAAAGTTTACATAGTTATCACTGCTACGCACCAATTTGACAGCTGTCAATGTCATCTACGGCTACCAATGCCTAACTTCTGCATGGACCGGGTTCCTCCGTCTGTAGAAGCCTTAAGCTTTTTAGTATGGATTAATCACTAACGGTGGTATGAATAAAAAAATCTTAGTGAAGGTTTTAACAGTTTTCAAACTAAAATGTTCGCCAAAGCTAAAAACCGTCATAAAACACTCCATATGAATAAACGCTTGCTAAGCCTTCGCTAGCTTGAATACTGTTAGATGACGTTTTATAGTATTCTTTTTTTGGTAATGTTGGTAGTGTGCCAATTTATTGTGTTCAATCATCAATATTGTGTCAAATTCAATGAAATTCAATGAGTATTTTGTAGTAAAAAAAACTTGAGAGGTGTCAAAGGACACCCGAAAGGAATAGAGTTATTTCATGAGTTAAAAAAATCTACTCAAAAAAAATATTAAAAAAACACCATCTATTGACAAACAGGAATACTATCAACGCGCAGCGCCCTCTGCCCCTAACATGCAGGTACTAATAAAAATATTTTTAAGTCGTCAAATGGATTTATTATTATCTTATTATATGTATACTTTTTGTCGACGAGGGCGGCTAGAAATTCCTTCAAAAATTGCAATAATGTCAGAAATCGCGATAATACTCGATATTTCGTCCATTTCAATCTCTTAAAATGGTCTTAAAGTAGGTCCGAGGCTTCACTAAAGTTAGCGAACTCCGATTTGACGTTTCGAGCCTAAACAACTGTTAGCAAACGTTTATTCATAACGATTATGCTTAAAATAGGTTTATATCAGGCTTATTATACATGCGCTAATTTTTGACAGCTGTCACCTTAAAAAGGTGTTAGAGCACTGTTAGAGAACGTTTATTCATATTAAATTTCACAACAGGCTCATAAAGCTGTTGTAAACCTTCGCTAAGTTTTTATTCATACGACCGTAATTATTTTGCTGCATTGAATCATATTTTAATAAAAAACTACGCAGACATAAGGGTAGAGACTTGAGATCTTTGCGTACTAAAAGAAGTAACTCTATAATACTCTAATCTGTGGAAGTAACGGGGTTTTGTCGGGAATGTGAGAGTGCTGTTGTGTTATTGTATTATTTTTATTTTCCTAAAATTGTGTTATGTGGGTTTTTAATGTGTAATATAGGTAGAATATTAAGTTAACCATTAGATATTCGTTATCGCGCACAAGTGTAGGAAAGTGATGCATTATCCAGAAACGTGCTATTTTGTGTTCCCTCCAAAACTCTTTCGAAAGTTTCAGTAAAGCGTCTAGCTTTAGCACTTTACTGAATCGACCGACTTGACACTTTGACTGTATTGACTTTTACTTAGACTTTGACTAGACTTTGGACCTGACGAAATAGAAAAACGACGCCGAAAATTATATACAAGAATATTGTTTTCCCGCCATTACTTGACACTGGCCACGGTTTTATAGCCAAAGTGCCATAATAAAAAAAAAAGTTACGCTGTCACTTTGACATTTGTAATTGGACCTTCTGACAGCAGTTTGACAATCAGCTGGTAAAAGAGGGGAGCGAAAGGTTTGAGCGTTTGTGGTGTATTTTGTAGTTCATGTCCTCAAGAGATTCGTTGCAGTTGTAGCTATGGCGTGTTTAAGTCCGAGTAGGCTCTGTGTTCGTGTTCACGATAAGTTAATGTGTCAATTCGGACAAAAAGTTCGAAACCAAACTGTATTTGTGAAACTCAAACCTCCCGGACCAGCTCCCTTGCGGATATTTGGAAAGACATGTCAGGTTAGATAATTATTATTTTACTTTACGATTTTTCAATGTAAACAAACAACAACAACAATTTTATTGTATTTAAAATTGCAAAAAATGTTTTTTATGTTTACAATTTCTAATTTATATAATTTGACAGACATAATTTTTAATTCAATTTTTACATAACAGCATGACATTAACCTCATAAGTCAGCTGATCAAATGCTATTCCAATTAGACAGGCGTATCGATTTACGTATTATTTCGCAAAATTATGAAACACCTTTATTACTGTATTCAATGAAGATGTTAAACAAAAGTGTTAGAGTAAAATAAATTTTGCATTATGGACAGTAGGTCGGCGTACGGTAAAGGTTTCTTTGGCCTGGTTAATAACTTTCTTCGCATACGGATGCTCTTGTTTTCACTATCGAATGGAAAGAAAATACGACGGCCGCAACGATTAAAAATGTATTTTTCATTCTGAAGAACGAATTTATTTTGAACATAATAATTATTCATAATATTTCGAATGTTGTTTTTTTTTTCGTCTAAATTACATAGGTAGGCAAAAGGGGAAAGCGATTGAGCCTAGGAGCGTTTCTTGACATTATTGAATCGATTAAAATTAATAGAACAATTTTTTATCGAGAGGCGATAGCAGGATGTCTAGCTGTTGCCAGCCATACCGCGATGTGCTTTCTCGCGCTTCGTGCGAGCATGCAATGTAAAATCTTGACGAGTCACACCAAACTTTCTAAACAACAATTATTTATCGCATTGATTATTTATTTCATTGAGCTCCCCGTTAGCGTACGTTTTAAACGGGATTACTCGTAACAATAATGAGGAAAACGCGGGGTTTTCTATAATTAACAAGTGAATTTACGATTAAAAAATCGTCAGACGAGAAACCTGTGTTATAATAATCTCGGTATATTATACATTTTATTGTGAACGACCAAAATAACGATGAACTTGACCGCGACTTTCACTAAAAATTAATGTTTGCAGAGAAAGTAAAATCTGTTTTTAGCATTCCAACACCAGTGAGTTAAAGTTTTCGGAATGATGACTAGACGGTCTAGAATCTAGATGTTTATCTTTAGTATTCCAAACAGGAAACTCTCTGCTCCTAGCTTTTTAATGCCTTTGCTCCTAGCCTTTTTATTAGAAAAAAATCTAAAAAGGCTAGGAGCAAAGGCTAGGAGCAAACTAAGCTCAAAAGTCAAATGTTACTTCCAAGTACCATCAGCAATCCTCATGTCATCAAAATAAACTTTGATGTAGGATAACCAAATTAAGAACTAAGTAAAAGACTTCGTCATTAAAATAATATGTCAATCTTCTTATTAATGTAATGGATAGCCCAGAAAACATACCTACCCATCTACGTATTAGTATGTTATGATGGTTTGTCCAAAAAGTATCATTTTACGGTCGTTAATTGCACGATCATTACGAAAATAAAGAAACACCCATCGTGCTCGTTACTAATAGTGAAAGTTGTGAAATTTGTTAAAATTTTAATGGCTTCGTTTCTTCGTATCTCCTTGTTGACATAATATACAACTAAGACGCTGTTGAAGAAAGAAAAAGAAATAACGATAATGAAGCAATATTATTAAAAACTAGCTGTCCCGGTGAACTTCATGTCACTTTAAAACCATCCCCGGACTTCTACGAATATTTTCAGACTAAAATCAGCCCAATCTGTTTAGCCGTTTTCGAGTTTTAGCGCGACTAACATATTTGAAAATCCATTTATATATATAAGATAATATTTTACCCGGAAAAATTACCGAATTTAGTTAAAGCGATGACGCTAAACAAGCCAAACTACTATAGTTTGGCTCTTTTTTTTAATTATCTGAAAAAGATCGATTTAACTGTAAATCGATCTAAATATCAGATAATTTTTACTACGGAAAATCAACATCAAAATCTATGTTTTCGTTTGACCAAACATATTATACCATAATTGCTCACTGTCACAGCTACCCAAAGCTGGCTAGTCTTTGGGACTTTTCTTTAGCGACTATCGTAAAAATTCCGATAATCCTAAGTTTGACCAGAAAATTATAAACATCGAGTTAGCTATTTAAACGTAAAATATATCAAACTTTAAAGGATTTGGCAAAATTCATAGCACATTAATAATTGACAAGTAAAAAAAATACGCCAGGTGTCCCAAGTTTTGGCGGCATTGTCAAGCAGGTGATGCTCACTAGAAATGCGGAACACACGCTATTTGTTCAGTGAACATTGTATAATAGTTTGCGGCACCGCACACGACCTAGCATATCTTATTCTCGACTTTCCACATTATCCTAAACGTGCTGACAATATAAAAACCCTACAGTTTGGAGTGCAATTTGTAGTTTATACGATTTCTGTATCAGATGTCTTCTCGCGTGTAACTTTATATTGTGATGGTGCATTATATCAAACTACTGCAGGCATGGGCATTTCAGCTATCAATTACTTTATTATCATCATAATATCCATCAGGAACCTAGTAATGCAAGTCATAGAATATTTTTCCTATGATTTGTCTCTATGTAGAGAAATTGTAAAATGAAAAGGTATTAAATAAGAGCTTCTTACATTTTTAAATTTATTACAATGTCATGATATAACGATGGATACAAAATACGATTGTTTATGATTTATCTGTTAAGTTTTTTGTTGCAACGCTCTACGCCTTTCATAATACAATTCCTTGAAAACGGATTTATCATTTAAATAATAATTCATAGCAATAATGCAGATTTCATAACATTAGATGTAGAACAAGTTAGTTTTCTGTTACACATTATTATTCCGTTACATTGGATACTTGTTATGCCCGCAAGGTCTTTATTATTTAACTTTATTTTATTCCTATTTTTATGCTAAGTAATAATTTTAAAATCGTATCGTAAAAAAATGCTTAGACTAAAATTTCGATCGCGCATACTCATAATGTCATTTACTATCGGAGAAGTTGATTACTAGGCAGATGGCGGACCTAAGTAATTTGGTCGCGTTAAGGTGACGCCATGTTAAAGTAAAAAACCGTGTTGGATGTGTTTTAGATTGCTTGTTTTCTATGCGAGGCTCGCCCGTCCTCTCATAGAAAACAAGCAATGGAACAGCAAAAAATGGGAAGGGCGTAGCGACAAAATGGTTTTTGTCGCGTAATTTGAAAACCATAAATACATTTCATAAAAGCTATGGACAAATTAAAGTGTATACTAGAACCAATTTATGTACAAATTTTGGAAGCTTATATCACTCTCCTCTGTTAGCAAAATAGGAATCCCTTTTTTTACAGAGGTCTTTTTGATTAATTATTCTGTGTTATAGAAGTTGACCAATCGTGTTATGCTATGGGTAATTCAAAGGCAAAGACATGATGAATACTGACAGTGAACTTTAATTTCTTAGCTTTAGTCATTGCTGAGAAAAATGGACATCGCTACAGCCAAATTATCAAGGCGTCACCTTAAGCCAAACTCATCCGACCCATCACATATAACATTGAATTGACATAAGCCGACCAAACGACGTAGGTCTGGCATAGGAATCAATTTCCTCGGGTATACATTTTGTCGCAAGAAAAATGTTATCTCCTATCACTGGAAGTTCTGGAACACAACGTTTTTACACACATTCAATCCAAATCGGTAACAGACACACTTTTGCACTTATAACACTAAGTACATAGTATCTATTTCACAGAATGAAGTGACTTAAATCTATAGATAGTTAAGTTAACAAGCTAACCGTTCATGCCAATTGATTTCTACACAGGTCACCCGGCGTCCTTGCGGTTGCCCAACGCGCAAACAATGTACCCATCAGCGTCTACTGTCCCCTAAATATTAATTGCATTGCAACTTTAGCTTACACATAAATCATAATATTATATTGATTTGCTGTAGGAAATTTTTTTACTTACGAAACATGCTTGGTTTTGGCACTAAGACGTTACGTTTCGCTTTTAAATAATTTATGATTCCCGCAACTCCTTTGCGCCAAAATCGGTTAGTGCGGGACCACAAACGTGAAACAAGTAATATACAGATACAATTTAGCATTCATAATATTAGTATGGATATAATACTAAATGGTCCTTGTCTACTTTAGTGGGAGTTAAACTATTTTAAACTTTAACGATTATAAAAATAGCTTACATTTAAAGGGAATACTGTATTGTAAGGGTGAAAAAAAAATATCAAAATAGCTTCCGTAATTTTTGCGTGATGTGGAAACAAATACAAATATTTCCCGTTATTTATAATCTCAGATCCTAATTCCTACAAATCCTACATATCATGGAAATAGATCCAGCCGTTTGCAGCTTGAAAATAATCTATACATATAATAAAACTGTAGAAATGAAAACTTTGTACATTAAAGATATTTAAAAAATAATAAGCGGGGGGTGTCACTACATCGCTATTCTATAGCGGCTATTGGCTTCTGCCAAAAATGTGGTTAGTTTTTGTCTGTCTGTCTGTCTGTATGTTCCACTATCACACGAAAACTACTGATCTGAGGGGTCAGATTTTGTATCAAACTTTTTCCTTTAACACGAAAACTACTGATCCAATTTGCATACGGTTTTCGCAGATATATTTGTCTTTTTCTAACTCAAAATCTGGTGTATAAAAATCCCCCCTCTCACCACTCTAAGGGGACCAAAGAGGGGGTCAGATTTTGTATCAAACTTTCATCTTGGACTTACTTCATAGTATTAACTGTCTTTTCCAACTTAACATCTGTTGATAATTCTTAGGGGACAATAGAGGGGGTAAGATTTTGTATCAACTGATGAAGTAGAAATACTTTAAATGGCAAAACAACGTTTGCCGGGACAGCTAGTTTATTAAATAAAGCGATGTCTTCAATACAGAACGGGTCATCCATTCTCAGCGGAATCTTCTAAAATAAAATGTCTAGCCAGTGAGTTGGTTAGCATTTAGTAAGTGCTTTAACCCATCAATCCCCAAGCGGCAGCCGACTGCAATTGAAAGTACATTATATTATAATTATTGTGTCTGCGATACCGCGATTGAGGTGCTACAAAATATCTTGAACAGTATTTTATAGTTTATACGTGGGAGAGCCATGCTTCGGCACGAATGGGCCGGTTCGACCGGAGAAATACCACGTTCTCACTGAAAAGCGGCGTGAAACAGCGCTTGCGCTGTGTTTCGCCGAGTGAGTGAGTTTACCGGAGGCCCAATCCCGTACCCTATTTTCTTCCCTACCCTCCCCTAACTAATCCTTTCCTTCCCATCACTACCCTCCCCTATTACCCTATTCCCTCTTAAAAGGCTGGCAACGCACCTGCAGTTCTTCTGATGCTGCGAGTGTCCATGGGCGACGGAAGTTGCTTTCCATCAGGTGACCCGTTTGCTCGTTTGCCCCCTTATTTCATAAAAAAAGAAAAAGTATTTTCTCAAATTGATATTCTGTCACAATATACCACAGTCTAACGCAACATGCGTCATTAAAATGCTTCACACTTCTCACGGACTTTGTTTTGGTCACTTTTGTTAAATGTTTTTTTTAACTAAAATAATTTTAGACCTCTCACGAGTAATACTACTGCTATAACGTTCTAAAGCTTCAATAGATGTATGTTAATGTACAACAATAAATAATGTAATAAAGGCCATACACTGATTGTTTCGAAAAAAAATAACAGAAAAAAACAAGATTTGACCGTTTATTATTGTACATTTTACATTACATTTACATTAAAATGAATGTCTTGACTAATACTGTTTCATTTAATTGTACCCAATTACGTTGACCCACTTCTTAGTTACTAGAGAATTGATTCATTCATTGTTATACTCGGAAGAAATGTTTGACTTATTTGCAGTGGGTTTTCCCTAAATCTTTCAAACTAGAGGGGTAATATTATATATTTTTAGTAGTTAATTCAAACTATCGAGAATTTTTTTCCGCAATGAAAACGATATTGTGTGTTTTCACTAGGCTAAAAAGTATCCACATACCAAATCAGTTTAGCGGCTTAATCGTGAGAGAGGTAACAGGCAGACAGACAGTCACGTTTTTGAAATTATAATATTAGTATGTATGTGTGCACGCACGCACCCCTCTACTATGTCCGAATCGAGACCCAATATTTTTCGCATGAGTATTACGTCTTCGGCTATCTAGTGAACTATTTAGGTGTAGACAATCAGTTGCAACTCCAACTAACTAGGTGGTGTGACTCATGTTGACGTCGGTTCTTCAATAAGGACAACTTCGTCACTCTATTATTATTTGAATGAGATTGTAAATTAGGGCACACATACCTGCAAGCATCTTTTAGCACTTAGATAACAGTCAGCTGCTGCTTATACACAAAATGAACCTAACCTAGGTTAGTTTACCGCTTAGTTTTAATTTTGGCTACATGTCAAATGTTACTTGGATGACATCGATAGAAGGGCGCGAGTTCAACTGTCATTTAAGCAACACCTTACAACATGGCGGCGTTAGTTCGTTACGTCTTGTTTCCTATTATTTATTTATCTGTTTATTTTATTTGGAACAACAACAGCCATCATTCATATAATTATTATATTTGAATGAGATTTTACAATATGTCAGCGTTATTTCTGATATCGACCACGCGCTAAAGAAGCCTTGTAAAGATTCGTTACAATTCAAGTACAAAATAAGAAATAACAGAAATTATAAAAATGTATGTGAAGAAATAGTACTAGTAATTAGGAAATAAAAGGACATCTTAGTAACATCTAAAAATCTAAAATGTCTTAAAAATCTGATAATCTTCGCGTGATTAAGATTAAAACGAAGACAATTTGAGAAGTAAGTAGACTAGTTAATTGCAGCTACATAATTGCTATAAAAAGCATAACCCGGTTGGAAGTGCAATAACATACTTAGACGACGCAACCGTTTAATTTCTTACCACAATTCGGTAGATGAAGGTGATGAATGCAATTTAACACTATCTGATGATCTTGTACAGTCAACGACAAAAGAAAAATGTAGAGAATTTTAATTTTTCTAATTTATCGGGCAACGTTTATACCAATTTTCCTTTGAAAGACTAACGCATCGTATTAATGCTTAGAAATATTAGCCACAGCAGAGGGCATTACTAGCATATACAGCAAACATAAACCTATATTATACGTCTATGACAGCAAATAACCCAACATGTTGCACACGTCATATCAGAATATTGGCAGAAACGTTGTCAAACGTCAAAAAAATTGTTTAATTACTGTAGGTACTGGTGCTGCCCTCTACATTGCAGTAATAATAATTTTAAACATTTTTTTTTCGATTTTAAATACTTTAGTAACTGACTGTACGCTAATGTATTATATGGTCATCTTTAAGATAGGTTTGCGAGTTGAAGGTGAAACGATTAGAATTTTTGAGAGCGTGACAACTCGCTGTAGCAATATGTTATTTGCAACACTGCATGTAAGGGTCTAGTCTTAATGAAATATATTACATCGTAAACGTTATATTTATTATATAAAACACATATAACTTTTTTTCTGTGATTACGTTGCGCCTTATTTTGTTAATTGCGCTGGAAATGGCTGGAATCACATAATATTTTTCCGGCTCTTATAGTATTTTCGTACCCATAAAAATCGCTAAGGCTGAAGTGATAACGTACAGACAGATACATTTTTGCAGTGTGGGCTGTATGTTTTTAAGACTTACCTAAGTTTGTCAGTAAATTTTTGGGTCCTAAACTTGTGAGGTGTCTAAAGGAATAATGTCTATTTTTAACATGGGTATTTATAGAGTAAGATCCAGTGGCAGTCAGACCTTCGTCAACATAACCCTAGTAAAATGAACAAAAAATCCTACCCTGCTCTACAATTTGAATAGGTACGTTTCAAACGCTCGGCGTATGGCCATATCATCTACTCCAATCTTTTTTCCTCTATCCGTTAGCTCAGTGTTTTTCAACCTCTTTTATGATGCGACCCCCTGGTATAAAAAAAATTTTGTAACCCTCTGCTTCTCTCTGCTTTTTTGTCACGTAGGAACGTATGTTTATAATTATAATTATATCCTTTTGTTAAAATTCTTCTTTACTAAATATAATATCTTTTTTATTAATATAGTTCACTCAACCTCTGGCGACTACAAAAGCTTTGCGACCCCCAGGGGTTGCGACTCACAGGTTGAAAACTGCTTTAGCTTAATCATATTAATCGTATCGGTCCCTGTGAGGTCTTTGACCCACATAGCACTAATATCCTTGCGAGAGAACGGCGGCGGTTTTTCAATACAAGGCTGTTGGTAGCTTTGATAATATTGCGTAAAACCCGTCTCGCCTCTGAATTTACTCGTCGGGTTCAGATTTTTGATTTATGACATTTTATGACGAATTGTACTAAAAAAAAATTCCATAGTATATTTCCATCGCAGTATGGAATACCGTCTCTTCTCTTGTATGTAAATCGAGGGTTGATTTAATCGCTGTATGTTTTGCTTGTAATAAACTCCGTGACCTAGTAGATGAGCTTGGCTCTCAAGATTGGCTTGATTCCAAATTTGAATTTGAGTAATATATCAAATAAACAGCTGTTTCCAAATTTTGTTAAGGCAATGTAGGCTGATCTGTTGTTTGATCATTCATGCAATAGCTGGTCATATAAACAGTCATACCTGCGCCTCTCTCGCTTCTTGACTCTTGTATAATCCGTCGCACTGACATACGATTCTAAAAGAAAAGAGAGTATTGTGTATTGACCACTAAAATATGTCTAAGGCCGGTCATAGACGGACCGCATCTTGCAGTCGAAACCGACAGCAAAATGCGGTCGCAGCACGGCGCTCTGCTGTTTTTATACTAAATTCATATCCGCAATACACAGACCGCTCGAGCAGTTCTTGAGCGGTCGGTGCACATATTTTCATCGCGACCGCTCTAGAGCAGTCGGTCCCAACTCCCAACTGCAACTTGCGGTCCATGGCCAGTCTTAGAAAACAAGTCAACATAATATAGGCTTGTGGGGATATGTGCGTGGCGGCCAAAGGAAGATCTTCCTACCGAGCGAGGTGTTATGCCCGGTCAGGCCGAAGCCCACGTGACACAATATTTCAGCTGTCGTATATATACCGACGCGCTCAGAAAACTTCGATGGCGCGATGCAGGAATGTTAGGCGAATTGTGGGTACCGCCACAGGATTGATGATTATGAATTAGACAAGGTACTAATATGTAATTACAGTCACGTCAGTACATTAGCTAATGATGTTTGACATGCCACCTGCCTATTTACTGTGATAACACGCAAATCTAAAAATTCATATTTTTTGTGTATAATTGAGTATGTATAATATTGTATAGTGAGTAAACTTTGATTATTTTAATTGGTGATCGATGGATAGTAAGTACATGATTTATTTGGTGTATTATGTAATGTGTATGTATAATTTTATATATTGGCTATATTAAAAACTACTAACGCCTAATTCTTGACTTATTCACGGGTCTCGGTCGCGTCTCGACTTAACTCTTATTATATTAATCGACGATTTTTCGCCGATTTAAATCGATTGAATGATAATACTTTAGGGTGTGTATGGGTCCCATACATAGAGTTTACTGTGAAAGTGTCAGCGCTGAAAGAGTAAATTTTTTTCTGATTTGTATGGGCAAGCGCCGCGTCTTGGAATTTTTTCGTACAATGCAAAGGTGAAAAAAAGTTTCTCTTTCAGCGCTGCTACTTTCACAGAGAACTCTATGTAGGGACCCATACACATCCTAAAATATTATCATTTAGTTTTGATACACCCTGTATAGTGACAACTTAATATGGTTTAATGTCCCATCTTATTTTTGTCTATCTGTGTCATCACATTTTCACACACAGACACGTCTTACTTAAAGAACATCTCCATTTTCGTGTTTGCTCCAAAAACAACGCTAAAAAAATAAACAGTTGACAGACAGTAAAAGTGACAGATTTAGCAGTGAGTTTCAAAATCGAAGCACTCAAGATTCGTACCGGTAGGTAATGTCGAAACGCGTAGTGCACCCATGTGTGTCTAGGTTTTGCAACCAGAATTAGTCAACGTCATTCTAGGCCTCTAGGGCTCTAGGAGGGCTATCCGCGTTGCGAGTACTTTTTAGGTAAAATTACGATAAAATAGAATATACTTACTACTGCTACACACTTAATGTACCTACTTACAAAAAATTAGGTTGAGAAGTAAAAAAAAAATGCTTAAAATACTTAAAGAAGCCCCGATGAAAACAGTGTTATAAGTTTGACGTGTCTGCCTGTCTGTGTGAGTGTGTTTGTGGCATAATAGCGTCCAAACGGGTGGACCGATTTTTGTCTAGTCTGTTTATTTTAAAATTGATATGACCGAGAGTGTTCTTAACCAAGTACATCATTGTCAGCTTGCTCGCTGCTAGGAAAATTATGATTTTTCAAATTCTTAATAACTTATTAAATAAAATCATAATCAGTACCTAATTAATCATATATTCGGTATCCTGACGCTACATATTTAGTAGGTACAATGTAAGTAATAAATCGCGCGACACGCACCGCTCGGTCTGCGCCTGCGCAAGTGCTCAATAATTTTGCGTCGTTATTAGCGGTAACATCGACATTTGACATCCATTTGTCACGGACACTTGTAGTGTACTGTGTAGTACAATAATATTGTAGTGTATGACTAATTGACTAATGAGTAATGAGTAATGACTGTAGTAAAAGGCGTCCTAATTATGACAGTATATAATTTGTAAACTTTTGTGTAGTATATTCTGGTCCAATTATTCTTTTGTAAGACCGATGAATTTTGTTCTGATTTACGTTAATCTTGTTGGATTGGATATAATATTTTACTCCAGTTTGGTCGAATTCGTCCTTATTGAAGACGAATAATTTTATGTGAAACTAAAGTGCGCGTTGATGTCTTTTACTGGCGGCCGTATCTCGTAGCCCTCGCTACGCGTGCCTCTACGGCGAGCGTAGTATCACAAAATTAGTTTATGATTGTGATAAATTTGCTTATGATAAGTTTATAATCGTTTAATTAATGCCTATAATTATACAATTTGTTTATTTACGAGTACCTAAAGCTTTATTTATTGGTCTTAAAGATTAATTGAGAACTAATTGAGCGTTTTATGAGAGTTACTTTTAAAGAGACAATAGAGAAGGACAATTAAAGAGACTTTATTTTTATTTATTAATTAGAGAGATTTTATTAATTATATTTTTTACGTGAAGTTAACAAAAACACCTGATCATATAGGAACTTTAAGAGCTTATATAACAGAAAGTCCTATTATTGGCATTCATAGTTCACATTTACAAATCTCATAAGGTTTCTTGTCTATATAGTAGTCCAGCGGGGCTAGCATACGGCTGTAGACAAACGAAAGAATCTAATATTTTGACAGTTTGCCCGGAAAAACACAGGAGAAAATGTTTCTTCCGTATCTTGATTTCTTCCGCTTTTGAAAATCTATAAGCCAAGCATGACGACCATTTTTTATCCGCTTTGACATTTAGTTTCTTTATTCTTTTTTTATTTTTATTATGACACTTGGCTATAAAACCATTGCCAGTGTCGAGCAAATTGAAAAAATCGATGTATAGCAACCCTGTCTATAGCCGGAATTACAGTTTTGATCTAAAAAGTACAAACTACGATTAATAAAGTTCAGTTCAGACAGTTGCTACACGTCGATTTTTTGAATTTGCCGCCATTTACTCGACACTGGCCATGGTTCTATAGCCGAAGTGCCATTACAAAAAAAGGAAAATCAAGAAACTAAATGTCAAAAAAAAATAATTGCCGTTGCTATAATGGTTGCTATGGAAAGAGTTTCTTGTCTTTGTCCACTGAAACTCAAGTCGATGGGTGGCGCCATGCTCGGGAAAAAGATATGTAGACATGGGAAAGAAACTGCCATTACTTTTTTCCGAAGAATCGACTGGGCAACGCCGTGCTAGCACCGTAGGTAATTATAGAGTAGCTTGTCCTACGTACTTAGAAGTTAGGGGCCAACAACGTATATAAGATCACACAATTTTTTATACCCTCTCCTCTATATCAAGCTTTTTAATACCTTTAAGTTACGTAATGGATGGACCCGTAGCCTGTCTCGCCAACCTTTTAATTATACCATTAATATTATTTAATGGATCAATAATGTGGCGACCACGCAACGCCTGCGTGCCGATCGTTCCACCTCTATATAGAGTACGTAGTTCAAAGCGCAGCACTTTCTATCGGGTTTTAATTGTTACGTCTGCGCGGGCGCATGCAATTGTACGTGCGCTAATGTGTCGTCGCTGCACGCATTTTACATACTATCGAATGGTCTGCACTCTACGTCGATGTATCATTATTCGATCTTGTGGTAGGGACGATAAGGTTCAAAATGCGACTGCATACGTAAATATTAACCTGTAATTGTACAATGTGAAATCCCGGAGTGTTTTCACTAATTGCTACATGAACGACGTGAGTTAATTTAATTGAATTTTGGGGTTTGGGAAAATTTACTAAAAATGAGTAACTGTCATGACAAAAGGCAGTAAAAACTGTCGATGACGTAATTGTCGAAATTTATTTAAATCATAAACATAGAAAAAAAGGCGGACGGAGTCTTATTATACACAGAACTGTGTCTTCAGAGTCGGCCACGCACACATTCTTACGCCTGTCAAATGGTATGGACTAGCCACTAGTGTAAGAATGTGTGTGTGCGGACCGTATACATGCAGTCAGCCTGGCTGACTCTGAGGACACAGTTCTGTGAATAATAAGACTCGGTCTGCCTTTTTTTAACCGACTTCAAAAAAAGGAGGTTATCAATTTGACGTGTATGTATGTAATATTTCCAGAACTGCCCAGTTGTAACAACTGTATTTATGTATGTATGTATGTATGTTTTTATGTTTGTGCACGTTTCCGGAGATATCCGGAACTACAAGTCCGATTTAAGTGATTCCTTTTTTATTGTACTAGGTATTGTTCAACTTAGGGTATAGTGCAAGTTTCATCAAAATCAGTTCAGTAGTTTTGGAGATACGGAGTTTTAATGCTTAATTACGTACAACTTTGAAGTCGGTTTTATCTTTTTAAAATCCAGTTATTATTTTATTCTACGTTCATGATTTCAATCAATGTCAGTCTCCAGTTTGAGATCTCAAAAGGTACAAGCTGAAAGCCGGCATGTAGCGGCAGCAGGCGACGTGTCCTCGCGACAGCACTGGTTTCTGTCGTGTATGTATTTATATGAATAAGTGTCGTTAGCTTCGTGTCGCTAGCTGCGGAGGGTATTTCATAGAAATGCATACAAACCAGTAGTGTCGCGACGACACGTCGTCTGCAGTTGCTTCATGTCGCCCGCTGCCAACCGGCACCTATATTTCCAATAAAAATCAATAAATATTTTATTTTAAACCTTTTTATTATTTCATTTTAATTGTTTAAATCTTAATGTCCATTAGCGACTATATATCATTCAATGGAATTACAATTTACATAACATAAGGCATATTGAAAATATTAAAAAGTGTTCCTAGCTTCTATGATTATAATGATACCTTCTCTACCTCATATCCAAGTCATTTAGGGTACCTACATACACATAAAAGAAATATAAGCCTTATTCAGAACTTTAATTTCGATCTTGCTCGAGTCTTGACTGCTATGACTGTTATGTCGACTTTGACAGTGACAGTTATGTTGTACGTTTGGATATCGCTACGGCGTAGATGGCCGCGTTACGTTGTCATTAGCATTTCACGTTCCTGAAATGTGGTCGGGACGGGACGTAATACGTTACGTTCACATTGTGTAACCGTAATGCAATTGTTTTGAACGTAAATCAACTTGTTTAGGGCCCATCCCAAAGACTGCGTAAAACCACAGAAGTGAGTGCACTTTTGTGTCTTTTCAAATACTTTCTTTACCAAATCTTTGCAATTATTCATTCATGATCACCGGTGTTATTACTTATTGATTGGTTAGCGATTTGGATTTAGCCAATCAAAAGCGCTAGTGACCAACTCCTATCAAGAACCTTATAAACTGGGCAAAGGTCTACTAGGATCTAGTTAGAGTAGCGCCACCTGCCCATCGTGATTTATAGACGTTCTATATTTAAAAATTTAAATGTCGTCCGCCATTGTTATTCTGCGTAGACGCACCGAAACCTGGTTCCTACTGACGCGTGTGAAATCGCGTTTATCATTCTACCTGCACGCGCCATTCAAATTAACGGCTACTTCATACAATCAGAGAGTTGAAACGCGAAGTACTGAAATTTACCCCAAAGAAAAACTATGCAGATTTTTCACTTTCTTTATGTGAATTTAGGCATAATATTATCTCATACTACCGATAACAATGGTATATTTCATAGTAGTAATTTGCAATCGGAGATATTAAGCTAGGACTTTAAGATACAGAAGAAGAATCTAGATCGAAAATTCAGATATTTTCAGTGCGTTATATTATTTTCTGGAGTTTTGAGTCTCGAATCCAGTACAACAATATTATTATTGTGGATTTGGAAATATACCTATCTACTGAAGGAATGTTTTGAAAACTTCGTTCAATTGTGCGTCGACTCTGTAATATTATGAACAGACCCGAAACCAGCCGTTTGCGTAAGTGGCGCGTATTTTATATTCCGTCAAATAATTTTGTATGAATGAATGGCCGGCGTTGCCAAGTGTGTGACAATGTATTGTGATGTTATCACACAGGTCGACCACCTGTGATGCAAGTTCATGATTCATGGACTGAAAATATTGCTAGAACTAACTTTCAACCCCAGTTTTGCCCAGTGTTCCTGACAATTTATAACTTTGATTATAAATTACTTATCAAAGGAGGAGAACAGGATCAAAGTTTTATAATATTACGAGCTTTTGCCCGCGGCTTCGCTCGCGTAAAGAAGTGTTATTTTATACAAACTTTCATCCCCTATTTTAATCCCTAGGGGTTGAAATTTATCAAAATCCTTTCTAAGCGGATGCCTACGTCATAACATCTACCTGCATGCCAAATTTCAGCCCGATCCGTCCAGTGGTTTGGGCTGTACGTTGATCGATCACTATGTCAGTCAGTCACCTTTGAGTTTTATATATATATAGAAGTACCTATGGATATTAGTCTGGATTTTAATAAATAACTAAATATTACTCGTGACTAAAAAAATATGTTGTTGTAATATGTAATATGTTGGCCTCTTTGTCTGTACCTTTCATCTAAAATGTTTTTTTACCTGCTCTTCCTTTGCGCCTCTAATCTAAAATTATTTACTTAGCCCTTTTGATGCAGTCTATTTAATGTAATTTTGCATGTTGTTGTTAACACTACTATACTAACGAGTGCTGTGTTGCCTATAAAGGTGTGCATCAGAATTGAAAATTCCTGTATACCATTAACTGTAATTTTAAAATGCATATTCTGCTGGCAACCTTAAATAAATAAATAAATAAATAAATAAATAAATAAATGCAGTCTAATTAAGAGGCTAAAAAGAAACTAAAGTAAAAACCTTTTGTCACTATAATAACTCCCACACCGGTTTCGGTGACGGCGGCCGGCTTCATTGAAACCAGGCCAGCTACGCGGGAGTAATTGTATAGTGCCCAAGTGTGTGCGCAGTACACAAGATCACTCTCTATTCCTTTACTCTCATAACCCGTGGGACGGACGACCGACACGGCGAGAGATCAGGTGCAGGACCGACTTTTTACATGCCCATCCGACACATGGATCATCTTAATTGTCAGAAAATCAGGTGATCAGCCTGCAAATTGTCCTAACCAAACTTGGTAATAACATGTATCCAACGTGGGAATCGAACCCACGACCTCAAGAGAGTCAAGAGCCACACTCTAATCACTGGCAAAGAATATGTACACTATGCCACTGGACCACGGAGGCGTTTGACTATAGAGTGTACACTGTACATAGAGTATAGAGGTCTGTTGTTGATCATTGTTTATTGGTCAGTGGTCATTAAGTTAATGACAATGTTTAGCACTTAGTCTAAAGTCAGTCGTCACGGTGCCCTAGTCAGGTTAATACGGTTGCCCAACTAGACGACTTCATTGTATTTCTCTAATTTCTAAACAATGAGATCTAGAATGACAGAGGAAACATTTGGGCCTAAATGCAAAAAAATACGTATAGCACTCGGGGAGTGCCGCGGTAAAGCTATTGGATAGCAATTTTCATCAACTTATGCAATTATAATTCGCATACGTCTAGTCGCACGCGCATAAACACTGTTTAAGTCTGGCAACGCCGAACCGCTGTGTCGATCGGAGTGGGGTGTATTAGGTTTTTTTACTACGAAATTTCTTGATTTTTCTACCCTTATGGCAAAACAACGTTGTCGGGTTAGTTAGTATAATCAGAGACCAGACATATTAATATATTTATTCTATGGTATAATACAAATTCTAATTATTTTGATTGTCACCACTCTATCTGCTGAACCTTCGAACGAGATTCGACCCAGTTACCAAACAATTTTCAATACAATCCTTGGTATGATTATGCACGTTTCCTGCGCATAATGAATTTAGGACACCTGAAATTGCCCGTCACGGTTTGTTAATTGTCTATTGAATGTGCGATGTGAATAGACGTCACCTTCGTGCGCTGCAGTCAAAATATTGCAACAACTGCACCTAACTCGACTCGCTAAATCTCTGTGTGCAAAGGGCGCGTTCAGTCGTGCGCGTCTTCTGCTCGCGCGGGTTCAGCGCGCATCGCGTGTTTTCCCAAACGATTTTTGAATTCGCGCGAGCAGAAAACGCACACTTTTAAACACGCCCGAAAGAGTATTTTATATTGTGCAGTGAGGTATTATTGATAAAATCAAAGGTTATTTTAATCCATAAATTGTTCTATTCATTGTTTGACGAAAATAATATCAAAATTATTGCATTTACTGCTTTTGAAATCTTGATCTAACAGGGCTCGGTTAGATCAAGATATAGTGTCAGGCTTGAAACTCTAACGAAACATTGAGACTAGATCTTAAAGGCCGTCACAAACTTAGCTATAATATAACATATTAATATACCGTACTAAACACACTGAGACCAGAAATATATATTATAGCTGAGTGTGTGGTCACGCGAAAATTGTATAGAAAATATATATTAATATGCCTAGCTATAAACATATTAATATATATTATAGCTAAGTCTGTGACGGCCTTAACTCTATTTGAAACATGTTCAAATGAAAATAGGACTACCATTTACCTTTTAGGACTACCATTATTGTTTCTTAATTAATTTCGTAAAAAAATTATTTCGATGCAAATGCGCTCTACATGACCAATGCAACGTTTTTTCCCTCAAACAAAATGGTTCGATTACCAATTACAACAAACACGAAGCAATCATTTGAAAGTAATGAAGAAAATATGTTTGCGTGCACACAATTAAAAATACTTTCAATAGTTTAAGGTTGTAAGCACAGGGCGGCCTTTTAATTGCCTTGATCTGTCTAGGACAGTTTGGATTCTAAACAGCAAATATAGAAATACACAATAATTGCAATTCGCCAAAATTTTCTGCGAGTAATAATTTGCAGCCCTTGTTATTTCATCTGCCAATCGGCAGTTTATAATATTATTATGGCCTTTTTCATAGGGACATACTTGGCGCACCTCTGGCGGCTTAGGGACGTCGGCCGGGGTATGCGAGATTTCCCAAACGCGGGATCAACCCACAGTACTTACCCACTCACTTACCCACAGTACCACACTTCATGGAACTCCACTCCCCGCTTAAGGCAAAGTTGCGTGAAAGATGAAACTCACCGCAAAATTTATAAGGCCTATACATTATTTTAAAGGCGTCTCTGATTGCTCTGATCTTTATATTGTTTCATTAGGTGCCGCTTTCGGCCATAAATCCCTTGTCGATTAAAGGTTAAAATTCATTATCGGCAATACATTTTTTCATTTATCATGTAAATATCTGCCCTTGGTGGGACTCGAACCGGCGGCCTTTTAACTACCGTTTAACATGCCCGACGAAGTTATGTCTGCGCTATAAAGATTCGATGGGTGTCGATAAAAATTAACGACACCAAATTGTTATTGTCGAAAATTTATTCTCGACAACTTTTGGCATGCGTGTCATATTATTTTTACTTTCTGTCTGGCCTTATGTCAGATGTTTATTTCAATGCATTGTATTTATATAATAATATGCATTTTATTAATTTAACTTGATCTTACCTAATCCAACAATAATATGAAATTCCTTCGTAAACTTCAATTATCCGTATTTTAAATTCGTGACGTTAAAATGCAGAGTAAACGCTTGACGTTGTTAAAATTGCTTCTTTGAAACATCGCATTTGCATTATATCTACTAAGTATTAATATGAGGTTTTGTTATACGCATTGTGGCTAGAACCACGCAGGACAGCTAGGATGCAGCACGCAGAACAGCTAGGATGCAGCACGCAGAACAGCTAGGATGCAGCACGCAGAACAGCTAGGATAAAGCACGCAGGACAGCTAGGATACAGCACGCAGACAGCTAGGATACAGCATGCAATGCCCACGTACGTTTCGCAAGGCCCATCAGGTGCAGTTGCATGAACTTGCGACATCTCGGTCACTGTCACTAAGGGCAGGCCCTGCCAATAATCTAAATGTAGCAATGCTCGCCATATGGCCTTTTCGAAAATATAAATGTTGACACGTTTTTATGACGCCATCTTTGATTATGTTTCGGGACTCCACGTGAAAGGGCTAAATATACAGGGTGTAACAAAACTAAGTGATAATACTTTAATGGGTGTATGTGTTCCTTACATAGAGTTCACTGTGAAAGTAGCAGCGCTGAAAGAGGATTTTTTTTGATTTGTATGGGCAAGCACCCCAGCGTCATGCATATTCCCATACAAAAGTGAAAAAAATTTTTGCTCTTTCAGTGCAGCGCAGCGCACTTTGACAGTGAACTCTATATCAGAAACAAATACACATTACACCCCCTAAACTCTAAAGTATTATCACTTAGTTTTGTTACATCTTGTATATTGTTCAAGAAATTGATCTTAACTTCGCTCGGTCCGTGATTCGGTTATGGAACGGTAATCGAACATCTTGCCGCAATAAATTTTATCCTACGTCTTTTACTGACCCACTTCATACTAATAACAAAATCGGTTTGACTGATTAACCATGGACGGATCGATGAACTTTGGACACACTATGGGAAAATCACTTATCGCAGGCGCAGCCTTTTGAATTACTCCGTAATGAGTAACACATTTTTCAACCAAAAATAAATTAAAATATCATTACATTACTAAGCCGTCTTTTAAACTTTAGTGTTTAATAAACTAATTGAAGACTGACAGGTAATGTAGTGTTAATTATAGATCTTATGGAATAGCTCTAAAACTACGTGAGATTTAAGTTACATTCACGTCTACAATCGGTGTTTATCAGCAGAAATTATGTGAAACAACAAAACCGCAATCTTCTTAATGTCCAAACCATAATAATATGTAGTTGAGACGATCATAAAGTACGAAACAATCGCATATAAATTATCCATTTCGTTAATGTGGTAATTTCAGTTGCGTGTGAGGTATTGGAATCAATAATGATTGAATTTCTGGGCCCTTTATGGCGACCGTATTATTACGGTGTATAAACGTAACTGTGAATGGCAGAGTTTTCGCAATGGTTTATTTGCTTGGTTGTTTTGTTTCATAAAGGATAAAACATTTTTGATTGGCGTTTAGTTTAAGTTTTAACTCGTTGATGTAGAAAACGCGTTGCTTTAAACGTGTCCTCTCCAATTGGCACGGTGAAATATATAGGCCCATATACTTACCTACTACTGTGATTGCTCATTATATCGACGTCCATTGTGTAATGTTTATGTTTTAAAATGCTTCGCAATCATGGTTATCCATCTGCCATCATGATTTTATGACCTACAGGGAAAGGACCATTGACACTCAAAATACTTTGTTTCAAGGTCTTGTATAATATAACATAATATATAAGCTGACATCCTTTAGGAGCGTAAAAACACAATCCACATTGTACTTCACTTTTTTTTTTTTTTTTTTTTTATTATAATAATTAGGGTCGTCTATGGGCTAGTCGCCCATATCCTTTATTTGTCTCATTGTTATAATATGGTCGCGTACCAAGATTACATTTCCTCTTAATCTACTGTAACATGTACTTCACTTTACTCACCAACTCCTCTTCTTCCAGAGAGTGACCACATGCGGCCCAGTTTGCGGCTCCGCCGGCTCCACACCAGCCCACATCAGGCGGCTGGCGTCCAACCTACAGAGCACCAGCACAGGATCCCTGCCGGACTACGGCACCCAGATCGTTGACCCCTACCGTCTGCTCGAAGACGACCTGAATGGAATATATGAGGAGATACGATCGGTGAGTCACTTTGTTGTATGTTAGGGTTTTTTTACGTGAAAGGCGGGAAGGTTCACTGGGAAGCCGATGATTACATTTAAGTAACCTACGGATTATTCCTTGGTGCTGTCAAATTATTTCCCATGAGGTTAAGTGCCAGTATTGCCAGATCAGGCGACGCGACTGGCAGTACTGACACTTAAAGCGATGCAAAGGAAGTCTATACGAATCAGCTCATGAGACGCGACGCGTCAATTCAACCCTCAACAAAAAAGGGTGTTATTCAATATTTTGTTTAGTTTTTAGGGTTCCGTACATTAATTTATGCTTACTTTGTAGTGTAGTGTATGATGGGGATTCGACCTAACGGTACGGAACCCTTCGTGTGCGAGTCCGACCTGCACTTGGCCTATTTTTTTCTATCGCTTTATTCATGGAAGTCATTATGTCTTATATCATATTTTAAGAGTCCATGTTATCAGGAGTGTGTTCCTAAACTGTTTAATGTCTTCTGACGGTATAATGGTTATTATAATAATGTTTATATTATAATAATGATGTAGCAATATAAATAATCACGATATTCCGAAGATATTTCATAAATAATAAATGTAATTTGTCAAATGAAATCCTTTATTATAAGAAAAGGTCTTGGACAATATGTCGTGGAAACTTTATAAAGTTTATAGAAGCATGGGAGGTCGTTGAACCTTGATTCTATTTATAATTTAAAGTTAACGTAAAGTTGCAAAATAAGGTTAAAGTTCATATTTTATATCGATTTCATATTTTTACTGATGCGAAACTTGGCTTATTCAAACGCCATCCATGGTAGTAGGACACTTAAAAATATCAAAATATGTACATTTATTAAAATTATCCACCATCGTTTGGTACTTACATAATATAGATAATGCTCTAATCTAAAATTTTAAGATACTATAATTTTAAAGTTATAGAATACAGTTTAGTATAATAGATATTGTTACGTACTGATAATGTTCTATTTACAAATTATTTTAATTACGAAATATGATAAGATTAAAATTGAGTTCATTAAAATAGATATTTATAGTGTACAATTACTCGGAGTTCCAAAGTTCGGGTCATTCTGCTCAGGCGTCGATCCGCAACTGTGTCAAAGTCATAAGGCGACGGCACGCGAGCAAGGCGTGTGCGAGTGTCGATGAAATATATCGATAGTGAGCACAACTTAATAATTTTATAAATGCGAAAGTGTCTGTCTGTCTGTTTAAACCATTGAATTCCCACGCATTTAAAAGTGTATAATACCCTCTTGTGTTTAAACACGTTGTAAATAGGGTGCTCATAGTTTCATTGAAGTAGTTTTCGATTTTGGAACGAAGTTCCTTATGGCGTGTTCGACGTTGTAAAAGGAGGCTAGACTGAACGACACTTGACCTCGACACTTTTTTATTAGTAAGTACCTGCATAGTAGGGGCAAAGGGCGTTGATAGTATTCCTGTGCGTCAACTAGATGGCGTTTTTGAGACACTTGACCTCGACACTTTTTATTAGTACCTGCAAGTAGGGGCAGAGGGCCTTGTTAGTATTTCTGGGCGTCAATAGATGTCTTTTTTTCGGAATTTTTAAAATAATTTTATAACTTCGTTCCATCTGGTGTCCCTTGACACCTCTCAATTTTTTTGTTTTATTTATTGTTTGAAATAACACACAATAATTAAAAGTTGTAACACCTTCTTGTGTTTTTTGATGTTGTGAATAACTGTGGCTCATAGGTTCATTATAAGTAGTTTTCGGTTTTTATTTTATTTATTGTTATAAATTAACATTTAACATAATATACTCTACAATTCAAAGCCACTTAGCAGTCTTTCATACCTGAACTTTCAATGTAACAAAATATGGTTTCATGGTTACTCAGAAATATTTTGATGAAGCTGATATCACGGAACGTAAAATTATGTTACAGTTAACTATAAAGACAACGAACACTAGAACTATAATTTTTGTTATCGATGTATTTTATCGATATAAGAGATTGTTCCCACTATTTGTGCAATAATAATTAGTAATGATACTTGAGAAGTATACACGGTTGGATTTAACCTCTTATGATAAGTTCTAGATAAGTTTATCTAAATGTTACTTGTAGTGTAACAAAATTAAAGAAGTTAAAATTTTTATTTTGGATTGAATATTATTATAAAAACAAACAGCAGTAATTCAACACTATGCAGTATACAGCTTATCCTAGTTAGCTAATGATGAACAAATACAGGCGATTATGAAGCCGTAGAGCATATTCGTCTTGAATTGTCTATGATCGACGTCGCTTGTGCAATGTGCTTACTACAGACAGCTGCGCTATCATGGTTTTTCATCATCGACCAAGTGAAGACCATTAATAATATAATATTGTTCATATTGACGTATAAAAGAATACCATGAAGTATGAAGTAGTATTGTCAACCGAAACTTTATTATTGTAAGATTTAATTTCAAGAATCGACCTTTTAATATTCACTTATATTTATATGGCAATTAGCAATCGACTAATCTCCCCTAGTACTGGTTCACCCACTTTCTGTAAACCCGTCTCGATGTAGGCCCTGTGGATCTAACATTTTCTAAATTCTCGTTTCCTTACTATAAAGGAAACAGACCAGATTCCGTATATGAACGTAGTTAGAAAATATACGCGGTTTAGTTAGAAATGAGGGTTTGTAAAAGTCGATGATAGTCAAAAGTTCTAGACATTTTTTGTGAAAGCACGTTTGAATAATACTGAAGTAGCGCATTGCTAGCCCACGCGTAAACTACAGAAACTTTGGACAATCACAAAAATTTATTCATAGGTTAAAGTTTTAATATTAGCCACGCAAAATAAGTTCATTTTAGGACTAATAACGTCCAATAGCTACCAATGTGATGTCACCTTCTGATCGCAATTGGCCAATCAGGACCTATGTGATAAATAATCTACCAATGGCATATATCTCTTCGCGTACACCCGGTCCGCTCGCTCCTTGCCCCACCAAAAATACCTAAAGCAAATGCGCCATCCCCTTTTATTTACGCAGAGCGACCATAAACTTATGCCTATACCATAGTAAGAACAAACAGTTCAAGTCAACAATTGCCATAGCTACAGTAAGCCATAGTAATTAACAAACAGTTAAAGTTAACAGAGTGCGTAGTGCAAGTTTTATTCGATCATACTCATCGAGAACGTTAACGCGAATTTGTATGGGATCAAAGCGGTATCCACGTAAGCCAGTAGGTGGCGCTGCTTTGATCCCATACAAATTCGCGTTAACGTGTTCGATGCGTATGATCGAATAAAACTCGCACTACACCCCCTAATCTTAAAGACAACAAGATCTTAAAGTTTTGTGCATCTTATTACTTATACCATACTAATTAACAAACAGTTAAAGTCACCAATTGCCAAGATTAAGTAGAGCTAAAGGATGTTAGATCGGGCGATCTTAAAGTTTTGTGCGTCCTATACCATAGTAATTAACAAACAGTTAAAGTCAACAATTGCGAAGATTAGCTACAGGATGTTAAATTCCGTCTCCGGACGTTGCTCAACTGTTGCAAGATGCAATCGCACACCGTACAATTATAAGATTAGACAATGAGATTATTTGCATTTTGCAATTTTTGTCGGTTTTGCCGCAGAACTTTCAGAAAAATGCCCTTGGGCTTTAGCTTGACTAGTCTTGATACTCCCGCCACACGCCAATATTGGAAGTATTGGAAGGTGTAAGACGATTCACAATTTTCGAAGTTTAAAAATTTGTCTTGATTTTGAGTTGCTTCGTGCTTTGTACGGTTGTACCATACAATATCTGAGCTCTCTTTACTAATATCTTTGGGATTCGCATACAATGTAAATTTACTTGTATTCGTAACTTTGTCTGAAAAATTAAGTCAACTCTACATAAGTACCTAAAATTACAAATTTGTAGCTGTCATTTGTTCCCACTTAACCTGCATTGTAAATTGTATTTGTTTTTTGTATTGAACTGTCCATACAAACATTTAATGTTGTTTTTACATACGTGATACGATGTAATTATGCGAAATCTCGAAGTCCGCGGTGCCGCAACACCTCCATATAAAGTAAAGTAAAGTAAAGGAATAGAGAGTGCTCTTGTGTACTGCGCACACACTTGGACACTATAAAATTACTCCTGCGTAGCTGGCCTGGTTTCAATGAAACCGGCCACCGTCACCGAAACCGGTGTGGGAGCTATTATATAAAGTACTTTCGTATTGACAAATGTAGGTAGAGATTTGTTTACATATAACTTGCCTACTTCGAGGTAAACGACCGTGGCCCAATGATCACTTATGTTAAACACTTTGATCCGTAGTCTCGTAGAGCAGAGCTTCGCAAACTTTTTAAGCTATTGCATAGCTTTTACCGCAGGCTTTGAGCGCGATGATCGAATGAATCGACAGAAATTCCGTAACGAAAAAACCTAACATCCCACTCCCCGCCGGTCGGTGCGTCGTTGCCAGACTTCGGCACGGTGTTTGTGTGTGTGTGTGACTATATGCGAATTATAATTGCATACGTTGATAAAAATACTATGCATTATCATTACCGCGGTAGTCCCCGAGTGCCACACGTATTTTTGGAACGAAGTTCCTTATCGCGCGTTGCGAAAGGTGGCTAGACGGAAAAAATTAAGACCAAAAGTTGTAACTACACTTTTTGCTATAAATGTAAGCCGTGCGGCATGCGAGTGTTACCCTGTCTGTCTGTCTCTCTCTCTCTCTCCCCCATAGAAAGCAACTTCGTTCCATCCGGGTGACCCTTGACACCTCTCAAGTTTTAAATACGCTTTTCAGTACCTCCCCGATTGTAGAAAATCCTACTTAGTACATTGTTGGATCACATTTCTTCTTCACACTCTTCTACTTGGAGGAGCGAGTGGGCTTGGACTTTGGAGTCTAAGCATTATTGAATGCCGTTTCTTCACGTTGGCCCATGAATCATGATGGACAGATACAAGCGATCACGAATGTGTAGCGGCGAATATTCGTCTACGATTGCGTGTGATCGACGTCAATTGTGTGTCTATACTCTATAGTACCTATAACAGAGCCTTTTTTTTTTTTTTTTTTACCCACTAAAACCCCCCCCATCTTCCGCCACGCCGCCTTTTGACGGGGCCACGGGAACGATACACACATCCGCGACCCCGCCAGCGGTCCGAAGACTCCACGATGGGCGCACGACACGTGCGCCCTCCTCCTCGGCCCCCACCAGGGCTGTAGCAGACGCCCCCCGAGTCTGCTACTTGGAGGCCATGTGGCAGATCAGGTCTGTGGCTCTGCCACCGACCACACCTCGGCCGCAGAGGATAGGGCAAGCGGCGCACCGCAATACCTACTTGCCTCTTCCTCTGCGGCCCCACCAATGCCGTTCAAACGGAACGGCCAGCTCGCAGGGGGGGTAGGGAAAGCGGCAACCTACCACAATGCCTCTCCCCCCCGCGATCCGTCCTCGGCCGCAGAGGATAGGGCAAGCGGCGCACCACCTATAACAGAGCCTTAACTAAAGTTTTCCATCATAGCCCAACACCCATGTTGGTAACGAATAATGGCCAAAACAGCGATAAATCACACTAACACAGCGCGTGCGCAAAACTAGCATCATAACGATCAAAGTACAGCTAAGAATAATATTACAATTAAAATATCTAAGGTATAATTAGAATTGGAAATTGGCGGTTTATAATTTCCTTAATGGGCGGCTGAATGTAAAACGCTAGAGTTCAGGACGTTGCGGTATTTAATGGGTTTAATTTCAGGGATCCAGGGCTGTTAACACTCTACAAATTGCGCTGTAGAATTTATTGGTACTACAATGTGTTTTGTTTGTAAACATACTGATAAAATGTTATTCTGATTGGTATTTTTTTAAACACAATATACATATTTTGTTAATTGATAGCCTTATATTATCTTTACAGATTGTTCTCTGCGATAAAGTGCCGAATAGACTATTTACAACTTTTTTGACAGATTCTCAGTACTTCATTTGTCAAGTAGTGAATAGCCTATTCGGCGCTTATCAGGAAGTGGTGAAACAGGCCCTAAGTGTATGTAACAAAACCATTTTTAGGTTTCCGTACCCAAAGGGTAAAAACGGGACCCTATTACTAAGACTTCGTTGTCTGTCCGTCTGTCTGTCTGTCTCCAGGCTGTAACTCAAGAACGGTAATAGCTAGAGATTTGATATTTTCACTGATTATGTATATCTGTTGCCGTTATAACAACAAATACTAAAAATAAAATAAAATGCATATTTAAGGGGGGCTCCCATACAACAAATGTGATTTTTTTGGCCTTTTTTGCTGTCTCCAGGCTGTAACTCAAGAACAGTAATAGCTAGAGATTTGATATTTTCACAGATTATGTATATCTGTTGCCGCTATAACAACAAATACTAAAAATAAAATAAAATGAATATTTAAGGGGGGCTCCCATACAACAAA
The DNA here is from genome assembly GCA_905404155.3 of Plebejus argus. Taxonomy (NCBI): domain Eukaryota; kingdom Metazoa; phylum Arthropoda; class Insecta; order Lepidoptera; family Lycaenidae; genus Plebejus; species Plebejus argus. The sequence goes on along the minus strand of FR989931.1, from coordinate 16,487,495 downwards.
CGTGATTTTTTTGGCCTTTTTTGCTCTATATCAAAAATGGCAACAGGTAGGTACTTGAATTTTTCACAAAATCCTTAGTTATATGTGTACTTTAATATTTAATAATAATATTAAAATAAAATAAAAAAATAAGGGGGCCTCCCATACAAAAAACACAATTTTTTGTCTAATTTCGCTCTATACCGGTACGGAACCCTTCGTGAGCGAGTCCGACTCGCACTTGGCCGATTTTTTGTACTTCTATCACTTCTACCCAAACGCCGCAACTGGACATAACAACATCTGCCGGTTACAATCAGTAATCGTAAAATAAAAATGCATTGTATTATTTTATGATATTTATAATTTAACAGTGTGGCATTGAACGTTGAACCCGTGATCCGCAGACCTTGACTACGGTGCAGTGGTACCGTCACATCTTGCGTTAGGAAAGTCGTGAAACCGCGCGAAACCCGAGCGATGACCTTGCTATAACACTTTCTTCCTGCCCGCTGCCCATCGAGTATTGTCGAACGTTTAATTAGCTGTAATGAGAGAGTTTTTTATTCATTATTTTAATACAGCGAAGCGAAAAGTATTCGTCTACTAGATGACGCCCGCAACTCCGTTGCGCCAAAATTAGTTTGTCGCGCGGGAACCGTACATTTTTCCTGGATAAAAACTATCCTATGTCCTTTCTCGAGACTCAAAGTATCTCAAAGTTTGGTAATTCGCAGTCAGCCCAGCTTTATGACTTTTCGAAAAATCTTTTCGACATTGTTAGTGCGTGTTCTTTAGACAAGTTTCTAGTGCTCGGTGACTTTAATTTACCAAATATTGAGTGGAAGGCTTCGGACGACGGGATCTCTCTTTCACCAGATAATATTCAAGGTAATGTACAAAATTATTTATTTGATAACATGGCGATATGCAATTTTTTACAATACAACTCTTTCCTAAATTCGTCTTATAGACTTTTGGACCTAGTTTTCTGCAATAATGTAGTGCAAGTAAATGACTGCACAGACCCCTTGGTACTCGAGCACCCGCACCACAGGGCTATTACGTTACAAGTAGACTTTGCTGAAGTACCAATTTTGCCCACTAAATTTTACGTTAGATATGTTTATTACTCCGCTGACTTTTCTTCGATAAACGATAGAATTGGCCAAATTGATTGGCGACACGAATTTAATTCTAGGTCATTTGATGGTGCCGTCTCCATTTTCTACGACACCATTTATAACTTGCGGAACTCTTACGTACCTACTAAAATTGTAACCCCTGGCCTGAGATATCCTCCTTGGTACAGGAAACCGTTAATTAAAATACTAAAAGAAAAGCTAAAATTTCATAAAAAATTTAAAAAGTACGGAAACATCTCTGACTATAATTCATTTATTTTGCTGCGACAGCGCGCTAAAGATATAGAACGTGATATGTGCAACAATTACATTACAAGTATTGAAGACAACATATTAAAAACTCCAAAGTCCTTTTGGTCGTATGTAAAATCTAAAAAAATAAACAATGCATATCCCGCATTATTTAAATTAGGAGACATAAGTTCCAGTGACGGAGAGGATATCTCAAACATGTTTAGCAATTATTTTCATTCAAATTTTCTATCGCGGCCCAGCACTAGTAATGACCCTTGTTTAAATCACCCAAGCTCCTCCATCTCGAGTAACATTTCAATGTGTGTGTCTGACATCCATACTACGAGGGCTGCTATTTATGTATCCGGAATTAAAAAAAGAAACAAACATATATCATTTAATATGGTTTTATTGCTTTTCAAAATATTCGCCGCGATGATCGACATACTTTTGCATACGCTGGAACCAATTTTCATAGCACTTTTTCCATTCTGATTGAGGTATCTCCAAAACGTGCATTTTGAACGCATCAACAGCCTCTTCGCGGCTCGAAAAACGTTGACCACGTAATTTGTTCTTCGCGTATGGAAATAAAAAGAAATCGTTAGGTGCCAAATCAGGGCTGTACGGCGGATGACCAGTCAATTCGATCTTTTGACCCTCCAAAAACTGAGTTGTTTCAGCTGAGGTGTGACAGCTAGCATTGTCGTGATGTAATATGATTCTGCGTTGTCGGTTGTCCTTTCTTATTTCTTCAAAGACTTCTGGTAAACAAATGGTCGTATACCATTCAGAATTAACCGTTTTACGATTCTCTAATGGCACTGTAGCCACATGTCTATTAATTCCAAAAAAACAGGCGACCATTTGCTTCAAAGTACTTTTTGCACGAGTAACTTTTGTTGGTTTCGGCTCATCTTGGAACACCCACACCGTTGACTGTTGTTTAGTTTTGGGGTCATATGCATAGATCCAAGATTCATCACCTGTGTAGATATTATAAACGGCTTTTGACGTACCACGGTTGTATTTTTTTATCATTTTTTTGCACCAATCGACACGAGCCCGTTTTTGATCGATTGTCAAGTTGTGCGGAATCCAACGCGAACATATTTTTTTTACAGCCAAATGTTCGTGTAATATCTTATGTATGCTCGTCATACTTATGCCTAAGGACGCCTCTATCTCGCGATATGTAACATGACGATCACGCATTATTAGTTCCCGCACAGCATCTATATTTTGTGGGACAACAGCTGTTTTTGGACGACCTTCTTTATTTTCATCCGTGAGCATAGACCGCCCACGATTAAACTCACTGTACCAGTGATAAACAGTGGTTTTTGATGGTGCTTCATCTCCAAAAGTTGCGGTGAGTTGAATAAAGCACTGTTGTTGATTTAGCCCACGCCGAAAATCGTAGTAAATCATTGCACGAAAATGTTCACGCGTTAAATCCATGGCAAATGAAGACACGCAATTTTCAAAATGACGCCACAATGGAAAAATAATTGACAGTCACATGAAACAAAATGTATTCTTCAACCAAAGAGTTATATTTTCAAATGTTGTAATTACTTTTTAAATATTGTTCTTGTAAGTGGCCAGTTCCGGATACATAAATAGCAGCCTATGTATTGATGTACGTGAATCGGAAGTACGTAAACTACTGGAAGGGATTGATTTAAACAAATCTGCGGGACCAGATCACATTCCACCGATCCTAATTCGCAAATGCGCTGAATCCCTGTCCCCTCCACTCACGTTACTCTATAGAAGATCACTCACTGAGGGAGTCGTGCCGTCTATCTGGAAATCGGCCTTCATAACGCCTATACACAAAAAAGGGCCGAAGGACGTAGTTAGCAATTATAGGCCTGTATCCAAACTGTGTCTTTTTGCAAAACTACTTGAAAGAATAATTTATAATCAGCTGTATCCTATCCTAAGGCCAATTATCACTACGTGTCAGCACGGATTTATGCGTGGGCGGTCCACTGCTACCAATCTCATACTTTGTAGAGATTATTTGTCTGAGTGTATGTCTGAGCGCACACAGGTCGATATAATCTACACTGATTTTACAAAATGTTTTGATCGTCTGGATCATCGCACACTGCTGCGCAAACTGTCTGCAGTGGGAATTAGGGGTAACCTCTTTAGATTGTTCTCCTCTTACGTCGACAATAGATGTCAATCTGTTGTTCTTAATGGTTACACATCTAGGCCTATGTCCATACCATCGGGTGTACCCCAAGGCTCGTTATTGGGACCCTTGTTATTTAATATTTTTATTAACGATATTATCGACATTTTCAAATATTCAAAGGTACTCCTATTTGCTGACGACTTGAAAATTTTAAGCCAAATCAAAACCATTGACGATGCTATTCGCCTCCAGGAGGATCTTAATAGACTCCTTGACTACTGCCGTCGTAACCAACTAGATCTAAATATCACCAAATGTTACGTATGTAGCTTTACTCGTAAGACCACCCTTATTCACTACGACTACAAAATTATGGATGTATCCTTAACTAGAGTTAACAAGATAAGAGACTTGGACGTTACGTTTGATTCTAAACTCTTATTCGATTGTCACATTGACGATATTATTAAAAAAGTCGCTCAAGCCTTGGGATTCATAATACGCGTCTCGGCTAATTTCAAACACATTAAAACTCTTAAAATCCTTTACTGTAGCTTTGTGCGCAGCCATCTCGAGTACTGCTCGTCTGTCTGGAATCCAGTTTACGATATATATATATATATATATATATATATATATATATATATATATATATATATTAACCGTATTGAAAACATACAGAAGAAATTTCTTAGATACGTGCAATTCAGATCTGGAACGTATTTGAACAATTATTTCGATCGCTGCAAAAAATTCCATCTACTGCCATTGTCTGTTAGACGAAAAGTATCAGACCTGTCTCTTCTTATTAATTTAGCCAACAGCTCTGTGGATTGCGCTGACCTCACTAGCAAAATCCAACTTCGCGTTCCAGCAGCCTCGAGAAAAAAGCGTGACCTACTTACTGCATATTCAACACTGTAGTACTAATTATCGCCAGAATTGTTATATGATCAGGGCTAGTAGAATGTTTAATGAAATATCTCGAACGATTGATGTGGACCTATTCTTTACTAATGTAACAACTTTTAAGAAAGAATTTAATAATTTCTTTTTTAATTGTAACCTGCGCAATTCTATTACTTAATTAGCTATCAATTCTTGTTCTGTTATCTAAATTGTTTCTAAAAATTCTAAATTGTGACCATTAATAATTGTCTATCGCTGCGTTGTCTTTATTAGCATTTTTCTATCTGTGGAAACTTTTAATTGGCCTTCTTGTATTGTATGTTTAGATTCTATGTGTATGTTAGCTGTAAGTTTTCCAAAAATTAATAAAATAAAAATAAAATAAATCTCCATGCCAAATTTCAGCAAAATCGGTTCAGCGGTGCGTGAAGAGGTAACAGACAGACAGACAGACACACTTTCGCATTTATAATATTAGTATGGATGTTTGTACATAATCAAAATAATCTATTTTGATTATGTACAAACATCCATACTAACACTGGTTTACACATAACACAATTGCTTCGATGCTATCAAATTTGGTCTAGAGGCATTTTGACTAAATAATTTGTGTGTATGTTTGTTTCGTCGTAGTGCCTAAACTACTGCTTCAATTTTAATGAATGCTTTGTAAGACAATCCGAAATAATGTTTAGATAAATCAGGAGTAGGTATATAAAATGCCTAGTGAATTTTATTACGATAAGGGCAAATTTTAAAGCGGCCGTAAATAAAGAAAATTACGGCTGTGAACCATTTCTTATATACTTACTGCAAATTGCAAATAACTTAAACTCAAGTAAATACGTGATAAAGTTATCATTAAAAGTGTGCACCCCTGGAAATTGAAACACGTAACATAAATCATATTACTTATCCTACGCAGGGTTTAGTACTAAATCAAAAGCAATTAACACTAAGGTTTTGTTAAACTTGAGTTTTATAGCTAAACTAATAATACTAGAACTAAATCTATAGTACCTGCAAACACGAACAAAAAACCATGTATCACGCGGTAACAGTACATTTTACCACCAGTAAAATCTATTTCAATCAATGCAATGTCATCAGCGGGTGTGAAAAGGTAGCAGACAAATTTAAACCCGCGCAATATGTACTTAATAATATTAGTATGGATTAAATTTGATATGTAGTATACAGGTTTTTTTAATACTTTCCGTCTGCGACTTCCTGCGCTAAAAAAAATAATCGTCTATTTGACTCATAGCAGAATCTCAAGCTATGTAGGATATAAAATTTTCATGTCGCAGTATATTTTCTAAACTCCTCGGACACGGCTGGACCAATAGGATTAGACCTATATTATTCCATATCGGATGATAAGCTAACATGGCACATGGTGGCATCTTCCGATAATATAAGTCTCACAATCGGCCAACGTCTTCTTGTGTTTGCTGAAACAATAGTCACATATTATAATGGGAAAACATTATTTTCCGGATGATCTAGTAATTGCTATGTTCATTTTGACTCAGAACAAATCCTTTCACGAATCATGACTATAAGGGACTTAACCTATTTGTGTGGCCTTCTCAGCACATAAGCGAGTGTAACATTTAGCGTGGTTAGCACATCGTGACATTGAATGCCCCACGACTGCAAGTCATCATGAAGAACCCAAAAGGTTCTTCAAACAAATTGTGGATAACTGAGATTTCGTAACCCATGAAGGTTGTCTATGGTAATTATGAACTGCATTATTTGCCGTATCGAATTTAATGACGAAGCAGCATTGTAAAATTATATTTTTATTAAGGTTTGTGAAGTTAAAGTTTGATAGGAAAGAGCGTACTTTATTTTTCTAGGAATAAGGCGAGAGAATAAGACATATTGCTTTTAGCATCTTTATATTTTTCAAACGACTTCCAAAGTGGAAGCAGTTACATAAAATGGGGAAAAATAAACTGGGGATTTCATTCGGGTTTATGTTGGGAAAGAAAAGAATATCATCCTCGAAAAAGTTCTTTTTATAGGTTCATTTGCGGTGAGTGGAGACTCGGAAGTGAGTTAGACATCCCGTTCATGAGATGATTTTTATTAATATTTAAAATAATAGACATTATTATTTTAACAAAACGTCTACAATACAGCAGATCATACGCCTAATATAATCTTAATTTATTTTACTGAACCTTATCAATGATTGTGTATTTTTCAAACTAATATCACAAGGAAAGTAAAGTTCAGTGAAAAATAATGCGAGTTACAGATTTCGTGATGACACAATCGTGCAAAGTGATTTATTCCCAATGCAAATGTGTTGATGATGAAAAGATTAATTGTTATTCTTTACATATGAACTACTAAACTGATGTCGGGTCGCATTTGCATTCAACATAGTTCTGCGTTAAATTGATAACACCTACAAATGCTAACAAACGTGAAGAAAATAAATCATTAATTGCGTAATTTATGAATGAATTAATAAGTCTAAGTCGATACACGTAACGATGTAACTGTACAGTTCGATATCACCAAAGTGCTAACTGCTAAGTCAAAATGCAACGCGCGTTACCATAGCAAAGTTGATAAAAAAATGTACATTCGATTTGCCATAACGCATCGCTAAGTGTCATGGCTCCTCCGATGCCTTATGTCAAATCCCATAAAGCGTCTCCCAGACAGACGCGGGCAGCGGTGGCGGTGGCGGCGCGGCGGCGCGGCGCGCGGTCAGTTGTTTGTACTGCCACCGCCACCGCGTGTGTCTGTGTCGTTCCTAGAACTCTCAAGTCATCCAACTGACCGCTACCGCCACCGCCACCGCTGCCCTCGTCTGTCTGGGACACGCTTAAATTGTTTGACGTGTGACTTGCTATTAAAACTAGCTACATTTTAAGTAAGGACTCAGACTTTATTTTAACGACAGATGTAAAAAATAATATGTTTATTTAAAGAAAATCCTACTCATACCTTATGCATACGATATCACGATCTTTAAATCAGAAGCACCTTATATTACGATTCTTGCCAACACTGAATATTATCCTTGAGATACCTTTACGACATTTTCCGTTGACATGATCTGATATAAGAATCTTGTGAGCTGAGTGTTAATTTATGATTCATCGATGTGATGCGGTACGCTCAGTATTGGGGAAACATATCCCTCTTGGTTTTACGCAGATAGCACTCGAAAATGTACCTAAAATAAACGTCATCAGCAATTATTATAATATGAATATATTGAGTTATGCTATTTTAGCTTTTAAAATAACCTAGCTGTATGATATTTTCAAAGTTTAATTTAATTTCTAATGTAGGTAATAATAGATTGTGTGCTATCTTGACATGAAATCATACGGTAATGCGATGATGTTAGGTAGTGCCATTAAATTAGTTTCGAATGATATCCACTTCAAATAACGTTTTATTGTAACGATTTAATGGGGGTCACTGGAACTATCATAATATTGTATAATAATCGTTACGGTAGTTCGGTTAACACAGTAATATCGTTACGATAAAACGTTAGGTGTAAAGCGTCAGTCCCTATAATATTTTACCCAGCGCCAAGCTAGAGCCTGTCATTTATCGATTAGATTCAAACTCAATTTTAGTCTTCTTGGCCAACAGGAGCTGAGGCGCAACACAAACCAACCAGAACTGAACACCATAGCTACATACTACTTCGACGGCCAGGGCAAGGCGCTCAGGCCGATGGTTGCCATACTCATGGCGAAAGCGGTCAACTACCATGTATATGGTGAAAACAGGTGAGTATTGATTACATATCAAATTTTTATACTCCATATTACCACTAATATATCTCTTATCTCGACAGAATCGACAGCGTTATCCAACCATGAAAATTTATAATAATAGTTAAAAACAACATGCTCTTTTAATTTATTTAAAATTTTTTAACATTGTCATTGGCTCTTAATACGTATGCAAAGTTTCGAATTACGAGTAATGAAGACAACTGCAGAAAGGTAAAAATCGTGCTGAAAGATTCCGTTACATACATAGAGCCCAAGCAAATAAAAGCGTCTTAAAAATTATAACATAGCATGCCTACAGATCACTATTGGCAGAGTTCCTTTATACAGGATTTGTTCGGAATTATACCACCTGCAACTTTTCGCCATCGTCCCACGCGAAAAACATACCATCCTCATCACCTTGATGAGTGGCAGTCTTCCACAGTGCGATTTTCGCGTAACTTTCTGCCGCGCACTGTAAAACTCTGGAACGAACTGTCACCAGCAGTATTTCCGGACCTATATGACCTGCAAACCTTCAAGAAAAGAGCGTATTCCCTCTTAAAAGGCCGGCAACGCACCTGCAGCTCTTCGGATGTTGCGAGTGTCCATGGGCGACGGTAGTTGCTTACCATCAGGTGACCCGTTTGCTCGTTTGCCCCCTTATTTAATAAAAAAAAAAACAGTTGATTAGACAAAATGACAGGTCAATAATTAATTAATATTTGTTAGTTTGTCCCTCTCATCGGTCAGGGTTTCATTTCTATCGCATTTTGACTGTGGTCAAGCTTAGCCTGCTCGTAGAGCCATGAAGGTTTAAGACAAGTTTAAAGGTGCAATGTTTTTAAATATAACAGAGTAGACGTAAAGTAAAGCTTTATCTTCATTTTGTTTCTTTAACTACATATTATAGGTTGTTAAATATAAAAAAATATATAATATTAAAGAAAAGTGCGCGCAACAGATTAAGGATTATTAAATTTTATTATACAACTTGTCTAATAAATATGAATAAATTGTATAATTTAACGAATAATACTTATTACATAAAGCACACATCGACCCATAAAAAAGATTCAACAGCCAATCATCAATAAACGATTCTGATGTAATTTTTATATTTTGTAACTATGTATTTCGAGCGCGCATTTAAAATTGGTAGTAAATTTTACAGTTAAATAAGAGGTGGAAGACGTTATGTAATACCCCAAAGACCTTATAGACATGACCTTGAAAAAAATCGTGTCAAAACAAATAATGGTCTTAGACAATTTGGTACAAATTGAATTAGAACGACGCATCCTATTATATTATGGGCATGCTAACGGAACTAGATGGTAATTTCCTGAAAAAATATCTCAGTCTCTTAAATATGGAGTTAAATCGCCACGCGTGTGGTAAGACTGACATGGCAAAATCTTATGGCCTTAGTCCCATAGTGATACTGAGACTGGGACTCCCATAACCCGAAAACAAAGCCCTGAATAAAGACATTTTAATTTACTAGTAATTAAAAGCTTAAAGTAAGTAGTGCTCTTTTTAATACGCTTATATTAGCTTCACTTGTAACTGTGTAAGTATGTTAGAAAATTTTGGAATCTTAATTTCGCCCACTTCCCGGTCTTTGGTTAGGATGAAATTTTCCAAACGCTCTGAGTTCTGATGACAATACATGACTAGCTAGTAGCTAAGAAACGTCATTAAATATCTAATATGGCGGCCTCCCCAAGATGGCGGACAGGCTATTTGAAATTCACCCCCATGATGTGGGTATCATATGAAAGGGTTTCCTGTCAGGGATACGACAAAAATCACGTGACTTAAAGCTAACATGACGGACACCCAAGATGGCGGATTGGCTTAGTGCGTGCTAAAAGCGTGTTTTTTAGTTTTTTAAACTATTAATAATAATTATTCGATGCTCAATAGCAAGTTTAGTCACATTTGTCTACACATCTTTATAGCCGGGCGTACTACATTATGAAGTCTGTTGGTACCCATCATGAATATTAGATGCGGTACCGGGTCCATCTACATGCCTATGCCTATTACTCACTTGTTTTTTTCCTCCTAAAGTCTCTGGAATCCCCTAGGATTGGCATTATTATACGCGCGGATTCTAATGAATGTATCATGTAGAACAGTAGTACTCAACCTTTTTTCATACGGGCCACAGATACGTGGCCCGTGAATGTTGATGTCGCGGGCCGCAACCAAAATTTTTTAGGTAACGTTTTTTTAAAATTAGCCATTTAAAAGTGGAAAAATTTTCACAACGTTCACTGCGATTTTGCACCATTGTACCGTGGGCGTGCCGCGTGAATTTCAAAATGGTTTAACTTAACGCGGGTTACTGATAGAGCCCCGGCGGGCCGCAGGTTGAGTATACTGTATAGCTGATTTAGAATATTTTATCTCGAACGTGGCATGGATGCGGTATCGGTAGGCGCGTGTAGTATATTAATGATATATAAATTATACATAGTGGGGAATCATAGCGTCATGATTATGTATTGCGATTATGTATCATCGCTGTAACAATCGATTTGTATACTTGTGTAATGTGTTTGTTAATATGGGTTAAGTTTAAAGGATTTTCCAGAAATTACAATTATTGAAAGTGTTTTGTTAATAGTATTCTGCTTATAGTCGGTAGATCCTGCGAAATTTTTTTTTGGCAACGCCTTCAATTACAAGAAGTTTTATCAATTTTGTTGAATATCAACAAAGAAGTGTTTAACTTTGTCTAATATTGTCTGTAGAGTAGGCGTCAGGAGACCAATGTTGGTTTTCAAAGAATTCGCAGATTTGATTTCACGAGGTGTCAATTCGGACAAAATGTGAAGTTGGTAATGGTTGGTTTTATAGTTTGAAAATTAAGACAAAATCTTGTTATATAATACAAGACAGACACATAACATTCGTCTGAATATTATAATATTATGCAAAAATATCGGGTCATAATATGTCTAGCTTACTATTATTGTTTATATTTGAATATAAACGATTAGAAATTACCACACCCACTTACCACTTCACAGTTTTAGGTCAGCGTTACTCTACCTATATTGAAGACTTTGGTTTTACATTGGGAAATGCTTGGCGCATCCCCGGCGGATAGGGGTCAAGGTATTTGTGACTTCACGTAGGAACCTTAAAATGCTATGGTGCTTCACTCCCTGCTTAGGAAAATTTCTGGACACGACCAACCTACCGCAACAGCTATGTTAAAAAGTTACTACATATTTGATATTATTATATTTTGTGTATTCTAATCTATACTAATTAATATTATACATACGAGCGTGTGTCTATCTCTTACCTCTTCACGCCAAAACTGCTGAATCGATTTTGCTGAAATTTGGCATGGAGATACTTTGAGTCCCGGGAAAGGACAAAAATACTTTTCACCCCCGAAAAATATACGGTTTCTGCGCGATAAACGAATTTTGGCGCAACGGAGTTGCGGGTGTCATCTAGTACTTATGATATAATTTTGTATGTTTTCCAATATCAATCTTTCTAATATAAGTATAAAATTCTCTTATCACAGTGTTTGTGCGCGAACTCCTCCAAAACGGCTCAACCGATTTTAATGAAATTTTGTGTATATAGGTACATTCGTTAGGCCTGAGATTTTATCTACTTTCATATTGATACTAGAAATAATTTATATGGCAAAACAACGTTTGCCGGGTCAGCTGGTATATGTATATTCTCTCTCCGCAGTGCGCTGCTCCAGTCCCAGCGGCAGGTGTCGATGATCAGCGAGATGATCCACTCGGCGTCGCTCATCCACGACGACGTCATCGACCAGAGCGACTTCCGCCGCGGCAAGCCCTCCGTCAACGTGCTATGGAACCACAAGAAGGTATGTCGTTTAAGCATCGCGTAATACACGGTGTGATCTAATTTAATAACTCCACTTCAGGTATTGGCTTAAGTATAACACGGTCAAATTAACTTGACGCATCGCTGGAATTCAATAATGACGTTATGACGTCATCAAACCATGCATTAAGTTAACGTGACCGTGTTATATTGTCTAGTATAAATTTTAAAAATAAGCTTATTTCTCGGACGTTTAAGATTAAGTTAAATTAATTAAAGATTAAGATAATTTTTAGATTCAAAAGATTACATAGATATGTTATTGCGTAATAATATATAGATAAGGATTGACAGATTGCTCAACCTCAAGAATTTATTAAATTATTGTAAAAAAAATTCCCTCTTTTCTTTTTTTTTAATTTTTCGAATTGAGAATATGAACTCGAGATTACATGGACGCTAAACAAAACTAAATTGTTGATTTTGGAACTCAATCGATTATGTTCGACACAATATTGCGACATTAATCAGTAATCACAAATTTTGGCGCATAATTTTGCGTTAAATTAGCAACTTTAGTTAATGTCTTTATCATTATGTCGCCACTGCTATTTTGTAAGGCGTCTACGACGCGACTTTTTACGTCACAGACTATATTTTACGATATTCGACGCTATATTAACTATTTTAAAGCGATTCAGGTCAATATATCGGATTTAAATCATTTCTTATGAAACTCCCAAGGTCCGTGTGGCGAAACTGCAGGGAAAGGAGATTCGATTCTCGGCGGCGCGTATTATATTTCTCATGAAAATCACGACGCAGATAGGAAATTGCGCTTTCTCCTCAAAATTCCGTGTTAATGACGAGGTGCCCGGTCAGCCTGACACGGACTTAGCGGGCGCACCTGCTTGCGTAACCTGTGTCGTCTGATTGTGGATGACCGATTATCGTGTCGGAAAGTATGATATGCCGCCGAAACATTGAAAATGTAATCTGCGTATAAGCTCGTAGGTGTTCATAGGCGAAGGTCTCAAAGTGACACATGACGTGTGTAAAAGTAACACAGCAGTAGCTGTGTGACACCTCACTTTTGCTTGTATTCTTCTTTCGTTGTGACACTAGAGGAGTTTAATACGTGTAGACTGTAGCTCCACAATATTATTATAAGTGTCAATACTCAATGAGAGGCAGTTATCACTTACCATCAAGTGATTTTTTCCTGTTTTTTTTTAATAAATATCACTGCAAGTAAATCTATAGAGAAGATTTAATCTATAGCAGTCGCCACGCCGACAGGCTATGTTATGCCTTTATATTATAGACTTAGAGGCTTTATTGTATGAATTGATATGCTTTGCATCCAGTGCATGCAAATTATCCCAAGGCCACTTATAATCAGGAGTATAATAAACCGTAGTCCATGACATGAATAACATTACACTGAAAACATTGTAGCGTCCTAAAAAATTAGTTGGATTCGCGGGAACCGTACATTTTTCCGGGATAAAAAGTATCCTATGCCCTTTCCCGGGACTCGGTATGGACATAACCAAATATCATCAAAATCAGTTCAGCGGTGAAGAGGTAACAGACAGACAGACACAATCGCATTTATAATATTAGTAAAAATATAACCATTTATAACCACCCAACTTTACAGATTTGTTCTGGAATAACCATATGACATGATTATTGATCAGCTATTGGTATGTATGAATGGGTATATTGTTGCCAGGTGGTTTTTTTTAATGTGTCGATATATGTATGGAATCTTTAATGACTGAGAATCGTTTCATTGTATTGTAATAGGAAAGATTTGCTTCATATTTATATGTGTTAAGGTTGGTTTTATGGGTTAAAAGAGTGTGAGAATTAAAACAAACTTCATTGTTACGTGTTATAATAAAGTCATTTCACTAAAGTATCATGTGTACAGTGTAGGTCGTAAAACTCTACATTTTGGTTGTAAATAGGATTTATGCGTATAATATTACTTCAAAAATTAAAATGAAGATACCACATGAAAGGATGCATTGGCGCAACACTGACATTGTTATAGGGTGTGGACTGTGGATGGAGCTTCTGGAACAAATGAAAAAAAATATCAATTTCTCGCGTGTTATGAAACAGTACAAGAGATGTAACAAAGTAGTCCATATTTCATCCTAATATTATAAGTGCGAAAGTGTATATATCTGTCTGCCTGTCTTCACGCCCAAACCGCTGAACCGATTTTGCTCAAGTTTGGTGGGGATATAATTTGGTTCCCGATGAAGGATATAAGATACTTTTTATCCCGGAAAATGTGCGGTTCCCACGCGAAACAAATTTTGGCGCAACGGAGTTGCGGACGTCTTCTAGTTGATATAAGTGGCTACTGGCTGGTGCCTTAAGGACGCTATTACAAATATCAGCGATTTTCCGGTACCCTATTAAAGAATTAGGAGTCAAACTGCAAGGATATTGCGGTTTCAAATGAAAGATAATATATTCATCTCCACGACTGTACCATAAAAATTCTATAGCCGCATACAAAATTTTCACATAAAATACGTTTTAACCATCACAATAATCGCAAAATATGAAAAAAATGGGGTCTGATTAGGTACCTTAATATCTAAATACACTGAACTGAGGAAAATAAATATACAAAAAAATTGTTGCTTATAAAGTCCGCTACAAATTTTATATAAAAATAAACAACTTTTCCAGTTATAAGAAAAATAAGAAAATTTCTCAAATTTTTTCATACATTTTCGCCATATTAAAAACGCGGCGAGCGTCGTAACCGCCACTGTACAAGGCGCGCTAATATGAATCTTATTTTAATGTCATTAACGTCGATATTCGTACTGACAGACATCCGATTTGCTAATTAAAAAGTTGGAGCATTCTTAACCAAGTCGCTCTGTTGTTGTCTTCTGCGCCTCGGCATTATACAAAATAAAAAAGGTTTTCCTTATAACGTTATGTAAAGTATTCTGTTTACAGAATCTATGATTTTCGTATTGTTTTATCAAGAAACTGCCTTACGTGCAAGACATACAAATATATTCACGAGCAAAGTCGAAGGACGCTTCTAGTTGATTATTATTGGTTAAATAGCAACATTGTCCTGACGACTCCTTTCGATTTTGTGACCTCAAATATTTGGCTAAGCCGAGAGTGGTGTTTGTTTAATGGTTTACATATTGGCACATAATCTATCAGTTTGCGATGCTAATATTTAGTTCAAGATGATCTGCTGGTGTCACGATTTGATTTTAATAACCAGGCGAAGCGTAGGGCTCTGAAACAACAGGAAAGAACATTTTATTTTGTACTATACGTCGCCCGAAATCGCTGCGCCAAAATTCGTATATCGTATGGGAACCGTACATTTTCCGGGTAAAAAGTATCCTATGTACTTTCCCGGTACTCAAGGACCACACCAAATTTCAGCAAAACCGTTTCAGCGGTTTGAGCGTGAAGAGCTAACAGACAAACAGACGGACGAACAGACAGACAGATACACTTTCGCATTTATAATATTAGTATGGAAGTATGGATATGATTTGTACTTTATGTAAAAATTATATACTCCCGATTTAGAGAAAGATTATTAACTTAAAATGCTGCGTTAAAGGAAGTTTTTGAGACTTCAGTATAAAAGACTTCAACGCGCTCAAACACTTTCTTTTGAAACGGCAAGTGTACGTCTTCTTTGTAATATTGAAGCATCTGCCAATCAATAGTTGATACAATAATATATTGCCTGACATTTCGTAGGTGCAAGGAAAATCCTACAGGAATCGTACGCTTGGACCCGAAAAAAATACCTTGAACGTCAAATGTCCTCCAGCATCTTTACCTTTCAAATCAAAATCAGCTATATTCTTTATAATATTAGACTACTTTTAAGATTGATCATCTAATACCACGCGTAGAGATGTTAAAAAAGACGACGCACAATTTGGGTCATTAAGTCATGTTCAGGTTCTTGTGCCACTTAACATAATACAAATTGTGGGAAGTGGTCCGAGACGGGGCGACCTTTCTCCCGCGTGCGACAGAGATAGCGATACGCTATACGAAAACAATGATTTACTATGGCTGGAGTAGGGTTGGCGAGAGCGAGAAAAATAAAATTCTTTTTTAGTTTTTTGTGCTCCTAGTCTGGGGACACGGTAGTGTCCCCGCCGAGACGAGCTTTAAATTATTGTTGATCTTGTTAAACAAAACCGCTTAAATTGTGTCGGTTGTTATTTTTGTAATAACACAGAATTTTTCCTGTCTAAGGCACACTACTATTGTCATATTAGAACACAATTCTAATATGGCAATAGTACAGTAAATACTTAAAAATTAAAATAATAATGATTAATGAGACTTAAAATGTAATTTCAGATTTTCGTTTGGTATAAACACGGTTGAGACACCCATGAAACCCTAAGTTCTTTTGTCCTCAGTTCTATCAGAATCACTTTGTGGTATTGCTATATAGAAATCAGGGTTATGTTCTTCTAATTCCTACACCCGTATGTTATAAGCGATTGTGTGTGTGTTTGTCATCAACCATTTCATTCAAGTAAGAATTTCGCGTCTTGTAAGATTTTAAAATGTACTAAATATCCACGTATTATAATAATTTAAATATTTTTTAAATTACTTTTGACCTTGCGACAGCCCTGCATTGCGGTGGTTAGTTAAGATGCCAGCGTCGAATGTTGTCGACCTTAGGTGAAAGTGGACTTCGGCCTGATCGGCTTTATCGCCCGAATATCGTTTCACGAATCCACTACAATAATTATAATATCCAATCATATTAATAAAAAAGAAAGTTAATTAACTTAGTGTTTGTATATTTTCTAAAAATACTCAATACCACATCTATACTAATATTTTAAATGCGAAAGTGTGTCTGTCTGTCTATCTGTTATTTCTTCACGCCCAAATCACTGAACTGATTTTGCTGAAATTTGGCATGGAGATACTTCGAGTCCCGGGAAAGGACAAAGGATATTTTTTATCCCGGAAAATGTACGGAATTTTGACGCAAGTTGCGGGCGTCATCTAGTTTAAAATAAACTTTGTGATAGGTTCGTAGTAAAAAATAGATTATTGTTACGAGTTACACATTTTGTGTGAATGGGTACTAATTACGTTCATTAGAGTACAGGGCTGTCAAAAGTATCTAAAACGAATATGCAGTTCTCTAGGTTTAAATAAATTGTGAAGTCAACGAATCCTTAACGATTCTATAAGATGGAGTTAACTTAAATCAACGCAGTAACTTTAATAACAGCCTCCAGTGAACCTTAATAGCGGGTTCAAAGTTAGTAGTTAAATAGTAATCCGACTATAAAAATAGTTTATAGTCGGATTACTATTTATTATTTAGTATTCTAGTAATTACAAACTAGTTTCCGAAGGTCACATACATATTGGGCACGCGACATTCCTTGTACTTACTACAATTTATAAAAGTAAATACATAATAATTATATATGTAAATGACAGACAAACAAGCTGGAGTGTGAGTATTGTGTAATATTAAACTATTGAATGAATATGTTTGTCAAACGTATTATGTGTCATTAGTTTAGTCAAGGCGATTTTCGTAATCATTTTCACAACGTCTTCATTATATCAAAGATCAAGCAATCCAGACTCCAGAATAGGTTCTGCTAGAAGCTTGAGTTCTCAGTATCTTATAGGTTGGTTCATAAGTTTTCAGTGAACAAAAATCTATTGCGACTCTCCACGTTGGCTTATGATGGACCAAAAAACAGGCAAATACGAACAAGCAAAGGGGCATACTCGTATTAGTCTACAATTTCCTATTAGCAGCCTGCGGCACCGATTGTTCGTGGTAAAAACAGCTTCGTAATGATAGTTATCTATGAGTACGCAAGGAGGAGAGCCCCTTTAAATACGAACATCAAGATGACCGACTCTGGTCAAAGTTTCTCATGTCAGTGTCATTAATCAAATTTCATGCCGTGTCTAAATTCTCATCCGTACCACAAAAGCATTTTTCGTCACTCTTCTGGACATCATCTATCACTAGAATGCAAGTTCTATTACTTTGAATCCCATTATAATTAATGATGGAAGAAATAATAAATTAAATACCACGTCCTCACAGAAAACCGGCGTGAAACAGCGCTTGCGCTGTGTTTCGCCGAGTGAGTGAGTTTACTCCGGTAAACTCCCCGGTAAACGGGCCAATCCCCTACCCTATTCCCTTCCCTACCCTCACCTATTCCCCTCTCATCCCTACCCTCCCCTATTACCCTATTCCCTCTTAAAGGCCGGCAACGCACCTGCAGCTCTTCTGATGCTGCGTGTGTCCATGGGCGACGGAAGTTGCTTTCCATCAGGTGACCCGTTTGCTCGTTTGCCCCCTTATTTCATAAAAAAAATGTTTTTTAAAATTTCTGAGAATTTTAAAGCCGACTTCAAAATTGAGAATTAAAATTCCCTATCTCAAAAACTACTGAACCGATTTTTTTTTTTTTATTATACTTTTTGCACACATATAGAGGTACAGAGGCGGGCTTAATGCCTTTAGGCATTTTCTTCCAACCAACCTTTGGGTGATGTTGAGACTAGATGAGGTAGATGCAAAGTACTAGTATAATATTATATCAGCACTAATAAATAGTAAATACTTACTTACTAATATAGATGCTATTACATACTATACGGATACTATATTTTAAATAAACTAATATATACATAATATATATTATTATAGTTAATAATAAATATCATATTATTACATACATATTATATAGTACATAATATACTAATAATAATTAAAAGCAACTTCATTTAATCTATTCTAATCTGCCTGAGACTTAAACAGTAATAATTCATGAACTCTGCGCTTGAATACTTTGATGAAACTTGCAGCATTCCCTAAGTTGGACGATACCTGGCACAACAAAAGGAGAATTACTTAAATCGGAATGGTAATTCCGGAGATATACGAATCCAAACATAAAAACATACATACTTACATACATTTGAAATTTGGTACATTTGTTCAATGAACACAACAAGTGGGTAAAAAGTATATAGTGAATCGATAACCTATTTTTTGAAGTCGGTTCATAAGAAGACCGTTGACAACATGATGTGCATAATACAATGTATCAACAATCAGTTAGGAACAGAGACTCAGGGTCATTCCGTATTTAACTGAATTATAATTATTATGGCCAACAATTATTCTGAACACATCGCCACCCAAAATACTAAAATGGACAAAGAGTATTCAAATAAAGCGATGTACAAAGTGTAATACTCGACTTGTAGGCGTAGCGCGTATGTTTGTCGTCCTTCGCCAGTACGATTGTCGAGGAAGGCAGATTTGACAATTATTGATGCCAGAGCCTCTAGCCGAGACGTTTTCCTAATCGCTTCTTCATAGAATCGCCCATCAAAAGGTATGAAATTGACATAAGCGTTTGATAAAATGAAGTCTACATTCGACTAATGTTATGTCAAGTGACAAGTCCATAAATTTTCATCCGGAGCCATAAAGTAAGCGTCTTGGTTAAAGGATCTGAGGGGTTAGTGCGAGTTTTATTCGATCATACGCATCGAGCACGTTAACGCGAATTTGTATGGGATCAAAGCAGCGCCATCTACTGGCCAACGTGGATACCGCTTTGATCCCATACAAATTCGCGTTAATGTGCTCGATGCGTATGATCGAATAAAACTCGCACTAACCCCTCAGAAAAGATCTGTAACATCTATGTTACAGAAAAAACTATATATGTGTAGATAAAGGGAATAACTCAATGCATCGCTACATGACTTGGAATTTGAATTTGAATCTTGGAACAATGTTAAAATAATGTATTCATTACGGGACGTCCTACGTTGATTTTGTTAAGCCTTTTGGAATTTATTAACTGACTAAAAACGATTAGTAGTCAACCCTAAACTTGAAACATTTTTGTGAACTAGTTAATATTTTGTAATTTGGTATATGGTCTGCGGCATTCCAACCATATTTCAAAATGTGATTAACAAATAACTAGTTTCTGTCTTGACCAATGAATTTTAGGCCGTGTTTATATTCAGCCTAATTCTTATGAGCTTTAAAAAATCGTAATAAATACATTTCAGCAGTACTTTAGTTGTAATCGATGGTTTCCTTCCTTTTCCCTTAGAGTATGGGTACACGGTCAGTCTGGCGTCAGTTCAGTCCATCTGCATCAGTCTGAGACTGACGCCAAAATGATGGCCGGAAAGTACATGATAAAAAAAATGATCAGTCCGTCAATCACACGGTTACACGATAATTCTCCCGTCAGTTTGGATCAGACTGATGGTCTGAACTGATGCCAGACTGACCGTGTAACCTATGTCTTAAATTCCTTCTTAAGTACAATTACCTGATAAGCATAAATACGTTTTACGAGACGAGATTAGCGTTTGTCGCGCTCGCTCGTCGGTCGTCGCGGATGTTAGCTCGTCGCTCGCACTTGCCAGACTCAATAACCCATATTTGCGTTTTGTCACTTCGCCGCGTGCGAATCCTTTATCGCTGTTTGATGTCCCATATATGTAAAGAGTTATGTCACTGGGGCGTGCCTGTTTGATCGCAACTCAATTTGCGCCATGTTGCCATGTGAATTGTGCAAACGCTGGTATTTGCCTAACAAACACGGCGTCGCGGAAAAACGCGATATCAACCGGCCGTTGACTCGGTTTTCGCTTTTGTTCCGATTTAAATATGCGTCTTCGTCGTACAATAGATGGACGAAGGACAAACGTATTGGCTATTCCTATCGTATCTCTAACCATTGTTCAGAATATGTCGCGATACCGATTGTGTTTGAAACTGGAATTGTGGGTTTAATCAGGTCCGCACGCGTCTGGAATTATTTAATAGCCGCTGTTAAAATAGTTGTATGTCTTGACGTCTTTATCTACGACTGATTTATATTCAGCCGTAGATGTAAGGCCACACAAATATTTAACCGCTTTACACAAAACGATGTACGCGGGAAATTTTTCAGAGGATATCCGTTGAATTATTTCAAAGATAGGGAGTTGCGTATTTGTTGATGTTAAAGGAAGTATGCTCTCCGTTTAGTTGTATTTGCAGAGTTTGTATCTGATAAGATTTGGTTTAAATATTGCGTGGCCAAATCCTTTTTTGGGTTTCATGTTATTTACGTGATAAAACAGTCTATCCAGATTGTAAAAAGAGCGCTCACTAGTCTCAAACACAAGAATCCACACTTATAACCTCTTTTAGATATGATCTCCTTTTCATCAAGGAGTCAAAAAGAATTGACATTGAACTATTTTCGCTCTACGTACACACTCGCTGTAAACGGTAAAACCATGTCATGACCAGCAGATTTCACAAAGCTAATCAACACTTGACTCTGTCAATTGACATTTATTTAAACACTCTGATATTTAAACAACGTATTTCGTAGTTCTGAAGTTTTAAAATTAAATTGCCCTCCGATGTCGCAATGTTGACTTTTCACAAAACCGTGGTCGGGTTTTTTGTGTTGTCCAAAAAAGAACCAAACGATTCCAATATTGGCTAATAAGACCGTGATAATTTTGTATTCGACACCTTCTTATTTGGCTGTCTGCGGGTAATATAGTAATTACGATGTTGCATTGCGTTTCGAGTGAAATTCGGATGAGACATCACGTGCGTGGAGAATGAAACAAACCTCAAAAATATTTATTGTTTGATTTGCATCTACCAAAGCTATTGAAAAAAAAATTCTTATACACTTTTTTGATTTGCATTCAATTCAACAACCTGTCTGTTTCATTCTTCGTCTTTTGTACTCCTAACTAGTTAATTAAATGTAATCGAAAAACGCGCAAGTGGCTTACTATGTATGAATGAAAACTATTACTTTCTATTGGCTTGAATGGCTGGTTGAAAGCAAAATTTCGTCCACTTTCCTCCGTTCAGAGAGTAAAGCCAAACTGGTCTTATAACAGTACTTCGCGGAATCCACGTTGGCCGCATGTAGGTCGAATTGACGATTTCCAACGACCGGTGTAATGCCACTTGTACACAGGTTAGCCATACGCCGCTTTGTGTGCGCTATTTGATTTTTAGGTAATTTCATCACTAGTTCTTTTCCTTATTCTCAAATATGTTTACGATATTTTGGCCATCCATCGGCAAAACTAGAAGAATGGTTACAGGAAGACTATCGCTGAAATGCCCAACCAAACTCGTAAATTCAGCAAAGTCGAATATACACGACGAGCACACTTCAAGGTCACAGCAGGCATCACTTAATCGAACACATATTTGGCTTGTATGACTGGTGGTCAGTGTGTTGTAAGAGTTGTTGCATATTCAAGTGTTCGGCTTAGATTGTCCGTGTCAAGGTCAGAAGTTCTTATGAACGGACTCCCCACGTTCGTCTAAGTTGACAGTATCACTGCATTGTTGTTGTTTGTGTATATCGTCTATAGTCACTGTTATTCTAAAAACAGTATCATCTCTAAATTAACTATTATGCAACGACTCAAATTTTAGTATAGAATTGAAGATTTTGTCACCCCAAAATGTAACGTCTATGCATTCTTTGCCTGAAATATAAATTGTAACTGGCTGATTCAGATATTTTTCTTCAATTTGTATGACGTATGTATATAATTATCTAGACTCTTTTTATATTAACAATATCTTAGTTGATTATAATAATTAATTCTTCAACTAGACGATATAACATGCTGTCTAGTCTGCATTTAACTATAGAAATTAATTTAATGAGGGACTGGTCAACTTAAAAGAAGGTTAATGACCGTCACAACTTTAAACACCAAATATGCACAGCTGGTGAAACTTTGTACAGACAAGAGATAAAGTCATTTTACATTCTTCAATGGACATGTTTTCCACCTAGGGTGTTTCCTCGATGCGCTCGTCTCAAATATTCGTAAGAAATTATTACTTTAGATTTTCACAGATCGCTTTTCTGTCATACAGTCATTACAATATACTGATTTGGATTTAGATAATAAAAGATTTGAAGGGTCTGTATTAACTTCTCTGTCTAAACCCAAAATATTACATACATTCTACAATATTTATCGTATATTTAACTTTTTGTGTAACTCTCCGAGTCGGTGTGTGAATCCAAATCGCATTGGCCGGATTTTGGTTTTATCTATTTCATCTTTTATTCTGAATCGGCAGGTATCGCTTAAGGTTTCTATTTTCTTCGCAACTCTCACTTGCATTCGAAATTGAGACGATGCAAAAATCTCAAGTTGTAGTACACGTGTCACCTCTAAATCTGGTCAGGTGTGTTGAAACGATGGCCCACTCGTGGCCACTAACACCACATGCCTGCGAGTTTCGCAACGGCTGGACGGACACTCCTTCGGTGCGAAATACCTGACTTTATTTCAAATATCTCTCTTTAAATTTATACTTACTTTTATAGTGCGCTTGATACAAGAAACGTATTTTTATTATATTTTTTCATGAACTACGCGGAGTAGTCTCTAAGCGATAAATCATTCGTATTCCTATTTTATCAATCGTAAATGTGCAGTTTGTAACATAAATAGATAAGATAACGTATTTCATTCAAGCATTTCCTAACCCACGATATCAGTCGAGAAGTATTACTATCTCTTGATGCGAAATTAAGATACTTACGTTACACGCTGATAAACAAAATTTTACAACTCGAAACACGATACCGTTGAAATGATATATATATTATATATTTTAATTCTTATTTAATTTAGGGATTTGTTGGAAGTAATATCTCGACGTGTATCCATAATATGTCCATTTCAGTAACCTTTAATCTCGGCTCGATATCGTAAAAAGTAAGATCACGGTGGCGCAATGAGATAAATTCGACCACTGGGAGTGGGGGATCAAGGCCGGATCCCACCATTCACCGCACCACCACTGTCAAGGCTGCCTTGCGACACCTGATGTGGCTGGCGTAACCCACATTCAAAATAATTGCAAACATTTTTACGCTCAATATACAAACGTTTATGCGCCACGAATATTTTGTTTGGAATTTGTAAATTCATTTTTAATTACGTTTATTTTGAATTTATGCGAAGTTACAATTTCCATTATCGTTTGTATGCTAATTAAACCAACAAACAATCCAACTGTTTAAATTGCATTAATACAGCGCACAGAAGCAGAAATAATAAATCAAGAAGGGAAGTCAAGACTCATTGATAAAAAGGTTGAAACAATACGAACACCGTTCATTACAAACTACACAGTGTAAATGAGTTGTGTAGTAGAAACTCGAACGCGTTCAGAATACGGTTGGCGTGAAATCGTGGAGATTTTTCTGGTAAATTATTCATGTGGCTTGGCGATGGACTTTCGACGCGTTCTCGAGAAAGCCTTTCACTCTTAACATGTCTCGATCGCACTTAAACTGAAGATCAAATAATCAAAAGTCATGCTAATCACTCATCTTTTATAGTCGAGTTTTTTGACGACCTCTGTGGCTCAGTGGTGAGCGCGTCGGTAGCTCAAGCCGGGGGTCGCGGGTTCGAAACCCGCCGATGGAACTAAAATTTTCAACGTTCCCGGGTCTGGATGTGTATTAAATATGTGTATGATATAATAAAAATCTTAAATATATGTATAGTATAAAAGTATTAAATATGTTTCCGTTGTCTGGTACCTGTAACACAAGTCCTTTAGGTACTTAGCACGGGGCCAGACTGACGTGGTGTGAAGCGTCCATAGATATAAAAAGATATAAGTCGAGACCTAGATTCGTGAAGCCGGTGAGTAATAAAATAGTTAAAGTATTAGTCAAGCGGCGAGTCAATATGAAACAGAAGGAAGTTTTGTTCGTATCTCTCTTGGGCGTATTGTCCCACTAGACACACTGTCTGACATCCTCAAGGACGAATGCAAGGTCGGCGAGAGGTTGGTCACAAATTGTGAGACAAATGATAGTTTAATGAAAGTAATCTAGCCGGTAGTTAAAAAAATCTTTCTGCAGCAATTTCGGTAACGCTTAGTCTTCGCTTCGAAGCTTGAAGAAAATTATTGATGAACTGCAACCAATTACATACACAATGATTTACTAAGCAATAACAGATAAACAATAAGAAATAGAAAATAATAGAAGTAGAAAAAGATATTTGTTTGAGGGAGCTGTTTAGCTATCCAATAGAAGAGCAGAAGATAAATGTGGTGAACATGGTAACGGATGTGCGCGTCTCGGTCCGGCTGTGTACAGAAAGTGTGTTAACGCGTGCGGCTGACGCAACGGCCCGCGACGCGAACGGTGCTCCCAGTCCCGTTGCTGCTCCCATTAGCACTGACCACCTCAAGGCTTATTCTGTGGTGGCTGTAAAGATTAATCCACAAGAGTTATTATGTTTAAAAGATAATCTTTTTTTAATTTTGAAGCAAATGATTTCAGATACCTTCTTGTTGGACCTACCAGCGTTTGTTCAGATTATTTTACTATCTTTACGCCGAACACAAAAGGATCACTCCGTGATACTAAATTATTGCCCGGGCTTCTTTTGCCTCGGGACCATCTCTAACTATATCAGTCTCATTTCACATTACTCCTCTCGTCTTATTAATAATTCTATCATCAACAAGTTTTACATTGACCGTGTAAATGGTTATTGGACAATTCATATCACTTACAAACTGTTACAGTTGTGGTTTCATGGTATGAGTATGCAAACGACTTTAAGGTCAAGCCACAATAATTTATCTGCTGTTTGTCTTGCATTTAGGAGCATAACCTTGTCCATTGTTTGTCGTGTACTACAATAATAAACACAAACACACTAGTTGTAGATCTAAAACGCAATCGGCAACGTAATTTCAACAGCAAACGGGTTTCTTTTGTAAAATTGATAGGTCGGTAGTTCAAGGGCAGGTTGCATCGCTTGATGACTTGCGTCTTCGATTCTAAATTAATAATTAATTAAGTTTAAGGGCCCGTAAGGTCTGTCTCGAATCTCGATCAATGTTGAAAAAATTCAGTAAAAAAAATTAAGAGCACTGATTTAGAGGAGCAAGCTTATATAATTAATGTTATAGCCGATAGCAGATTTAGCCTCTCTAAAATATGTAGGTACTTTCCTTTTCTGATAGATTATGTGTAATCAATGTTTCAATTTTATTGTTAACCTCGTCAATATCTTTATTATAATCTCTGACAGTTGAAGTTAATTACAAATTGCAAACAATTTATTGTACGTCGTCGGTAAAGTTGTGTATGAAATACAGTTATTTACAATAATTGAAATAATCGTAAATATAGTTAAAGAGCCTTCAACTGAATCGTTCACATTTTTAGGGTTCCGAATTAATAAGCTGACTTCGCAATTTGAAAAATTTTGAAAAACTGGAAAATTTCAGTTCTTTCAAATATTTTATAAAGGGATTTTTATCATTTGTACGTACATTTTTTAATAATATAATGGGAATTCCCGCATAATGATAAAGCCCCGTATACACTATATTTATGTAACAAATTTTTGTTTCGCATATTGAAACTAAGTGCGACCGCACACCTGAGACACGACTGTAGTTAGACAGACTATCGCATAGCAAAATGCACTAGATGCGCACATCTGAGACAAGACGTCTAATAGACAAATTTGACTAATGAGAGTCGCGACAAGTCTGACTAACGACTGTCGGCTTCCCTTTGAAATGTATGCAAGCGCGCACATCTACGACAAAACTGTCTAACCACAATAGACATAACTACCAGTAGTTCAACTGCAAAGCAAAGAGACGGACGGGACAGGTTTCAATATATTATATCAAATTCGTCGGGTTTCACTAAGATTATGAATGGAATGTGCCTCGCGCTGGCTGACATAATTAATTTTTAAATACTTCTAGATTTCAAAATTGGATTCTGACAATTTTAATCACATGTGTCAAAACATAAACAATAATACGACCAAAAAGAGGAACTCGACCAGCGATCCAAGTACTATACTATACTATCTTTCCCGTCGAGTCTTTCCCGTTTATTTTTGAAGTTATTTTTATCCAAATGAGAACTTTTCTATCTATATCTATAAAATCTTTCAGAATTGCTCGCAATAGACTCAAAATATATTTTTCAGTAAGTATTACGTAATACAACATTTTTTGTGCTTTTTAACAAACTTAAAAAAAGATTTCATGTCAATGCTAGTCGTTCAGAAGCCGGTATAGCTTTGCGAAAATGAGTGTATGATGTGATACTTAAGTAATGTAAGGTTGCAACAATTTCAACAAATTATCAAAGGTAGACACATTCATTCGAAAGTACTTGAAAAACTTTCGGGGATAAAACCTTAGTTGATCAAACAATAAATAGAACTTTCCTTTTAACAATCTTTCACTGTATATGGGGTGTACCCAATATTTCCGTTGTCTGCGCCGTTTTGCACGCATTACTAGGATGCTTATCACAGCTTCGGTGAACTCCATTCTGCTACTGAATGAATAAACTATTGTATGCATTGCGTCATCATAGTCAAGACAGTCTTGACTTAGGTGTGCGCCACATGATAGACACAACTGTCTTTAGACTGTAGTTAGACTGACTTGTCTATGTGAAACAAGATTGTCTAACTACAGTCGTGTCTCAGATGTGCGCTCTCTCTAAATCTTCCAACCTTGAATGGTTTCGATATACGGAGAGTGTAAGTTGTTACCGAATATGATGGCGATAACTTTATAGACAAATTGGACAAATACATGATTTGTGTGTTGTTTTGGTAGACTTTTACTTTTTAACAGACTCGTTTTATATGATACGTATAATACTGACATACTTGTTTTTAATAATTGAAAGTAAAAGGCTGATTGTTATTCAAGAGTTAGATACGGTAAAGATTTTTACTAACTTTTATTTATCTTTATGCTTTACCAAAATTATGATTTTTTGTATTTTATTGTATTTTTGAGATCGGTTAGGTGTTTTCTATTATTATTAATACAATAAGTAGAGAACTCTTGCAGAAAAGTAAAGTTTTATTAATGCATTATATTGTATCATTACTTTAAATATTTTTTCCATTTTTTTATTTGGGTATTCCTATATAAATAAAAACACTCTATATGAATAAAATATAATATACTAGATGACGCCCGCAACTCCGTTGCGCCAAAATTCGTTTATCACGCGAGAACCGTACATTTATCCGGGATAAAAAGTATTCTATGTCCTTTCCCGGGACTCAAAGTAGCTCTATACCTCAGCAAAATCTGTTCAGCGGTTTGGGCGTGAAGAGGTAACAGACAGACAAACAGATAGACACTTTCGCATTTATAATATTAGTATGAAAGTAAAAAAATGTGTACACATAATGTAAAAAGAGGATTAACTTAAAATGCTGCATAAAAAGAAGTTTTTGAGACTTCAGTATAAAAGACTTCAACGCGCTCAAATACTTCAATACTACTCAAATACTCAAATCTTTTGAAACAACAAGTGTTTTTTCGGCAACAGACACACTTTTGCATTTATAATATTAGTATGGAACATCCATTTCCATCCATTAAATAACACCTCCACAAGGGTAGGATACGGACTTGTGAGTCGGAGCCGAGCCGCGAGCGAAACGGCCGCCAGTATTAGTATGCGTCTACATTTCTACACAACTTTCTACACATTCTTGTCGGCAGCCGGAGAAATGCGTATATTTCAATTGTTTGCCCGGGAAAAATAATATTACAGTACTCGAAAGTCGTTTGGGGAAAAATTGTCTCTACTGTTGTCATTGTCTAACTCTACTTTTCGGATGAAATTTGAAAAAAAAAAACTCAGTTGAAATCGAAACATTTTTGTATCATTTTCACAATTACAATTTTATATCAACGACGAAAACACGAAAATATTAGTTTATTTGATAAAAAATGTTTTGTTACTTAATATATTATAGTATTTTTTGTCTATCTCGTTTATGTAAAATATTATACTTTAAATGTAATTTGGATGAATCAATTGAATGACTACTGAATCAATTTTATTCGTCTCACTTTCATACCTGTTATTCTCTATTCAACCGAACTCAATTATTAAGTTTAATAGATTTAGTTGAATTTGACAGGTCGAATAACTTTTCATTGAGTGGCCCCTAATTAGTATTGAGTGCCTGTGCCTAAGTGTGCCAAGCCGAATGTTTGAGGCGGTCGTCATTGGCCCACATAACATTTTTACGTCCACTTATCTAGACTAGAATATATTTTGATTTGGATAAGAAAGTTCTAGATCTTTTCGAATGATTAGAATACGTGACAAGACTTATAACACAAATCTTCTAATACGTAAAGTTATATTACACTTGTTTGTCTAAACAATTTGTCTGATTTTATATTTTTTACGTACATAAGTGAAAAACACGTAGAGTGCCTTTCTATCTCTGAAAAAAGAGACGCACCTAGTGAACTTCTATATTTTAAGGAACTAAAAACAACTTCTGTTAAATCTTTTTAAGTGTGATGTGGTAACATACAAATGTTCAGACACATTTTTTCGTTTATAATACTATGGATGGATTTGCTCATAGTTTACGACAGACGAGACATAATATGCACATAAACCTGACAGCAGCAAGGTGGACTTGTCTAATATTCGACGGCCCACTTGCGCCTGTGTGGGTTAAAGTTTAACACGTTCAGTGCCACCGACTCGCCCGGAGAGTTCACGTAAATTTGATTCCAGTGCCGACGACACGCCTGGCGAGTTCAGTGTTTTTCACTAATATTTAATTTTAAAATTATAGTTTAGACTAAATATATGCTAAACATTGTACGGCGACTCGCCTGGCGAGTCCGCCGTATAATGTAGGTGACATCCGAGAAGACATCATAAAAATCGTAGTGGCATGAACGGGTTTGAATTATTGTCGCTCTCTTTCATAATAGATACTTATGAAAGAGAAGGTATGATACTTAAGAAACGATTTACCATAACCTACACTAACAATATTCAAAGGCAGTTAGGATACAACCTTCCTAGCTATGCGAAGAACTCCATAGTGCATACCAAGACATGTTCGGAAATTTGCAATAATTTCAATTACTCTATTAATAAGCTACAATATTTAAATCGGTGGCATTTTAGGGTTCCATTTTGTCTCTATTTCCGTTTCTAAAACATCAAAATTGTATAATACGGACTTAAATACGTATTGATTGATATTTGATAAAATATTAATATTGATAAATTGCTTAATTTATCAGCATAATGTCAAAAACATATTGACTACAATATGTTTTTGCATAATCTCATAAATAGATACAATATATTTTATAACAGAAGAAAGATCACCTTGAATGCAAAATTCAGCTTTCTTTTATATTAATCACAGTTTAAAAATTACACTTTCGCTACAATTCTCGCTAAATGTTTTTATGTAATATGATAATAATTGGCAATGACGTAATCTTGTTACTATTAAAAACAGTTTCCAGTGTGTCATTTGATAAAATTAAAATGTTCAATTTGTTTAGAAATAAAAACCTCCTTTTTTGGAAGTCGGTTAAAAATATGAACGAAAGGAAGTTAAAAATCGACACAAGTGACTAGCGGCAATACACAATTTAACGGACTAAACATACAAAATATAACCGCTGAATTCGTGTAGCCAAAGCGTAGTTTCGTTTCATATGTGTGTATATATGACATTGTGTGATTACACGGCGGGGTGTAGCGTAGTTCAGATTGGCCGATATTCGCATAATGGCCGGCTTATACGGAGTAAGTAACTGACGTCAGTGCCGAGACAGTGCTGACGCCAAAAACTGTCGCCTGCCGTTTACACGCGGTCAGTAGTGAAAACAGCGCTGCCGACAGTACAGGGGGCTGTGCCAAAATGTTTTCGTTTTCGCTTCGTTATAGAATCGCCGATAAAAATATATGAAATTGACATAAGACGAGTCGAACGTTAACGTCATAATAACGAACGCTTATGTCAATTCCATACATTTTTATCGGCGATTCTATAACGAAGCGATAACGAAAACATTTTGGCACACCCCCCTGAACTGTCTTCCATATCGGTTTACACGATGGCAGTGGCACGTCAGCGCTGTCTTGCCTGTGCACTGACGTCAGTTGACAGTTACTTACTCCGTATAAGCCCGCCCTTACTCTGTCTTCACTTCTTAGTTTGACAAATTGTTGTCGAGTATGATGTTGATGTTATTAATGATTATGATGTTAATAAACGTAGCGTTGAGCATAGTTCAGATGGACCGGTATGGCTTGCAGATTCTTTTGGTCTTCGCTTTAGTTGGTCTATGATTAATAATGTTGTTGTCGAATATGATGTTAATGTTGTTAATTAATTATCTATTTTTTTATTATATAATATACAACTGTTACTATTAGAGCTATAACTCACCGGGACGCCATCCACCGCGACGTAACCAGCGACGTTACCATGGCTACGTCCACGAAACGTCGCGTCCCTACGTCGTCGCAAAGCGCTGTTTTTTAATAAGTTTACAAAACACCGCTTTGCGGCGATTGAGATGTGACATGGTAACGTCACTGGCTACGTCGCGATGGCGTCCCGGTGAGTTATGGCTCTTATATGCTATTAGTACTCACATACGGTTTTGCTCAATCGAGCAATTACGTCGAGTCGTCGGCTCGGGCTGTCGTCCATACATTCAGCATTGCTCGATAGTTTTATTCTAAATCGATATATTTCATTCCATCAATACGGCTCGATCTGGTTCCATCAATCCTTCGAGCGGCTCGGTGCGAGCCTTCGAGCTGTCCGTTTTGCGGTCCACACAGTAATTATTACTCGATTTGGAGTAAAACTATCGAGCAAAACCGTATGTGAGCACTTAGCAATATATTGCAATAACTTTGAATCTGTACAGTTTATGGGTACAATTATTATTATTTTTATTGCTTTTAAAAACTATCCTAGGGCATAATTGTATCTAGATGTCACTGCTGATTATGACGTTGCTGTTGTTAATGATGTAGATGTTGTTAATGATCTTGTTGATGTAATGATGTTAAACAAGCTACTTCTGTATTTCCAGGTGGCGATGGCCGGTGACTTCATCCTCGCCGTGGCGTCGATGATGATAGCTCGCCTGCGGAGCGACGAGGTCACGCTGGTGCTCAGCCAGGTAACACATTACCCTCCTGACGCAGTCGCGTCCTAAGAGCCAGTCCACACGGCGCGTCGCGTCAGCGTTGCGTCGACGCAGCGCTGCCATTGCGTTGTTTTACATACAAATAACCAAGGTATTCACACGGCGCGCTGCGACATCGCTACGCACACATGACGGACAGCAACCCCCGAGATGAAGCGGTAGGGGGTGTTGACGTTAAGACTGCTTCGTATTAACGCTGCGATGACGCAGCGCCCGTGTGGCCGGCTATGCGTCAAACGGCAGCGCTGCATCGACGCAAGACAAGCATCTGAGGGTTGTATCAAGAGGGTTGTGATTTTTCGAGAGAGTTTCTTTGACACGTTCTAAATCCAAAAGGCTTGTCGAATTTGCGCTTGAAAAATTATTATAAGATTTGTCATAATTTTGGAATGAGTCTGGGATAAAAGATTATTCCTGTATCAGTATCAGTTTACGGAGTAAGCGTGAAAATCAGATAGTCAAACATATCATTACCTTCGCATTTGTAAATCTAGAATGGATTAGTATGAGTACTAACGCAGTTGGGCTTTTTAAGTTATTTTTATTACGTTTATTATTATTATTTGACAGCTGCAATTTCCAAGGCACGATGCAAGGTAAAAAAAAAATCGCCGCAAAAGGCACGAGCTAGCGTGAACGAGTCCACACGCAAAATGAAAACAAATTACTTATAATTTGACTCGATACATAGGAAATTCTGTATTTCCGCTTCTTCGTACCAATCACTAGTAACACCCTTCACGGAGTAACCTCGAAGAGTTTCACTCTCAGCCCATTAATTAACATTGCTAATGTATTGTTTGAACTTTAAACCCTCTTGTAGACTGGATATTTGGAAATTATTTTAATTGTCAAGGCAAATAATGCTATCAAGAGGCCAAAAGATGCCATCAGAAAAGATTTCGGGCATTAAAATGTCTGAATATCCTAAATTCAAGGTCTGTATCAATGTTTAAATCAGAGTTAATGTAACAAAAATTCTAAAGCAGCATCTTTTGGAAACTAATTAGAAAGAGTGAAAAAAATCGTATGTACGGTTTATGACACGTTTTAATCAAATTTGTGTCAAGTTTTTGATTGGCTGACGTCAAAATTATGCCGTTTCACAGATACGAGTAAACTCTTGAAAAAAAATCTCAAACCGGGCATCAGTCGGTTTATAATGTAGCTCCTAACCCATCGTCTATTATATTATCCTATATAGGTACACTACGCAATTCCATTTGATATACAGGTTCATTTATATCTCAGTTAAGCCTAATACTTTGAAAATTTTAAAATATGACATAACGTCTAGAGCAGGAAATTACGTATCTTTCGTATTAGTCGGTCGGCCATGACCGGAATGCTGTAAACACAAGTTTTCATTAAGACCCATAATGACACCTAGCCTAATCACTTTGTACTCAGACCGCAGTGTTATTAGTGTTTAAATGCACATTAAATAAAAATATGGGTTTTAAAAATGTCGGTCAAGTGCGTTGCAGTGTCTGTACAGAGTATACGCCTATTAGTTTTATGATTTAAGATTTGTGTTATTTGATAAAGTCTTACTGCTAATAAAACCATGCCGAAAGTGTGTATGTTAATGAGCACTTTATTTCGCTGAAAGACTATGTTTGAACATATTAAATTAAACATATTACATGCAGTATTCACTATTCCGTATTGTGTATTGCTGTTGTGTTCAGTTTTCTCTGCACAGTGACAAAGTTAAGTTTTATGTTCGGCGCTACTACTTTCACAGGAAAGTCTTTTCAGGACACATTCGAATTCTAAAGTGTAACCACGCATTTATGTTATTATACCTTGTATTGGCATCTAAACCGATTAGAGCGTCGGTGGCTTAGTGGAAAGATCGTTGGTTCGCACTCGCAGAGGGTGCAAGTTCGATCCCGGGTGGAGGCGTGTGTACCAATGAGATATTTTCTGATCTCAAGTACATAATACGGACGCTCATACGGTAAAGGAAAACATCGTGACAAAACCCGCACATGGTTGTTCCTAGACGTATTGACCTGTGTCCTGTTATTTCCTCTGGACTAGGCCGACTATGTTGAGAGAATGCCGTATGTGCTTGGACAACTATACGGACATTTAAATCTTGCCCCATATCTGTTTCTGAGGAGTGGTTACTTCGCTCTGAAAATACCGTATAATTCTGCGCGTCCACCAGAGATGTGTTGCGAGAAATGTGTTTTTGAGAACCAATAGAATCGCTTCATTGACGTGACCTCGCTCAGCGCAGCGATTCTATTGGATCTTAAAAACACATTCCTCGCATCACATCTCTTGTGGAAACGCAGCCTAAATCATACACAATTGATGCAGAGGCCTAGTTTGTATTGGACTCAATTTATTACATACACTGTATACTTTGAGTATACACATATACATTGTATACTCAAAGTATTATTTGGACTTGCAGGTGGTGACGGACCTGGTACAGGGCGAGTTCATGCAGCTGGGCAGCAAGGAGACGGAGAATGAGCGGTTCGCGCACTACCTCACCAAGACCTACCGCAAGACAGCCTCGCTCATCGCCAACTCGGTTAAAGCGGTGAGTACTGTCGCACTTCTCCTACCTACCACACAAGGGCGGATCCTGGGTGACAGGCGGGGTCATGCAGCTGGGCAGCAAGGAGACGGAGAACGAGCGGTTCGCGCACTACGTCACCAAGACCTACCGCAAAACCGCCTCACTCATCGCTAAGGCGGCTTCGCTATAATACGGTTACATAATATAAAAATAATATACAAAAGCGGCCAAGTGCGAGTTGGACTCGCCCATAAAGGGTTCCGCAGCAGCAATAAGGTTTATTTTTATGAAATTAAAAGGTTTTTGATTTATTTTTATATTTCAGTCGATTTAATGAAATTTAGATTAAGGTTTACCATTTATGACATACCTATAAAAAAAACTACTGGCTAGATCTCGTTCAAACCAATTTTCGTTGGTAGTTTTTATAGCAATCTACATCATATATTTTTTTTAGAATTATCACGCCCCTACTTTAGATATTAGAGGGGGGGGACACACTTTTTACCACTTTGGAAGAGTCTCTCTCGCAAACTATTCAGGTTAGAAAAAAATGATATGAGAAACATCAGTATGATTTTTAGAGACATATATACCCCACATATCCATAGATACCCCACATGCATAGGTTAACTGAATTTTTTTTTTGTTTCAGTTGTACCTATGGGGATTGGGGACCCCTAAAATTTTTAATAATTTTTCCATTTTTGCATCAAAATCTCAATGCGGTTCACAAACTACATCTACTTACCAAGTTTCAATAGTATAGCTCTAATAGTTTCGGAGAAAAGTGGCTGTGACATACGGACGGACAGACAGACAGACATGACGAATCTATAAGGTTCCGTTTTTTGCCATTTTGGCTACGGAACCCTAAAAAACATTTAGCCATGAAGTGTCGCTGCCGCGTAGTGTCGCATAGTGCGGCTTAAATGGACATTTTTTGTCAACTTTTTTTTGTGACCAAAGGTCTTTGTATTTTTTACGTCACAAAATCTGCTACTGATTGGCTCCTTTGTCTTACTATTTATCCAGGATGTAACGTAAGATCGCTTCGTTTAGTCCTCAAAATGTAGTCCGCACGATTAGTCTTTGCCGCGAACTTTTTCATTTCAAACTAAAAATAATGTTTGAAAATTACTACTAACAGCTGATACAAGTACCTAATATAGAAAACAGTAGGCTTAAGTGTGAATCTTATTTGAGTCACAAATTAGATACCTACTTGATAATTGAAATCCATACGGGAAATTTTTTCAAGTCACTCAGTCAATAATATAATAAAACAGGATTTTCCGATTCTGGTGTTTCATCATTTGTCTATTCATGTATGCGTCCAACTTGCGTTTCGCTTTAGTTACATGACATAAGTGTATGTATATTACCTATTACTGGCGCTTACATAGCTCATACCATCCTTTGAATCCCATATTAGTTGCTTATTCATATTTACTAGGCGCTTGTGTTGGTTCATTCTTGCATTTTAATATGGTTGTGGACCAATAATATGTTTTAAATGAAGGATGATGTCCGTAAATATTATGTGTCTAGATCGTGATGGTATTTTCAATTGATTTAGGTATGTACACTCTTTCCGTGATTGAGAAGAAGCGCCACTCAATTGTTATATTATATTCAATACTATTTAGTGGTTACATATTCTTCGTGAAACAGAAAGCTAGGCTTAAGGATGCTCCAACCGCAGAATTAGTAGGTCGGATGTCTGTCAGTACAAATATCGACGTTAATGACATTAAAATAAGATTCATATTAGCGCGCCTTGTACAGTGGCGGTTACGATGCTCGCCGCGTTCTTGATATGGCGAAAATGTATGAAAAAATTTGAAAAATTTTCTTATTTTTCTTATAACTGGAAAAGTTGTTTATTTTTATATAAAATTTTTAGCGGACTTTATAGAGGACTAAAATAAGCAACAATTTTTTTGTATATTTATTTTCATCAATTCAGTGTATTTAGATATTAAGGTACCTAATCAGACCCCATTTTTTCATATTTTGCGATTATTGTGATGGTTAAAACGTATTTTATGTGAAAATTTTGTATGCGGCTATAGAATTTTTATGGTACAGTCGTAGAGATGATATATTATCTTTCATTTGAAACCAAAATATCCTCGCAGTTTGACTCCTAATTCTTTAAAATGGTACCGGAAAATCGCTGATATTTGTAATAGCGTCCTTAAAAATTAAAAAAAAAGGCCAATAATAAATAATTACGCTAATATTACGATCTATAACGTTTATCTCATAACATCAAAATATTGTTAGTGAACCAACATACCCTCCACATCGCCACAAGATTCTCTGTCGCGAGAGCTATGGTCTCCGAAATGACGATAGGAATGGTTATTGCCATAATTTATTTAGTAAAAACAAGGCTTTGGCCAAACCTACGCGTCAGTAACGCAAGACACGAGCGGGGCGCGGGACGGGAGCACACCTGCGCGACTACGATGTGAAACCGCAGATTATTCCCGCTCTGCCAACGCGAACGTCCCGCGTTGCAGGCGCTCCCGCTTCGCAGTCGCTTTTGTAGCGTAGGTTCGGCCAAGCTTTAGGCTTCCTTTTCATCTTCTCAGCTGTACAATTAAGGATTTATTTCCCTAAAATGATATCCATTCCAGGTAGCTCTGCTAAGCGGCGCGGACTCGGACACGTGCGAGCTGGCGTTCCAGTACGGCCGCAATCTGGGCCTGTCGTTCCAGCTGGTGGACGACCTACTGGACTTCGTGTCCAGCTCCCAGACCATGGGCAAGCCCACCGCCGCCGACCTCAAGCTCGGGCTAGCCACTGCGCCAGTCCTGTTCGCCTGTGAAAAGGTGGGTCATAATAACAATCAGGACGAGCGAAGCGAGCTCTAGTATATCCCACAACCTGTACATTTTGAGGTCCACTTTACGGAAAAACTGCCACGCCTATTGATTTGTGCTTTAACATAGTAATTTTTATTTATATGTAGATGTGTTATCATCAGTCATTCAAGGATTTTTATGTATGTAGATTGTAGATCTGTTATTAGTCAGTCAAGGTGTGACGACGCGAGCCCTCACAAAGCTCGGATTTTAGTTAGTAATAATAAATGATTTATTTGCACAATATAACATATCATACAAACAATACAAAAGGAAAGGATCTTCGCAAGTTAGCGGTCTTACCGCTTCAAGCTGTTTCTTCCAGACAACCAACAGGGTCATGTTCAAACTTCCAGGAACATATTATTTTCAGCCAAGTTCTCGTTTGTGGTTTTTTTCCTTATAATTATGATAAATAATACCAAATACCTATTAGACATGGTAGAATGACATCCTAACGTCGATGTTAAAATTATTAACAACCCGGATAAAATAAAGACTTTTACTTATATTACATTGTATAATACACTGTATTCTGTAAGTAAAAGTTTTTATTTATCCGGGTTGTTAAAAATTTTAATAGTATGATCATGTATGATGTTAAAATATTATTAAGAAATCCACAGTCCACACAACATTACACAAAGGAGGTTTTTTGTAAACGATTTCGGAATAGTTCTGAGGTTTTAGATATTTTGGATTCTATCAACCTAAGTTGTTTAGGTCATAATAATATTATTTTATTATCACCTAAACCACTATATCATCAATGTAACCCAAAACTTTATTTCTTTTACATCTGAAAAACCCGCATAACCGCTGCTGTATTGTCAGTAATGGTCACATTTTAGTATGCATTAACCTGCTAATTCTCTTTCAGTACCCAGAGCTGAACCCGATGATAATGAGGCGGTTCCAGGAACCGGGAGACGTGGAAAAAGCCTTCGAGCTGGTCCACAAGTCCCGGGGACTCGAGCAAACCAGATTCCTCGCGCGCAAACACGGCCTAGAGGCCGCGAGGCTGGCCTCCGAGCTCGCGGACAGCCCCTACCAAAAGGGGCTAGTGGTAACCACTGATCTAGTACTCAACAGGATTAAGTAAAACATCCACGGCTCGTCGCATACTAGTTTGTACATTATCGATTAAAAAATCGATTAACGTATTCGATTCAACATCGATTTAAAATGCTGGTTTTCGGCCACTGATCACTCACGAGGATTAAGTAGATTTAGAACGGCATCCACGGTTCGTCACGTACTAGTTGTGTACCCATTAAAATCGATCGATTGAATATCGATTCTAGTTTAAAATTCGATAGCCCGACGAGAAGGGCCTAGTGGTGACCACTGATCTAGTACTCAAAAGGATTAAATAGATATATACGACACAAAGGATTCCACGGTTCGTCATACTAGTTATGTAAATTTTGGATATAAAATCGATATTTCAATATGTAGTATCGATTTAACATCGATGTTCTTCGATTACGTAGTATCGATTGAACATCGATTTTTATTAAAAATGCTGGTTTTACGCTTTCGATGTCGATTTTTAGATGCCAGCGTCTATTTAAAGTTGAAGCTTGCAAGCGTTTGCTAAAAACTTGGACAGTTTTTAGTTTTCCTCGACTCAAACGATAGAGTTTCCGATTTTTCCAGTATTATGCGCAGCGCGTATACACTAGAAGCACTTTATTCGCGTCATCTATAACCTTTATTATTAAAGGTAGCTAAGAATCGAACGACGAACAAAATATTGGTTTCCTTTTTGCAAATGTTACGTTTGATGTGTGTGTATGTGTGTGATTGTGTGTGTGTGTTGCATGTGAGGCGTATCGTAGATATTTTACAGCTAGTAAAATAGATCCGGGCAGTGAAATAAGGTGGAAATAATAAAGTTGACTGGAAACTTTTCGGTTGAAGTTGGAAGAAATAAATTAAACGGTAGTTTATTTCTTTTAACTCTTCTTATAATTTGTTACAATAATTCTA
Source organism: Plebejus argus (assembly GCA_905404155.3). NCBI lineage: Eukaryota > Metazoa > Arthropoda > Insecta > Lepidoptera > Lycaenidae > Plebejus > Plebejus argus. The sequence continues at coordinate 16,447,928 of FR989931.1, read as the reverse complement.
AACTTGATACGCTGAAAAGTGTCCGGTCGGTTTTATTACGTGTGTTTTTATGTTTTAATACTTTTATTTATTTTTATTTAACTTAGTTTTACGCTGCAACGTCTCTTTACTTTTGCGACCTGATTTATTTTAAGTTTCCGTTTTATTGTAATCTATCTACGAACACAAAGAAACATAGTGTAAGGCGTGCGAGCGACTACTCGTTACCAAATAGTGTTGTACGAGCGTACCGCTCACGAACATCGATATTATACGCAGCAGACTTTGTTTGAATTTATTTGTATATAGCATGTATTTTCCTCTCTTCTTCTACCTGTGCAATGATGTAAGTGTAGGTTTGTGAAGTACCTGGGTAGGTATGCACATTTATCGTTTACAAAAAATATATAATCGAAAATTATAAAACTTTAAAATTGTTACACTCGTATTCTGTGTAAATATATTGAGAGTCATTGGATAAGTTACCCGTGATTTATCTTCGAAACCGAATACCTCAATGTCTTTAGTATATACATGTGTGAGTCGGTGTGTATGATCTTACGTTATTGTAAAATTTGTTAGATTACGAGTATGCACAATATATAGAGTAGGCCAATCGCCCGGTAGAATCGTTAAAGTAGGGCAATTTTATAGTTAATTATAATTAACTGTTGTAAATAATATAATAATTGATGTATTGATGTAATACAGATACGCTGATAATAATATTAATCAGTATGTTATGTAAGATAATTTTTAATGAAATATATCGACGCTGTCCACGGAACAACACTAGTTTGCCATTTAAGAGATTAACTCCGATGCAAAGTTACACTCTGTAGTAACAATAACTAAAAGTATTTCTGTACGTCTGTTAAGAGTCTATAAAATTTAAACGCTGTTGTGTGTTAAAAGATGTTTATAATGGAAGTTATATTCTTTGTACATTTCATAATAACGGGAGTCAATGTTTTTTTATTTATGTATGTATCTTGTATTTAGCTTAATGTTTGTAAATATTACGTCTTTGTAAAATGATAAATCATGAATAATTTTATAAATATTAGTTACAGAGTATTGTTTTATTACTACGAACCCCGCCATATTTTAGGAATATCTCGAAGATTGTCAAGTATTCCTTCCTCTATATTTTTGTTGAGTGCGGATTTTTTGTCGATAGGGTGAACATGTCTAGTGATTGGACAGTACTAGTAATTGAACAGAGCACAAAAACACTATATTTATTGAGGTTGCTTTAAAAACTACCTGTTTTTCTTTAAAATTAGGCGTTCTTTTACTTTAAAAACAGGCAGTATTTAAAGCAACATTAATAAATATTATTCTGTTTTTGTGCTTTGTCCAATGACTGGTACTGTCCAATCTATTAGTCATTTACCCTACTAATATAGAAGTTTAAATTTATATATCGATATAAATAGTATGCAAAACTTTTATAATAATGAATATTTAATGACGAAGTAATACTTTGGAATTAGTATACCTTTGGAATTCATCTCTCCAACAAAAACTTGAGAGGTGTGAAGGGACAAGGGGGATGGAACGAATTTCTAGTTTATTATTTCTTATGTACAAAAAACCTGTATACACTAAAAAAAATTGTCGCTACACCACACTGGTCAATGCGAGAGAGAGAGACAGAGAGAGAAACATTTTTGCTATAGTTGTAAGCCGTGCGGTTGTAACGACACTTTTGTGTCGTGACGACGACAACGCGCGATAAGGTACTTCGTTCCAAAAAAAGAATCGTAAAAAAGCACATATTATGCGGTCGAATTGAGCAATTTCCTTTTTTGAAACCAGTTAATAAATAGAAAATTCAGAAGTGACAGAATTTTCCTTTCTTACATTATTAGCAGATAACAAAATATAATTAGGTAATAAACAAATATTATGCCGAGTCACGACTCACGAGTCACCAGTGATAGTCGTTTGCCATGTAAAATGCCGTAATTTTCATCTACGGAAATCAGATTAAGCTTGAGTCTTGACATACCGAATATAGAATAGTAAAACGTGATTTTCACGTATCGCGCATCACTGCCTCGTTAAAATAGAATCGAGCAATCATAATGTCTAAGGCACTCTAAGGAGTGAAAGCTTAACCTACTCGTTATGGCATGGGCCATAGTAAATACATATTATTATAAAGATATAATTGTATATGTATTTACTTACTAATAATAAAAACTAAGGAAGAGTAACTGTGTCAAAAATTTGTTCCGACATGTGACCCGAATACATGCAAGAATTTTGTATAATAATTAAAGAAGTGACATTATTGTCAACGGCTTTATTTTGTCAATTTGAATATATTTATTTATAAATTATTTATTTGCATCCTACTAATATTATAAAGGCGAAAGTTTGGATGTATGGATGTATGGATGTATGGATGTATGGATGTATGGATGTATGGATGTTTGTTACTCTTTCACGCAAAAACTACTGAACGGATTTTAATGAAACTTTACAATAATATAGCTTATACATCAGAATAACACATAGGCTATAATTTTAACCGACTTTCAAAATGGAGGAGGTGTTATGTTCGTTTTTTTATGCTCAACGATTACTCCGCCGTTTATGAACCGATTTTCAAAATTTTTCTTTTGGTGTATAGGGCATTATCCCAATTTGGTATCATGTTCACAAAAATGGTGACCTGATGAAGGAATCCATGGGTAATCGAGGGAACTCCTCAAAATTCATATGGAAATATGTGGTGACTTTGGTTTCATGACAAGTATTCCGAGCATATGCTAACAACAAGTAAGATTTTGGACCCAGTGACACCCACCCATGGTTCGGAAGCTGCTGGGAGAACTCCTGACTCTTTATAGATACACGTTTGAGAGTTTCGGCGTTGATTTAAGATCGGAAAGCAGATGCTACTATGCAAATTACATTCGTCATCATCATCATCATCATCACTACCATATTATACCATCAAGCTGCATCGTCCCATGATACGTTTCATAGTCTTTTTAGATCGAGACTCGAGTTTGTCAAGCGATTTAAAAAAATATATACTAATATTATAAACCTGAAGAGTTTGTTTGCTCAAACACGCTAATCTCAGGAAGTACTGCTCCGATTTAAAAAAAAAATTCAGTGTTAGCTCATTTATCGAGGAAGGCTATTTAATATTACTTACGCTAAGACTAATAGGACCGAAGAATCAGAGGAAAATGTGGAAAAAACCGGGAAAATTAATAGAAAGGGAAAATTTATCTCACGAAGTACTGGAGCATTTTTGATATTATTTGTCACAGATCTCACACACTCTATACGTAGACTACGTGAAGGGACATAACTCATAAGGATTTTTTTTGCGGGAAAATGTACGGTTTTCGTAAAATTCCTAATTTACGCGGGCGAAGCCGCACGGGACATCTAGTTTTATATAAAACAATATAAATTAACAAAAACAACGCAATAGGCAAGGAGTATAACAAATAGGCCGCCATACCGCTTTTAGCGGTTTCTTCCAGACAACCAAAATATGATAATAGAAAATAATGTTAAAGTGCTAAAATTAAACACAAAATCCTCATATTATAATATGTATAATTAAAAAATATAATATAGTAATTTATATATATTATAAAATAGGTTAAAAAAAGCCATGTTAATGTTAAGTAACCTACTTATCAAAAAAAAAGTACCTAGTGTTTCGTAGCTATTGCCATATAACATTATTTTAGTGTGCGAAAAGAATGAAATTCAAAACGAAGTATGGGAGTTACGTTTCCTTAGTTTATATTATTCGTAGGTATTTGGTATTAAGGGCATAGTTCTATAACTAAGTATTATCTATACTGCGTGACTGGTGAGACATGTTCAATACCTACTCGAGGACGTGATATTTGGCTGTTATATTAGTTGGAAAAAATAATATAAAAAATAATATCAATTGATCACTGAGTAAAGTTAAATAATTATTTACCCAACGCATGGACACCGCGCGCGGGAGGGGTAGTTGAGTGGTGTTTCTTTGGTAGCGCACGCCTCTGCACCGGCCGCATAGTATGCCTACTTGCCTAGCCGCGTAATTTACTTAGTATCCATGATTCATTTATTTTTGGGAAATTCGGAAAAAAATTAAGAACCTAATTTTATTACATAATTATAATGAGATTCGAGTACAGAGTAGGTACTCTCCATAAGTATCGGTAATGTCTCACCAGTCATGTTGTATAAGATATCCTGGATACTTTTGTTCAGGAGATAACCATCAAATGATTATTAAATCATCCACTTGTGTCTGTTGTTTTGGATAGAGATTTAGAAATTAAATAGAAGTTTATTTAATATATCACAAGTGACTAATAGTCCACCCCAAATTTAGGTCTTTTTAAGTAGTTTGCGTCCTTGCCTGTAGTAACAATCGGTAAGTCAGTTTTATTGTAATATTAGAATCGTTATTTAAATACCCTATCATCGCCTACGGTTTCCAATTTCCATCAAATATCTTAATATAATTTTATTGAGCGCCTGATTTTTTATGACTAGCTATATTAAATTGATACTATCATTGCAATACTTTCAAATAATACTCTACAGGCGTGTGTACTGTGTATATTCTTTTGGAATCGTCAACCGGGATAGGACACAGCCGTCAGCCCACAGTATAGTTTTTTCAAAGATAAAACAGTCCTTGTGTTAAAAGAATCTAAATATATAATTATAACTCACAGGTGACTGACTGATTGACATAGTGATCTATCAACGCACAGCCCAAACTACTGGACGGATGATAGATCGGGTTGGTATTTGGCATGCAGGTAGATGTTATGATGTAGGCCTCCGCTGAAAGGATTTTGATCAATCCTATCCCTATAACCTAATTAATAATAATACTTCTTAACGCGAATTAATTAACAGTAGAGCAATTTACCTACGTGGATATTTGTGACTCGTGAACTTGTTCTTCATCGTAACTCGAACGCCGACACAAATTAAAAAATATACATGTATGAAACCTCCTGACCACAGATCTAGAAGAATCAGAATTATATTTATATCTTAATTTGTTAATTTAAAACAGTTCCAAAAAATCTGGGGATAATACTTCTTATAACAGGTAGGATAAGTAATAAAACTGAAAATAATTGGAAGGCCTAAAATAATAGGCCTATAATAATAATAATAATAATAATAATAATAATAATAATAATAATAATAATAATAATAATTTATTTTCTCACCACAATTGATCAATTACAATAATTAACTTAGACTATATAACAATCTTTTTCCAGGTTATTGTGGGAGACTGGTGCCTAAACTGGGCGTGAGCCTGTATTTCAGGACACCAGGCCTCAATCCCAAAATATACACTTTACACAGTCTTATAGAGCAAATATCTAGGTATTTACTGGTGAAGTCGGGTTAGTTAGTGTGTCTGTGTGTGTGTGTGTGTGTGTGTGTGTGTGTGTGTGTGTGTGTGTGTGTGTGTGTGTGTGAGTGTGTGTGTGTGTGTGTATTTTGTATGTAATTATTCTGGTATTGCAATTAATTTTTCAGTGGTCTCGTAGTTCAATTTCATAAGCCAATTTGTTACTCTACTTTTGCAGACAGATTTTGTGACGTTATAAATGTGTTCGTGCAAGTTGATTTTATTGTAGAGGTAGCCCCCAATGAAACAGAAGAAACGGTTTGTAAATCGCGTACGAAAAAAATCACTGCTATTGACCACGGGCTTTCGTCTTCTCTTTCCGAGGTGAGAGGAGGGGTCATAAGTTAGAAGACCGTGCTGCTTGACAACTGTGTGGAGTATGAAGAGTTGCCGCACAGTTAATACCTTAGTCTTCCTGTAAAGATCTTCAGTGGGATATAGATAAGGTAGGTCATACAGGACTTTGAGAACGGCTCTTTGGGCTCGCTCTAGTTGTAGTAGAGTGGATTTGTGGGTGCCACCCCACGTTGATATGCAGTAGGCAAGCAGGGATTGGCAGAGTGTGTGGTAAACTATTTTTCTGATAGCTTCATCCGCCACATGTCGCAAGTTTTTAAAGGTCGAAATCATTTTTCGAATTCTAGATGTAAGGGCCTCGATGTGCGGATGAAAGCTAAGGGAGGAATCTAGTATGACACCAAGGTATTTAGTAGAAGCAGTTTTCTCTAATGTTCTGCAAGAACACCGTTCAGCAGGCGCTCCTGTCCACCCACCAGGCAGTGCTCCCGATGAACACTTGTGTACTGAGATACAGAGAGAGGGAGACGTAGGGGGAGGATTGCGTATATAGAAAGGTATATATTTTGTTTTTTCGGCGTTAAGTGTGAGATAGTTACTCCGTAGCCATTCTGACACCGTATCAAAACCATTTTGTGCAATCCTATATACGCTCTCCCAAGTGTCCGAGTAGAACAAGAGGGCAGTGTCATCTGCAAAGGTGTAAATTTGGCCGTTTAGGAGGTTGAGCGCACACAGATCGTTAATGTAGATGAGAAACAGTGTTGGGGCAATCACACTGCCTTGTGGAACACCGTGGGTAGTTGTGACTTCAGAGCTCAAATAATCATCTATCTTAACGCTCTGGGTGCGCCCAGAAAGGAAATCGGCAAATAGTTTTAGCTGAATCCCCCTTATACCTATATGTTCCATCTTGTCGACAATATATAATCTTGTCGACAATAATAAAAGCTCTCAAGCTCTCAAGCCACTTAGTTCAAAATTTAAAGTAATTCGAAATCCAAAAACTTATTGGACTCTTTACAAATTGTTTTCCATACCTTACCATCCTACTATCAAGGTACTCATTAACAGTAGAGCTATATTTTGGTATAACGGACTTTTCTGTCTTTCAATTATTGTGCACCAACGTATTGCTATAACATTTTCATAGGTACTAGCAATATTTTTACTCGCGCACGAAAATATTGCTAATACCTCTAAGCGGGCTTTTCACGAACAATTTTATTGCGCAATATCACATACAATATTTATTGAACAACTTATTCGACAACAAAATTTAAAGGCGCGTTTGATATTAACCTTTGACGGTCAATAATAATATTGCACAATACCTACGTAATATTGTACTATCAGAGGAGTTGATTCCTAGGCAGATGGCGGACCTACGTAGTTTGGTCGCGTTATGTCAAACCCAGCCAGATAATTATCATTGAATTGACATGATCCGACCAAATGAAGTTGGTCTGTCAACTGCTTAGGAATCAATTTCGTCGATGGTACAATAAAATTAATCGTCTTGGGGCCCGCTAATATTGGTAAGTAGTCAATCTTTTGATTTTTATAGAATGCAACTTAGTATTAGAATCTTTATACCACGACCGGGCTATAATTGGATTTTGGTCTATCGCCATGTCTTCTCAACTCCTAGCACTACATTCTTAGCTTCCATGCCAACGTAGATCGATACCGAGCCCGGCACCGCCAGGACAGCCCTAATATCTACTGAAAATGACATGGAAAATTCAGTCGCCTCAACAAAAACATCAGCGAACCACTTCGCTTTTATCACAATGATGTAAAGTCCATTATAGCTTGATTAACTGAAAGTTACAAAGTTGTCAGTTACGTCGTCAAAGCCTTACAGCTGATTAGTTCGTCTTTATCTTTACGATATAAGGTACATAGTTGCTTGAAGGTAAATTACAATGCATTTGCTTTGTGTATGTGATATAGGTTACATTTCGAAGACAAGATATTGTAAGGGTGACCATGTAGCTAATGTATTTTGTTATTCCTATTACCTGTTAGGCAGATATTAAATGGCTGATAGTAAAGAAGATGCGAAGATAACTCATCGCCACAGTAATGTTTCACTCATGGTCTTCCTTACCTCAAATAACCACATTATAATAATATCCTATGTTTATTTCAATACAGACGAAAAAAGTTTGTTAGTGTTCCATTGAAACAAACTCGAAAATTGCTTGACGGGCACAGATATAGAGTTCACTGTTCACAACAGCGAAGAAATTAGAAGTAACTTTTAACGCAGGAAAATATAGATACAAAACTCACTTTCTTATGCGCAAAGTCGCGTGCTAAATTTGGTATTTATAATAATTTTTTACCACAAATATAGCCTTTAATTGTTATCGTTTAGTTATTTATAGAATTTTATAAACAAAATTGTCAAAGTTTCAAGTTTGTAAAGTACTTTCAGTACTCTACGTAGAGTATTGATAATATCGGTGTAGGCAAGAGACGTCTCCTACATCAACATAGAGTAATAAAATATACGCGTTCGTGCTGCAAGACGATTTTTTCACATTTCATGTAAAGCATGTTTTGGTACTGAATTATATTTTACGAGTATCTGAGCAACAGGCAATGTCCTTTCAAAATATACGTTAATATATTTTAAGCATTATGCTTTGCCAACGAACTTGGGTGCTACAAACCATAGCAAATTGTTGCTTTTTAGGTCGTCAACCATTGACCTGAAAACCGCATGAAAAATCAGTCTTCTTTCTGAGGACTGAGAGTATCACTTACATAATATACTGAGAGACTGAAACATCTAGCGACATAATATTATAGCGTTAGTATAAAGATTCAATTGCCAAATTAGGTAGAAATATTTTAGATACGAAAAGTTCTCTGCATCAGGCTAGCCGCCTAAACTTTAGGGCGGCTAACTTCTCTCAACAGTCATGTCGGTCTTCCGTCCCACTGGGTTATGAGAATAAAAGGAATAGAGTGTGCTCTTATGTACTGTGCACACACTTGGGCACTATAAAATTACTCCTGCGTAACTGACCTAGTTTCAATTAAACCGGCTACCATCACCGAAACCGGCGTGGGAGTTATTATTAATAGCATGAAAAGTTGACTAAAGTTTGGTCACACTCGTTTGAGTAATTGTGTTGAATGGCATCGGTTTTCAGACAAATCCTTCACTCTGTTCAGTTTTATTTTACCCCTACCAGGACCTATATACCGACTGCTTATAGCTCACATTCGTATATACGACGAGGTAAGCCTGAATAAACTATAAATTCCTAATTGCATGACCTACTTCCTTCAGTTCGGTGAATCCGAAATGTCCGTAAATTAAATGGGGTTTTGACGCTTTTGCCGCGTTATTAACAGTGTAATTTGTAGTTTAACTTAGTGATTGACTGAATAATGTGAAGACTGTTAGTAAAAAATAGCTAAATTATTCGAAAAATAATACGGCTGGTAAAGCTGGTGAAATTTATTTACTTATCGACTGATAAAGAAAATAATATGCTGGCCTCATACGTTCTTTCTTCTTAAATTTTGATCCTGAAAGAAGTGTTTAACTGCGAGTAGTATCGCCAAACAAGTGAGTACCTACCTAAATTTTTAAGCCTACTGAATATAATAAATTATATTCGTAAATACAAAATTATTGTATTTACGAAATATCCACGAAGAAAACTGTTAGTATACTAGGTATAGTACGATACCAAAATTACTCACTCTAACTACGATTGAGAAAGTAATTAAAAAAACCATTCGGAAACAATAAAATTCAAGAATAAATACATCGGAAATCCTTCCGTGCGCATCGTCAATTCAGCGTTTCAGTAAAAGGGTCGCAGTCGAGACGCTACCCCGGCCCTGAAACAACGAATCATTATGATGATAAGTGTTTAATCATCAATGATAAGTGTGTAATCATTATTTATATATTCATTAATCATTATTAACAATGATATTATTAATTACTCAGTGCTAGTCCAATGTTTGCGCTGCACTCTCGTCGATTGCGAAGGTGGGTGTCTTCAAGTTTCTAATTACTCAAGTAATGATTGTGTAATGACCTATTCATTATTCAATGTTCACTTGTATAATTTGTATCCGAAACATCAGCATAAAGTAGGCGTTTCTCGTTTTGTTACCTGATTAAAACGTGTCTTTGGATTTTGATAATCCATTTTAATATCCTATTTCATAAATTAAATAATGTATTTTAAAAGTACTAACGTGCTTATTAAGCGTGAGTAGATATAAAGAATTTTACGTACCCAGCTTTAAATAATAAGGGCCCGTTTCACCACTTTCTGTTAAAGTGCCGAATAGGCTATTCACAGCTTTTTTGACAGATTCTCCGTACTTCATCTGTCAAGAAGTGGATAGCCTATTCGGCACTTATCAGGAAGTGGTGAACAGGCTCTAAAAATTTGTTTTATCTATCCAGTCCCAACTCCCCGTCAATACTCATAAATCAGTGTTAAATACATTATCAGGCTAATAGTTTTTTTTTTGCATTTATAGTTATTTGTGATGACTGATTAGGTAGTAATTGTCATGAACGGACGTTTTTATACGTTCATGGCCGTAGTAGTATCATAAAAGTAAAACGTTTCTTGGTATTCTAGAAGACTAAGCGGCACCACGTCTAGCTCAGCCCGCAGGCAGGCCCGAGAGAGAAGATTGGCTGAGCAGACGAGGGCAGAAGGCGAGAGGATCGCCAAGGAAAGAAAAGAACAGAGACTAAAAGAAAAGAAAGAGCAACAGAAGAAGGTGCGTATTAGGTGTTTTAGTGGATTGCCTTGGAATAATATATCGAACTTAAAAACTGTGACTCAAGTCATGCGTAATATAATATTAATCTAATATAATGCACAAATCTAGCTATCATAATCTACTAATGTTATGAAATATGCGAAAGTGTGTCTGTCGTATGTATGTCTGTTACCTCTTCATGCCCAAACCGCTAAACCTTTTTTTTTATTTGGTTACTTTGAGTACCGGAAAAGGACATAATATGACACTTTTTATCCCGGAAAAATATGGCTCTCGCGCGATAAACAAATTGTATCGCAGCGTAGTTCTAGTTTCTATCTAGTCTGATCGGTAGTTAGAAGTTGTCGAGGCGCTATGGTGGAATATGACATACATACAAAAACTCCTTTATTAATTTCACATGCGCTTGACGGTCACGAGAGAATACCAAAGCTATATTTCTGCTCTTGGACCATTCATCATTATTATTTCACTAGTATTTGTTATTAGTTTTAAAAAGTGATTTCACCATTCGGCGGCTTAAAGACAATCGATCTAACTAAACATAGTGTGGGTTCCGTACTCGATATTATTATGTTCTATTGTGATGCAGATCTCGTTAAGTCTTATCCCACACAGTACAGCCACTTCCGTCTGTTGTGCAAATATCTATTATTATCTTTAAAAACAAGAAAAACTACTGATTTTTAAAATAGGTATAACTATGTAAAAAGGTAAAACTAAAACAAACTTTTAAAAAGTATGTCAAAATATTTTAAAATATTTCCTCTTTGTGATACAATAGGTACGCTCTTACCCTGGGTTCTTGTACTAATAATAAATATTCTGTGCCCTGGGTAACTAGTTAATAAGAATAATATATTCATACTGTGTAAACTGCAAACATTAGTTATTTTTGATGTTTTTTCTTTGTCTTTCAAACGATTTTTCTAACATAACAGACAAAAACTAAACACTGTAAATAAGTAAAACATATATTATACTGCGTAGGTAGATATTTTTATTTGTGAGGGAGCTAGAGTGTTTCCTATTTTAATTTTGTGCCAAGACAATATTTTAGAGTACTACGGAACACTAAAAGAACATTAGATAATTCATGACTAGACAAAAAAAAAAGCTTATTAATAAATATCGTATATCACAGTCTGTGCTGTCCGAATAATAATTTATTGTTAACGACCTAAGTTCGTAATCCTAGTCTTTAGTCTTGATTTATTTACTCTTTACTTGACAAATGGGCATAAGCCAGGTGTCTGCTTCATCCTTATGCCATTGATGACAAAATATCCGGTCTACTTATTACTTATGGATCTAATTCCTGAGATAGAAATTCATAATATGGAAATGTGATATACTTATATTATCTATTAGCGACACTACTAAATAATAAAATATATGTATTGTTAAAAGTCAACTCTTACAGCATATTCATTTAATTCGAATGCGTGCCTGTATTTAACCTGTTCACGCTTAAACATTTAAAAAATTTTTGATATATTTTAATATGAAGAAACATTGAGTCCCGAAAAAGGATGTAATCTGTAAGTACCGCTTCCACGCAAATCGCAATATACGTAACTGGGTGCAACGTAATTGGGTGTAACCACAGATTTTAGAAGCAATTAGAATTAAATTTTTATTCAAGATAATACAACATCAAACCAGTAGTTTTTGTTAACTTTTCAGAGATAAACACAGGCAAAATTGTTTCGATCAGAAAGCCTATAAATTATAATGCGCCATTTCTAATATAAGGCTAAAGATTTATGTGCCAAATTTAAATCTTAAATAGCAGATATTACACAGATAACTTATCGATAAGAGATATCTCACGGAAGTGACGTCACTTACGTAATGAGCCAAAGGTTCGACACCCGAGCATCGAGCAGGGCTCGCCAAAGGTGGTTCAGCCGCTCACCCTATAGGACCGGATTATAGAATTCTATTTTAACCCTTATTTAGTTGCTATAAGGGTCATGACTCATGATAGATGTAAATTATTGCTGAACACACGTATAAGACCCTGTTGGGATATTCTATTTTGAACCCTATGAAGTTGACATAAAGCTTCTGTCAAAGGTAAAATATACCTATCGAAATGCACTGTAGTTACGTACCGGTACGCCATTTGACCTGGTAAGCCTAGCTAACCTGGGTTTAATAGTTAATAAGTTATGTGTCCCGTGTAATTTGTAGTTTGATGGACTTATGAGTAAACAAATAGAAACAACAATTGAATAATAATTTATATCTATAAGTAGAGTAAATGAAGCATACATTTATTAACAAACTAGATGCTTCTTGCCAGTTTGTGTAAAAATTCGCTAATCGCGGGGGAACCGTAATTTTTTTAGAGACAAAAACTATCTTGGGTGTCAAATTACCTATCGATATTCAACAATTTATTGAAATCGCTTCGCGTAATAGCTAGGCGGACTGACAACAACACTTCCGCATTTATCATTATACTAGCTGTCCCGGTGAACTTCATGTCACTTTAAAACTTTCCCTGGACTTCTACGAATATTTTAAGACTAAAATCAGCGCAATCCGTTCAGCCGTTTTCGAGTTTTAGCACGACTAACACATTTGAAAATCCATTTTTATATATAAAAAGATTACAGTATGGTTCTACTAGTGGTACTCTATTTTGCTACTGACTATAGTACTATCGACCTTCCATAATACCTGGCATAGATTACTAAATAGTTACAACGTATTGCTATAGGGCTCTACCAAGTTCCAACACAAGTTTAAGCCATATCCTAAGTTAGAGAACAGGCATTTGATATGTCTAATGGAATTCGTTGTAAAATAACTCTGAATGGAGATGGACCGTAGCTGTGAACTTTTAAAAGGTATGCGCGCAGTGTCAATTTCACAACCGATTTACAAACGAACTTCTCCTATCTTCGTATCTTTGAGATAGTGTTAACCAACGTACCTACGTAACTTTCGTTCAATTGTTTCGGAAGATTGGACAGGTGATATGTTTGAAAGGTCTTTGTGCATAATTAATTTTCCCTGTCGTTTCTGATAATGGTAGGTAAATAGTTAATAAGAGTTTCCAATACGTAGTGAGAAAGCGTACACAATATTTCAAAGGAAATGACCATTGTGTACTTTCTGACGTGTCAACGGAGAAAGTTTGGAGAAAAAGATTTATATCAATAAAAAGTTTTTTCCATAGCTGTGACGTAACGATATAATATAACAAGTGTATTAAAAGTTGTAGTCAGTTTATTTTGATATTAATTTAAAGGCTAAAGGGCTGTTTTACTACTTACTGATAAGTGCCGGATAGGCTATCCACCACTTAATATGACAGACAGAGTATGGAGAATCTGTCAAAAAAGTTGTGGATAGCCTATCCGGCACTTTATCAGGAAGTGGTGAATCAGGTCCTTAGTGTGGAAAATGCTACCAATTTAATTGTCACGTGTAGTCCGACAAAATATAATGGCACATCAACTTGGTCAGGATTAAATTTTTGGTTTACAACTATGTGTTTTGAAACGGAAATTCTCTTTAGGGATTACTACTTGTACTTTAGGGAAATCTACTTCTTAGTACTATGTAGATAGAATTTTGTGTAACGCTTACACGCAACTTCGGGGGGGAGTGATGTGGCGGTGACCTACAATTCGCCTAACATTCCTGCAACGCGTTATCGAAGTTTTCTGAGCGCGTCAGTATAGTGTATACATACGACAGCTGAAATGAATCACGTGGGCTCCGGCCTGACCGAGCACAACACCTCGCTCGGTCGGAAGATCTTCCTTTGCGGCCACCACGCATATCCCACAACATGTTACCTGCTTGAATTGAGTTCTAAGTAGTTTTTTATAATTTCTCCAAAAAATCTAGCCATTACACTTAAAGACGGAAGATTCATAACCAAAATAGACGTTATGACACCTTATTACGTGAGTTTATTTATAATTAATTTATAGAACCCACTTCTAGCGAAAGCTGATCCTAGCTCAGAACTCCTGTCTGAGTGACGGCTTTCTCCAAAAATTATAAATTCATCTGCATTTTAATGGTGACATTATATTTTATATCCAAAATATTATTATGTAACCAAATTCGATAAGATTTCCTCATTCTGGTTGAAGCTTGCGAAATGTTTCAAGAATCTTTTCCTTGAACCATTGTAGGCCTTTTGCGGTGTGCTTTAAACAACCACATTTTTAAATGCATCCATATTTATATTGTCATTATATTATGTCAAGGGGTTTTTCTGACATATCAGGCAAAAATAGCAACGTGGAGTTTATGAGCGATGTAAATATTCTTACTAGTTCCTTGCCCCAGTATTAGTACCGACATAATATACCACGGTATCTTGCCCCAGAATTAGTACCGACATAATTATACCACGGTATCTTGCTCCAGTATTAGTACCGACATATACCACTGTATAATATGATAAAAATTCGATCATGGTTCAAAGATTTTCGAAAGCATCAATGAGATGATACGCGTTAAAATTTCATTAGGAATGCTAAATTCAAACTGTGCCAAAAGAAGAGTCACGCTAAAATGATGATGCTGATGACGATGATGATGGTGATGGTGAGAATGATGAGGATGATTTTCAGGCTCTAGCAGAGCTGGCGTCGTACGCGCCGTGGGGGCGGGCGGGAGGCGGGGCGCCCAACGCGCGCGTTCGTTACACCGACCTGCGCGCCCACGGTATATACCCGGAGGATGAGCTTAAGGTAAGCTGTAGCTTGGTGGCTTAAAAGTATAGCTGTATAGTGGATACAGCTCACACTATACTGAATACTGAGCTGTTCCTCCAAATTCCGGAACGATAAAACATTTTACTAGGCGCACCAAAATACTTAGGTACTCTCTAGGGGTTAATTCAGAACGTGTTCAGAACAAACGTAACAAACCCAGAGCGACTATATGGACCCTCCATAATTCAGACCGCAACGCGACGCGTACATGGATTCCTACGCTTGTATGGATTTGACAGATTTGCAAGACGTCTCACGCTCATGAAATCTGTCAATTCAGTACAAAATGAAATGCATAATATATGCGTCGCGTTGCGGTCTGAATTACCCCGTATAGTCGCTCTGGGTTTGTTGTGAATATTTGTGAAATAATATAAAATAGATAGAGACCATAAGTGACAATGTTATCCTAACAACTCTATTTTATAGACAATAATTTAAACATAATATTAATATCTAAAATTACAAAAGTCATGTAAAACACCCGAACAAGAACTTATAATTTTTTTACCGCTAGGCACGCGCATCGCAAATGACATCAATATTACATTATACATAGTCCATTGTTGTCACACATTTTTTACCCGCTTTTATCTAAAATATGCAACAATGTATCCAAGTGAAAAGTGGTATTTTATGGCGTCTAACACCATACCTGTGATTATACAGAACAAACAGCGTTGCATAAACGTAGAAAACTGGGTAAAGTAAACATGAGATATTGATATTTAGCGGCTTAAAGTTAACACAGAACTCGTGCTTAAACTCACGTTCTTCTTCCTACTTGCAGAGTAGATATAAGAAGAAAAACACAAAGCTTATCTTACATAATATTAATAATAAATAAAAAATATACTGGAAACAATTGCATACCGTTGTGAAAATGTGGTAGAATATTATGTACATGAAGAATGCTATAAGGTTTAAGACATTTGTTTCTCATAAGAACTTACAATACGCTATAATGGCTTTTGGCATACTTTTTTATGCAAAAGCGCTGAGCTGATTGCGCGGTTTAATATTATATGGTCTCGATTTTTAACTAACATAAATAACGGAAAAGGTTTTCTATTTGGCTGTATTAGCATAGTGAAATAGTACTTAAATGGCAATTAATTATTGGTAGTATAATAATTTATGTAAATTGTAATAGTACCTATTGGTTAAAATTTTCAATACAAATTGAAAAATATGAGATAGATATCACTTCATGTCAAAGAATACTGTATAACTTTAGTAGCGATCCCTATTTGGGCATCTTCTATATTAGAAACTCCTCTTTATCAACCTTATCAAGTACTTAATACAAGCAACAATTTACCTACCATTGAAATGTAATTTACAAGTTATATTGGACTAAAGTTCACAGGTTCAACACTTCATATTTCCGTTTCATACAAGTGTCAAACATTTTCATTCACGATTCCAGGAAAGGTGCCTATTTGTTTGAATAGGCTGTTTATGCTCTGTCTGTCTGTCTGTCTGTACTGAGTTATGACTAAACACTGCGTGAAGCATATTATGTTACGACGATTTCAACTTTATTACCTATGTTTTTGTGCAAGAATATGATTTATAGCTTGTTTTTGTGCGATTTTAATGTGATGAAAGTGATGAAATGACTATTACTAGATTTATGATTTTATTAGCCACCTTTAGGAGTCTATTAAATAACTTTGATGTTTTTATCATTATTATTGAGCTTTTTTATTGCCTAGTGCCATCTTATTTTGCTATTAACGTTATAGGAAAATTAGGTATTTGAATTAGTGATCAAAGCTTAAAGATTTAAGACATTGCCATGCAAGAGTCTGCATGACAATTGACAACTCTTTGCCTTTAAGCACCGTGGCATTTTCAATTCCAACATCTTACGTATAATGTCACCACTCACTGTGAATCAAGACCACCATTAATACTTCAAGTGACAATGTTTTAACATGTCTTTATAAAGTGAAGCACCATTACCAATTTTCACAATATGTCCTTAACTCCTCACCTGCGTAGGACAAACTGTGTCAACAAGTTGCTCAACCCTCAAGTAATTTGCGGGTGATTTTTATCATGAGATTAATGGTCAGAACGACCGCGGCTTCAGAGCTTTGGGCGGTTAATTATATTGTATGGAATTCGACACCGCGTAAGGGTCAAGTTTTACGAAAGCGTGACGTAATTCGTGCTATTAACCCAGACCTGTGCAGGGCTGACAGAACTGAAGAAAGGTGCTGATAAGCTTCGCGCTTTCTTATTTATTTATGTAAATATACAATGTGTCCCGACACCGATGTCCGATCCTTTAAGGTCATAATATAGGGCATATTTTATCGACGAATTTGCTGTCAAATTTTCTATCTTCGTCTGTTGTAAAATGGCAGCCATTTTATTTTTTTAGTATCAAAGACCCGGGCCCTCGTACTAATTTGGCCAGTGCATCTTAATTGAATCCCGTGAATTTTTTCACATTTCCAGAAGCAACCGTTTAGCTGGTAGAAGGGGGGGACACTGGACTGAACGATTTTTTCCACTTTAAAACTTAATATTTCACAAATGGATTCCTAAATCGAAAAATGATCTATAAATACTCATAATATTTTTTAAAACCTATCCAACGACACCCTACACGATGGGGTGGGCGCGAAAAAAAAAAGTCAACCCCGCTTGATGTGTAGGGGAGGTACTTATAACCCCCCGATGGTTGCTCGCCTTGTCGTGGCGGTGGGGCTCTAGTAACCGCGGCTTGGACAACCGCGGTGAAGCAAAGAGGCAACCAGGGTCGGCCGGTGTCGCCGCCTGGCCCGAGGAGGGCGCTCCCAGCGGACTGGAGGAGTCCGCTGCGGATGCGCACCGAGGTGGGGCCGCAGAGGAAGAGGCAAGTAGGTATTGCGGTGCGCCGCTTGCCCTATCCTCTGCGGCCGAGGTGTGGTCGGTGGCAGAGCCACAGACGTGATCTGCCACATGGCCTCCAAGTAGCAGACTCGGGGAGCGTCTGCTACAGCCCTGGTGGGGGCCGAGTAGGAGGGCGCACGTGTTGTGCGCCCATCGTGGAGTCTTCGGACCGCTGGCGGGGTCGCGGATTTGTGTATCGTTCCCGTGGCCCCGTCAAAAGGCGGCGTGGCGGAAGATGGGGGGGGGGGGGGGTTTAGTGGGTATACCGTGGTCTCATTAGCTACGGGAGTCCCACATCACCGCTCGGGTCGCCCCCTGCGCCTGGGTGGTATGCGTAATGCATTTCCCCCTCCGGAGAAAAAAAAAGGGGAGGTACAATAAAAAAATATATTTTTTAAATATTTTATGTACCATTTTGTTGGCATTATTAATATGTGTATTCATGCCAAATTACAGCTTTGTAGGTCCTATAGTGTCTGAGCAAAACCGCGGACGGACAGACAGACGGACACACGGACAGACGGACGGACAGACCGAAACTATAAGGGTTCCTTGTTGACTACGGAACCCTAAAAAGTCCATCCATGGTTCGGTGGATAGTGGTTTCATTGCTTTAATTATATAATATATCGTTAATATACATAGATAATCTATGTCGTTAGCATTAATAGAAGTATTCTTATTAACTTAATGCATTATTCTCCAAAGAATAAAGGATGATTAAAGAAAAAATCATCATGAAAAAATGTTTGGCAGCCCTAAACATTTTTAGCATTATTGTTAATGATTTGTTTCTGTTAATTAATTAAGGGTTGGTGATTTATGCGCACAGCTCGATGCGCCGGCGCACGAACGTATTATTAAGTTTCTCATCACTCATATTCACTGGATCTGCATAATATTTTTAATGAAATTTCACGAATGAAATTTCGCCATTTGGAGATGACTGTGGTTTTGTAGAAAATTAATTAGCAAAACAACTTCAACATCGGATTATGGTTTATTACAAAAGACAATCTATACTAATATTATAACGCGGAAGATTTTGTTTGTTTGTTTGTTTGTTTGAACGCGCTAATCTCAGGAACTACTAGTCTGATTTGAAAAAATTTTTCAGTGTTAGACAGCCCATTCATCGAGGAATAGGCCATATAGCATCACGCTATGACTTTTAGGGGCAAAGAAACAGAGGAAAATGTGGAAAAAGCGGGGGATTTTTTCTAATGAGCTGCGTGCGCTGCATAAACCGAAAAGTTTCGCAAAAATCGTCTATAAAAGAATTGCTCCCCTTCAAAAGTTCTAAAAAAAGTCCGCGACAGTATATTATATCTATTTTTAAGGTTAGCTCACTATAACCTTTTTTATGCTAACCAAATTTGTTCTAAAATAATGTTTTATTTGCGTAGGTGTTTTTTTATAAGGATGATAATTATTAATCCTTATCCAAATAAATACGTTATTCATCACAAGTATTTAATTTAAAACAAAATTGCCCTTTACATCATTCGATTCAAATGAATAGGTACCTTAGGAGATATCCTAGATTTAAAATAACATCACAGCAAAATAATGTTCAGCGTTCATAAAACCATACATTGACGCAGACGAAGTCGCGGGCAACAGCTAGTAATTTAAAAAATAGGAGGAAATTTATTATACATCTACAATTCACTTAAAAATATAAAAGAAAATACGAGAATAATAATTAAATTATCAAAAATAAAACTAGTAGGCTTTGTCCACATTGTGCCTTTTTCTGTTCGTCAAGGGCATGCGTTATAGCGATAGCGCAGTCAACAGCGAACGTAAGGCATGCCAGTGACGCGCGTTGAAAATTTGAAATCGTAGCGCTCGCTATGACACTTTTCTTTCAACACGGGTTAATTTTGACGCATTCAATTATTGAATAATATGCCAAACGAAAATTGAATAAAAAGAAGATGACGAAAATTAAAGATGAAATTGCATAATTTGGACATAGCTAATCGCTAATGAACGATTGAGCAACGTTTGTTTTTCCCCGCGCTTTTTAGGAATATTTCAAAATGGCCGCGCCTACAGAACATGTCACGTAAATTACTATAATCTTGTGTGCCTGCCTTGATACTTTAAAAGGATATGCCATGCCATAGAAGTCAATATTACAGACTACTTACTTTTAAATATAAAAATTATTAAAATCTTTTAACCAAACTCTCTTAATTTTAATTATTTTTTGTTGTTATACATACTCACAAGAAAATGATCTGTCTAAATATCGAGGGAAAGAAGTAAAACAGACAGCAATTTTCAATTAAAAAGATCTGGTTTGTTTCGAAAATACTAAATTATATGCCAATTTTATAAAAGTCACACACTAATATAGTAGTACACGATGAATAAAGCCTAAACCAAGCCTACACGACCAAAGCGACTGCGAAGCGGGGCCGTCTGCAACGCGGAACGTTCGCGTCGGCAGAGCGGGAATAATCTACATTCTACGGTTTCGCACCGTAGTTGCGCAGTATTCGCGTTGCAGTCTGCAGACGCTCCCGTCCCGCGTTACTGACGGGTAGGTTTAGCTGAAGCCTTAGACTACTTTTCATCGCAGGGAAACAATTTCCGTGGAATACTGTTTTGCTCCTAACGGTCATCTAGTAGTAACAAAGTTTTCTTCTTTTTTCTTCTTTCTTCCAGGGTATCTCCCCCGATCGCCGCGGCTGGTCGACGCCGCGCCGGCGGCGGCCGCTGCGCCTGCGGGAAGACCCTCAACTATTCTTCGCCGATGCTCTCCGCCGCGCCATAGACAACGACGTGCGGTACCGCAGCACGCCTGACCAGCAGCAGGCGTATAGACAGATACTAGGTAACCTATATTACTCGCAGTGAAGTTCACAGACGGCGCGGCGGACCCACGTAACGGCCTTTTTCCTGCCATGAATTATCACCCGTGCGCGGATCGGAGCTTGTAGCGTTTTCTTTATCGCTTCTTTAAAGAATCGCCGACCAAAACGTATGGAATTCACATAAGATGAGTCGAATGTAACTTCATATTACCGAACGTTTATGTCAATTCCATACAGATCGGCGATTCTATAAAGAAGTAATAAAGAAAAGTCTTAGCTGAAGGGCCTGGTCCGCATAGGGTTGACAGCATGCTCCTGGCGTATTGCCCCATGACAGGAAAAGCATCGATGAAAATATGACAGAATGTGCATAACAGAAAAGGGGCAGCTCTAAGCTAGAGCCCCTTTTCTGTTATGCGTGCTATCGCCAAGTTGCCCGCCTTCTGTCATAATAAATTTTTTCATCGATGCTTTTCCTGTCATAGGGCAAAACGCCAGGAGCATATGCTGTCACCAGTATGCTGACCTTATTAATCTGGGTTAGAGCCTCTAATCCAGATTACTAACAAAGAAGTTGATTCGTAGGCAGATAGTGGATCTACGTAATTTCATCGCGTTATGTCTAACCCAGCCGATAGATAATGACTAACATTGAATTGACACAACACACCCAAATGATTACCTTTGGTAAATTAGCCTGCATAGTATTTCCTGCACAGATTAAGGATATATAGGTAGATGTAGTCTTAGCCCGTCATCGCGTGGCCATTTTGTGCTTATTTTCATACAAGTAGTGTGCGTTTATTTTCTTGAATATTTCTATTTGTCGATCATTTCGAAGCACATTTAAATCCAGAAAAGAAAGTCATTTAGTTCATGATATCGATAAACTATAGTTCAAGTAATAAGAATCCGTAAACACACGTAAAAAGCTATGCAACTTTTGTAGTCAAATTAGTAATTAATGTGACATTTTTAGCACTAATGCCTTACATAGCACGAATAAGGGATTATTAAACTTAAATATTATCCTTTTTAGCTTACAAAAATACCAATTGAAAAGTCCAAAAAACGTTGTTCAAAACTTACGTATTTAATGTTAAATCCACGTGTTTGAGGCATTCTTTGGCCATTCTTATGGTTTATAATTTAGCGGAACCATAGAACTCAACAATATCTAGCATAAAATGTTCAATAAAAACCTTTATTATCACTTTTATTACATGAAATATGCATACCGACTACTTTGTTATGTCCTAGTAAGTAGGACATAACATTACACGCTTTTGACGCTTGTACACTGATATAAGGCTCTCTCCTGCTATAGTATCTCAATGATTTCCTGTGTCCTATTCGCATGACTCATCAGTTTAATGTCAAAATTGACAAATGGATCATCCTTACCGATATAATAATATGGTATTGTCACAATAACACTATGGTATGGTCTCGTCCTTTTGTTCCAACATGTGATTGATTAATGATATTATTATGTAAAAGGGTGAACATGAACACCACCTACGAAGCAATTCACTTTCTTATCAACTATGGATATCACTTAAGGAGGCTTCGATCAAATATCATGCAAGGAGGACCTCGAAATTAGATAAATCAATTAAAATGTCACGGACGCACTCAGAAATATTAAATGAAATATAACATTAAAGTTTATTCATCAGATTAAACTTTAATTTAAACCCTCGGTCACAGATTCTTGGAAATCTAATGTTCTTCCTTTGTTATCGCGGTCGCATGCGACCGCTTGGGGCTTAAAAGTTGAAAGTTTAATCAAGAATTTGACAGATAATGTATGGAGCTTACTTATGTGACAAAATCTTCATTTAATTATATTCGTTTCGGAGTGTGGCATTAGTCTTCGAGTTTAAAAATAAATAAGAAGTCTACTTTTTACAAACAAAGTTTACGATTTGTGCGAAGCTATGATACATGATATTTACACTCTTAAGTCTTATCGATCAAAGATTAAATCATTAAACATTGCTTAATATCTTAATGTCTCGTTATGTTTAAACTGCTCTAGGCGTCGAAAGGCCCACATATACAAAGTGTAATTAATGATTAAAAGCCAGTGAACCTGTCAAGTCATTTTACGTCCAATTTGGAACCTCGGGCGCACTCGCCGGTAATGGCGGATTAATGTATGGAAATGCGTTTAAATGTTGCTTAATGAATTGATACATCTTCCGCCTACACACACTGGGTGGTAGGTATTTGAAAATAACCGTTTATGTTATCTAAATAGGTATGCTTAATATTTAATAATCGAGGTATTGACCCCGACGAAAGTTCGTTTACTCATTTGACACCAGAGGTTTTTAAGTTAGATTGTATATAGAATTTAAATGTTCTTACTGACTAGCAATTTTAAAAATCTCAACAATTATAAAAGCCGAAGCTGAGGTTGTGCAGTCCAAATCAACACTTAAAATTTTGCACACGTTTTTCTTATGACTGGGCATCCATTAAGAATTAATGTATATTTTAAAATTCCGCTTATGATTCGATTTATTAAGAAGGTTTTGAATAGCAGTGAAAATAATTGTCTAAATATAAATCTCGAATTATTATCAAGAGGCTTAACAGTGATTTAATTAATTACAGATGACATGGTCGACAAGAAAAAAGAAGCTTTAAGCAAAGAAATTAAACACAATTTGGAAGACGAGCGAAAACTGGTAAAATGTTTGCATCAAAAAACATTTGATCAAAGGAATTCATTTCTTACTGTTCAGGTATTTGATTCCAGAATTCCATGAGTGGACCCTGGGGCAAGCCAGGACCTGGAGGCACAATTTGGAGAAACCCGAGGAATGTTGGACTGAACTTTTCCAAGTCCATGGTATGCGTAGAACATGATTTATACATTTTTGCATCGCCATTCTTCTGTCCTTGTGATTCATGTCATTATTTTGTTTGATCCTAGTGTTAAAACTGTATGGCTTTATTTTAATTTTTAAATTTCCTTTTTCTCAGGGATGGACAGACAACGACATTTTCAACAAACTCAAAGGGGACCACAAACACAACAAATCTTCGCTTACTTTACCTGAAGTAAAGAGAGTTGATGATCAAGAGAAGTCTGATAAAGAGAACCGGAAACTGTCCACTGAGAAGCTGCCAGACATACACAAATACGCTGATAAGAAGAAAGATGCGGAGGAGTTGATTCGAATTTACTCGAAAAAGAGTCCGAAAAAGGGGAAGTTTGTGAAACGATTGCCGAACGGGGAACGAGTGAGGAAGACGGTACTAGATGAGGAAAGTGGGGAGAAGAAATTGACGCCGGAAGAGGCGATATTACATCTCACAGGGGGGATAGAGTTGGTGCCGCTTCTGGCGCGGCGTAGGAGAGTGGGGGCACGGACGCTGCCCTCCAGTGATATAACAAGACCTCCTGAGCAGTTGTGCCAGTACGTTACCTACATTACAAATATGTGTCTAACGGCCGCATTCAGAGATATTTAAAGCACATTTAACTTTAATTGAATAAAGAACTTGTCAGATAATAATGTATGGAACGTCAAAATCTTCATTTATTTATGTTAAGTTATCATTAAAATATATTTCTGAGTGCGACCGTAAATATGGATGGATAAACACCTTAATGACATATTGAATACCTATTTTTCAATTTGCGTGTCATTTCCATTGAAAATGTAAGCACTGTAACGGTTTATAGGTTAGGTTGGAACAGGTGCTACCAATTTAAACGCCATAAGTTAACCGTGCAATAAAGAAAACCTATAATTACATCATTTTGGTCGAGTTCGTATATATCTTATATCTTTAAACGAGCAATTCTTGTATACATATATTTTTGAAATCTCGGAATCGGCTCCAACGATTTTCATGAAATTTTGTTTATAGGGGGTTTCGGGGGCGATAAATCGATTTAGCTAGTAATCATTTTTAGAAAATGTCATTTTATTCGTGTTTTATGGGATATCGATCAAAGCTCGGTCAAACAGCTAGTTATGTATTAAAGATAACAAACTGAAACAAAATATAAACGGAATCTGGTATTTTATGGTAGTAGTAAAGACTAAAGCAAAGGCTAAAGTAAAGACTAAATTAAGTTTTATCTTGAATAACCACCGCAGGCTAAGAATAATAAGTAGAGCATAGGATACTGTCTTAAACATACATAGCCCCGGGCAAAGGTTAAAATGTTACATAAGTCACGACACTAGTTTATCATTTACTATACTACTACATACATAACATGAGCGTACTATTAGTATTATTCTGTATTTGTCTATAATATATTATCACGCTGATGACTATATTGATTATGATGATAAATTCGTCTGCGACTTTGAAATTTCCCACACACTAAGGCGTACATTAGAGTAATCGTGAATTATTTATCATACTGTCGCACTTGTTCTTTATGTTCAAGAAAGAGAGGTCATGATAGAAATAGACCATAAGCCTAAGAGGTCTAAACTCTAAAGAATGAATGAATGGCTGAATTATTATTCAAATTAGTTGGTCAACGCCTAACTTGATTGATGTATCAACTTATGCACGAATATATTAAGAGAATCGTAAATGGTTAAGATTCACATGATTCATAAGTAAAAGCCTGAAGGCATTTTTAATTTTACGACGAACAATAAAATTCTATCTCAAATAAAAGAGAGATTTGATAACAATAAATGATTTATAATATTACTAGTGGATGCCTACAACTCCGTTTCGCCAAATCTTTTTATCGCGCGGGAACCGTATAGTTTTTCCGACATAAAAAGTATCCTATCTATATCTTTTGCTGAGACTCAAAGTATCTCCATACTACATTTTAGTGAAATGGGTACAGCGGTTTGGGCGTGAAGAGGTAACAGACATAGTTTCGCATTTATAATATTAGTATGGATTATTTTAAGGGGTCAATCATCTTACAATTTTGAGGTATGTTCAGAATGCTCGGTAGCGGTTGCGTCACGGCTTTCTATAGGTCGGGTCAGTTACGTATTCCGCTTATTAAAGGACGTTTTTGTGCATTTTATTGAGATGCGTATCTCACTTTCATAAAAAGTCCAGAATGAATCATCTAATGTGCTGGGTCTATGGTGACGTAACGCTAAGCTTATTTACTAACGGCCGTAAACAAACATATCTTTGTCTTTACTCTTTCTTACTTTTGTAAAGTTTTGTAAATAGTTATAAAGATGGTTTTGGTTAGTCTCAGTGCCGGTTTTAGCACTACCAGTGCCCTGGGTGAGATTTCTTCAGAACTCTCTGTCGAGTCCTCGTTCTTGCGCCTGCGGCGCCACTTTTTAATTACCTTTGGCGCCCCGTTTACCTGCGCCAAGTGTCGCCGCCGCTAACGCTACTGGTTAGTCTATACTCTATCCTAAGTTATGTTATAAGGAGAAAATATTTGTTTGTTTATTTGCGTTGAATGAAATCTAGAATTACTTTACCGATTTTTATAAAATTGGCACTAAAACAGCATCAGCGACGCGGTGGATGAGAGGAAATTTAACTTTTTTGAGCTATTCATAAAATTTTATGTTATTACTATTACTTTTCTCGATAAAATAAACCACTTTTTCGAGATTCTGATGGTTTTTATTAAATGTACTTTAATGTACTATCTCTCTTATAACCTTACAAATGATGCTTACTATTTATGTTATGTTTAAGTCATTTTATATTTTAGTAATTCAAGAGAATTCCTCATTCAATATTTTATTGTTACCGATGGAACATTTTAATCTATCCATATTGAATCATGACATTTCACTCGGGTCGTGATTAGGCGCGAATGAATCTTCACTTTCTATCTTTTGTCAATTGACGATTTATCGAATTCTTCGTATCTATATCAAACTGTTACCCGACCAGCGAGTCTGTGACAGGTTCTATTGAACACTTTCTAAGTTTTCGTAAACATTTTTGTTTACCAATAGTTTACTTTAGTCATCATAATTTACAGTCAATGAACTTCTAATCGTATATCAGACAAACATTGAATAGCTGCTAACGATGAGTCTTTAAATATGTTCATTTTTTAACTATAATGGTTATTTCCCTAGTTATCTAATTTTATTTCCCTCATAATAGGTTTTTCAAACACAACTCAACATAAAACATTGTGCTTGAATTAATTAAAATTAGATGTTGCTTACTATTGATCATCTGATCTAGATAATATATTTGGCTAATACAATGGTTAATTACGTATAATATAATTGTTTTAAATAATTATAAATGATCAAACGAACTTACCAAGTGAAGTTCGATCATTATTATATGAGTCGCTTCATTCAAAGATATATTAACCAAGTAGTCCTTTGTCTATCTGCTAGGCAATCGCGTTTTTTAAAGACGTATGTAGGTAGTTGAAAAAATAACTTCCCACTTCGGTAACTCGCTCCTGGACGCACCTCATTATGTTTAGAGAGAGGTAATGCAAAAAAACTTTCTTTCTTTCTTTGGGTACTGCAGCAAACATAGTTTCTTGCAGACTGGGTGGGAGGGAGATTATATCTTTGAATGAAGCGACTCATATAATAATGATCGAACTTCACTTGGTAAGTTCGTTTGATCATTTATTATATTTCTTCGCTTCATTCTTCGATATATTAACCAAGTAGATTTTCAGAGTAACGAAAGAAAGATTTTTTACAAAATACTTAGAATTTATATATACTTATATTATACACTTTGAATAGTAATCATAATATTCGAGAAAAATTTTTAACATTATGCCCATAAATAATAATAATAGTCGAAACAAAACTTAAGAGACCTCTATGGTTTTGTGATTCAAATGATAACGTACTGGGATCATGGTGATTAAGATTATATAACTGATTCAGCGAAACTTTGTTCGTCGATAAAATTATGGCTTAGGAAAATAGCGAAAGTATTGGAGTCACTAGTCCTGCCTGTCGACTGTCGTCTTACTAATAGGTCCAGTATCAATCCCCGTGTCGGCGCTCGACGTGTCGACGCCGCGCCGCTCTCGCACAGCACCTGCTTTATCCAGCGGCTATTACCGAATGGGAGGTGGCTGTTCTGTGCAGAGCGTTAAACCCGTACTGTAGCATTATCCTATTTAATATAATCTTGAATAACCATCGCAGGGCGTAATAACTTAAATATTATAACTTCTTCTTCTCTTTTTTTTTTTTTTTTTATAAAAGAGTTACATTATTTAAGAACATCCGATCACGCTCAGGAGTTTGTCTTTGTAATATAAATTTCGAATAATTTAAACCGTATTTTTTATTTTGCCGAGTTTTATTATTAGGCAGAAAGTTTTAAGTCAATGATCAGTATTCAGTAGGTACAGAGTGCAAGAAAAAACAAATAATTTATAAGTGGATCCTGGGTACTACACTAGGTACTCAGGTATGGGCTAGGAATTAGAATGTTTACCGGAAAGCTTCTTTCAAAAGACACTTTAAACATTCATTTAAGCCAATGTCACCATCCAATAATATCAACATTGTTCATAAACAATGACAGTGCACAGTGACATGGCTGTAGAAGATATCGTTTTACAGCCATTGTCAAATTGTTTGGCAAGGTTCTGATGAAGCAGACGAAGATCTCTGTAATAAGTCTATTAACTAATGAGATTGAAGAGAGTATTTACCTAAAATCTAAGTCGAAGTAGAGCATTTTAGAATAAATTTTAAGGCGTCTACTGTTATAACTCATAACTGTGTCCGGCCCTGTGGTCGTCGACTCGTCGATAGTGTGATTATTGCATATTACAAATTACAATTACAATATGATTGAAATTAGAGAATATTGTGTTCTCGGTCCAGCAGGATAAATATTTATACTTACACTTATATTATTCAAGATTAAGTGTCATTATGTTATCGTATTTATCATTGCATTTATTTAGCATTAAAAATTTTAATCGCTGAAAACCAGTTGCATTCCGCGACGGGGGTCAGAAATCAGGTGTCAGAACACCTATCAGTTGAGGTAGCTCACGAATAGTACACTGATTTAACTGTTCTATATTATTTCATTTTTAATAGGCTTATATTATTATTATATAATATATCTAATATGTAGGTACATAAAATTCTCGTATCACGGTGTGCGTAGTTGAACTCCTCTGAAACGGCTCGACCGATTTTCGTGAATCTTAGCGAGCATATCGGCTAGGATTGAGAATCGGACAACGTCTAATTATTTTTATATTGATGAGTGTATTTTTGAATAAATAATAGTAAAATGTTACAACTCGAGACTGACGGCGACCATTGTTTGTACGATGGGATAGCAATCATAGACGTCATGGTGACATACTAAGTCACTTCAATAAAATAATATGGGCAAAATACTTTATATGGTAAAACAACATTTGCCGAGACATCTAGTTATGTTATAATAATATGTATTGTAAGCGTTAAGACTTAAATATTTACATATTTGTTGTGGATCTAATACACCCATGGCACTGTTAACAATAAAACTTAAAAAAGGGTGCCTGAGGCTGCGCCTAGAACACTGGTATTGCGAAAGCGTGGTAAGGCTAGTAGTGATAAAGCCTACTACGCCTGATCTGGTTTCCTTCTTTATATTTTTTGTGAGAATAAATGTAAGCGCATCTGATAGTCTGTACGTCAAGACTTGAGGCTTTAAATCTTTCAATCGAATAGTGAGTTAATAGGAACCAACAAGTAGCTGGCTTTTAAATCTATTTTTGACAGATATCCACTTTTGGATATTGCCTTGAAAGCCGTACGGTAATTTTCCAAATTAACATGTAAAATAATTATTTAGAAATAAACTTACGAAGTGGATTCAAATTGAAAATAATTTTTAAAAAAATGTATTTAAAATAAATAATACAATATTTAATAGTTTGAAGAAAGGAAAATCTTTGAAATAAGGTAATCTTCGGTGGAGTTACACGAAGATATAGTTTTAAATTCTAATAATAATTTATTGATGTCATGATGTATAATACATTAAGCCAGTGGCCCCCAACCTGTTGTTGTTTTTGGAACGAAGTTCCCTATTTATTTATTTTTTAAGCGGGCCACAAACTTGTTTTGGTCTTGGTGTCGTGGGCCGCAACAAACATTTTTAGGTTTAAAAATAACGTTCAAAATCAATGATTTACTAGTGAACAAAAATAATTTACGAGTTACGACTTTCACGATTACTGCTGGTGGGCGTGAATTTCAAAATGCTTTAACATCACGCGGGCCACAAATAAAGTTCCGGTGGGCCGCAGGTTGGGAATAATAATTATAATAGTAACATCTATAAAATATGTATAAAAATAACTGTTAGCACTACGGCTGCGGTGTTGAGCATTTGTTCGCCTCAACGTTCTTCGAACTCGAAGGGGGTTGATTGTAGCGTTACAATACTAGTGGCGCCAGCCGACGGTTACCACAGTCCACATCTCTCCCCCCCCCTTCCTTGACGGGTAACGGGAAGGGTTTGTCAGAGCCCGAAAAGTACCCGATTGATGATGGAATGTACTAATTTGTCTCTGAGAACAAATACTGGAATTATCCAGCGAAACCATAATAATCTCGGTCTGATATAACAAGGCTTATAATCTCGTCTTGTCTCATAGTAGGTATATTATCTGATAAGTCTGATAATAATTAATATCGAGATAAGTTAGATACTGGCGATAACTGATAGGTCTTATAATTTCGAGACATTGTCAGGTGAAATCTATAATGATAATAATCGATCGAAATAGAATCGAGCTGCAACACTTATTAGCAGGAATGTTTTATAAGCAATAGCTTATCTTAATCGTCTTTATGATCCTTTAAAATCATAATCTGGCGAACCCAACAAGGGTTCACCTAACGTCAGTAGAAGCTCTGGATCTATCCGGATCTGGTCCGGTGCCGGTGGGTCAGAATCGACCGTTGGCACCTGGTTTAGGAGTGGGAAAACTTCTGGTTTATTCGTAACCTGATCGACCCGTATATCGGTCACTTCTAGTTATATTTCCCCGATAGTCTGGTCTTAGTGACCTAAAAAAATTATTGGGGTAGTTATATTGTTCGTTATAATCGACTTATTTGTCATATAAATTAATATTATGTTACAAAAAATATTGAGGGTAGTAACTATCACGTTACGAAGATAGTTTCGTTATACACTCGCGGTGTATCCCGAATCCCAACATTGGTGCAAAATTTATTTAATAATAATAGTTACATACCGTCAGACATAATAAATTATAATCGTAGTTCTATATTTAGAGCAAAAGGTGTGCGGGACGCGCATTGGTTGTTAACTGATAAGACTCGCGGTCAATGTAGTTATTAGCTCGAAATATTTTTGTATAAAATGGTAAAGATAATATTATAATAATTATGTAGTTCTATTTATAGAACAAAGAACGCGGCGGAACGCGCGGTAGTTGCTCATTTTTATTTTTAAACATTGTCGGAGACTCCCAGTTAATCCATACTTTATGTTGATTTAAAGAATAAGAATATATTTTAAATTTAACTAGTAATTAACTCGCAGTTAATCATCTCAAACCAGCCAACATATATTATAGTTCTATTTTTAGATATAACATCGTCAGAGACTCGCAGTCAATTCCGATGCATAAGAATTGCGTTTAGAGACTCGCAGTCAATCCACACATTATGGCGGTTTATAAAATAACTCGCAGTTGATTCCGACAAACCGGCCAATATATAGCTATTTTTATAGAAAAGCTGAAAAAAAAAACATCGTCAGAGACTCGCAGTCAATTCCGATGCATATAAATTGTGTTTAGAGACTCGCAGTCAATCCACACATTATGGCAGTTTATAAAATAACTTAATATAATTAAGTACTTGCAGTAATTAACTTGCACTTATTTCCCCCAATCGGACAAACGTATAGTTCTATTTATAGAATAGGTAAAACATCGTCAGAGACTCGCAGTCAATTCCGATGCATATAGATATAGATTGTGTAAAAGGACTCGCGGTCCAAACACACTGTACTTATTGACTCACAGTCGCAGTACATGCCGGTTAATTAAATAATTGCAGATGTTTCCCCCAATCCGGCAAACATATAGTTCTATAATAATTATTATATATTTTATAGAACAGATGAAGCATACATAATATTATAGATTGTGTATAAAGACTCTCAGTCCAAACACATTGTACGTTTATTGACTCGCGGTCGCAGTACATGCCGGTTAGTATTGAATATAATTGGCTCGTCTTGGCCTCGGTAGTGCCTGCCGTTTATTTAAGTATTTAATAGTACTTACATGTATTTTCTTGTTACACGATAAAATAACACTGATTTTAATTACTTACAACACTGACTCAATCATCTTAAAAAAATAACCAATTTTCGTCTGAGCGCTGCGCTTTGGCATGGTTACTTAGTATACGTGCACGCGTTGCCTCGCGTTAACAAAGAATGGGGTGCGTCCAGGAGCGAGTTACCGAAGTGGGAAGTTATTTTTTCAACTACCTACATACGTCTTTAAAAAACGCGATTGCCTAGCAGATAGACAAAGGACTACTTGGTTAATATATCGAAGAATGAAGCGAAGAAATATAATATATAATATTCAGAGATAAGCATTCAGCTAATGTGTGCACAAATAACAATGTAATTTGGTACGTTATATAAAGTTGAGATATAATGATAATATTAGAGCCTGAATAAAGTGTACTGTACAATCACGAAACAATGTGTGAGCTAAACGTACGATATAATTACGACTCAATATCATGTTTCATTAAAAAACAAACAACTTAAATGAAAAAATAACCTACAGGGCACAAATTTTATAACATAATATTTTCGAAACCTATATTTTTTTATTGCAGATGGCGTGATGTTACGCTGACGGACGTGGACTACTTGCGGGAGCTCAAACACCAGATGAGAGTCAAGTACGAGAGGAAACAGGTAAAATAACAATCTTTTAGTTTTTAATCTCTTCTATCAGAAAGGTTTCGGAGCAAAAAGGACTCTTTGATCCGGTTGAAAAAATGGGGCTTTCGGAATGATTTTTCAGAATTACGTTATACCCTTTTTGATAGAGGGAGAGAGGAGACTGCGATAATTTTACCTAAAAAATATCCAAACATTAAAATATCTGTAGTTCTCAGAAACTGCTTAAAATGAGAGCAATTTCTTTTTTTTTCTGCATACTGAAATCTCGTTCTATAGAGTAATAAAGTTTTCTATAGATTTTGTATCTGATATTTTCTGTCTGTGTATAACAGGAGAGTCGTCGCGACTCGGCGGAGAGCGCACGCGTGCACCACGTGACCTGGGCCGCGCTGTGGGGCCGGCCGGGGCACGGGGCCCCGCAGCGCGGCCGCTACGCGCGCAGCAACCTGGCGCGGCTGCTGTACGTGCCCCCGCTCAACTCACAGCTGTAGGCCCCAGGTTAAATGGGTATAAAAAGTGTTGAGGAAAAATATTTTTTGGCTGGGGCCCCTGCAGCTGCTGTACGTGCCGTCGGTCAATTCCTAGCTGTAGGCCCCTAAACTCAATCTTACAAACAAGTGGCTACAGGGCCCAGAATTTTTTTGTGTAGAAATAATCTCCACACTGCCATCTATAATAAATTATATTCGGAATTTGAAAATAAAATATACTACCCTTCCCAAGTGTCAGCGTACAGTCTAGCTACCGATAAAGTTTCTGCCACAAAATCAACTGCTGGCGTAACTACTACTATTACGAGTATCTCTAATTCCCTATCTGCTGACATTGAAACTGGCAGGACAGTATTACGAAGACGCATCAATACAACGAATGTTTTGTAAGATTTGTTCATTGTTATTTAAAGTTATGCAACATAGTAAAGGGCACTTTTTGAAGATGCAACTGTATCCATAAGTGAAATAATTGTCTCCTAATGTTTAAAATTAAATAATTATGTATTATATCATTATAATTACTATTAAACGAATTACAAAAATAATACATTAATGAATTTAATGCGTTGTTTTACTTAGGTACTTTTTCCTGCTAGTATTTAAATATTATTAAACTACTATTTGTTACATTCATTGTAGTTTGTACACATTTTTATATTATTTGTAATTTTTAACCGCTATTAAGTAAGTGTTAAGTATCAGTTAAACCTCAAATATAACCAAGTTGTTTCAACTTCAAACGGTTGCAAAATATTTCACCGCAAGATGTTATATTTTAATTCTCAGGCCGAGCCAAATCTTCACAAAAATTATACCATCTTGAGAAAACATTGCAGCAATTCACTTAGCACCATTTAATTTTCTCAGACATCATAATATTACCATGACATGTACTATTGCAGCTGCAGAATGCAATTCGAACATCTAATAGCTCTTACACCAACTTCGGTGATGATGACCGACTTCACGAATATATTTTTATAGTGACTAAGTATAGGCGTAATACTTAAGAGCACTTTCTTCTTCTCTAGGGTCGAAGGACAAACTATTTCATTATTGTTTAATAAACAGTAATAATAATAATAACTCCCACACTGAATTCGGTGACGGTAGCCGGCTTTATTGAAACCAGGCCAGTTACGCAGGAATAATTTTATAGTGTCCAAGTGTGTGCGCAGTACACAAGAGCACTCTATTGCTTTTACTCTCATAGCCCAGTAGGACAGGTGACCGACACGACTGACGAGAGATCAGGCGCAGAACCGACTTTTTACATACCCATTCGACGCATGAAATAACATGTTTCCAACGCGAGAATCGGATCTGCGACCTCCGAGTCAAAAACCACGCTCTAAACCACTGGACCATGGAGGCGTTATAATATATAAACAGTACTATCAAGGCGTCAAATCAACCAAAGGACACATTTAAAATTATAATCAAAAATTTATCAAAAAATATTTTAAAAATTTTTATGGACTGGTCCTGTTAACCAGACGTGACTATGTTACAATAAATATTTAGTTACATATTAGGTGTGCTATGTGTGACCTGGATATTTTAGCTCATCGACGACTAATTAGTATGGGGTCAGTCACAGTAAGTGTTAAAGCGCTATTCTTGTAGTACATTGTACAAGTACATGCCCTATCGCATTTACGTTTCGGTCTTTGTTACTGTTGTAACAACTTTCTTTGTCAACACATAACTTTGTATTTTCTGGATCATCAGGAAACTGCCCCTTTAGCCAAGATGTTATTCTTTATCGCTTCTTTATAGAATCGCCGATAAGAATATATTACGGAATTGACATAAATATATGGAATCGAACATATGGAATTGACATAAGCGATCGAAATAGAAAAATACCTTAAACAATAGAAACTTTAATTGATACAAGTTCCAACTCATAGTATAAAATATATTGTAATTTGTAAGCAATAAGTAAACGTTAATAGTAATGAGTTAATGACTAATGAGTAATTAAAATTATTACTACGCTACCAATGTATGAAACATAAGTGCATATTACACATTTCTCGTATTTTAAAATTAGCTAAGTAATGTAATAGCAATAATTATAATTACAAAAAGTTTATGCTAATAGATTCTAACGCTTAGAACCTAAGCGGTGATTACATTATATCTCATTTGCTTATTTAATTACATTGAAGTGTTTATTGGTATGGTCTAACACTGAGCTTTTGAGATATTGAAATGAAACCTAGACTAGGTTACGTATAACTTTAAGATCACCCAGCAAATTCCGGTATAAGTAACTTAATCCTAATCTCCGGAGTCCGGTCTAACACGTCGAATCTACCTAGCCCACTCACTCGCATTCCACCAAATAATCTAGAAGTCGAAAACAGATTAGCCTAAAAATATATTTGTTTTTATTATGTAATGCGGTATAAAAACAATGTTTGTGTGTTGAATTATCCATCTTGTACTTTTTTTAAGTGGAAAGGATTTTCGTATCCCCATTGGTTTTGTGGCGGTACCCACAATTCACCTAACAATCCTGCATCGCGCTATCGAAATTTCGAAGAACGTCAAGACATAATACAACGTCTGAAATGACGTCAGTGGGCTTCGGGCTGACCGAGCATTCTATCTCGCTCGGTCGGCGAAGATCTTCCTCTTCGGTCGCCATTCACATCGTTAATTATTGTCAAAGTTTGAAGCCGAAATATGCGGGACACTCCAGGCGTGAGATCTACCCACTAAAACCCCATGTGCTCCACTTCTTAAAGCAAATTTGCGGGAACTATAAAACATCTACCAAAATCCTAAAGGGCGTAACTATCTGAATGCGGGCTAACATAAGGCCTAACGAAGCGTATTGTTATCCCGTCACACAATTTGTAGCGTCCTTGAACCGTTATGTAAGTCCACACTTCACAGTACAGCCTACCCCGTAGCTTCTGCGTTACGGTTGCGCAAGCCTCTATAGAAATGCCCGAGAGCTTCGGGCGGTTTGTTACTTTGTTCTGTTTGTATTTAAATACATTAGAGTTATGTATAATGAAGAATAGTATATAATATTTTTTATTCAAAATTTTTTCGTACCATTTGACATTGAACCGAGTTCGCAAATATTACAAGACGCAAATATTACAAGACCAAAATGAACCGAGTTCGCAAATATTAGAAAGCACGAAATAAAAAACTGAGGCCTGATAGTGTTTTTATTGTTTTACGACAAAACATAAAAAATCTACAAAACATCAACTTTAATTTCATTTTTGCAGGTCTTATTGTAGTAAAAAAATATAAACAGACGAACATTATAACCTCCTCCTTTTTGGAAGTCGGTTAAAAATAGGAATTATACAAAGATACAAAATGTTGAAATTTGCCTGTAAGTGAAGTTTTATGACCAATAAATGCGTGTTTACGCTTAGCGCCTACAAAAGACTTCAACGCGCTCGAACGCTCTACAAAGTTTTACCGTAATATAAAACATTTTTATTTTTTTACACAAATCTTTTCTATTTTTAAACCATATTGTTCTATTATAATTATCTTCATTGAAATAACATTATAATCATCATTATTTTTGCCAAAAAGCATGAAGTAAAAGATATAGATATTAGATACACATAAAAACAATTTTAACTGTTTTATTATAACTACATTACGTAAGATCTAAGAAAATATTTAATAAGGATCCATACATTAGTTAATGGTGAAATTTAAGCAAACAGAAAATGGAAATGACAAGTGAAAGTAGAAGAGGTGCGCCATCTTTTTCAACAATTTGTCGTGTGGCATTGTCGGCTACCGATGTACATCTTAAATTGCAAGATGTTTTACTTCTCATTTCACCTTTATTACAACGAAACAAGGTTTGCTTTTAAAGAATTTTAGGTAAATCAACTTTGAATGGACGTACGAATTAATTTTTTGCCGGTTTCTCCAAAATGTGTACAATTATGTTTTCTTTAATTTATGGCCATCAGCAAATGCCTGAAAAGCGACTCCTTTAGTCTATACTTAGACAACAAGAAATAATATTGTGCCATTAACTTTGAGTATTTTTTTGTAATTTATATTTTATTCACTTTGATACTGTCATCGTTATGGTATTTCTCTAATTTTCCTCTTTGTGCATATAAAATAATTATTTATCATTCACAGTTATTCGTAATGCCTACTCAGCATTATAATACTTCTGATAAAAAGACATAACTCTAGAATATTTTAGATAAACATCGTGTTTTGACGCCATAAAATAAATTTAACGACTGATGAGTAATTTATTTGGAGTAGGTGTTTTTATCAGTTAACATTCTTAATTACCTTATTACGGTAGGCTTATTAAATTACAAAATCAACAATATTCATACATTTATTATAATTATGTGTGAACGTTCATTTTTATGGCACTTAAAATATGATATTATATTCATTTATAATGTTTGTAATATTTAATGTATGTAATGAGTTCAAATATTTCTAATCTCTGGTGACCCGACTTTGAGATAATTTTCTTTGTGCAACTGTCTAAGTTTATTGCTAAATATGACATGTATTTGATTTCCTATTCTAGCCACGTAGAATAAGGAGGAGAAAAAGAAGACTCAGGAATTTTTAACTGACTTCCAAAAAGGAGGAGGTTATTACTTTGTAAATAAGCGAACTTACAAAGAAAAAACTCCTGACCCGAAGTGAAAAATAATTAAAGTTTTCGTCATACAAAGCCAGCAAACACTTAGTTATTATCTAATTTGGAAAATGAAAACACACGTGTGACAAAATTTTATGAATTCAATATGAAATTTTGTGAACACGCAAAACATAATAACCTCAAAAAATATGTTACAAAAAAAAATTAAAAATGGAAATAGGCAGAGTAGGTTCGTCCCAACAATCACGACAGTATAAAAAAAAGTGACAATGAAGTAGGCACAAATACCAAACTCACGCGATCAACGAAGCAATAATTTTTTACACCCACAAGATCGTCATTGAACATTACATAAATGTTTTGTCAATACGTATTACAAGTGGATGAGTTACGGAAAAGAAAGTGTGAGACCGGTCTCTTTGACCCGCACAATACCGCCGTATCCGATATAGCGCTTACACGCGACCTCGTGCGAGCACTAAAATGGGCATAGCAAATCTAATGTTTCCTATGTATTTTGAGAAATAGCTTAGTCTATGTAGCAGATGTTTTGCTCTTAAGAGTGATATAAGAGTGACTTCGTGTGATGCTGGAAATAAAAGTATTCTTATTCTTATTCTGATAATACTATCAATTCTTATTCCTTAAAATGTATGCATCTTGAATCCTATTAAAAATACTATAACTCTTTTAATTCAACATGACATATCCACAAGTTAAATGCAGACGTAGTCAGCTAGTAATATAAGTAGGGGTACACTCTGGTGCGATCACTTATCAGTTATCACTTTTAATCATATTATTATGCCAGTAAGCCCTCTAGTCTCTAGACTTGGCATTGCATAAAAATAAGAATGTAGACTTAATATTTATGTAGAGTTTGCACCAGATAAAGTTATTTATTGTATGCCCAAATATAATACTAGTGTTTGGAGAAAAAATATTTCTAAAACAGGGTTCCGTAAAGAAAACTCATCGAAACTATCAACGCTCATCAACTGTAGTCAAATTCACGCACATTCTCTGGCGTTGTGGGAACTGTTGTGAATGCCTGCTTAATAACATTATTATAGTGATAATAGTGCATTATAATAGTGCAGTTTCATCACGTCGTTTGGTCTCGAGATTCAACGACGCAGACAAACATTCTCGTTGTAGAGATTATTGTGATAATAACTTCGGATGTTGACTCGTAATCAATCAAAACTATCTTTTATAGTGCCGCGTCGAAAGTTGAAAGGTTAAACATAATGAAGAAGAACAGTCAGTCGAATTTTCAATTAAGAATCAATGAAGATTTTAATTATATTGGTATTTTCAATTAATATGGATGGTGTGAGATTTTCAAGAGATTGAAATTTCAATAATTATTGAATATTTAAATTTCAATACTTACATTAACATAGGTACCTAGTTATTATGTAAATTATTTAGATACTTTCCTATTTTGTTGATTTCCAGGTTAATTTGTACCATCAGAGTAAACAATTCAGAGTAGATGGCAGAGCTACATTATTTGGTTGGGTTATGTCAAGCCAATACTAGTTATCATCGTCACGTTGACATGGTATGACCAAATTACGTAGGTCCATCAATCTGCCTATGAATCAAATATCAAGTAAAATAAAAAAATTGGAACGCATTCCAATTCCCATAATATTATTATATAATTTCATTACTACAGCAAAAAACAAGCTTGTTTGAAGAAACCGTCAGATTTTTTATAATATATAAGACTCGTAAGATCTTAATAATAATATGTAACTATGTAAGTAAGTATACGGAACCTCTACGTAAAGCTCAATTCGAACCTGACTATAAGTATAACCCAATCGAATGCGCCCAAACCTTAAGTAAAACCTGCCTATAAAGATTAATCGACCATTTAAGTCTCAGTTATTTTCATAATTTTAACGGTTTGTCAATTCTTAATTTTTCAACACTATAATTTTAGTCATACTAAAAAGGCAAAGGTATTTCTTACGTAACTTTGAAAAGTTATTTGTGTTCAATATCTTAAAATATTATGATACTTCTAAAGGTGAATAAACTAAAAATATTATTATGAATGATAAATGCCCATAAATAAAATAATACGGTTTAAGAAGAGAAATAATGGTAGGTATTTTAATTTCTTGAGCGTAACATTGTCTTGCTTATTTAGACCTAGGATAAATAACTTGCTGCTTTTGATAAGCATCCATCAAAAAGTTCTAATCTTATTACCGTCACATTCAACTCAGTATTTTACTACACATACAATATACATTTCTTTTTAAAAATATAATATTTTGACATTACGATCGACCAATCCTCCAACAAAAAGGAGGCAAGGCATGAAATTCGTCGTTAACAAAACAATGCCCTCTGTATTAGGATAAGCTCAGGATATCGCAACATGCCAGCGACTTGCCTGCACCCAGGTGCCAGCAGCTCGCGTCAGTTACCTCCGGACTAGCAACGAAGTCACCAGTGTCTAGTGTCTTGTGATTGTGTCCACGATGCGAGCAGTGAGTTCATTTTTTTTATTCGTGAGCCTAGTGGGTGATTAGTGAGTTTAGTAAATGGAAATAATTAAAAAAAAGGTTAAATTAATTAGCTATTATATTTCGTTATGGACGTTTTGAAGCTTTTTATATAAATATTTTTATGATTACTGACTACTGAGTCTTCCCGAAATAAAGAATATTATTTTTTTAATGATAGTTCCTTTAAAAATTGCTAATTTTAATTTTACTAGTGCAGTGAATTTAGTAGCACGTAGACAAAATTGTATTTATTATTGAAAAAATTTTTGAAATATTTTTTATCCAGTAAACAATAGCTTTGAACTTTTGATTAAAATATTTCAATAATAAATTCGAAGTAGCGATACAATTAAATAAATCTACGAATACAATAATTAGTAATCCCTTGAATACTCGTCAGTGAAAACAGCTACGAAAATTTTAGTGAATTTTCTACACACAACCTTTTTCACATTCGCAAGTTGTACCTCAATTTTTGCGATAAAAACTAACGTAATTTAGTTTCTAGTTCTATTCAGCCCTATTTTCATGAAAACTTGAAACTGACTGAATCTAAGATGAAACAAAGGAGCATTAATGTTAAATTTAAATTGTAGAATCGGCACTGTTCTGAAACAAAAGCTCCCAACCGAAACATATGTTTATGTATATGTTATGTCACAGTTTTCTCTCAGTTGCACTTTCCTCGTGACATAAGGTGCGTGCGTGATGTGATGTGATCTCTTGTGGATGCGCAGCGCGTCTGTAACGGTGCACTTCTCCGTTTAAAATTCTATCACAGAGCACGTATTGTTAACAATAACAATGTCATTATAAAAGGATGTAAGGTAATTGGTATCCTTACAACATTTTTGTTGTGATATTTAGACGTAAAGTCGCAGCATCCTTGGCGCACAAGTTAGTTTAACATGGTGGTACATTTTGCTTAGATAAAAACCACCTTCTCGGGCCGCTAAAAGTCTGTATTACCAATGTCGGTAGGGTGAATAGATACCTAAGGTTTAAGGGATTGAAGCGTGAATAGATAATATACAGAAGGCACTTTCAAACTTTATGATATACATGCGAATGCCTGATAACATCTAAAAGTAGTTTTACATACTAATATTCGCGGTGTCAGTTACTAAAATGACATGCGAAACATTCTCTAAGTATGTATGTGTCGGCAATCGGCATAGAGCACCCATAACTACTGTATACACGCCACATAACAGTATGGGAGAAAGTGCATTATGCAGAGCAAAGTTCGGATGCTGTTGAAAGAGACTGCGATTTCACGATGATTTTGCTGCAATTCAGACTTAACAAGGAAACGTGGTATCTACATGTATCTACTTGTCTATTCATATTAGCTCACAGAAGCACAATTTCAGTAAGCCAACTCAAATTACAGCCTCGTTTAGAGATATTTGATGATAACTTAACTTTAATATAGAGTTTGACGGATAATGTGATGAATTTTTGTTAAAATCCTCATTAGGTTAAATAAAGTGATCACTTTTTTCACGATGTTTATTTCATACCTGATGTGTAACTTCAGGACAAATATTTAAGTCGTGTGACATATAAGAAAGGCATTATTGAGCTATATTTCGAGTCTTTTTTCTTCCTTCAAAAGTACGACATATTATGTAGACTTTGCTAAGTTATAAACAGACTCTGAGCTGAATAAACCAGGGTTCTAGTAAGAAAAAGCCCCTACCTAACTCTTTATTCAAAAGTACATTATCCAGGAAACATGTTAGAATAGGTACGGAATCTTTGAAACAGTTCCTAGTTTCTAACTAACGAAGTCGTGTAGTGTCTGTTGTCGTAACATGAACTATTGTAGAGCACCTCATAGTCTCCTAGTCCAGTGGTTTATGATGATACCAGAGAAGTAAGGGTTCAATTCCAAAATTGTGTCTTCAAAAAACATGAAGACACAATCTCCAAAAAATTAGTCTTAAGAAATCGACCCAAGTGCTAAATAAACAGGGTGTAACTAAATTAAGTGATAATACTTTTCGATGTGTATACGTGTTCCTTGTAGAGAGTTCACTATGAAAGTGGCAGCGCTGAAAGACCAAATTTTTTCTTTCCTTTTTGTATATAGGGAATCTCGTGACGCTGGGGCACTTGCCCATACAAATCACAAAAAATTGTCTTTGAGCGCTGCTACATTCACAGTGAACACTCTACAAGGAACACGGACACATCCTAAAGTATTATCACTTACTTTTGTTACACTCTGTATAGTTTAGATGATGATGATGAACACTTAATTGATATTAACACCAACAATACGACAGTTAATACAACAATATCAGTATAAAGTGCTACCGAGTACCGCAGATTTAACAGATATGGACTTGATTGTTGTTTTTCATTGTGTTCGTTCCTGTTTTCTCTTCGGTGTAATTATTGTACTGTGGATCATTATGCTTACGATCATTTATTAAGATCTACTATTTCGTTGTCAGGTAATTAAAGGGACATTACCTGATATCTAAATAGTAGATTTTGCTAATGGTAGACTTATGTTACTTATGTAGGATGGATGGATACCCATGATTGTCAAAGGGTGTCCTTAGCATGTACTATCAGAGAAGTTAATTTCTATGCAGATGACAGACCTAAGTAATTTGGTCGCGTTAAGTCAAACTCGTCCGACCGATCACAGCTAATATTGAATTTACATATGCCGACCAAACGACGTTGGTCTATCAACTGCCTAGGAATCAATTTCCTCGGGTATATCGAAGAAATTGATTCATAGGCAGTTGACAGACCTACGTCATTTGGTTGAGTTATGAGTTATGACAATTCAATATAGCTTTAAATATAGCCGAAGTGCCATAATAAGAAAAAAAATCTCGATCTGTAGCTTTGTAAGAAAATATATGTGACTGTATCCACTGCAACCCACGGACACGCTACGCACGAATTGACTCAAGTCAAAGAAATAAATTCGTGCGCTGCGGTGGAATGGAGGGAACGCGGGTACGG
This sequence comes from Plebejus argus, assembly GCA_905404155.3. NCBI lineage: Eukaryota > Metazoa > Arthropoda > Insecta > Lepidoptera > Lycaenidae > Plebejus > Plebejus argus. Next base: position 16,404,460 of record FR989931.1, on the reverse strand, counting down.
TAAAATTTTAACGAAGAAACTAATGCCATCACGCTTCACCCTGCGCTGGCACGTGTATTGTGATAGAGACAGATACAGTAAATCGAGGTAACGTATTCCTATGATTCCTCCTTAAAAATAGAGCCTATCAAATTAATTTCTTTTTAGATATCTTCAGAAAGGATGATTCTATGCCTCTGCGTTTTTATTTCATTTTAAAGATCTTTCAAATTTGTTTTATGGTCGGTTGATTGGCGGGGTACGGAACATTCCTTTTTTTGCGATATTTAAAGGGTCATATTTTTTTAATTATTAGTAAATTAAAAAAATATCGAACGTAGAGGCATAGCTTTCACAGATCCCAATATTGTATCAAAAAATCATTTGTCTAGACACATTATCCAGGGAGGAAATTGGGGAATACGTTTGTATGGAAAAAAAGTGTTAGCGTATGTGTATCGTTTCTATAGCAATTCAAATTTCATATTTACCGCGCGTCAACTTGTCACCTATCGACACACAACGATTAGCCAATCGCATGCGAGACAAGATCCTGTGACGCGCGAGAGTCGCTATTCGCGCTCCGCCCGCGCCATCCAGATCGTTTCGAAACTTCATAACGCGTGCATCTAATTTGCACATTACCGCGACCGGGAGCTCGGTCTACCGAATTACTTGTGAATCGTGTATGGACATTGAACTGTGGAATCCTAGTGCTAATCCTAACGTGGTAGCCGGCCGGCAGAAAACTACCCAGATATCTACCGAACCAAGGAGCATTTTGGCGAACTTACTGATCCTGCAGCACAGCAGCGGCTCCAGCTGATCGGGTGAGTGCTCAGTGCTTTTGGTCAACAATCGTTGTAACGTCGAGGATTCTTTTCTCGTCCCCAGATGTGACGAATTGACGGGATTACCGATTAACTTTCCTTTCAAACCGCGTCAATATCGATACATCTTTCTGGTGCCGAAACCCGGGAAATTTGGGTAAAATACATTCAGCCTGCCAAATACCGATTTATTCATTCGTAATCATTCATACAAACCTAGTATAGGATTCCAAATTAACGAATAATAAGCATAATCTTTGCTCCATTTCTTTTCACAACTACCGCATTTCGTTTTCATAAAAAAGTTATCGAACGTTCTCGCAAATTCTATTCAAGGTTGAAGGTTCCAACTTAAAATACCTAATTTTGCCTAGTGATATTTCTATTTCAATGTTGCATGTTCTTTTTTCATAACAATAATTTGCAGTTAGCATTAATGCAAATAATATCGTATCGAGTGAACTTAGCAACGTACCGTACCGTACCGCACGCATCAAGGCATAGGTACTTCAACTTGTTTACGCAATTTCAGGCCATCGATGTATTACCATAGATGCGCTTATCGCACACGTAACGAATAACGATTGGAACTTTTTCACTTCATAAGGTAATTATTGTGAAGTTACTTTATTTCCTAGTAAACAATATTCTCATCGATATTTTTGAACGATTAGTAGTGTATCGGAATATTTTTCGTAAAACATTTTGCATAGACATTAGACAATTTCCACAATAGTGCAGTGTCTATTTCAGTGACTTAGATTTATATCAAGTCGCATTCTTCTAGCTTGCAAACTTGTTTACGTGCCAGCCCGAGCGGTCACCGGCGACCGCGAGAACAATAGAACTGATAAGCTATTGTTTCTGGTTTTTTCCACTATTGAGGTAATAAATATTATATTTTTCAATTATTATCGATTGAAACGAACTTACTTAAGCTTGTTGTCTATTGTGGTCATTTATAAGTATGTCTTATCTAGCGAGGCGTAAATCTAAACCTACGGTTAAAAAATGTATCGAGTCGTCTTATACCATTAATAATTTACCTAGTTTGCGTCGTAAACGTACTATTGCATATAATCGTATAGCGAAAGCCTTGGACGTCGGGAACTCAGCTCAGTCTGACCAATCAAAGATCGAATTGTTTCTTTCGTATTGTCAAGAATTAAAATTTATTGCTAATGACTTTCAAGAGGCGCATTTTATAATTTTAGATCTTTTGAAAGATGACGTCGACGACAAGGATGACGAGATTCAGGAGATGTTCGATGACATGTACTTTCAAGTAGTTATGTTGCAACGCAAATTTGAACCGTGTGATCAACCGATTGACCCGCGGCGCGAGTCAGTCGCAGCTGCGCCCGCTAGCAATATACGTTTACCGAAGATTTCTTTACCGACGTTCTCAGGAGATATAAAATTGTGGCAAGAATTCATTTCAACTTATAACGCGTTGATTCACGAGTGTTCTCAATTAACTAATATTGAGAAATTTCATTATTTAGTTTCCGTTTTACGCGGTGATGCCTTATCGTTAATCCGAACTTTTCCTGTCGCGGCAGAGCACTATAATAGCGCTTATGATGCGCTCAGAAAACGATACGAGAATAAACGCGAATTAGCTTTTACATGTTGGCGTGACATTTTGGAAGTTAATTTTAAATTAGGTAACGCTCACGATTTTCGAAACTCGCTCGATACTATCGAAGAAAATTTAACTATATTAAAACAATTAAATTTACCTGTCGAGCAGTGGGATTTTATTCTTAGTTATCATATTTTAGCGAAGCTCGATCCTAAATTAAGACGCGAATTAGAAGAAAAACATAGTGATGTGGATCTTCCATCTTATATCCAAATTAGAGATTTTTTGCGTTCAAAATGTGAGGCTTTGATTCGTGATACTCATTTTACCGACCGTACCGGTAATAATAAATCCGCGCCATTGTCTAAAGAGTTTCCGATAAATTCGTTGAGATCGAAGCGACAAAATGTCACACTAGTTTCTTCTCATACTAGTACTGGCGCTGCACGGAACGGCAGCCCTACTAAGGTATCGTCCACATTACCGCCTGGTCGTAAGTGCTCTTATTGCGGCGATAAACATAGCATAATGGCATGTCAATCTTTTCTTTCAAAATCGATGGATGAACGTATGGCCGTGGCCACTGATAGGAAATGGTGTTACAACTGTTTGAACGCATCACATTCCGTGCAACAGTGCACTTCAATATTTTCGTGTAAACGATGTAAACGTAAACATCACACCCTTCTGCATCGCGAGTTACCGAAAATTAATTCCGTGTCATCCGATGACAAGTCGAGTTCAACGACCTTAGTATCGAAGGAAATTTCTTCTCCGTCTCCGACGACGGTGCTACTAGCGACCGCCATAATACAGATTCGCGACGCATCCGGCGAATTTTATAGTTTTCGCGCGCTTTTTGATACCGGAAGTCAAAATAACTTTATTACCGCTCGAGCTGCACAACAGCTGCGCTTGCAGCCTATCGCTACTTCTGTCAACATTCTTGGCCTAGGAGGTAATCCTGCTGCGGTGGGCGGCGTGATTACTTGCGATGTAGGTGTTAACAATAACGATAAATTCCGTCTTGATATGTTCGTTGTTCCGAACATATGTGGCGAGCAACCAATAGCGAAACTCAACACGAACGGGTGGGAAGTTAAAACATTACCGCTTGCTGATCCTGGTTTTGACATTCCTGGTCCTATCGACGTTTTGTTGGGTGCCGATGTTTTCGCTGAGTCGCTTCTTGAGCAACGTATAAAGGGTACCGCTTCTCAACCACAAGCATTCAATTCTATATTCGGATGGCTGCTCCTAGGTAAAAGTAAACTCGCTTCGTCATGTTTGTTAGGTATGCCTGCTTCTCAGGCTCTTGACAATAATTTAAATACTATCGTTCAACGTTTCTGGGAAATCGATAACGTTCCTTCTTCCTCTCGTCTTTCTCCAGAAGATCAATTGTGTGAAAGTATTTTCACCAATGATCACTATCGTGACGAGACGGGCAGATACTTCGTTTCTCTTCCTTTCAAGGATAACGGAGAGACAATTTTTGAAGGCTCTAGAGATATAGCTCTTCGACGCTTTCATGCTATTGAAAGACGTCTATCACGTGATCCGGATCTTAAACAACAATATATCGATTTTATGACCGATTATAACGAAAGTGGGCATATGTCATTAGTGTCTGCTAAACAAGTCGGGCACGGTAGGTATTATATACCGCATCATTGCATTCTGCGACCAGATAGCGCGACGACTAAGCTTCGTGTCGTCTTCGATGCGTCTGCTAAGGATGCTACAGGCAAATCACTAAACGACACACTACTGACTGGTTCAAAATTGCAGTCCAATATTGTTGAGATCCTTCTTCGTTATCGTGAACATGAAGTTGTTTTCATGTGTGATGTTCGTCAAATGTATCGTCAAATTAATTTAGTTCCTCATCATCGCAATTATCAGCGTATTTTCTGGCGTGCTCATCAAGATGAGCCCCTTCAAGAGTACATCTTGAATACCGTAACGTACGGAGTTTCTTCTGCTCCATTTCTTGCATGTCGCGTCATCCAGCAATTAGCCAACGATGAAGGTCACAAGTACCCGAAGGCTAAAACCGTTTTAACTTCCGATATATATGTCGATGACGTCATTACCGGAAGTTCTTCGCTGGAGGAGGCACGTGACATAAAATCACAGATTATCGCTCTTATCGGTCGTGGTTCCTTCGAGCTGCGAAAATGGGTAAGTAACTGCCCTGAACTTCTGAGTGATCTTCCCTCAGAGGTTTGTCTATCGGAATCTAGGACTTTTACCGAAGCGACAGACACAACCGTCAAGGTTCTGGGCCTCAAATGGGAGCCTGCCTCGGATTCGTTTGTTTTTAACGTTCAACCGACAAACCTTTCATGCACCAAACGAACGATTCTAAGTGAGGTGGCTAGAATCTTTGACCCTTTAGGTTTTTTGTCCCCATTAACAATTCTTGCCAAGATTTTAATTCAAAAACTTTGGATTATAGGTTCATCGTGGGATGAAACTCCTCCACCGGAGATTGTTTCTCAATGGAACAATTTCTCTTGTCAGCTTTCTTTAATTAAGAACCTAAAGATTCCACGTAAATTCTTTAGTAAAAACGCTTTATCGTATCAATTACATGGTTTCTGTGATAGTTCTGAATTAGCGTATGGCGCTGTCATTTATCTACGTGTGACCTTGTCTGACGGTTCTATACGTGTTTTTATCGTTTGTGCAAAGGCTCGCGTTGCTCCTCTTAAGAAGCAGTCGCTGCCTCGCTTAGAGTTGTGCGGAGCCGTTCTACTCGCCGATCTCATGAAGTTCGTTAGGGATACCTTACGGATTCCCATACATGAGCTTTATCTATGGTGTGACTCCACTGTTACCCTGGCTTGGTTGCGATCGCCTTCGTCGCGATGGGCGACTTTTGTCGCAAATCGTGTCAGTCATATCCAGGATATCGTACCTACCGAGTGCTGGAGGCACGTTCCTTCTTCTACGAATCCCGGAGACGTCTGTTCACGTGGCCAATTGCCCAACGATCTATTGAACAATTCGCTATGGTGGGCGGGGCCTAATTGGCTGTCCCAATCACCTTCTCATTGGCCAGCAGACATATCGAGGACCCATGCTAACAATGATGTGGTCTTATCTGAACAACGTCGCGTGGCTCTCATAATCGATAAAACCAATACCGATCAACAACCGTCCATTATCGATCGAATGTTCGAGAAACATTCATCTCTTAACAAAATTTGTCGCATTTTAGCTTATGTTCATAGATTTGTTAATAACGCGCGCCATACAGGATTATCATACGAAACTAATTTTATTACCGAAGTCGAGCGTCATCGTGCGCTACTTATTATCGTTAAACACTTTCAAAATCGCTATTTTTCTTTAGAAATTTCAAACTTAAAGCAAGGAAAATCATTACCGCGTAGTTTTCGAAAGTTAAATCCATTTATCGATAATTTAGGTATTCTCAGGGTGGGCGGACGTCTCGCTCACTCAGGCTTAGAATTTGAACACAAACACCCTGCCTTGTTACCCAGGAAGTGTGTTCTTACAACAGCCGTAATCGAATCTGTTCACCGAAATAACTTTCATCCAGGTCTGAATACGACTCACTATTTAATTCTACAACAATTTTGGATATTTGCGGCAAAACGTGCGATTCGAAATCAACTTTCGAAATGTATGCAATGTTATCGTCTTAACCCGAAACCTTTACAACCGTTTATGAGTGATTTGCCTGCTTTTCGCGTCAATCAAACGAAGGCGTTTTCGGAGGTAGGTGTTGACTTCGGCGGGCCTTTTCGAATCAAATTAGGTACCCATAGGGGCGCTAAGCTAGATAAGGCCTATTTATGCTTGTTTGTGTGCCTAAGTACAAAAGCCGTACATCTCGAAGTAGTATCTACTTTATCGACCGATGGTTTTATCGCGGCATTGCGTCGATTCGTTTCTCGCCGCGGTCGATGTAACGTTATCCATTCGGATTGCGGTACCAATTTCGTAGGCGCGAGCACACAACTCGCATCATACGTAGAACAAGCCTCGCAAGCAGAGCGAATTTCTTTTAAATTTAATCCCCCTTCTGCCCCCCATTTCGGAGGAGCATGGGAAATTCAAATCAAAGCCGCAAAATCGCATTTGTATCGTATCGTTGGTGATCAAGCTTTGACGTTTGAAGAACTTGCCACGCTCTTTACTCAGATCGAATCCGTTTTAAATTCCAGACCTTTGTGTCCACTGAGTTCGGATCCTAACGATTTAAGCGTCCTGACCCCGGGTCATTTTCTAACGTTGGAACCCTTAACCGCGGTTCCAGATCCAGATTACACTAACGTTAAAATTCATCGATTGAACCGATGGCAACTTATTCAATCTTTTCAACAGCAGTTTTGGAAACGTTGGAAGCATGAGTACTTACATGGTTTAACTCAGCGAGCGAAATGGACCAAAGATTCAAAACCGTTAACCGTAAATTCTATCGTGTTGATTAAAGATACCAATCGACCTCCTCTCCACTGGCCGCTGGGACGCGTAGTATCACTACATCCTGGACCAGATGGAGTAGTTCGGGTGGCAACTATTCGAACTCGTCATGATCATCTGATCAAACGACCTCTGGTCAAACTATGTCCTCTTCCTATGGAGTGACAAATAGATTACAGTAACGTTTAGTTTTAGTAACGACCTAGTAGTTTAAGTTTAGTACCGTAAGTTATGCATATTTTATCGTTTCTTTTAACAATTTTAGAAAATCCCAGTTGGTATTTTGGTGGGCGGAATGTATCGTTTCTATAGCAATTCAAATTTCATATTTACCGCGCGTCAACTTGTCACCTATCGACACACAACGATTAGCCAATCGCATGCGAGACATGATCCTGTGACGCGCGAGAGTCGCTATTCGCGCTCCGCCCGCGCCATCCAGATCGTTTCGAAACTTCATAACGCGTGCATCTAATTTGCACATTACCGCGACCGGGAGCTCGGTCTACCGAATTACTTGTGAATCGTGTATGGACATTGAACTGTGGAATCCTAGTGCTAATCCTAACGTGGTAGCCGGCCGGCAGAAAACTACCCAGATATCTACCGAACCAAGGAGCATTTTGGCGAACTTACTGATCCTGCAGCACAGCAGCGGCTCCAGCTGATCGGGTGAGTGCTCAGTGCTTTTGGTCAACAATCGTTGTAACGTCGAGGATTCTTTTCTCGTCCCCAGATGTGACGAATTGACGGGATTACCGATTAACTTTCCTTTCAAACCGCGTCAATATCGATACAGTATGCTCTTATCGCCACCAACTTACGTAGCCGCCAACTGCCTATGAATCAACATCTCTGATAATACATTATACAATTGAAGTCGATAATGGACAATCATCGACTCTACACTTCTCTAACCAAACGTTTGGACTCTGTATCATACTAAAAAAGCAGTCTAACTCCTTTAACCAATTAAAATGTTTACAAAGATCAAATACATGAAAAACAGACCTCTGAACATAAGACAGTACGTACATACCCTTTAAAACATGGCCCCCTTTTTGGTGCAGTCAGCGCTTATATTCCTAAAAATACAAGATAATTTTACCGAAACTAAATTTTAAGTATATATAATAGTAAGTTTTATGCCTTACGAAATTGTTAGCTACCCTAAAAGCTATGCTTGCTGATATGAATATTCAAAAATATTCATTGCATTTCAAAATATTACTTTCTATGCTTACAAGAAAAATTTGGTATGCCATATATTTAAATATTTTAAACGCTTTATTATCTATTTATTTTATGATCTCGATTAAAATAATATTATATTGTAACTATTTAAATAATAGCTACGAGTATTTCCATAAGACTATTAATTAGTAAACAATGTGATTTGCACATGATCGTATATATAAATAACATTTGCGTATATATAAGAAATTAGGTAGTGTATTTATATTATTTTTTATACTTACTAAAGAAATTACAAATTATAATGTCACTTAACAGCGGATATGAATTATGCAGGTAACAGGGATTCATATTGACGTGATGTATTATAAATTTATAATGGCATAATTATTATGTATATTTTGTTCTGTATCATATTATATATTAAATAACATCTGAAATAAATAAACATTGTATTAAATAATTTGGACATTACGCAAAGTATCTAAGTAGTAAGTACCTACATTTAAAATGATAAACACGACACAATACAAACAATCAAGCAATAAAGATTTTATTTTAATTCTGGATATTGATAGTCTGTCAAAAAAGTGAAGAAATTAAAAAGTGGCAGCATCGTAGTGTCATCCCTTTGTTCTTAGATTGATTTGATTTCACTTATTTACAGACTAGAGAACACTCTATTCTTGAATCGAATAGTCACGCAGCATGCTACTCGTAGCCTGAGAGCTCTAGATAAATATTCAGAAAAAGTCAAAAGCAATACCTTCTTGTTTTGCTCACTTGTAGTAACTTACAAGTATTTGAAATGTTTGTAACATTCTAGTAATGAAATGTAAACATTACGTAGTGATGTTCCATTCTCACGACCTACTGTCGATAGATGAGAATACTTACAAAAACGTTAATCTAACCGGGCTATTGTTATAATTATTGAATCTTATTTGCTTGATTTATGGCTGATTGTGTAGCTTTTTGTTATTTCCTACTAATTTGGTTTTGAATAAAAGGACACCTTAGTACTTTAGTAGTTTAGGTTTATTAATAATAAAATCTTTCAAAGGAGTTTTAACTTTAAAATCACTTTATTGATAAAAAGGAAACACGTGATACAAAATCAATCTTCATGATACAAATAAATATTTTATTATGTTTATATATTTCAAATCGGACATAAGTTATTCGAAGAATTTGCATATAATGGCTCGCTGGGACCGCAATCAAAGTGAAATTATAGGCAAATGAACCATCTCACATTCATATTTGCGATGAAATGCAAATATAATCACTTGTGATTACAAGTCATTTACACACTAGAGTGGAGACATAATATTCCGATGCATAATACATCGATAGTTAATTTTTCATCCAAATAAATTTATGTGTCTTGATTAAACTAAGTAGAATAATATCTACCTAACTAGTAAACCTTTTAAACTTCAACGAGAATACTATTGATGGTAATTGATGAAATTCATATTATGGTAATTTTGTTTGTATTTTTTTCACTAGATAGGTTTATTTTAGATACTAGTTTTAAATATTTTTGTACCTGTAAATTAAAATTTAAAGAAAAAAGAGAGTGTCAAAGAAGCATTAGGCATCGCAGTTTCTAAATAAAAATTTCAATAAACTACCAATTATACGCAGAATATTATCATAGGTACATATCGATTATTATATTTTTCAAACTAGATCGATATTCATTCGACACATTGCTACAACACTATGTTTAATATTCAGGTGGTAACTGGTAGCTGTTTCAAAGTTGGGTTCTGCATAATTTTTCCACTTAATTAACCTAACCAATAAAATGATTACGAGTGTTGTGTAATTTTTAATCCTTCTGTTATGAAACTGTTAGAGTAAAAACAAGACGGTCAAAAGATCTATGTATTATGTAATTCATCATTAACCTCTTGAGACCTCGATTCTCTATAAAATAAGGATTTCTAGAATTTTATTAATGTAAACCACATAATTTAAGAAATAGTTTATTATTTAATAATAATAATAATAATAATAATAAATCCTTTATTATTCATCTCCACAAATTACAAATTATAAAGTGCTTAAAACTATTGCTTACACATGTTATTGTTGTAACTTGTGGGAGATCTGGAGTCTAAACTAGGCCAAGCCTGTAATATAGATCTCCAGGCCCCCCCAAAATAAAACTATTATATTATTATCAGTATTCAGTATACACTTTGCGACACCAGTATAAAGTTACACTCTTTATAATATACCTATATATAATATATATCCGTTGACAATAAATATTTTTAGTTTCTTAATATAAAGTAATAAATAAGATAATCCAAATTGTTTAGGTGCGTGAATGATGTGTGTGTTAGTTTTATGTGTTGTATATACGATTGTGTGAGTAAATAATATGATTACAAGATACCTTTTTTTTTTGTTATATGTAATATATATATTATGAATAAATATGCGAATTTTACATTTTGGCTAATAATAACTTTTCGGTTTCTTCGTAATTAAGACCGAGTAACCATTTATGAATTATATTTTTGCATTCAGTTTTGGTACAGTTTGATATACAAAGATGTTTATTACATTTATTATAAAGTGAGCTGCCCAAATATTTAATAAATCTCTGAGCAAAAAATGTGTGGACGGCTGTGGGTTCACAGGTAGCATAGCTACGCCTCGTGTGGGCAATGAGTGTTCTACGACCTTCTGTGGGTATTTTACTATGTGTATATAGCAGAGTATGGTATATATAAAGTTGACGAACAGAAAGGACTTGGGCGTCTTCGTATAATTTAGTTGTAGGATATAAGCGAGGTTTTGCAAGGCTAACTTTAAGTAACATTCTTTGGGCTCTCTCGAGGGTTAATAATTTAGATTTGGAAGCTCCACCCCATGTAGTGATACAATACGATATTATAGACTGTACTAATGCCTCATATACTGACTTTATAATCTGTCTATCTGCCACTTCCCGTAGTGTTTTAAAAATGTAAGACAGTTTCCGAATTTTGTTACTCAAGGAATTGATGTGGTTCTCAAAGGTTAGATTAGAGTCAATCTCAATACCCAGATATTTTATAATATTAACACGAGAAATTTTGGAACAGTTGCAATTTGATGGTTCAGAAAAATTGCATTTGTGTACATAAATTTGGTTCTTGAGATTGATGACTTCTTTCCGGTTTTGAATTGAAAACACAATGTATTTTGTTTTATCCTCATTTAAAGTAAGGGAGTGGGATGATAACCAATGGCACACTTTATTAAATCCTATTTGAGCAGATTTAAAAACATCTTCAAATGAGTCTCCGTAAAAGGTAAGAGCCGTGTCATCTGCATATGCAGAGATGCGGCAGTTTTGGAGGTTAAGTGCACAGAGCTGGTTCACATAGCAAAGAAAAAGAGTTGGACCCAATATGCTTCCCTGCGGTACCCCGTAAGTGACCGGCAGTTCTTCGCTAATATTATCGCCAATTTTTACGGATTGAGTTCTGTTTCGCAGATAATCTGATAACAGTGACAATGGAGTTCCTCTGATACCGTGAGCTTCTAGTTTATCTACAAGGCAGGGGACAGAAACAGTGTCAAATGCCTTAGCAAGGTCCAAAAATATAGTAACGCATTTCTTTTTATTATCCAATTTGTGAACTATAAAATTAACAAGATCTAGTACTGCATTGTTTGTTGAACGGCCCAGTCGGAAGCCATATTGTGAGTTCGATAGTAGATTGTTTTCTTCTAAATATTTAACCAGCCTAGTATTTATAAGACGTTCAAATAATTTTGATATTGTAGGTAAAATCGCAATTGGTCTATAATTGTTGACACTGGTTCTGTCACCTGACTTGTAGATTGGATGAACTACAGCCTTCTTAAGGGCATCTGGGAAGACTCCGTCATCAAAGCAGCGATTTATTAGATCAGTCAAAACTGGTGTTATAGAAGCAGACAGTTCTTTCAGGATTTTAGCACTTATACCATCAGCACCAGGCGAGCAGTCACTTTTTAACAGTTGAATTGTTCTGAATATTTCCTGATGGTCCGTCGGTAAAAGAACAAAAGAATTACTTGGAGGATTCAAAGTTTTTTCAAATTGTGGAATGTTAGTATTTTTCAATTTGTCTGATAGATTTTTTCCTATATTAGAGAAGTATAAGTATAAGTATTTGAAGACGTGAATGGAACAACACGATAAGTAATGTACAGTAAAATTACCTTTCTTTTGCATAAATATTAAATGGAGGCTTTAGGGCCGGAAAATTTGTTTGGAATAACAAAAACTGTTAATGTTATGTGTGGCCAGATATATTAGTCAGGTGATGAAGTGATAAGTTACAAAATTTGTTGACATTATAGGAGAAATGTCCGTGTGTTACAAAATATTAGTTATTGTGTTTATCCACTCACGATTCATGCTTGCTTAACAGCTCGTCTTGTATGCTCACTTTAAATTAATTCTGATCTAAATAAAAATAATGGGCCAAGTGCGAGTCGGAATCGCACACAAAGGGCCGTACCATTATAGAGCAAAATTAGGCCATAAATTGTGTTTTTTGTATGGGAGCCCCCCTTATTTTTTTATTTTATTTTAATATTATTATTAAATATTAAAGTACACATATAACTAAGAATTTTGCGAAAAATTCAAGTACCTACCTGTTGCCATTTTTGATATAGAGCAAAAAAGGCCAAAAAAATCACGTTTGTTGTATGGGAGCCCCCCTTAAATATTCATTTTATTTTATTTTTAGTATTTGTTGTTATAGCGGCAACAGATATACATAATATGTGAAAATATCAAATCTCTAGCTATTACCGTTCTTGAGTTACAGCCTGGAAACAGCAAAAAAGGCCAAAAAAATCACGTTTGTTGTATGGGAGCCCCCCTTAAATATTCATTTTATTTTATTTTTAGTGTTTGTTGTTATAGCGGCAACAGATATACATAATCAGTGAAAATATCAAATCTCTAGCTATTACCGTTCTTGAGTTACAGCCTGGAGACAGACAGACAGACAGACGGACAGACAACGAAGTCTTAGTAATAGGGTCCCGTTTTCACCCTTTGGGTACGGAACCCTAAAAACCGACTAAATGAAAGTTCTATTGTATTTCTGTACTGCACGGTTTATGCCTCTTAAAATTAGTACCATGACAGCCTGCCTCACTTATACTGTGTTGACATTTATATAAAAGGAGTGTACGCCTGATCTAGAAAGGAACGGTCTAAATATACCTACTGAAATATTATTATGTTTATGTTTAAAATTAATAATCATGGAAGCAAGCGTCTTAAACGTGACTCCGTTTCAAACGGATGGACGGACAGGTCTTTCGTTTCGTAATATCAACAAATCACGATTATACATAATAGGAAGTCTCTTCTTTTCGAGAATTATGGAATACTTGTACGATAAAATATTATGGTTATTTCTTGTTCGAATGGTGCTCTGTAACAGGGCAATTTTTCTAGCCTTTGTATTTCATACATAGGTTGGTAAAATCATTTTCCTTCCTGAAAGTCGTTGAAGTCGGATGAAAAGTGTTGCTTTGAGTTAAAAGGTAGTTAGCTAATAATATTTTTAACCATTAAGTAGCTAAGTAGTTAAAGATGACCTTTTTGGCGTGCCCCGGGTTAGGGTCTGGGGATGTGCCTCGGTAAAAGGGGCACTCCGGGGGTATGTGTGACTGGCAGTCAGTCAACCCCCTAAAACCACCTGCGGTTTGCCATCAGCCGCCATTCACAAGGGACCTGACTTCCTAGAAGTAAAGGATTACCTTTTTTTTGATGCGCAGGGGAAACCCTCATGGGTTCCCCTGGTTGGGTATGTGCCTCAGCACCCCGGGGGTATGTGAGACTCCTACTCACTATAACCACCTGCGGTTCGCCTTCAGCCGTATAAAGGAGGGATGTCCCGGATTTATCTAACACGGGACTCCCTCCACGACGGCCGGTCTACCTCAATATGGACCGGGCTTCCACCAAAGTTAGGGAACGCGGAGAAGTAAAGGATTACCTAGTCTAGTAGATGCTAAATTGCTTTATATGCAAGTTGGTATTATGCTTTAAAAAGTATATTGTAGAGAACTTCACAGTAGTAACGCCTAATTCCAAATGCCTATTTAACTACAATACTGTTTCATCACCGTGCGAACAAGAAGAGAAAAGTTGATTCGTTACACTTGAAGATAATTCGCTACGTCTCATAATAGACCTAGTTAGATTTTGTCACGCTGTTCCTAATTCGAATGCGTTATTATCTATGCCACAGATAATGCCATATACTCTTGATGATAATGCCATAGACTATTGTCTATGATCATGTGTGCTGATGAACAGATTAAACATTAGCAAGTAGAGCAATTTAAATTGTCGCTCAGATACGCAAAGCGCTTTGTACTGTGTACATTTTCCCATTGCTACGTCAATTATATTATGTCTCCCGGTTTTGGCAGTAGAGTTTTCATCAAGGTCAGGTAAGAAAGATTTATGTTTATAGCACTCAGTGTGTGTACGCACTCTTTATTCTCATCCATTCCATCCATTCATCCATTAATGTCGAGTGGCCGCCACAAACCAATAGAACGAATGACTGACAATGCTGGATGATCCTGTGTAGGAACGATTTTTTAAATCCCAATTCGAGGCTTGGATAAAAAATACTGCTTTTGAATTATTCAAATACTAAGGTGCACTCTTCTTAATGGTTTATTCCAATTTGGATGGAATGAAGTACATATTTCTATAACTCCATGATGAAACATAGACACGCCGTGTTGTAGAGTACCTTAAAAAATGTAGTAATTTGTCATTGTAATTTGCAGCAATTTACAGGCATGCACTTAGCTATTATTATTGCATTTAACATGTATTATTAAGTAATTTATAATGTGTGTACCCACTCACGTCTTATGTCGTTAGCCCAATTAGATAAAATCACCGAGATGATCACACATCTGTTTCCTTCTTAATGAGAATGGATTAGGTAATAGCTTTTCTTTGGTTCGTTTTGTCCTTTTGTTTCATGGTCTTAATATAGCTTGCATTTTGCAGCAACAGCAGGTTTAAATGTTTAGCTGTACTAATAAACCTATAGAAAACTAATTAATACTTATGATATAAAGATTGAACGGCAAATCAAACCGCAAAACTTCATTAACAAAAACAAAATGTGTATTAAATAGCTTATCATTTAGATTATAGGTTAGGTAGGTTAATAATCGAGGGTTAATCAAAATTATTCAGAAATTAACGTAACGTATCGTACAAAATATGACGTGTTTCGAATTCCCAGACTTTAGTTTTTACGCATCAAAAACGGATTTAACCATGTTTAAAATTATAACACATAATATTATAGTTATTAATATGCATAAAGGCTATTAGGCAGTAGGTCCATAATTAATATTAGGTACTTACCTCTCAATAAAGATATTTTTACACCTTTTCAGTTTCAACTATACAGTTTCTATTTCAACATACTATCGTTTCTAAGCACTACGCTTTAACTCAATATTAATTACGTATTCTGTTGTGATTTCAAAATATTTTAACACGACATAATTATATATATTCATTTCATAACATTTTAAAATCTTTGACAAATTACAAGAATAATTATTATTGTTGACAAATAATAACGGTAACACCTTGAGCTGACCTTTAGATCACAATTAATATGCACAAATGATGAATGTTATAACTTATAAAATATTAAGCTAAATTCTCTTCATATTTATTTAAATAATTTAAATAATATCTGGATCAAATATTGCAAACTTTTTTTAATTTCAAATTTCTGACGATCCAGGGTATCCTTTAGTCTCTATCATTAAAGTAGGTGGTGATAGTCACTTTCATTATTATTTTACTATCTATCAGATAGTGTATACCCGTCCTAATAATACGTGGTCCAAATATCTAACGATAAGCTAATGATGATTGCGTCGAGGTAAGTTCGGAGGGCCTATACAAGCGGCAAGCTGAACGCTAACGCTAACGCCACAAAATGTATGGGATTTGACATTAGCATTCGCTAGCGAAGCGATGACTTGTGTGAATCCCATACATTTTGTGGCGTTAGCGTTGGCGTTTACGATAATCGCTTGCCACTTGTTTACTAGGGCTGGTAAGAAATGATGATTCAACAACGGAAGCGTAAAATAGAGGCTAAGATGTTGTCGTTTGTTGGAGTTGCTAAGAAATAAACACATTTGCATATTCCATAATATTAGGTTTTATAACATTTTAAATGATTTATCTACCTAATACGGTGTTTTAAGCTTATACGTTATTATACTATAGTATTTTCATTAATACTTTTTTTAAATATCTAGACACGCGGTAGCTTAGCTTATTTACACTCGTTTACGCAAAGTGTGCGTAGACAATAGGCTACTTGACCTAATTTTTTTCTTCATGCTAATCGCTTCTTAATCATTAATTTTCACGAAATAAACTAATATTTTATTATTTTACACAGTAAAAACCCATAAAAATGTTGATTGAAAAATACGCCTTATAAATGGCGCCGAAAACACTGTCCGCCATAGTGTGACGTCATGCTGTTTGTATTTTAGAGTCTCTTTAATTAACATTTTTTTATGTGCTAAATGTACGAGTCATAAGGTGCCCAAAAATTATAAAAGAATTAAATAAGAAATTAGAAATCATTTGTAATGTTGAAAACTTTTGGAGAAAAGTTTTGGCCATTTCATTTCCCGTCTACAATAAATGGAGATAATATATAAAACTGGTGTTTTATTTGAATTACTCAAGAAAATATATTTTGCAAATCTTTCTAGGCTTATTCTTATTATTTATGTACAAATAAACTTACACATAACGAGCGCGATAAATAAAAGATATTAAATTACGAACATGATGACGTCACATCCAAATCGGAAGTACTGCAAAAGCGTTTTAGTCAGTACAAATCATATTTTCATAAAATCATATTTTTAAATCGACTTTATTTATCAATCATAAGCTTTTATTTGATGATAAGGGTGAAATACGGTTTCCTACGCCAAGTTCTACTAGAAATATGCATTTGTTCAATGAAATTGAATATAGGTCAAGTAGCCTATTAGTGTAAATTAAGTTTTTACAAAGGTCGTGCGCTATCCTGGTTCATTATTTAGTGTAAGTATAACACATAAATATTTTAATTAAAATACTTTTAATAAATAAATACTTATTATATTTATTTGCAGTAGCAGGTTAGCTACCGTATTCAAAAGCAAAGCGGGACCGTATTCTCTAAGTCAAAATGAACAATGCAATGGAATGAAATGCATTTTCCGTGGGAAGTTTTGTCAAAAACAAGCTTTCACCATCCCACGACCATTACAGTTTAGATAACCGTCACTAATTAATTAAATTACGCTACATCAAATCACAATCATCCTATGGAACCAAAATGTCCTCTTTCCAACAAAGAAGACACAACAAAATTGGTTCATAAACGATAAAGTTATCCGCGAACAAACATAAAAAAGCGTAATAGGTCATATTGAGAAACCTCCTCTTAGAACTCTGTTTAAAATGCCCGAACTTTTGTTAATCTTCAGCATAATACTAGTTTAGAGTTTAGACTCTGGAGTCTAGTAGATGTTCATCGTCGTGCAGTTTTATATTATAAAGATGGAACGGACTACTGTTGCCCATGGACACTCGCAGTATCAGAAGAGTAATTGCAGGTGCGTTGCCTGCCTTTTAAGAGGCAATACACTCTTCTTTTAATTAAGCTTCTTTTAATCTCTCTTCTTTTAATTAATTTAAGATTAAGCCTATTTTGAAAAGGGAACGGTTGTGATTGCAAAACTAAAATTTCTGTTAGAATTTTAAATTGTAGAGATTCATATCTAAGTCACCAACCCTGTGATAGCTACTTGGTCTGCATAAATCTTCATAAATTACAACAAATTACTCGTCTCTGGTATGATTTCATTCATGATTATGCACATTTTTAAATTAATTAGCAATGATATTTAAAAAGCAATTACATATTTGTTAAATAACATCCGCTGATCTAGTTAAATTATTGACGTAGCTATGATTCCGTTTAAGCGGCCATCTTCGTTTCAGCCTATGCCAAAAGTTATGCAAGATTTTTGCACAACCTGTTAAAATTAGACATCATGAACTGTAGATCAATTCGTCGCGATTAGACTTTTCTGAGTACTACGCACTCATTCTTCTTCATGTTCTTAAATTGGCTCCTTGGTAAGTGGCCAATGAACTTGTTAATCAAAATGTTTTGTCAATTTCGATAGTAAAGTTTGATGTGAAAATATATGGGATTTAATCCCTCATCACACCTTTCTTTGAGAAAGGTTAAGTTAATGATGATTAACTTTCAATTTAATGAAGAAATTGACAGATAATGTATGAGACTTAAGTCAAAATTTTTAATTAATTTTATATTTTAAGTAAGCGGCAGTATTAAGTGTTATCAGTTAGGGTACTTGCTTTCATTACCTATGTCAAATCCCATATTATATTTTTGATATCTAACTTAACTATCGAATCTGGCTAATGCATTTTTGACTAGATTTAGACTAGACTACATCTGGTAGCATTTGGATAGCATGGATGCGAAGTGTAGCCTTTTTTCTCTGGTGGATAAGTGAAGAATTAAATCGATAGAGAAATAACACTGACATTGACTTAATACGAAGAAAATGTAAGTCATGTTTACACAAGGATAGGCAGGTTGAGCAGAGACCACGAATACCGAAAATAGCGTAGGACCAGTCCTTCGCTCGATGGACCCACTATTTGAAGAAAATGAATGAGGGCTGCCCAAGATTGGGATGGATGGCGATTGTAAGTTTAGCAGCAGAGGGTGATAGACTGATAATGATGACGATGCCTCTCAAAAGTATAATATTCTTGGCTTAGTATACTTAATTGTA
Source organism: Plebejus argus (assembly GCA_905404155.3). Taxonomy (NCBI): domain Eukaryota; kingdom Metazoa; phylum Arthropoda; class Insecta; order Lepidoptera; family Lycaenidae; genus Plebejus; species Plebejus argus. The sequence goes on along the minus strand of FR989931.1, from coordinate 16,385,497 downwards.
CTACATCAACTATTACGCCATGATAATAATTAATTTTGATAGTGACATGTGCTCGTACATCGTAATAACTAATAACTCTACAATGCTTTTTTGGCGCGTAGCCAAAATCAGAAGTTACCGCGCCTTGTATAGTGGCAGTAGAGGGACATTATATAAGGCGGTGTTACTTTCGTTGATTCATTCAAGTGAAAACTGTCCTCTTAAGGCCGTCACAGATTTAGCTATAAACATATTAATATATATTATAGCTCAGTCTGTGACGGCCTTAATACTTTTTTATATCACACTTACACAAAGCTATAGTTACCAACTTATTAATAATTTATGTGGCTATAATTTTATTATTATTTCAAACATAATTGCTGATTAAGTTCATTTGAAGATCTACGAAGGCTTGGTGAATGATGTGTTCGGAATATAAAAGCTTGACCCTAGAAAGCGAAAGCTCAAGTACTAACCGTGACTCTTACCTCCGTGGGGTTAGAATCTAGATACTGGTCATTGTACTAAATATACTACGTAGTTAGGTAGTCGCTTATGAGTTATGACCGCAAAAGTTTGTTTTTCGTACGGGAACAGCTGCAGTTTTCCACAAATAAAACTATTTTGTGTCTATACCAGGTGCCCAGAAAGGACACAGTTCCACTTTATTGTCAATTTCTAATTTTAGTTACAACTATATGTATATATTAGTACTACCATGAGTTCTAGTTCATAGTGTATGCAAATTCCATCTAATTCGGTATAGCAGTTTTAACGTGTAAGCAGACAAACTCACTTCCGCAATTTGTAATATTAGTATGTGTAATATGTTTTTCTGTAAAGCTCCATAAACAAATTATATTTAATGACATTAATGGCTATCAATTACTTAATATTGGCTATTAATTTACCTATCATAAAATATAATAAGCAATAAAGTGTTAAATGTATTATACTTAATTAATTTGTATATGTGATTCTCAATTCACAAAACAAGACGTTTATTAGAACAAGGTTAATTTTTGCAATGCTGCAACATGCATAATTTTAATATGGTAAACAAAATAATAATTATAATAATTAGGTATGTTTATTTTATGAAAATGTCATAATTATTAAAAATTTATAACTTAGATTTGATATCATGTTACTATTTAAACAGTATTATACATTTCGATTTTCGAGTGAAGTCCAGTTCCGATGTAGGGTGGCCTTACCTTTAGCTCACTGCTCAGTTAGTCTTAAAGAAACTCGGTATTCTTAGAAGATCGAGACAGTATTTCAGTCCGATCTAACGGCTACAACTCTACAAGGAGCAGGTTTGGCCCCACAATCTCTCTCTCTCTCTCTGTGGCGCCTACAACTCTACAAGGCACAAGTTCGGCCCCACATGGAATCTCTTTCTCCCTCTCTCTCTGGAGTCTGGGCAGGGGCGCTAAAATACCAACTACTCCTTCTGGATCGTACCCAACGAAAGACCGCTCGGATTGTTGACTGCCATAGTGTTTCAAACATGCTGGACCCCTTGGAATTACGGCGAGATGTGGCTTCACTCTCTTTATCGGTTGTTTCACGGAGAGTGTTCCGAGGAAAATAGAATAGAATTTTAAAAAATTATAGGTAATATGCACACTTTTATGAATCGCGGCAATAATAACAATAATTAAATTCTCCCGAAATCGTTTTATTTTAGATGTGTGGATTTTTTTAAATATTTTGATCTACGCCATAACCTGGCTACATACAAAATATTCCTGGTCCTCTTGATAAATAATATAAAATCTCTCTAATTATTGTTATTTCATAACGGATGAGACAGACAAAATGCCGTAGCTTATTCTGTAACGTTACTTAATCATTGCCTGGGGATTATAACAATGTAATTATTGTAGCACAGTATCAGATTAAGCCTGGGGCTCTGTCTATGTTTGGTAATAGTTAAAAGATACAGCATAAAAAGCACTAACGGTAGAGCTTCTATGCTGTATTACTAAGCAGCTTGTGAAAACTTGCGATTTATTTCTAACTTTAACCGAAATAATAAAATCTTTTCATATTAAATTTTTAAGTTTATATTAGGCATCAAACAAAGACAAAACATTTTTAACTATAATGTGTGTATACTAAAATTGTTAGGTAGTTACATTTTTATCTTCAGACTTTAAGCAACTCATCATAATGACATTTAAATCTCCCAAATAACAATACGTTCGAAATCGATTTATTTCAATTACAGTATCAGTTTGGAATCCCATTATATTATTACTTTGGAGTTATGATGCATGGTTATAATGACATGATTGCACGGAGCATCTCTCCGAGTTGAACGCTCGGGGCGAATTCCAGACCATTATGTAGAAACTGAACGTTTCAAGCCTTCATAATGAATGAAATGAAATAATTAATACAACAATAAAATGAAAACTTGTTATATCAGGCGCGATTGTAGTCTAAAATTTTGTAGGGGTGATAAATTTTGGGTGGGAGGGATCAAAAATATTATGATACCTATCTAATAAAACATGTGTCGAAATAAAAGATATGAATTATCTAGATTTTAGGACATGTCTCTAGTGTCACCATCCTGGTCCTAGAACCGGGAATACCTTACTCTAAACTATAATAATAATATTTTGTAACTCGTTATTTTGGGGTATTTTTTATGGACTATTAAGTGATGAATAGCTTATCCAGCAATTGCATATCTGTTGCTCAGTATAAAGTTAGCAGCAGCACCTACTCTCAGCCCATTTACGTTTATGGTATGCCTGAAAAGTCAAAATGGTTTCTAGCTGGGTCATTTTATTGACCACACTTTATGCCTCCTCATGTCATGTTTTTTACATGTACGCATATTATGTAACAGATGTAAGATTGATTAATGCCTAATAGAATCGGCAAATTAATTTAATTATCATCCAATATTTGCAATGACAGGGTCACGGCACTAATCATGCTCTATTCTGCTCATTCAAGCCCAAACATCTATCAAATTATTAGGTACGATTGGTCTAGCACTAGAAAATCCATCGGAGTATTATGAAACTGTATTGTATGAGTTTGTATGACATTACGAGGACTTAATTTGTACGCATTGTTGAAGTCGCATTTAAAGTAACAAATTTTTGCCCACGATCTGTCTGTCTGTCTGTCTGTGTATTGTATTTTGAATTTTGCGCAGACTTAACTTTTAAGATTCTGTAGTTTTTATGTTTTTGATAGACTGGTACGGTTTTTGTACGGTAAGTTTTGTGCAGACTTAATTTTTAAGATTCTGTAGTTTTTATGTTTTTGATAGACTGGTACGGTTTTTGTACGGTAAGTTTTGTGCAGACTTAATTTTTAAGATTCTGTAGTTTTTATGTTTTTGATAGACTGGTACGGTTTTTGTACGGTAAGTTTTGTGCAGACTTAATTCTTAAAATTCTGTAGTTTTTATGTTTTTGATAGACTGGTACGGTTTGTGTGTGTGACATACAAAGTTTCACCATTTTGTTTTACCCCCCTTCGGCCCTTAAAATTTCCATGGATTTCAGAGGCAGTATTGAAAGGATTCCCTTTTCGAAAATTATACTGGGACTATAGTCTATACGCGCCGAAATTCAGCCCATATTAAAACTCGATGCTAAAAGAATAAACTTCTAGTCATTACAAAACAAAAATTTAGAATCTCACAACAAACGGAAATCCTTGGAGCATACAAATTTCCATCACCGACTTTCGGTACCCATTACAAACTAGATTTCAATCTGCTTTAGTCATGTAGGTCTTTTAGGTAGTACGCCTGACCGCATAAAGATAGTAAAGGTCACTTTTACTAGTAGCGCGATATTAAACCTTATATAACGAGAACTTTAACGATTGGAATACAATAAATCATTTCAAAATAATAGACGTCGTAAACTAAACTACAGCAATCTGTGTGATTGATTTTGAATATAATCTTCGCCTAATAAAAAATATCTCCGAACACAAAATCTTTTAGTTTTAATTTGCGTTGGTATTGATCGTTTACTGCGTGCGGAAGTTATGTAATTTTAGAAACGTGGAATCCAATCAACGTGTGAACGGACAAATTTTCCATTAAGCACATGACACTTTGTAAAAACTAGATGTTTCTCGAGACCTTCTTAAGCGTTTAAAAATGTGCATATTTCCGTAAAAAAATCACCAAAAATATTTTCCCCTGTAAACCAGGGGAAAATATTTTCGGTTCTCTACATTTGTGCCATAGCTCAAAATCAGTACAGTAGTTTCGGAGCCTATTCGATGCAAAAAAAATCCTTTACAGTTTACTCTTAAAGGTATAAGAAGGTGTCCAGATGAATATACTTACTAAAAATATTTTTAGTATATTCATCTGGACACCTTCGAGAACAACTATACCGACTTTCAAAACTACACGAATTATTCGGTCTGAATTCCTTAATTTTCCCATACTAATGTGTAAATTAGTAATAATATCATGGGCGAGGACGCTGGCCTCTGCAGACTGCAATACAGTTTACACTAGTGCAGGGGTCAGAGGCTTCTTTATGTATAACAACAGTTTCTAGTTTAAATAAAGATTTATTATTATTATTATCCTATAGGTAGATAATAATATCTACACTAATATTATAAATGCTAAAGTGTGTCTGTGCGCGATTAACGAATTTTGGCGTAACGGAGTTGCAGGCATCACTAAAATATGTAGATTGCACACTCCTATAAAACTGTATTTAGTAAAATCAGTACTGATATAAACAGTAGCGAGTGTTGACCACATTTTATTATGAAGGACCACAAAAGGAATGCTGCCAATTTGTCTACCGTGTTTCATGTGACAGAGAGTATGTGAGATATCAGGTAAGAGATGCCGGTTTTGGCAGACGAGCAATATGAGGGTCATATTATGTCATACGTGGGCGCGGACTTGCGGTGAAAGTGATGATGCGAATACGTTTGCGGATTTAACCCTGCCGAGCTTACGGTCGAGATGATACCAGGCAATAAAAATCATTTTATTCAAAAGTTATTTTTAAACATTCACTTAATTGTCAATCTTAGTTTGTATAGAAAACGATTTTTTGACGAGTTTTTTGATATGGGGTTAATGACCGCTACGGACAGAAATCGGCATTTTGAGAAAGATGCAAAGATGCCTAAGAAGTTTCTACTTTAAGAATTTCTTGATGAAAGTCTCCAAGAAACAAACGTAAGCCCAACGCGTACGAAGTAGACTTACTTCAATCTTATTATTTTAACTTGCCTTCAGGCCTTCCTAGGAAACTTTTAAGGCAGTATAATCAGCATGGCAGCGCCATAATTGCAAACAATGCTAAATCTCTCTAGAGAAAACTTGAGTAGAGCTCAGGTAATACTAATGATGCTAGACGCTAGTAGGTACACAATGCTTAAATGACTTCGGAAGTCGTTACACTAAAACACGTATCTAATGGGGCATAAGATACATAATTATATCGCTTTCGTAATAATTTTATCGCTTCTTTATAGAATCGCCGATCAAAATTTATAGAATTAACATTAGACGAGTCGAACGTCAACGTCATATTATTTACGAACGCTTATGTCAACTATACATTTTGATCGTCGACTCTATAAAAAAGCGATAAAGAAAAGGTCTTGGCTAAAGGGCCTGTAATATATGTATTATCAAATCTGAATAATATATTATTGTAGGATACATTGCAGGCATTGCTTTTGTTCAGCACGCACGATCTGCTGATTATCGAGTGCGTCGGCTAAGTCACGCACTTCAAACGCATTTCATCATAACTAATGATCCAAATAAAAGAGCCAAACAGTCTGATATTATTATAATTATTATGTTATAAGTATGACAAATATTACGCAGGGAGAGTTTCAATGTGATTTCTAGATCTAACATAGATCCTAACGTCAGAATAGAAAAGTGTCTTTTTGCTATATAGGTACTATAGTAATAGTAATTTATTAATTTGTAGAAGTTAGGACATTATTAACAAATAATATTTTTGTTAGTGTATTATAATTATAATGTATAGACGTGCTGTCTTAATATTCGTTTCCTAATAAGGCAAGTAGATAGTCAAAACTGGCTTGTAAGTTGTAGGTAATCGTTACCAAATTTGGTAAGTCAGAGATAATGTTCAAGTGTTGCAAGATCTGCCTCTAAAAAATAAGATTTCATGGGAAAAGTCAAAAGACATTTTCTGTTACACAAACGATTGATCGAACACTATTAGTAAAAGTCATCGAAATCACGTTCGCTGTAGGGCAACAACATAAACCAAGTTTAACCAGATTATAAAATGTCAAAGTACACCAATTTGAAACCGCAAGTGCATAGTATCATTACACAATGGCAAAACATCAACAGACATTGTTATACGTCGCTATGTAACGCGAGCAAAGGGTAAACAGTCGTGGTAACGGAAACGACGGTATTGTTAAATTTAACTCACTGTTTACTTTACTTAATAACTGATTATAAGGCCCAAGTAACTTTTCACAAAAACTTTGAAACCCGTATCGGTTACATCCTAATTATAATACCTCGATAATAGCCTAGATCTTAAGCTATTTTATTTGCTTGAAATATTATGCTGTCCATATAAGAATTATTGAACCTATGTAATGACATGAACTTTAGCAAAAAATAACATTATCTTTTTTCGTTTCAGGTAGCAGCGTTTGTGCTCGTCACCGTATTATCTTTGTCAGTTGCCGAGGAGACAACAAGCAAAGATAAATATGAGGACCAGCTGAACATCATTGAGACCAAACCTTCCGCTCGCTTAGATCCTTACATTAGAAAGGCGCTTCTGAAAGCCCTAAGTGATCTAGAAGAAAATGCAAGCGTCACGACCGACCTGGATTCATCCGATGAAACTACGAGTGATGGCTCCAACACTGACTCCTATGCAACGGAAACTGGCAAAGAAAATATCAAAATCCATTCTTTCATCGTAAATGGTCAAGAAGCATTCACTCAGGGTTCGAACACGTCACCATTCAAGGTGGATAAGAAAATATCTATTTTGAGCTCAACAGCGGGCAACGTGGAAAACGTGAACGGTGATTTAACCCTACCAACGAAGGATCCTTTCGCAGAAATTCTGCAAGCGAGAGAAACTGCAGCCAGCTCACAGCAAGTGAGAAGTATTCAGAGCACACCAAAATCGTCCACTAGTTTCATCAAAGGAAACCACAAATATTCGAATTTTAAGCCCTTCAGAACATCCACGACAACCTCCACCACTACCACTACAACAACAACAACGACAACCCCAAAACCGACGCATAACGATGATGGTGAGAACATCGAGGAGGTAGATAAGAAAGACGTGCAAGTTTATCAGGCTCCACTAGTTGCAGCTTTCACAGTCCAACAAGATGCAAATGGCGTCCCAAAAAATGTTTTCCCTATCTACCAACAGACCAACAATAACCAAGATCTGAAACTGGCTGGCTCCTCGAACTTCCTCACTAATGACTCTAATAAGGGGCAAAATGATTACATTTCTCTACAATTGAGTCTACAGAGAGAACTGGAAGAAAAACAGCGTATCCTAGAAGAGCAACTGAAACTGTTGCAGTTCCACCAGAGACAGCAGGAGCAGATATTGAGACAACAACAATTGCTGATACAACAGAAAGAGGCTCAGAGGCAGCAACAATTGTTGTTAGAACAAGAAAGGTTAAACCGACTCCAACTTGAACAACAAAGGAACAATGTGAACGTGATTAACTTTCAACCGCCCGTTCTGAACAAACCAGTGCCGAATATTCCCATTCCCACAAACAATCCATTGCCCTTAAGTTCTCAAGTTTCAATTCAAAAGAGCGTCACCTTGGATCAAAGTAATATCATTGCGAATCAGCAGCAGTTGCCCAATAGAGAAGCCGTAGACTTCCTTTTGCATTTACGGAATCAGCAACAAAATCAATTTCCATTACAACAAAATCATCTCCCGCAAGGAATAGATACGTTCCTTCGACCAAAACCAACCGTAGCCTTCAACCAGGCTACAAACCTAAACCAGTTGACAGCTTTTGACGACCTACCACAGAGACAGAGCAATCGCGTCTTCCGTCAGGAGAGCGGCGTGGGAAACTTCGGAAACTTCCAGAACAACAATTTTAACCCTAACAACGTGAACAACAACAGATTCAACAATTTTAACCCCAACAACGTGAACAACAACAGATTTTTTCCAGGGAACAGACCCAACCAATTCAATTCTGACTACGAACTGAAGCAGTTGTTGGCACAGAGAGGCATTCATGGGCGAGCGCAGGAAGATTTGAACATCGTGTCCAAAGTTCTATCCTTAAACCATGGGGTTCCAGTCAATAATATCAACAGGCCGTTCGATAGCAGAAGACACATCAGAAGCATCTTATGAAGTGACTTCTTGTATATTCTACCAGAAATTAAATAGTCAACTAAACGATAGGAGTACCTGCAAAAGTACTAATTTTAAATATGAAACAGTTTACATTGTAAGTTATAACATATATTACGTACATGTTTTGTAGCTTGTTTTATATGTTACTCTAACATAAGCAAAACATGATTTTTGCCCAAACAATCATCATTACATAAATTAGTTATGATACACCGAGATATACATAGTACAAACTTTGTATCAGCCATCTTTAGTATGTAATAGAGCTTGTGAGAAATTTTCTTGAACATTAATACAGTAATTTGTACCGATTTCATCTTCACAATAATGACGTGTATTTAATCATGTTCTTGAAAGTTATAGAGACTATATTTAAGATACCCGTCAATATTAACTAAGTACTTGAAAGTCAAACAATAATCATTTAAAAATTGTAATATTTTGGATACCTGTAGTACCTAATACTGTATAACTAAGGTCACTAGAAATAAGTATATTATTTTTTTTATTAAATACGATTCTACGATCTTCTTGACTGTTTTATGGGTTATCTTAATGAGTATTTATTAGGTTTAGTTTTGGTTCATCACCCGAGTGTACCACACAACTAGGTATGTATGTTCAGGTTTAAAAAATTTAAGACAGTTTGTTAAGGATTTTTCTATTTGGTTTATAGCTAAACACGCAAAGGGTTTTTATTAGATTTATACACATTACTACCAAGTGTTACTTTAGAGATAATTGTATAGAATGTATAGAGAATTATTTATTTTACATTTAAACTGCCATAAGTAGTAAGTTAATAAATTAGGGTAAAAGATATAATATTATGTTAATTAAAGAGCCCGCTCTACAATTTAACTGAAGACGAAACTTTCTAGTTCATTCACAACAGTATTTCATAATTTACATAATAATTATTAATACAAAGTTCAACTTGTTTGTGATCAACTGATCACGATTCCTAGCGCTGCGTGTTGCTTCTGAAACAGTTTTATCTATCGTACAAAACATACATAGATACTTAATTACACGGTGTAACAAAACTAAGTGATAATTATACTTTAGAGTTTGTTTCTTGTAGTGAGTTCACTGTGAAAGTAGCAGCGCTGAAAAATCGTTTTTTTTTACTTTTGTATGGGCAAGCGCCTCAACGTAGGTAACGTAGCTAACGAGTTTCCCCATACAAAAGTGAAAAAAAATTTTTGGTCTTTCAGCGCTGCTATTTTCACATTGAACTCTTTGTAACGGCCCGGCCGCATCTGCGTCTATCGTCCGAAGCTTCGTGCTACGACTTACGAGACGATACTATTGGGTTTTAGCGCGAAGCACTACGCATATGCGGCCGCGGCATAAGGAACACATACACACCCTAAAGTAATTATCACTTAGTTTTGTTACAGCCTGTATAATGAGGAAAATTGTTGTTCGTAACTAGGTACACTTTAATGTATTTTGATGCTTAATTAGAGTTATTATGGACAGTCAATTGTTTTTGTAAATATTGTACTTAATAAAATAAACTTAAAAAAATGTTTTTATTTTACCTACATCCTTCTTAAAATCAACAGCCAGGTCTAGTTAGGTACCATGTATGGTGTATTATCTATCTATATTATAGGTTAATAATATTTTAAAATATATGCGAAAGAGTGTAATATGTCTGCCTGTTATCTCTTCACGCTTAAACCTTTGAACAGAGTTGATGAAATTTTATATTGGTGTAAGTTAAGTCCGGGAAAGGACATCCAATACTTTTCATCCCGGGAAAATGTACCTACGGTTAATTCACGGTAAACCTTAGTAATTTGAACGTAAGCCGCTGGACTGGTTTTATAAAATTTAGTACTGAGTACCGGAAAAGAACCTGAGGATAATAATATTATCTAAGCTTAATAAAATAATCTGCCAAGTGCGAGTCGGACTCACGCACGAAGGGTTCCGTACCATTATAGAGCAAAATTAGACCAAAAATTGTGTTTTTTGTATGGGAGCCCCCCTTAATTTTTTATTTTATTTTAATATTATTATAAAATATTAAAGTACAAGTAAAACTAAGGATTTTGTGGAAAATTCAAGCAAAAAAGGCCAAAAAAATTACGTTTGTTATATGGGAGCCCCCCTTAAATATTAATTTTATTTTGCTTTTAGTATTTGTTGTTATAGCGGCAACGGATAGGTATACACAATCTGTGAAAATTTCAACTCTCTAGCTATTACCGTTCTTGAGTTACAGCCTGGAGACAGACAGACGGACAAACGGACAGACGGACAGACATCGAAGTCTGAAATTAGTAAAATAATGATCACCAACATCAGTTGGTGATCATTTACTAATTTTGGTGATCGTTTACTACTATTGGTTTAACAATGATTTATTTGGAGTCATTTTACATAAATAGGATCATGATAGGATAGCGAAATTTTAAATATTTGGTTATCATTTTACATTAAAATGGTGATCTGTGTTTTAGTGGTTGTTTACTATTTTTGTCTGTGAAATGTTACTATTTCTGGTGATCAGTTAATTATAAGCCTTTCAATTTTGGTCATTACGGCTACGTTCCTAAGCTATGTTTCCTTATTCATAGTCCTAAACTGAAAATTACTTTCTGATGTCATGGTAACCACGTAACCAATCAAATATCGAAAATTAGGCTATTTCGTCCAATGAGGTTATTTCGCCCGAAACACATAAACCTATAAATTATAAGTCTATGCCCGAAACAGATTTCGCCTACCTACCTACCGGCTACCTACCTACCGTTGTCCGTTTTCGGAAGTACTTGATTTCAGGGCTTCAAATATCGTTAATTTTTCATAACGTTACTGCTTCAAGGGCAAAGATAACGTTATGAAAAATACCCGATATACTAGAAATAACGGTAAAATTTGATATTAATAACGGTAAATGTTGTATTATAACGATATATTTTTTCGTTACGTTACTAGGTAACATTAAAAAAATTACCGTTATCTGGCTACCCTTATGAAAATAACGGCACGTAAAGATATTTTTTCTGCTATTCGATAACGTTATGAAGCCCTGTTTGATTTAGTATCAAACAACCATCTACACTGTTGCAGTTGTAAACTTCAGTTGACGACTGCCGTCGTCGACCGTGTATTTCATACTTAATATTTGTGTTGAAGGAGAAGGGAGTTTTGCCGGGAATGTGAAAGAGTGATGTTATGTTTTTTTGTATTATTTTCCTAAAATTGTGTTAAATTCGGTTTTTAATGTATATTATTGGTATGATATTATCCATTAGATATTCTTTATCGTGCACAAGTGTAGGAAAGTGATGCAATATCCAGAAACGTGCTATTTTGTGTTCCCTCCAAAACTCCATCGAAAGTTTCAGTAAAGCGTCTACCACTTTACTGAATCAACCGACTTGACTCATTTGACTGCATTGACTTTTATTTAGACTCTGACTAGACTTTGGGCTTGACGATATGAAGAAAAAACGATCCTGTGAAAATTGTGACAAGAAGCGAAAATAGTTTTCCCGCCATATTATTATACTCGACACTGGCCAATGGCCATGGTTCAATAGACGTAGTGCCATAAAGAAAAAAAAAGAAAAAAAGGAGAAGAAGAATTGGCATGGTTGAAACTTGGATTTTGTTGTGTAGAATTTTATTTACAATAAGTTTAATCATAGTTTGGTAATAATTTAGTAGATTACAACTCTATGAAACACTTTCCCTGAATATTGTGTTTATTACAAAACATACAAATTATTTAGACAGTGATAAATGATAACTGATAACAGAAAGTTTGTATGAATCGTTCAACAAACCAACCAAAACTGTATTTATTTAACATAAAACAATAGTATGGTGATAGCCAATGACACAATGGATGGAGTTGGAAGCCTAGAAGAACAAGCCCTGAAAAGAAAAGAGAGACTTAAAAACCTTAAACGTAAAAATACCAATGATGATAGTTCAAGTTCCAAGTCTGATGCTGTACAGCTTCCTAAGTAAGACCAAAACATTGCCTTCGTCTAGCCTTCTAAGAGATCTATAACCCTCACACAAGTACTAATAAAGTCCATGAATTATATTGCATGCATGGATCAAAACAATGTAGATTGACAAAACTTCATAATTAGACAATAATATGTCATCATAATATATTATTCCAGACCAAAATTCAGAAGCTACAAGCCACAAGACGAAAGTCTACAAGAGGTAAAGTTAGCCGATGCAGAGCCACCCGCTGTTGACGAACAAGTCAAGGATTTGTTAGAAGCTGGTAAAGAAAAGGTTAGAAAGATTGAATTTTATAGTACACTGGATGACGCCTGTAATTCTATTTGCCAAATTAATGTTCATTTTTTCCAGGATAAAAGTATATCCTATATATATATATATATATATATATATATATATATATATATATATATATATATATATATATATATATATATATATATATATATATATATATATATATATATATATATATATATATAGGATATACTATATATATATATATATATATATATATATATATATATAGGATATACTATATATATATATATATATATATACTTGGGACTGAAAGTATCTCCATACTAAATTTCAATCATTTTGGTTCAGCAGTTTGTTTGACTGTCGATCACAGATTCTTGGAAATCTATTGTTATTCTTTTGCTATCGTGGCCCACTTGGGCCATTCGGGAGTTGATAGATTAGGAGGTAACAGACAGACAGACAAACTTTTGCATTTATAATATTAGAATTGTTTGGAAAGTAAATTGGTATTTTTAAAGTTAGTAAAAGGGCAGAATCTCACAAATTATTTTTTAAACAGTATTGTAAGCTTTACTTGTACATGTTTATAATACCACACATGTTTATAAAATAATGTGTAATGAAAAATTATTATGAATATTAAATCGTTTTAAATCTAGTTATTAATTCAACCATACTCAAGTAACTTATTCCACATTCATATAAAAAATGTATGTTAAATATATTTCCTTATCAACAACTATTATTTTGTACTAAAAGACACTCATAACAAAATATGAATATCTAATTTCAGGTGGTGCTACAAGACTTAGATATAGCTAGCTTAGCTCCGAGGAAACCTGATTGGGATCTAAAGAGAGATGTTGCTAAGAAGCTGGACAAATTAGAAAGGAGAACACAGAAAGCCATCGCCGAGTTGATATGGGAAAGATTAAAACACGGAACTGAAGAAAACCTCGGAGCTATAATGACTATGACTGATAATAAAGCTACGGATGATGATTAAAAATGTGTTTGAATTTTGTAACCAAGATAGTTAAATGCTTGGGACCAATTTATCAAGTAAAGAAAGGTAATTATCATACTTATTAATTATTACCTCTGATATTATGTCTAAGAAAAGGACCTTTTTTACCTTTGCTTCCCTGCTATGGGTAGGTTTTGTAGATAAAATGAAGAACATCTGTACTTTATAATTTTATTGCTATATAGTTATCTAATAATATCACAGTAATCAAAATATAATTGAATTTAGCATGCTAGTATTTCATTCTTAATCATAATTTATACACAACCTATTTGAAGAAGTATAGTTAAACGAGCTATTGCCCGCGGCTTCGCTCACGTTAAGAAGTATTATTATATACAAACTTTCATCCCCTATTTTAACCCCTTGGGGGTGGAATTTATCAAAATCCTTTCTTAGTGGATGCCTACATCGTAACATCTACCTGCATGCCAAATTTCAGCCCGATCCATCCAGTGGTTTGGGCTGTGCGTTGATAGATCACCATGTCAGTCAGTCACCTTTGAGTCTTATATAATACTAGCTGTTGCCCGCGACTTTGCCCGCGTTAGCATAGTTAGATCACGTCCCAAGTATTATTTTTGACAAAATTCCATGCAAAATTTCATCCCTTATTTTTACCCCCTTAGGCCCACTTGCGCCAATCTGGGTTAAAGTTACATATATATATATATATATATATATATATATATATATATATATATATATATATATATATATATATATATATATATATATATATATATATATATATATATATATATATAATATATCCATTATATATATATATATATATATATAATATATATATAATATATCCATTCAATTTTAATTAGTAACCCAATAATAAAGTTTCATGTTTGTAACTTGAGAAATGACGGACTTTCATTCAAACTTTCAACCCCTATTTCACCCCCTTCGGGTTAAAATTTCCAAAATTCTACTTAATAAAACAACCCTGCTCACTAAATTTCGTGGCTATAACTTTAACAGTTTTTGCTCTGCGATGATGAATCAATCAGTCAGGACTTGTAATTTTATATATATAGATATATTTAGAAGATATAAATCCACAATAATACTTTTATTACATTTTAAATTCATTATTATCACAACATTTAAGTAGAGAAAGGCACTTTTTACAATTACCTAGTAAATTTTAAATACTTTATTCAGCATTTTTGTAGCTGCTTTCCTTACATTGAGAAAAAAATATTGTCGTTGCGCTTGCCAAAACCTTTATGTACATTGTACATATTCAGTCAAGTTTTCAGGGGTAGACAATAAACTATGTATTTCATTGAATGATTGATTGACTTATCAATAAATTAAAATTCTGCATTTTTAATTAATTATTTATAAGTCCACCAATCATTTAATAAAATATTTTATTGTTTACTCCTGTAAACTTGACTAAATACACATAATATTATAATATAGGATTTGGCAAGCGCAACAACGATATGTAGTTAAGCTTAATTAAGGATAGTTAACAGGACTAATTATTTTAAAGTACTCGTAACTATGAAAAAAAGTTCATGAATAAATAATTTCTAAATAAATACATTTCTTAAAAATGTATTAAGTATATGAAATAAATTTACAAAATATATTAAAATAATAATAAATATTTGATCATAATTATTAAATCAAGTCACAAATCACAAAGTAATGTGTACTTATAATTGGGAAAATGATGCCAACTCTTTCCCGCATTATTTTTTAGGAACATTATTATCGTGTGCCGGGAAAAAACGCAAGAGTGATAGATAGGTCAATGCTCAATATTCAAGCTCTGTGATTTGAGACGGATCTGGCTATATACTAATAATAATAGTCGGCATGTTAATACACTGGTATAATATGGCAATTTCACCTGGCAAATAACTATAGGAACTCTAAACATGTCACACTATATACTTAAATCAAATCAAATCAAATCAAATATGTGTTATCTTATGTCTATTTTGTGCTTACATTGTACCATTTAAATTTTAAATGGTGTGTGAAACTTATTTAACAATTAGTATTCATGTTTTTATTTAAAATCTGAAACTACTTTATAATGCTTTTTTATTATTATTTAGTCGCCCATCAGTAAATTTTGCTTCTAGCTTTTAGCTCTTTTAAAGTGTCTTAAGTCTTAACCATTTATGGCTAACATTATTCCAATCCAGCGATCCAATACAGGGATGGATTACTCTTGAAATATTGTAAATGGGCACCATAATGCAATTTTGTAAATAAAAGGTCCTGGATTAGACTAGCCATTATAATTTCGAAAAATATACTTTTTGGGTGTGTGGCCTGTGCGTACTGCGTACACGGTACACACCTAAGTATATTTTTCAAAATCATAGACACTCTTTGTTCCTTTATCTTTGTTTCACAGTTCACACAGTAGTCTGTCATGCGCCATAATTTTGATATTATGTAATAAGCACATATTCTAATTCTACATATAAAGGCTAAGTATAATTCTAAACTAGTAATTTCATAATAAACTTAACATAATCGTTGTGATGAATACAAAGTAATTTACTACAGTGGACATGCCACCGTTTCTCTTCTTCGGCCACCCATCTCGCTCGGGCCCGTCCAATTCGTTGTAGTTATAGTAGCTGTTGTCAACGTTGTAGTAGACAGTTCGGTCTCCGATGGGCTGTATTGGTCTGAAGTTGTGCCTGATCTTGCCACTGCCCGAACGGAGCTCCCGGAACGCTTCTATCTGTAATGTTAAGTTTTTTATTGTAGTGATTGCAATAGTCAACTTTGAATAACTTGATTTGACTTCATAATTAAGTCAATGATTAAGTAACTTAAAAAATAAGGATTAAGAACAGGAACTTAAGAAAAAGTTAGGATTAACTTATTTGTTTGAGTCACCAGCCCAGTCCGAAGTCACATGATTATCATTGACTTGACATAATCCGACTAATTAACGTAGCTCCCCGTAAATGTTGAGCGGCAGTATTATGGAGAAGCCCCTGAGTCGAGCTGTATTGTAGAAATGGAGAATGTGGAGAACATTTTTGTGTAGTCATTATCCTCACCTGATCATGAGCCAACCGCACCGGCTGCTCGAAGTCCAGCCATATCACAACTTCAGAACACGGTGGAGTTGTCAGCGAACCCCGGTACGTGAAATACCTCCGCAGATCCAGCGGCAGGATGTTGAGGATGGAGAACGGATTGGTCATGACGACGCTCGTGTGAGGGTCGGTTACGTTGGCCAGCGCTGAGGTTATGTCGTCGTACGCTGGATGCTTGTGGCGGTCCAACTGGAAAAGAAGGTTGTGTTGTACCACAGAATATATAATAGTACTCCGGTTGTACTATCAAAGGTTGGGGTAGCCGAACTAATTTGGTTGTGTTGTGTCAACTCAATGTTAGTTGATGTGTCTGCTAGGCTTGATGCAAAAAAATTACCAAGATCCGCCATTGTCCTATGAATAAATTTCTCTGGTGGTACAAACCACGTGATTACACGAGTTATAGGTACAGAAACTTATTATGGAGTTTTGTGACTCGCCTCGTGTTTTACACCATAATAATAATGTTTTATGCTAGTATGCTTCGAGGCACGAGCTTCGAAGAATCGAGCAACTGAGATGGGAGCAACATTCCCTGGGCAACATTTCTTGCAACAATTTTAGGAGATTGCGCGGTTTTAAAGGGCTCATAAATCGTAATCCAGGGATTAGTTGACCAACGCGATTAGACATTTAACATATTGTCTATTGCAACGTTTACACGCATAAAATTTTATATACTTATTATGATGATTTCATGCCGATCGCAATAATTGTAATTAAATATATCTACCAAGTACCTATGTACAATATTATCGGGATGTAATGTAGATAATAGACATGTATTGTATAATTAAGATTGAATTGCATTATTATATTTTATGACCAATACTGTATGGCACATACGTCATGAAGTAGGTACTTACCTCATAGATCCATGATAAGTACGTTCTAGAACTTATAGAATAACGTATAGCTCGCATGGAATTTTTCAAGATTGTGATATCTAGATCGCCTGTTCACGATTAAAATTGTGCGCATAGCATGTAAATATAGTATGATAATAGTTGTATGTTTGTACATTTCATTATAAATTATAATGTATAAAATAAGTTTATTTTTAACGATATTGTCCAATGTCCAGTTAGGATCAACGGTTACTGTCGAGTGTCTGTGTGTGTCAATGATTCTTCGAAGGCTAGTTACAATTGGTCACTATTTTATTCTTCAATCCTACTTGATACTTCAATCAGTTAAAAAATATTAACCAAGTTGCATTTTTAGTTTTAGTTACTGTGTTCTTAGATACTGTCTGCTCTGCACATGATCACGGTTAATTTGCGTACCTAAAGTCCTATGACTAGGGTGTAAAATTACTACCAAGGCCGCAAGGGTTGAGGCTACAGATTACTGAGTATTATAAAATATCTATCAATCTCTGCTCTTGAAAGAGCAATGCTAGGTGCATATCTCGCCTCTCTCTCACTCCCTGATAGTAAGTTTTGTCCTATTCGCGAATCGCGAGTCGCGTTTCACTTTAGCCATATATTATATTCTGTGCTTTAGAATACATATAAAATACCTCGTAGAAGAATGCGAGCACGGTGAGTCCGTCCTTGTGCTGCACCGCCTCCGACACGCTGCCGTACTCCGCCTTGAAGAACACCATGTGCAGCTCCATCGGAAAACTGGAATATGAAGTAGCGGCGTTAGGGGGGGCGACCGCTCAGGGCGCCAATTTTTTCAGCACTACCAGCACCCTGGGCGCCGAAAAAATCTCGCTCAGGGCGCTGGTAGCGCTAAAACCGGCACTGGTAGGGATGAGCAAATTCAGTTCAGAATTGGGTCATTCCTTATAGGGACATAGTGTGATTCGAGGGGTCTTCCACCTCTCAAATCACAGTTTATGTTCATATGACTGTGATGGAATAATGTTATGCTCATTTTAGCACGATTGCTGCGAACTGATGTCGCCAATTAGAAACTTGTTATTATTTATTTGTCATGTTTGTCATGACCTTAAAGCTTAAGAAGTTTCCAGAATGTTATTATTGTGTCAGTAATTAATAAAATAGTAAATACAAATGCATGATTCAAACAAAAGGAATAATTTAGTCTACTCTGTATTTGGTAAATACTCTAACTAATAATACGTAACTAAGTGTAAAACATTAAACGATTACTGATTAGTACAATGCAAGAACACGTTCGAAATTATTGTCATTGTAATAAAACAATACGAAACAATAATGTACTTAAGGGCCCGGGTTACCCTCGAAATTTTCATACATTCTTAATACCAAAATCATTTTCTCATACGAAAATATTTAACATGTTTGAGTTATTTTTCAGCTTAAGATAGTAATTACCTAGGGTCCTGAACAAATTTTTTTTACATAATATTTAAATACTAAAAAAAAAATTTTTGTGTTAAAATATTTTTTAGTAAATTTACTACTAAATATTTAAACACCAAAAAATAGACAAAAACACTAAAAATATATAAATAAATAGTAAATTTACTACAAAATATTCAAACTTTAAAAAATATTTTTTATTATTTAAATATTTTGTAGTTAATTTACTATTTATTTATATATTTTTTAGTGTTTTTGTCTATTTTTTGGTGTTTAAATATTTAGTAGTAAATTTACTAAAAAATATTTTAACACAAAAAATTTTTTTTTAGTATTCAAATATTTTGTAAAAAAAAAATTGTTCAGGACCCTAGGTAATTACTATCTTAAGCTGAAAAATAACTCAAACATGTTAAATATTTTCGTATGAGAAAATGATTTTGGTATTAAGAATGTATGAAAATTTCGAGGGTAACCCGGGCCCTTAACTGCAATACTTTATGATTCTAGTTGTCTGTAGTTCTGTATTCTGTACCTAGTTAGTGTTTGCAAACTAACTATTATTAGCTGTCTGAATAGTTTATTCAAGGTAGGAGCCATAAATAATAAAATTAATAAATGAGATATGGATCGCAATTTATGTATTAATTATTGATTGGCAACTTGGAAATAGCGTCTTATGTAACGAGAAACTGCCTCACGATACTTTGTGTTCGTGCTTCGTTTAGTGCCTCATGAGGCAATCTGTTTGCTCGTTCACAAGTGCCTAACCCTTATTCATCGATCTCGGGCCAAATAAAGAGATTTGGTGATCGTTGAACTCAGTGTGGTGATTGAAGAGTGTACCTAAAGTCTAAACTGTCACAGCTCATATTATCATGAGGTCGTATCACATCACATTACTTATCATAATTCGCCACTAGGGGCGCTGTTTGCCTTATAAATGTCATAACTCATAGAATATAATATAAATTAAAGTCTTTCTATCCTTAACTTCCAAGTAAACTTCCTTTCGGCAAGTAGACATACCTAAAACTTAGATACACATCGGACACGCTATTTTGATTCGACATTAAATATTTTATAAGCAGGGGCGTAGCTACCGTATCAATTAGGTACGGGGGGCCCTATCGTAAGTAACCCTTCATTTATATGGCAAACAAATTTTTATGCGGGGCCGTCCCAAGGGACGCTACGTTTCTGTTCATAGGTAAACAAGTCCTCAAAACAAGTACCTAGTGTCAAAAATTTAGGGTAAATTCAGACCGCAACGCGACGATTACTCTTTTTAATTGCTCACCTCCTATGGTTGATCTTGTCTTCGGAGCCGAGGGTGTCGTTGTCACCCCAGTGGAAGTGCATCTGGCTGAAGATGTACCCGCCGTCCAGGGGACCACCGCTGATGGACGGATGAGGCTCGTTCTCCACCTCGATTAGCACTGGAATTTAAAAAAAAAATGTTTGAAACTACGAAGCTATTCACGGTTTGGCTTGAGTTTTAAAATTCCTAATCCAAGTCGAAACTATAAGTCTCAACCCTTTCATCAGGGAAGTTTTTAAATGTCAAAGCCATGTTTAGATAAAGGAACTGGCTAGCCGGCGCCGAGTGTATCATTACACGAACAATTTGGTGCCACTTTTGATAAAAGATAATAGGAACGTTGTACGTTTGTAAGGATGTTTAAATGAATGAATGAATGAATGAATGAATATTCTTTAATCTTTATTGTATTTACACACACATTTAATATAGAAATTCAAACTTAGTACTATGTATTAGTAACTAAATAAACACAAAAGGCCGTTTTATTGTTATGCAGCAATTTCTTCGAAGTAACCGAAAATTAGGAAATTATTTTATATAAAAAGCAAATAAGTAGTGCGCAAAAACAAACTACAACTAATTACTTAAGTAAATCTAGAAAATTACAAAACATTTATAATACAATGCTTGTACAAGACTTTTCACGCTTGCGAAACCACTCCTCAGTTTCTGGTCAGAGTAAGGTAAATAGTTTAAAATAGGCAATAGCAAACGCTGTAAATTATATAATTTTTCTATTGTATTTGTCTTTCTAACGCAGAGAGTCAGGGCAAATAGCTTTCATATCAAATACATGATACCTAATTCAATTTGAGATTTCTAGCACAATAAATTTAACTAACACGTACGTACAGGTAAAATAAACAGCGTTTCACGTTTGTTATGTGGCCTTTATACGTGGACTTAAACTTTAAAGTTACACGCTTTTCCTAAAGGATTTTACATAGAGGAAAACTAAGTTTGACGTCAATATTTTAGCATTTCCCTAATAGTTCTTGCGACATTTTGTGTTCCTTCCTTCTGTGCGTCAGAGGATAGTAGATCTTAGATGATAAAACAGTTCCTTTAATCTTAATGGATCCGTATTCCGTGATAAGGATCTAGCACGTACCGCGCGGTATCGAATCCGGTCTTATAACATACGGATATAGCCTGTCATAATTCATAAAATAGAGTTATTACCATAGACATATTGAAATGTAATTGTGACTATTAAGTAGGTACCTTACCGCGATAACTAAATTATGCAAATACAGAACCAACAAAGCTCCTACCTGTCCTACCTGACCACTGACCCCTATCGCAAAGGCACTAGAACGCCTCAAAATAATTAAAAGCAATTATTGCATCGACCGCAGATGTTTTTTTAAATACATAATTATTGTTAATTGAGTATTTGTTCGCACTCCTGAGTCCTGATGCAACGACTTTTTCAAACTCAACCTAAACGTTTTTCATAGAATTTCTGGTCGAAAGTAAAATTTTTATAACTTAAGTATGTCGTGACTCGTGACTATACTTAAAACCTCTAATCAATTATACATTTTATGATTTTTAATCTTTTATATAGTATTAAATAAGTTGTTTCGATCTACTTGCTCTCGACATCGGGATTATTTCTTCTAAGAAGGTATTAACCTCGTCTAGGCATTGAATTGTAATGTACCTACTAGCGCCTTAAGCATTTAATTGTTTCCGTTAGATTCCCGTCAATGTACCTACCTATGTTAGTAAACAGTAACTTAATTAGAATCGATTTTTTTGCATCCGCTTGTTCGGTGACCACTGACAAAAACGTCGAGTGAGTTGTGCTTGTGACGTCCTTTATGCAGAGGCCAGAGGTTACGCCTTTACTAGCGCTTGGTATTTTTTTTGTCGTCGTCGATCGAAAAAATCGTCGCGTTAGTAACAATTTAAATGTCTGAGCTCACGGCATCATGGGCCGGCGGCCCGTGAGACATTTCCAGCCCTGCCAAGTGCCACCCTATTGTTACGCAGTTCCCGCAGGAGCCAGGATTTCGTTTGGGGCGAAGCGACGCGCCACTTTCTGCAATCCTGACGCATCACTCTAGTTGCCAACTAGCTGGTTGATGGGTAAATCCAGCCCTGGATTTATAAATAGGCCGTAGGTATAGGCCGTGGCCTAGAAGCGGCAGCGTTTTAAGGGGGAAGCAGCGTCCTAGGGGCGCGGCAGATTTCGTATATGGGGCGGTGGAAATAAAGTGGCCAACACTTAAAAAAAACATAATTCTGGTCAGTTACGGACAATTAGGTACCCAGTGGTAAATCCTAGAAACACCCTGATCCGAGAGCATAACTTGTTCCTAGGGATCATCAATAAAGTACGTCACACAAGCTGTTACAGAAAAAGTAAACAGACAGCTACAGCCACTAACGTACCCGTGTGTCCATTATTGGTGACATGCACGTCGTCAATGGGGTCGTCGAAGCCCCTTAACACGAGGTCCGGGAGCGCCACGTTCTTGACTGTCAGTATGTTGATGTTGATTGGGCTCTGATGCTTCCCCCGACACTCCCGGTACCGGTCACCCCAGTGCGATGGACCTGGGAAGTAAAGTGGGAAAAATAATAGTAAAAAAAATATGCCGATAAAGTCAAATACAGAACGTTTTCCTATTTTGGAAGTCTGTTAAAAAAGCCGTGTGTTACTTGTAAGCTCTGTCTTGTTTGGCTTGAGTTCTGCTTAATTTGAGAAGTACCTATTTAAAATTGGTATGTGAGGGTTTGGAAAAGTACTTAGGTAGTATACTAGATATATACGTATATCTAGTATACTACCTAAGTATGTACATAATGATTTAGCAATTAGCAATCATTTAGAGTGCTACAAAACTATTTTTATTTTAAATATGATTTGCTTTTCTTTTATTGGGTGCTATATAAATAAGCTGTCTGCTATTCTTCTGTAGATACGGTGACAGTTATTCGTCTTTCTTTTAATTGTTTTGATATTTTTATGTGCGATCGAGTCTTTCAGATTTTTAGCATAATATTTTTATAACAAGGTCTTAAGTTAAGTCTAACGTACCTGATTGTCCATCGTAGCCAAAGTCTTCACCTCGCGTCGAATCTGGCACTGTAAGAAAAAAAGAAACATTAGAACGTAGTACTTATATGTCCGTGATTACTTGGTTAGAATTTGTTTAAATTTCTTCATCAGCATCCGCTATAAAAGTTTCCACTACTCAATCACGGGTACCTTTCTTAAATTGAGAATCGGGATTTGCTGTCTTATCTTTGTTTAGCCTAACCTAACCTAATAGTTTCGTTAAATTTTTTAAGCCTTAGGCTGTAGGCATTTATACAGGATTACCATCATAACTAAAGCTTTACAGCTTCGCCTTCGCATATTTTATCTACGACTTATTTAAAAGTTAGGTTTTTTCGACTAATTTATCTAGTTTATTACTTTAGTTTCGTTCTGTGAAAATCCATTGTTCTGTGAAAATCCCTCTAAGTCTAGACTCTAGACCTTGGCGTTGACGTAACTTTGAAATGATTATGTTTGTATCAATTTATCACGTCTAAATAATATGGCATTACTGCGCGGTCGCAGATTACTATAATAACGCAGAGATAGGAACAAAATAGCTCGACGTGGCGTATCTAACGACTCATATCCTACGGCATAGTATGCCTGCGAGTTTTGATTTAATTATTGCAAAGTTAAGCGAGTATTCCATAAGTTTGAGAGAGTCCACACGGCACACCCTTACCCTAATGTAGGGCGGAGGATTTAGATTTTAGAGAGTAGGCTCCCTTAGAGCCCCCGCAGACTTCAGACTTTTAGTCGGCTGATAGTTTAGTCCAAAGCTTAATCAGTACGAAGATGTATGAAGGTGCGCATAATAAACGATTTGTATCGACCGATAAGGCTGCATTTCCAATCATTTAGAGTGCTACTCGTCGCGTTGCGGTGAGCGGTCTGAATTGGCCCCCTATAAAAGTAGAGTTACAAATTTTAATCCCCTGAAATGAAATAACTAGGTACAGTAGTAGTTCATCCTACATCAACCGTAAGTATTGATAGTAACTTTTTGTCCTTTAGTCTGTATTGTCTGTCATTATTATAAAAACTATTGTAATTTGTTACGTAATCTATACTACTATTATAAAGAGGAAAGATTTGTTTGTTTGTTTGTTTGTTTGTTTGAGTCGAATAGGCTCCGAAACTACTGGACCGATTTGAAAAATTCTTTTGCTATTGGAATCTTACATTATTTCTGCTGAACATAGGACATTTTATTTTGGAAAAAAGTAGGGTTCCGTAAGATATTTGAGTTTTTCGGACGCAAGGTGTAAAAAATCAGCTAGAAAAGTTACTTATTTTGCGTACGCTGCCTAAACTATAAAAGATAGAACCATAAAATGTTCTAAGTAATTGTAGATCTTATAAATATCTACAAAAAAGTCCGCGACACACTATACCTATCTATGTCGAGTGAGGCACAATAACCATTTATTTATTTAAAAATCCTGAATTTTTTTTGGACTACATTTAAACGGATATATTTTACTCACGTTATTAATCCTTATCAAAATAAATTATTTTATCACTAAGTACAGTTTATGTAGATAATATTTGGTCTTTGAATGATTAAAATTGGACGTTTGGTTTTGAAATTATGGCGAAATTAAAATATTACGATAGTGGGCGTCACCAAAGCGCGTGCGGGAGGAAGACATTATTCTGTTGTAGAAATGAAAATTCTGTACATAAAAGATATGAAATGACACCCGAAATTACACCTTTGTCACTACATCGCTATAGAAGCCAAAAATGTGGTTAGTTTTTTGTCTGTCTGTCTGTCTGTCACTCTTTCTGTCTGTCTGTATGTTTGTTCCAGCATCACACGAAAAATACTGATCCGATTTGAATGTGGTTTTCGCAGATATATTTATCTTCTTCCAACTTAATATCTGGTGTATAAAATTTTTTCCCCCCACCCCTCTAAGGGGACAAAAGAGGGGGTCAGATTTTGTATCAAACTTTTTTCTTTAACACGAAAACTACTGATCCGATTTGCATACGGTTTTCACAGATATATTATATTTGTCTTCTTCCAACTCAACATCTGGTGTATAAAAATCCTCCCCTCCCCTCTCAACCCTCTCTGGGGACCAAAGAGGGGTCAGATTTTGTATACAACTTTTTTCTTTAGTGGACTTACTTCAGTTAATACCTAATAAGGTATTAACTGTGTTTTTCAACTTAACATCTGGTGTATGACCTTCCCCCCCCACACCCTCTTAGGGGACAAAAGAGGGGGTAAAACATGACGTATCAACTGATGATGTAGAAAATATACTTTAAATGGCAAAACAACGTTTGCCGGGACAGCTAGTATAGGATAAAGGCTTTCAAAGCACTTTGACCTACTTCTTTTAATGTTATTCTAGGTCAATCTAATAGTTTGTTTTACGCCTAACGTTATTAAACATAAGTGTTTACAGTTTATCGCGTCTACCCCCAAAACAATATTTACACATGTCGGCTACATGTCAGACTAAAATTCTACAGGTTTTTACATACATAATAACTTGAAAAACTAATAGAAAACTAAGGCCTTACCGCAAGACTGAAACTATCTACGCGTTTGCCCTTAGAAAAACATTTTCCGGACTTAGTTTTTCATTTTTTGCGATTCCTAATTTTCAAACGACAATATTATGACGATTGACGGTATGGTTTTACCTAAATTCTAGGCAAATGTTATCAAACGTTATCTAGAAAAGCTAGCCTATCAACAGGGAACTAAGAATAATAACATTATCTATCAAACATTAATTGGATTTTATCGTACGCGAAACACAGCGCAAGCGCTGTTTCACGCCGGTTTTCTGTGAGGACGTGGTATTTCTCCGGTCGAGCCGGCCCATTCGTGCCGAAGCATGGCTCTCCCACTTCTAAAGTATGAAGTAGGCTTTGCTTATAAGAAATTAATAATTATAAATAAAGGACAAAGTTTCACCAAGTGATTGCAGTGAGTTTCAAGCATCTTGATACTTGAAATTATATAAAAGGCCACACAAAAATATTGTTTGACTTTATGACTTTTGCCTGTTTTATTTTAGAGGTTTTTACCTCCTGATATTAAATCATTTCCGTAATAATCTTCTTCATTTGGATGTAGTCAAGGTGTAAATCATGTTTTAAACGTGACAACTATTTACAATGTCAAAAGAATACCTGCACGAAAAGGTATTTAAAATAATAGTTATTAACAAGGTAAATAGGTAGTATATTTTAATACCCATAGTTGGTATTTACCCGCTGTAAATTGCAACTGTTTTCACGTTTATGAAATGAAAAAGATGTTTGGTACTTAGTTTGTTTATCCGTTATTGGTGATATACCTACTCCATGTATGTCTTTTATGACATGCATGGGGATTGAGGTATGTCATCAAACGATTAGTAGGTAGGTTAAAAAGTGGGCCTGTGGTGGGTACCTAAACAAGTAATGAACAAGAAATACTTAGTGCTTATACCATAGCAGATAGCTGGTAACGATTTTTTTTTGTTTTATTTTTTTTTGCTCTAGGTTACGCACGCACTCCTTTGCGCCAAACCGCCCAAAATGCGCTTATCGGGCGGGGCATTCTCCCGGGATAAGCGGTATCATACGTCCTTATCCGGGACTCAAAGTATCCCCATGCCAACTTTCAGCAAAATAGGTTTAGCGGTTCCGGCGTGAAGAGGTTACAGACAGACACACTTTCGCAATAATATTAGTATGGATGGATGCTCATAAACAAACTATCGCAGCTTTTTGCCGCGTGTTTCTGTATTTCACTTTGCGCTGGTATTCAGTGGCAAAAAGCCTTCAGAAAAAATTCAGGGCCTATTGGTTCTATAAACGAAGTGAAGCGGACAAAGTGTGCCGCCGGCGATGCGTGTCAAGTTCAATGGTGATAAGTGATAACAGAACACAGGTCTACAAGGATAATAATTGAAATAAGAACGCCGCCATCTTGTAAAGTTTACAAGGTAAAGTATCCCTCGAGATTTGTTTGACCCTCACGCTTTCTTGTCAGCGTCATCCAAGTCTCATTTTACATGTCAATTACAAATTATTGCTGTTGTCATATTAAAAGACAGCAGTCTCGCATCCACATTCCTGGATCGTTCCCTGCTGGCTGTAAATGATGCAATCAACACTGCAGTATTTAGAAAACTGTAAACATTCGCGACCAATAATTTCTGAACTTAAAATGTGCCATGATATACAAGCAAGCCTCATCTTAGATGATGAAAATTACCACGTATATAACGCATGACTTGAAATAAGGAATATCCAATGGTCATCGGAAGTCACCTCACTGTATTCAAATCTCCAGGGTACTCTATTTGATGAAGGTCCTACGAACGGAAAAGTGAAAACCCTCATGGATTTAATCGGAAGTTTAGGGGCAGGACTATTATCGGTTATCACTGTAAAATCTGTATTATTATACTATTACTAACGTTCTATCACATGTGTGGCGTGAAAAAATGTAATAGTCCATGAAGTAGGTACCTAAACATTAACTAAAGTTCAAATATTATTTGAACTTGGTTGAGTTTAACACCCATATTATTTCTAACCTTCGAAGTTGGTGTTATTTGTATGGGAATTGGGAGGACAATATTAATCGTCAATTAACAATGTAAAACACCATTAAGCCTCAAGTCAATTACTGAGAGTAAAGCCATGACTGATTTGCCGGAAAGGTGCGAATGGTGCGATTGTTTTAGTGATTCTATCAAGTACTACGTGTGATTGTGAGGTTATTCGTTCAGGGAATACCGTTAGCTGCAAGGCCTGCAACAAGGATTTGTGTAGCCTCAAGGCTCAAATAGAATAAAAATTAATGATTATGGCCTGTTGGCATTATTCCAATTCAGAAATCCAATCCAGCGCTGGATTGCTTCTGGAATAATGTAAACGGCCACTGAAGAGTGGAGCGCACAAGAATGCATTTCAGTGCATTCCAGTGCTCCTTATCATTATTCCAGAATCCAGTAGCATTCAGCGCTAGATTGGAATAATTTAAACCCGCTACTAGGGCAATAAATACAACGTGAAATTTTAGTGGTTGTTTTCCCGCAGCAGAACGATTTACCTATAGTAGTACTATCGAACCATGCATGTTATTTTTTGAAAATAAAAAATATTTTGTATGACGTACTATGGAAACTTTATGCCGATAGGCGCGAGTTATTATGGACCCGACCGATTTTTTTTTTGATTTGAACAAAAAAAACTTTACAAATCTATTGTACTACTAAGATATAATCATTTTACTGCGGGAAAACAACCATTAAAATTTCACACTGTATATGTTTATAAAGTAAATGAGAATTGTTGTACCTAAATGTAATGTTTCATTTTTAGGGTTCCGTAGTCAACAAGGAACAATAGTTTCGGTCTGTCCGTCCGTCTGTTCGTCTGTCCGTCTGTCTGTCTGTCTGTCCGTGGTTTTGCTCAGAGACTATAGGACCTACAAAGCTGTAATTTGGCACGAATACACATATTAATAATGCCTACAAAATGGTACATAAAATATTTAAAACATCTTTTTTTATGGTAAGTACCTCCCCTACACATCAAGCGGGGTTGAATTTTTTTTTCACGCCCACCCCATCGTGTGGGTTGTCGTTGGATAGGTTTTTTAAAAATATTATGAGTATTCACAGATCATTTTCCGATTTAGGGATCCATTTGTGAAATATTAAGTTATAAAGTGGGAAAAATCATTACAGTCCAGTGTCCCCCCTTTCTACCAGCTAAACGGTTGCTTCTGGAAATGTGAAAAAATTCACGGGAGTTGGAAATATGCTGAATTTAAAAGAAAAACTATCACGCCTAAGAAGACTTCATAAGTTATTGAGTAATAGTCGATTAACTAAAAAAAATGTATTCGGCGAAGTATAAAATTAAGGAACTTATCGTTCAAATTCAAAAGTAACTGAGATGATGTTGTTAGTAGTGTAAAACATGTTATAAATGTACATTCATTGACAACATTTTCAAAAACAAGAAAATTTTAAATTATATAAATTGTGAATTTTTTTTTCTTTTGTTATTGTTTTTTTTACGATCTAGAATTAAACTATTGTTATTAACCGCTATACTACGGAACCCTATATTGCGCGTGGCCCGAAACAAAAGAAATATTTTTTCACAATTTATATAATTTAAAATTTTCTTTGTTCCGAAGGCTGAAGTTTTTCAAACCTCGATGACTGTCGCCATGAATTATAAAAGGCTTTGCTTCGCCGCATGGCCACTTTATTATTCAATAGATAGACAACACAATGGCCACTAAGAAATTCATACAAAATACACTTCGGTAGTGCCCATTTACTATTCCAACCCATTTCACCTTAAATGAACAAAGCTAGAAAAGCTGCAAATCAAAGTTTGTTAGAAACTTAATATTGTTTGGATTTTCTTGGTGCACTATAGCGACACAATAATTATTAATTACTTAGGAGTTAGGTTAGACTATAATAAGATGACGCCCGCAACTCCGTTGAGCCAAAATTCGTTTATCGCGTGGGAGCCGTACATTTTTCCGGGATAAAAAGTATCCTGTCCTTTCCCGGGACTCGAAGTTTACCAAATTTCAGCCAAATCGGTTCAGCGGTTTGGGCGTGAAGATGTAACAGACAGACAGACATACTTTCGCATTTATAATATTGGTATAGATTGTTCAGAAATTTTTTGTGTGAAAAGTTTTAGGAAACCTTTGCGTGAAGCAAATATCTCGAATTAAGAATCTAGATTGTCTCAAATTTTAAAGTCATCATATTATTTTGGTCGTCATTGAGATAGCAAGCTCCTCACACTGCATGATTAATCAACCTCAGTAGGTATAAGAACTTTTTAGGTGAAGTCCATGACTTATCTATCTTCTTATTTGGTATCTCTACCTGATACGTATCCGTATAGAGCAACCTAGATATTTGATACTTGTAAGCTCTACACATGGCGGTGCTCGTCTGTGTGACATAAACGGCACGTGTGCGAATATGTAGTAAAACATTGCCAGCAATTGTTTTGTCAACACGCGATGACGAGCCATCGTTCAGATTGACTGCGATTATTTTGATGCGCTATTTTAGAAATCGTTGTGTAACTTCTTCCTATGGCGAGATGGCTATCATTACACGCTTGCGACTCTGGCCGGTAATTCGCTTTTACTTTTACAAAACAGCAGTAAAATACTTTTTATGTAATACGACTGGATAAACTGATCTTATGATAAGCGATTGTAGCCTGCATGACTCGAAACAGCGACAATTTACGTGGGTTTCCTGTGAACCCGTGGTATTTTTCTGGTCGAGCCGACCACTTTCTCACGGCCGTGGCTTTAATTTACTTGTTATGCAATGCAACAGCTTTTGAATTTACTGTAATTATAGGGATTGCTTCTTGGTAGGCGATTGCAGGCTTAGGGTCAAGTCAGACCGCAACTCGACTCGCATTTCTGAATTTGTATGGATTTGACAGATTTGCGAGAAGTATCACGCTCACGTAATCTGTTGCGGTATGAATTGACCCTTAGTAGGTTTATGTCAATTACGCGTAATTGAGTAACCTTAACGCTCATTGATTGAGGGCCAAATAAAGAATAATTGTTTTCTCAATTGTAATTAGTGATGTGCCGAATATCCATATCCGTGGATATCCACGAATTTTTGTCCGATCTACTTTCATTCGGGATATTTGTGACGGCAATATTATATTAAGTAAAGACACCATTCATAATCAGAAGGCACGAAAAAATCATGTAATCGTAAATAATCGTTTATTCAATAGCCTTTCTCCTAACAATTTCGCACCAAACGTTAAAAATTGCACCACAGATAAAGCGATCTCATTAGAAAACAATTTATTCGTGATCGACGGTGTCGCGGCTAAAAGTTTCACCTGCCAATGAGCGCTTGCGAAAATCGAGGAAGCGGGTTTGTTAGGTGGAATAGGCCTGTCACTATCTCCCTACGCGGTTGCGCAACATTCAAGTATCATTTTCGCTCGAGTGCAGTATAACTCGATTTAAGACTCCATTTTGAACTGTCAATTAATAAAGCATAATTTAGCAGCTTGTTAAAAAGTAACAAGCGATGGAAACTAACTGCAACTACTTTAAGGGTGAATTGCACCAGAAGCGTAGTTAAAGGTTAAGGTTATCGTCAAATATGGCGACTTTTGCTAAGAATTTGACAGTTCATTTCACATTTGTTATGGTTAAAGTTAAAGTTATAGTTAAAGTAAGCCGGTGCAACCCACTCTTAGATAACGAACACTTTATCTTCAAGTATCTAGTTAAAGTTAATTATCAAGTGTTATAATAACACCTCACTTAAACAATTAGTTAGGTATGGAACTGAAATTAATTTAAAAATCCTTATCATGCAATCTTTTTTGTCGCTTTTCATTTAATAAGTATTAAGTATATTTCTGAAATGCCTAAAATATGTATAAATAGAAGTTCAGTTCGAACAGATTTGATAGAGATAAAAAATCATAGGAAAATTGAATGCAATAAAGGAATTGTCTCGAAAACACCAGCCGTATCACGTAAACAGCATCAAAAATAGTTTGTACTTTGTGATATTATGTGCAATCACTGCAATGTGCAATGTGCGTGACTCATGAATCATGATGCCTTTAGAAGTCAGAGATTCCCTCAGAAATGTGCAAAAATCTTACTCATTTTGATACGTGACCACAGCACAGTAGTCACCTGGCATAAAATTAATAATTATCCTCCTTTCCTTACGAATATTAGTCTTGAATAAGTGATTTTGTTACATTATTATTTATAACTGATGTTTATTCGATTTGATGTGAAAATTGTGCAAAGTAAATGAAAAGATAATATAAAAGTTACAGACTACTTTAGTAATATTTACAGATAGGTCTATAATCATAATTATTTAATCAGACTAATGACTAAGCATTTGAAATAGAATTGCGAGACCTATAATTATTTAGATAATTAAGAGCGGAGGTATATTTTTCTGATTATTACAAGATAGTAGTCTCGTTAATTTGTATGGGTTAACACGAGATCTTGTGGAGCCCCTAGGATAAGCTGCCGAATGGCTTCGAAATTCTCATGATATGCGTTACGGCGGTTTTTGGACGACCTTCATGTGGCTGGTCACCGAGGCTAGGGTTTCCACTTTAAACTTCTATATACCAGCGTTCTATAATCCTAAAACATGGTGCTACATCACTAAATACAGAAGTGATCTCCTCGATACGGTAAAGTCGCGATAATCCCCTTCATAAGTTGTAAAAAAATATCGTAGGCGTTTCCATTTTTCGCAACCGACTTCACCTTTGAATAGACGATACAATAAGACTACCTATTCGACCAACCTGAAAATTTTCTTTCGTTTTTGAAATCCAAATACAAGCAGATTAAAATCCCATAATTATGGTTTTTTAATTTTTTACAATGATCGCGGGAAGCTTACAAGCGACACAGCCCTGACTCGTATTACAAAAATGCAGTTCATTATCATTTTTGGCCATTAAGTTTCATATTCCTACGGGATGCTGGTTACATTTTTGGTTAAAATATATATGTCGCAGGCGGATTGTATATTTAGCCGTTTTACATTACGGCTAGACGTTTTAAAAAACAGGGCCGTTAGGTAATGCGGCGTGTCGACGATTAGCCGGATTGAATGCGGCTGGATAAAAAACCGCCGGAATGTATTCGGCGCTATACGTTATTCAATACGGCTAGCCGTAATGTCATAAAGCGAGAGACTACTCGCCTTTTTGTCAGTTTTAGTTCCTTTTCTTAACACTCGTGGCGCTGCCCGTGTCATAACAAAAACAATGGCGTTGGATACGAAATGTGTGGTGCGAAATTTTAAGTGAATTAAACAAAGAAAACAGTGAATTTAATAACAATTTACAGTGGCAATTAAATAATTTTTATTCTTCTCATTATGGAACGGTAAAAAACCATGGACCTAGTTTTAGAGGTTATAATGCACATCAAAACTGCTAAAGTGGCTATGGATTCTGGTGTTCGGCGGAATGTACGCAATCAAAAATAATATTAATAAATAAATAAATAAACTTTATATATTTTAAAAACGCTACTGAAATATTTGTCTCTAATCTAAGCGAAACTTACCAAAATAGCATTCAACAATACCATCTTATAAGTAAAATTGATTTTGATTTTCAACATTGTTTTATTTTGCAATCATGGTCACCTTACAATTTAAGTACGAATACTATGCGGCTAAACGTGGGCCACCTTATTGAAAAACGTATCGCAATTACAATCCGGTTAATCGTCCACACGCCGCATTACAAAACGGCCCTGTTTTTTAAAACGGCTAGCCGTAATGTAATACGGCTAAATATACAATCCGCCTGCGACATATATACTAGGCTGACCTTACAGGACTCTGAGGAAGAGCTGATTATATCTTTACCAGATTTTATCAAAATTGGTGCAGTGTATGAAAATGATTTTTTACGGAGCCGCTCGTACGATTTTCCGACTCGCACTTAGCTTTTTCGATCCATACTAATATTATAAATGCGAAAGTGAGTCTGTCTGTCCGTCTGTCTGTCTGTCTGTCTGTTACCTCTTCACGCTTAAACCACTGAATCGATTTTGCTGAAATTTGGCATGGATATACCTTGAGTCCCGGGAACGGATATAGGATACTTTTTATCCCGGAAAAAATGTACGCATCCCGCGCGGTAAACTAACTTTGGCTCAACGGAGTTGCGGGCGTCCTTTATTACTTGTAATATTTTATACTGAAACTGGAATTTCAATTTTCATAATATTATAATACCTACTCATTTCTTGAGATGATTTATTGCAATTGTGTTATATATTTTAAACAAATCATCATTAAACTGGCTGTTATTACGTATGTTGGTACTGAAAAGTAATAAAATTAACTCTACAGGACTTAGTAAGTATAATGAGTATGCACTGAAATTTGTAATTTATCATTGTTATCTGAAATTCAGAAAGTATTTCTTTAAGAACTTAGTCGCATGACAGACAAGAAAAATCTCCACATTTTATTAGAAGAAAGCCTATTGTTACTGCGGTAAGTGGCAGGTATTAATATTTTCAGTGCTAACACATAAAAATGCATACCTACATTAAAATAACATCTTACTTAATGTTTAATTCAAAATTGGCCGCAAGGAAGACCATAAAATATAATCCTACTAATAGCTAATAGGCACTTAGAGATTGCATTTGGTGCCCGCCCAAAACGTGCATTTGTTCTAGATTAAACGTGTAATTATTGTACTGCAATTAATATTATACTCGTCGCGTTTGTGTACATGTAATGAAGATATTACTTTACTAGCTAAAAGCCGAGCTTTGTGAGGACTCGCGTATGCTCGCGTCGTCACACCTTGACTGACTGATGATAATTGATAACCCATCTAGATATAAATAATTATTATTTTTTAACATAGCTGTATTTTGATGAATATTGTTTTTTTTTCTTTTCTACTTTCATTGTTTGGATTTTCTTGGTGTACTTAGCGACATTTAATAATTGCTTAGGAGTTAGCTACTTAATGACTAGATGACGCCCGCAAGTGCGATGCGCCAAATTCGTTTATCGCGCGGGAGACGTACATTTTTCCGGGATAAAAAGTATCCTATGGCCTTTCCCGGGACTCGAAGTTAACCAAATTTCAGCCAAATCGGTTCAGCGATTTGAGCGTGAAGATGTAACAGACAGACAGACATACTTTCGCATTTATAATAATGGTATAGATTGTTCAGAAATTTTTTGTGTAAAAAGTTTTAGAAAACCTTTGCGTAAAGCAAATGTCTCGAATTAAGAATCTAGATTGTCTCAAAATATAAAGTCATCAACATTATATTTTGGTCGTCTGAAATAGAAAGCTCATCAAACTGTATGATTAATCAACCTCAATGGTATAAGAACTTTTTAGGTGAAGTCCATGACTTATCTATCTTCTTATTTGGTATCTCTACCTGATACGTTGATAGTTAAAACTTCCTATCTCCAAAACTACTGAACCGATTTTGATGAAACTTGCACTATTACCTAAGTTGAACAATACCTAGTACAATAAAAAAAGAATTACTCAAATCGGACTTGTAGTTCCGGAGATATTCGTGAACAAACATAAAATCATACATACATACATACATACATACATACACTTTTGAAATTTGGCACATTTGTTCAGAAGCTGTTATAGATTAACATATGCAAAAACTGGGCAGTTCTGGAAATATTACATACATACGCGTCGAATTGATAACCTCCTTTTTTTGAAGTCGGTTAAAAAAGAAAAGCAATTTTATGTTAGATACCCTACCCTATTAGGACAGTCTAAGATAATTTCAGATGAATAATATTATCATTTATCATTAATCAGTTCTATACTCTATACCACAGAACAATAAAAACAGCTCTATACCTAGTGTCAGCATGCATTATATTATAATATCATAATATTGCGGTAATGACTCCTCGCGCCCTAAAAACCCTTATTATCAGTACTTGGAAGTTGGTACATGGTAGAATGCACATATTATAAGGAAAAGGAAACAGAAAGTGCATTTTACATGTCCCCATAATGCATTGATAGTATTTTCCAAATATCATCATAATTGTCATCTTTGGAAAAGTACACTGTACAAAGCATTCTATTTCCGTCAAATCAAGTCACCAGGCTCTTTCCTGAAAATGAATGAATTCAAAATTGGGAAAATTCCAATTTCAAATGCCAATGAACTCCAAGCATATATCTTCAAACAAAAGACGTGTTACCTAATCACTATTATTCACTAATGCAAAATATACCTATTTTCAGTTAGTAATACCATGGACCAATCATACATAGACAATCAAGTCCCATACAAAATTGCGTGTACGAAAAAAGCAGGCTAAATCTAGATGGCGTTAGCATCGATTCTGGCTATATCTGAAAATGTTACATTACAACAAAACGAGCCCATCAAATCAAAAGAGGTAACCTTAAAACACGAAAGAACATTTTTCTGCATTTTTACAACATCATTAAAACACTCGTAGGATCATAATTATGATTTTCTAA
Source organism: Plebejus argus (assembly GCA_905404155.3). NCBI lineage: Eukaryota > Metazoa > Arthropoda > Insecta > Lepidoptera > Lycaenidae > Plebejus > Plebejus argus. The sequence goes on along the minus strand of FR989931.1, from coordinate 16,348,999 downwards.
AAATACTTCCTAATCAATGTTTATTGTTAGTACTTAAGCAACAATTGTTAGATGGCGCCGCGGCCGATAGCTAACACGCTTACTAAGTAGCTTGCTATTTGAACACTAGATGGCGCAAAACATAATTATTTAATTATAAAATCTATGTACAATATACTTTGAATAACTACAAATTTTAATGAAATAGTGTTTTGTTTTGTGTGTTACTAAAAGTGAATGTGGGTACGGCATTATCGATGCAATTATTAATCGATAAAACGCCGTCAGCGCGACAATACTATTCAAAAATTTCGCTGAGATTGCTTAAGAATTCGTAGCCCAGCGGTTTCGTGACCTAGCACTACGTAGGGGCATATAGGGGTATCGAGTTCAAACCTTTCATGTGCTTAAGATTTTTTAAAAGTTTTTACAAGGAAATCTTATGGAAATCGACTCAAGATTATAATAAAAACTAGACGTTCCGTGCGGCTTCGCCCGGGTAATTTAGGAATTTCCCGGAAACCGTACATTTTCGTACAACGTCGCGAAGAGTAACAAACATCTATACATACAAACTTTCGCCATTATAATATTAGTAGTAAATTAACTAGAATAGTAGGATTATAATAAATTACAAAATATGTGTTTTATTTATTGTACATTAAGTGAAATCATAGACTAGGGAAATACTTATAGTATTTCCTTAGTCCATGATATTTAATAATAATTTTAACCTCAAGTAGATGGCAATAAATTTCTCATTACACAATTTTCCATAAAATCAATTTTCCATCTACATAAATTATAATTTATAACAGTTTATAACAATAAAAGCGGGCGAAAGAATAGCTGAAATAGTACAGCATAATATACTGAGGAGTGAGGAGGCATGGCATGGCGCATGCCCCGCGCCCGCCGATCGCACGCGCGGTGCGCCGTGTAGGGCACTGCGCGCGTAGTGTATATTTTCTTTGACCAGCCGGGCCGACCGCGGCCGCAGGCGGCAGCATAGGGCATCCGGCATTGTGCAAAGTGGATGCATCTACATGACAATTAATTAAGCATGGCACATGACATTCAAACATGACGCGCGGCGCGCTGTTCGGTGTTCGGAAACTTCGTATTATGGTGACGCCATGTTAAAATAAAAAACCGTATTGGATGTGTTTGAGATTGCTTGTTTTCTATGCGAGGCTGGCCCGGCCTCTCATAGAAAACTAGCAATGGAACAGCAAAAAATTGAAAGGGCGTAGCGACAAAATGGTTTTTGTCGCGTAATTTAAAAACCATAAATACATTAATTCATATAAGCTATGGACATATTAAAGTGTATACTAGGACCAATTTATGTACAAATTTTGGAAGCTTATATCACTCTCCTCTGTTGGCAAAATAGGAATCCCTTTTTTTACAGAGGTCTTTTTGATTGATTATTCTGTGTTATAAAAGTTGACAAATCGTGTTAAATGCTATGGGTAATTCAAAGACAAAGACATGATGAATACTGACAGTGAACTTTAATTTCTTAGCTTTAGTCATTGCTGAGAAAAATGAACATCGCTACAGCCAAATTATTTTCGCTGTTTTTTGCAAGTGAGAAGGAGCCTGCACCGGTCGGCTGGCTGCGAAATAAGTGAACTATCTCGCTTACTCTCGCTAGGCTTTTTATCCTATCGTCATCACGATCACGTGGCGATGGCGGCAAATTCAAAAATCGATCTATAGCAACCCTGTCTATAGCCGGAATTATAGTGTTGATCTTCGAACTATAGGAATAATAAAGTTCCTTATTTTTTATTATTTATTAGGGAGTAAGAAAGTCTTGAATTATACATTGAGCGGTATTTATTCGAGCAGAGTTTCACCTTACACGTTTCAAAGTTAATTACAGAATGAATCAATCAAATATCAATGCAATATGGCTTGCTTTTATACCATTTTACACAAAATGGAACGAACTTCCGTTGACAATTCGAATATAGTAAAATCATATAAAATACATTAGAAATTAAGAATGGCTAAGAATAAGTTAAGTACATAATTCTAAATATTAATTAACTAGCGACCCGCCCCGGCTTCGCACGGGTGCAATGCTGATACTAAATACACTACAGAAAAACTGTGAACGTTGTATCATGTTGTTTAAAAAAACATAGCGGCCCGCTCCGGTTTCGCACGGGTATAAAATATAGCCTACGTGATTAAAATCGATTCAGTAGTTTTGATAAATTGCAATCCACAAATTATGGTTTTATTTAATCTAATCTTATCTCACCTTATGTAGGTCTAGGTACTTATAATTACTATAAGTGCGATTTAAAAATTAACCTTAGAATAGAATATCTATACTACTATTATAAAGAGGAAAGATTTGATTTTTTGTTTGTTTGAGTCGAATAGGCTCCGAAACTACTGGACCGATTTGAAAAATTCTTTTGCTATTGGAATCTTACATTATTTCTGCTGAACATAGGCTACATTTTATTTTGGAAAAAAGTAGGGTTCCGTAAGATATTTGAGTTTTTCGGACGCAAGGTGTAAAAAATCAGCTAGAAAAGTTACTTATTTTGCGTACGCTGCTTAAACTATAAAAGATAGAACCATAAAATGTTCTAAATAATTGTAGATTTTATAAATATCTCCAAAAAAGTCCGCGACACACTATACCTATCTATGTCGAGTGAGGCACAATAACCATTTATTTATTTAAAAATCCTGAATTTTTTTTGGACTACATTTGAACGGATATATTTTACTCACGTTATTAATCCTTATCAAAATAAATTATTTTGTCACTAAGTACAGTTTATGTAGATAATATTTGGTCTTTGAATGATTAAAATTGGACGTTTGGTTTTGAAATTATGGCGAAATTAAAAAATTACTATGGTGGGCGTCACCAAAGCGCGTGCGGGAGGAAGACAATATTCTGTTGTAGAAATGAAAATTCTGTACATAAAAGATATGAAATGACACCCGAAATTACACCTTTGTCACTACATCGCTATAGAATACAAAAATGTGGTTAGTTTTTTGTCTGTCTGTCTGTCTGTCACTCTTTCTGTCTGTCTGTATGTTTGTTCCAGCATCACACGAAAAATACTGATCCGATTTGAATGTGGTTTTCGCAGATATATTTATCTTCTTCCAACTTAACATCTGGTGTATAAAATTTTTCCCCCCACCCCTCTTAGAAGGGGACAAAAGAGGGGGTCAGATTTTGTATCAAACTTTTTTCTTTAACACGAAAACTACTGATCCGATTTGCATACGGTTTTCACAGATATATTTGTCTTCTTCCAACTCAACATCTGGTGTATAAAAATCCTCCCCCCCCCTCCCCTCTCAACCCTCTCTGGGGACCAAAGAGGGGTCAGATTTTGTATACAACTTTTTTCTTTAGTCGACTTACTTATTAACTGTGTTTTTCAACTGGTGTATGACCTTCCCCCCCACACCCTCTTAGGGGACAAAAGAGGGGGTAAAACATGTATCAACTGATGATGTAGAAAATATACTTTAAATGGCAAAACAACGTTTGCCGGGACAGCTAGTAGTTTATATTTTAAAACTACTATCATACAATAATTTATCTTAACTTACTTATAATTACTGATACGTTGTCGCGCTGAAAAGCACGTTTTTATAATAAACGCGTCCGATCACTGCTAAATTCAAAGTGCTATAGGGAAAACCGCGGCCTCAGACGCGCTATTTATAGGCACGCTCTTGCCGCACCGGGCGGCCGGCCGGTACCGCCGCAAACGCTACGTCCGCAATTTTTAAATCTGTAATATCTTCGAAAATATTCACTTAAATCATACGGTGTAAAGGGCCATATAGATCTATATTAAAATATGAACAATGTATTTAATTGATTAAGGATTAATGCAGTATTGGTTAATATCGCTTCGAAAATTAGCCATTATTAGTCGTAAAAAGTAAATGACAAAAGAAAGTTATTGTGGGTTATCCATAAGAGATAGACATATACCATCACGGACTTTTCTGTAGACCTTTTCAATGTGTACAATACTTAGTACATTATTTTGATAAAACTCTTATAAATGTATTTAAATCGGTATATTATGTTAGTCACTTTATATAATTTTGATTAGTGATAAAATTATATTTCAAATAGTAATATGTAAGGTACTTGATTTTGACAAATAGATTACTTACTTCCGTTATAACTTCCTGTTCTCATATTTCAGTAAATAATTATCCCACAAAAAACATTTTCATGTAAAAATGTTGCCAAGATGAGAACATAATATTATTATAGTTCGTGGTGTCAAAAAGTTGTGAAATCTCATGTAGAGCCAAGTTTCTAACCTTACATACTTAGCCCTAAATCTAAAAACCTTAATTTTACACCAAAGCGCGGCACAAATGTGTCAGCCGAACGAGAAGAATCTAAAAACTCTACACATTAGTCAAAATCGGTGGCTTGGCCATTTTGTTATTCGGCAGGGCTTTGAACTTAATATACCCTAACTAAAGAAAAATGGCCAGGCTATCGTTTTTGACTAATGTGTAGAGTTTTTAGATTCTTCTCGTTCGGCTGACACATTATATTATTATCAAATATTTTGCCGCGCTTTGGTGTAAAATTAAGGTTTTTAGATTTAGGGCTAAGTATGTAAGGTTAGAAACTTGGCTCTACATGAGATTTCACTACTTTTTGACACTACGAACTATAATAATATTATGTTCTCATCTTGGCAACATTTTTACATGAAAATGTTTTTTGTGGGATAATTATTTACTGAAATATGAGAACAGGAAGTTATAACGGAAGTAAGTAATCTATTTGTCAAAATCAAGTACCTTACATATTACTATTTGAAATATAATTTTATCACTAATCAAAATTATATAAAGTGACTAACATAATATACCGATTTAAATACATTTATAATATAATATCATGTAGCTTGGCCATTGACAACCGCTAACATATATTTTGTATTTCATACCCTTCGGGCGAACTTCGCCGCGCGGTGTCGGAAACATCAAAGGACACTAATTTTCTAACCTATAACTGCTATAGATGAATCATACATTACAATAATAATAAATATATATTATATTGGTCCATGATATTATGTTATATCAGAGACCAGACTAGTATGTCTGGTCTCTGGTTATAATATGTATATAGTCAGAGACCATGATACAGTTATATACTTTATTTTTAGTATTTGTTGTTATAGCGGCAACAGATATGTAACACAATCTGTGAAATTTTCAAAAGTCTAGTATGTCTGGTCTCTGTCTCTATTCTAGCTACTCTAGCGGTTCTTGACTTACAGCTTGAAGACATGTAACATACAGACAGACAGACGGACAGACATCGAAGTCTTAGTAATAGGGTCCCGTTTTTACCCTTTGGGTACGGAACCCTAATTTAAAAAGTTTAAAACCGTGCTGATATTATATTTCTAACTAGCTGTTGCCCGCGACTTCGTACGCGTTAGTATAGTAGATCACGTCCCAAGTATTATTTTTCAAAAATATTCAATGTACAGAATTGACTTTCTTACGATTTTATTACAATATGTTCTTTGTTCCTACAAAGGATAATTAAGACGCAATACAAACTCCACGATACCTTTTAATTATGAACAAAAGTTTCATGAGGAATAAGAGGGGGGGGGGGGGGGGTTTGGGGGGGCGCAGCCCCCCAAAACAAACGACACTGGAAAACCGTATGTGTAGTTTAGTTTTTAACTTTGTTCTTAAAAAAGATGTATAACGCCGCAACACCGCAAGAAAAGACCGATGCCAAAGCTCCCAGCATGTTAATCAAACGACACTCGAAATTTGTATAGAAAAGATAGACAAAAGCTCATAGCATGGCAAGGAGTGAAGATAGATACAAAGTGTGAAGGAGAAATTTGTAGGAAATTTTATGGGCTTTCATTACGTACAGGACATTTTTTCTCTAGAACGCACCGTTTTAGCGATATGAGCAAAAAACTAAAAATATTGAAACTTGAGCCCCCCCCCCCCCCCCTAGGTGATATCGTCATAATATGTAGCCTATGTGTTGACCCGACCTCTATATAATATTCGTGCAAAATTTGAAGTAAATCCATTCAGTACTTTCTGAGTTTATCCCGGACATACATACAGACAAACAGACAAACAGACAAACAGACAAACAGACAAAAATTCTAAAAACTATATTTTTGGCTTCCATATCGATTGTAGATCACGTCCCAAGTATTATTTTTCAAAAATATTCAATGTACAGAATTGACTTTCCTACGATTTTATTATATGTATAGAAGATGACTTAGTTTGTTCCTACAAAGGATAATTAAGACGCAATACAAACTCCACGATACCTTTTAATTATGAACAAAAGTTTCATGAGGAATAAGGGGGGGGGGTTTGGGGGGGCGCAGCCCCCCCAAAATAAACGACACTGGAAAACCGTATGTGTAGTTTAGTTTTTAACTTTGTTCTTAAAAAAGATGTATAACGCCGCAACACCGCTTTGTTTGAAGCAAAATTTGGGGAGGTGGGGGGGGGGGTTGGGGGGGCGAACCCCCCCCCCCCCAAGAAAAGACCGATGCCAAAGCTCCCAGCATGTTAATCAAACGACACTCGAAATTTGTATAGAAAAGATAGACAAAAGCTCATAGCATGGCAAGGAGTGAAGATAGATACAAAGTGTGAAGGAGAAATTTGTAGGAAATTTTATGGGCTTTCATTACGTACAGGACATTTTTTCTCTAGAACGCACCGTTTTAGCGATATGAGCAAAAAACTAAAAATATTGAAACTTGAGCCCCTCCCCCCCCCTAGGTGATATCGTCATAATATGTAGCCTATGTGTTGACCCGACCTCTATATAATATTCGTGCAAAATTTGAAGTAAATCCATTCAGTACTTTCTGAGTTTATCCCGGACATACATACAGACAAACAGACAAACAGACAAACAGACAAAAATTCTAAAAACTATATTTTTGGCTTCCATATTGATTGTAGATCACGTCCCAAGTATTATTTTTCAAAAATATTCAATGTACAGAATTGACTTTCCTACGATTTTATTATATGTATAGATGACGCCGCGCCATACTATGGCCGCGCGGCCATTGTATGGCGCTGTGTTAGGTAATAATATTATGGTAATACTTGATAGCTCAAGCCGGTGGTCGCGGGTTCAAATCCCGCCGACGGAACAAAAATTTTTCATATTTTTTTAAATTCTATATTTGTAAAAAAAAATACAGCTATTTTAAAATAGCCAAAAACATTAGTTTAAGAAAACTTCAATAAATATAATTTCCGATTAAAATTAATTAGCGACATCTCTGAAAGAATTTTGCAGTTAGCGAACGTGTTTTAAAAATAGTCACTAGATGGCGTTTTATTTTTTACTCCTTGGGCCATCTTGGGATAATTTGATACCCTCAATGCCATCTATCGTTCAGATGAGAACTAAAAACTGCAGACACGCTGGTTTGTATGGGCTTTGAAACTCTATAATCTATTTATTACTCTATGGTAATACCCATGTTTTGGCTATAGGAACTTCTTATATCTACTAGTCAAGTTAGATGACGCCCGCAACTCCGTTGCACCAAAATTCGTTTATCGCGTGGGAACGGTACCTTTTTTGGGATAGAAAGTATCATTTGTCCTTTTCCGGGACTCAAAATAACTCCATACCAAATTTCAACAAAATCGGTTCAGCGGTTCGGGCGTGAAGAGGTAGCAGATAGACAGACACACTTTCGCGTTTATAGAATTAAAATATATGGATATATAGTCCCATGTGAACTTTGCTGCTCGATCATTGCCACAGAGACTTTCAAATATTTTTAGAACCATCAAACAATTTTTAACACTTTTATTACTATAAAAAGTAACGTTAAAAACTGCAATTAAATGCATAATGTAAAAATCGTACCTTGTAACCAAGGTACGATTTTTTGTTAACATTTTATACAATGTAACGACAATTTTCATACCTGCATTAGGTAAACCATAGTTAAAAACAAATAGTTACCAATAATAATTACACTATTACCAATCTATTACAATAGACTATGAATAAATTGCGTTAAGTTTCCTCGTATAAATTATAATAAATCAAAGTAGTGAAAGTTTGTCGTGTTTCCTGAATATTATAAATAGTAGGTATCATTGTTGTACTCTATTTTGAAACATAAGTAGTTTTTGCTGTCCGTACTACCTATATTTAAAACTATATTAAATTCCATTTCCAAATCATTTATTCCACAATTAAAACTACGTGCAACAAATTCCGTTTTTAACCGAATTTAAAAAAAAGGAGGTTAAGTATGTAATATTTCAAGAAATGCCCAGTTTTTGCATATTATGTTAATCTATAACATATTTTGGAGATAGGAAGCTTTCATTCTCATTTTGAAGTCGGTTTTATCTTTTTATAAAATACAGTTATAAAAATAAGCAACATACAAATATTTCATGGAATAGCCCGAGATAAAACATAAGAAATAACAATGGCAATAGACGGGTCACAAAACTTCTTAATAAAGTAATTAATTTTTGCATGAGTGGTCCTGTGGCTTAGACCAAATACCCTCTGGTAAAAAAATGTGTTTATGAGCTCTACAATACAAGCCGAGCAGCATACTTTATTTGACATCACTATTCATCTGAACTCCAAAAACTACATAGCTAAAAAGATTGCAATAAAACGTATTGTAAGAAATGCATTCTTGTGATTTAGTAAACAAAGCAGTATTTGATATGATTAGATTAGTTTTATTTATGTAGTATATTGAGTATAATATTATGTAATCCAAGGTGTAGAGATATATTATGCATTATGCATCCATATTCCAAACTCATTAGGTATTCATATACTTTTTATCCCGGAAAAACGTACGGTTACCGATAAAGGAATTTTAGCGAAACGTACCATCGAGATTTAATAAAATTTTATCTTGCTTAAAATGATTCAAATCTCAAAACTTGAGGTTCAATTCACCATTTCACAATTTAAAACTTTGATTTCCAAATTTAGGACTAGGTTTAACATATATATCGTAGGTAATAGGTATAGCCTATAGGTAGGCTTAACCATGATATCTACCATCAATACCTAGATTAGTACAACAATAACGAGAGTATATCTATTTACCTCTGAACCAATAAGAATTAAAATAAACTTTGAGCACAGAATAGATAATAGTATACAGGGCCCCCGTAAGGGCTACTGGCGCCTGTGTGCAAAAAAGGATTTTGGCGCCCCTTTAGGCAAATTTTTTGGATCCTTGGTTTTGGCGCCCCTAGAGGATGGCGCCCGTGTGCATTGCACACATTGCACATATGGTAGCGGGGGCCCTAATAGTATACTTTGAGTAAATATTTTTAGAGCCTCGGAAAGAAAAATAAATACATAGCTTTCGCAGCAAAATGTAAAATCCCTGCGCGCAGACTTTTTGCGCTAACGAAGAACGGGCATCATCTACTAATTATTACGTATCTGTTTCACGTACATAAACGGAAATCATTTCGTTATAGTCAGGCCCCGACCAAACTTATCACTCCCGAATGATTCACGACCGCGGATCGTTCACCCAAATACGTCATACAATTACGCGAATTTACACATAGTACTTAGAGAATCAGTATTAAGTATTAATTGAAAATTATCTATATCGAGAAATGTAATGTCGTAAGGTGAAGGAAAACATCGTGACTCGTGAGGAAACCCGCACATGGTTAGACGTATTGACCCTCATTCTTCTGGACTAGGCCGACTTGTAAGAATGCCGTATGTGCTTGGGCAACCATACGAAAACTTAAAATCTTGTCCCAGGCCCTACAATATTTGGAGAGTGGTTACTTCGAAAATTCGTGAAAATGCTCTATAAACCATCCACAATGGCTTTTTAATAATAAACTCAGCTCAAGCTTACTGGTCACAACTACTATTAATATATTATTTTATTCCCTTGACGCCTCCGTGGTCTAGTGGTATAGAGCGCGGCTCTTGACTCGGAGGTCGTGGGTTCGATTCCCGCGTTGGAAACATGTTATTTCCAAGTTTGGTTAGGACAATGCAGGCTGATCACCTGATTGTCTGACAAGTAAGATGATCCATGCGTCGGATGGGCATGCAAAATGTCGGTCCTGCGCCTGATATCTCGCCAGTCGTGTCGGTCTGCCGTCCCACTGGGTTATGAGAGTAAAGGAATAGAGAGTGCTCTTGTGTACTGCGCACACACTTGGGCACTATAAAATTACTCCTGCGTAGCTGGCCTGGTTTCAATGAAACCGGCCACCGTCACCGAAACCGGTGTGGGAGCTATATTATTATTATATTCCCATGGTGCTTCCCCTTTAGTCCTTTGATTTTCGGTTATTGCAACTTTGTGCCGTCTCCCGCTTTGTATGGGGAGGAAAAATGGTACTACCTAGTACCTACTCCAATTTTCTTCTGATTAATTTCGTTGCGGGTCCCGAGACAGCTTTAGCATGTCCCTCGGGCTCCCTGAGATTATAACAAAGGGTTTTCGTGGTTGGATACCGCTATCGATCCTGGCGTAGACTAGTCAGATTCTAGTCTCTACAATTTTCTGATATTATTATATTTATTGAAAATAAAAACTCTCTATTAATTTATTATTACATATTATTACATAATGCGTTATTTAATTATTTTACACTACCCACATGGTGTGCAATGTGCATAAAAATCACAGAATTTTTGATTAAGTAGGTACAACAGAAAATAAGATTTCTGTTTAACATAATAATAATTAATAATATATACCCGAAAAATATGTAAGTAAGGAAGAATTATACCTACTTACCTGTTTAAGGGTTCTGTAATCAACAAAACTTGGTTGATTACTGTACCCTAAAAAGTAACCCTAACCAGCTGACTTTTTGTATATTGGTAGGTTAATAGTTATATTATTTAAGAATAACCTTGTCCGACAAATAAAAAAATCCATATTTTAGGACCATCGAGTCAAACTCGACCGATTGTGTGCAAACTTCACATAAACCATCTACTAAATAGTCCAAACAAACCCTGAAAATTTGGTTTGGTAAGGTGAGCCCGTTCTTGAGTTATAAAGTGACAACGAAAAATGCCACTTATTTTTATATATTAAGATGCTATTATAGCTACAACAGACAATAAAAAAATATTAAAGTACAAATATAACTAAGGATTTTGTGAAAATTTCAAGTGCCTAACTGTTACCATTTTTGATTACGAGCAAAAAAGGCCAAAAATCACGATTATTGTGTGGGAGCCCCCCTTAAATATTTATTTTTAATTTATTTTTAGTATTTGTTGTAATAGCGGCAACAGATATACACATTACACAATCTGTGAAAATTTCAGAAGTCTAGCTATAGTGGTTCTTGAGATACAGACTGATGACATACAGACGGACAGACGGACAGACATTGAAGTCTTAGTAATAGGGTCCCGTTTTTACCCTTTGGGTACGGAACCCTAAAAATAGTATTTATGTAAGAAAGCTCTTTACCTAAAATTGCCGACAAAAATTTAACACACGACAATTTTTTAATAAAAATAAATCTAAATATGAAAAGCAAGCAAAACTTTAATCACTCACTTATAACTTTGTTTTTATTTTTAATTAAGATACTATTTTGGTGATCTGCAGGACAGGCTCAGCCTAGTGCAGACATCAAAGAAACTCGGCAGTAAAACGTCTGTAATTTTAAAATAATAATATACCTAATGTACTTACCTGTAAGAATATTTTGTAGCAGATGTATGTATTGTTGTTTTCAATAAATTATTATTATTATTGTTATTATTATTTAAAACATAAAAAACGGTCTTATACCTAATAACTATGAAAAGAGAAACGTGTTAATAATAATAATTCATATTTAATGAGACAAAAATATCACGGAGGTTGTACATGATAGAGAACATGATAATGAATTAATGTATTAATTCATTTTTATTAAAATATGGAAAGTTTTTATTAGTTTGTTAAGATAAAATTGTAATAAAAATAGTATATTTAATGATCGGCCAAGTGCGAGTCGGATTCGCGCACGAAGGGTTCCGTACCATTATAGAGCAAAATTAGGCCATAAATTGTGTTTTTGTATGGGAGCCCTAGTAAGTAAGTAGAGCTCTTATTTATTATTTCTAAAATACCGTAGACTAATAGAATTATAAATGTTGTTAATGAAAGTATTATTTATGAAATTATGGTTCAATATAATTTCAATAGGAAAAAATTTTCTGCTAATTCGATCGATAGGTAAGCGAGAATGTAGAGTCGTGATTTGTCAAATCAAAGAACCTGCCAATAATAATCACCCGGTAAGATGATGATAGTGAACAATTCTTAGGTCAACATTTTTACTATGATTAGGTAAATACTTTTATATTAATTTCAGGTGTATAATCCAAAACGCGACTACTTTTTTTTTAAATTTTAACTTTACTTTTCGGTCACGCGGCTTAAAAACACGAATTTCTAACACAAACATACCTTGAATTAGAGCCAGGCTGAATAGAAACAACAACAACATTTTAGCACATAACACTAATATTTTTAATTAATAATAAAATTATGAATTATTTTCATAAATTTGACGACGCGGCGCTATTGGCGCGAAGCGACTGCGCCAGACAGTAGTTTTCCCGCGTTTATACCGACAGTTGGAACTGGCAGACATTTCCCCATGCTTACACCGTCATTACTTTATTTTTCCGTTTTAACTTCGTACATGTGTAAATATTTAGTAGACAAGTGGCTTTAGTAGGGAGACCGGGGATAGTCGACTATAAAGGTAGGTTGACTATTTCTCAGAAATTCACTTTTCACTTTCATTCACTCGAAGAACAGTTTTTCGTGGTCTGAGTGATAAAGTTAGGAAAAAAAAATTGCGCTAGGGGAATAGTGTTACACTTCTTAATAATTTGAATTTTTAACTACATACTATAGATAGTCTATAATTATAGTCAACCTACCTCTATTATAGTCGACTATCCCGCGGTCTCCCCTACAGTCAATGATTAAAAGAAGAGTAGAAGCGATAAAAAATGAACAGTAAAATGTTTATTAAAAAGAAATGTAAACAATACAATGTGCTTACTTTTACATAAGTAGGCACCTAATTTTTTAAGTTAATGTGCAGCCGTTAATTTGCATTTTAATGGTGCATTGTGTCGTTAAAATAATTTCCAGAATTATTAGTATTAGCGCATATAAATAAAGTATAAACCGAAGTGATCGTTCTTACTTCGATTCGAACGATTCGATCGTTCTTAGCAGTGCCGACTTTATATTTTTACGAAAGTAGACCACCTTATTTCCGCCGACCCATGTACGAATCTCTATGGATGCTGCGCCCCCCCTAGGATGCTGCCGCCTCTAGGCCGTGGCCTATAACGGCCTATTTATAAATCCGGCCCTTAGGCCGTTCTCAGTTTTCAGTTAACTGACTTATCCTATCACTATTGACTATGCTGTGTTGCGGCCGATGAACCCGCTGGATGTAGGTATGTGCGTGATTTGAACGACTTCAGTTAATTTATAATGTTCTCTATGATAACACCTCTACATAGGTGCTCTATTTTCCTATTCGGGTGCATTTACTAATAATATCTAAAATTAAAATAAGTAATTTTATAATTTATACCGTTATAGCAAATAGCCGCAGTCCTTTTACCTTTTATAGCGGTCTGCAGCAGTATCTTGCTGATCGCCTCCGTGGCCTAGTGGTATAGAGCGCGGCTCTTGACTCGGAGGTCGTGGGTTCGATTCCCGCGTTGGAAACATGTTATTTCCAAGTTTGGTTAGGACAATGCAGGCTGATCACCTGATTGTCTGACAAGTAAGATGATCCATGCGTCGGATGGGCATGTAAAAAGTCGGTCCTGCGCCTGATCTCTCGCCGGTCGTGTCGGTCTGCCGTCCCACTGGGTTATGAGAGTAAAGGAATAGAGAGTGCACTTGTGTACTGCGCACACACTCGGGCACTATAAAAATACTCCTGCGTAGCTGGCCTGGTTTCAATGAAACCGGCCACCGTCACCGAAACCGGTGTGGGAGCTATTATTATTATATTATTGCTGATCTGATTAATCATCTACTTGGGAGTTTTTGAGTTTAGCGGGTACCTGATATCACATCAAAGGTACTTGTGGTTTGTTGCTGCTGTCTTAGCTAAGGGGTTAGTGGGAATGTCTCGTAGGCCAATGCCCGTCTGCAGCTGATGATGCCGATCGCGTGCATATCAGAGATCTTCCGGCCGTGAACTTGGCCGGAAATGCGATCTGGCAGTGGTTCAACACGCTAGGCAACTATAGTCGCTATGCGCATTTGGTGATGCATAATAATTAGTAGACATTGTTTTTTTTTTAATAAAATTAGGGGGCAAACGAGCACGGGTCACATATGCCCATGGACACTCGCAAGTCGCAATATCCGAAGAGTTGCAGGTGCGTTGCCGGCCTTTTCTTGAATGTTTGCAGGTCGTATTGTAATTCGGCTGGCAACAATTTGTTCCAGAGTTGAACTGTAGATACGTGGCAGAAAGTTACCTACGCGAAAAACGCGCGGTGAAAGACCGCCACTCATCAAGGTGATAAGGATGGTACATCATTTGATATGGTAGGTATCTCTACTTGGTATTACTGCGGGAAAACAACCATTAAAATTTCACACTGTATATTATGAGGATGGAATATCGGTGCATTCACCATTCCTGTGGCCTGTTCAGAACAGACTGCACCTTCCATTGGCCCCGGAGATACTAGAAAACTTAATTTTCTATGCCACACCTTTAATTTTAAGGCACCCTAAAACGCTGCTTTATGAATACTTATAAGTAATAGATGATTGCATCCTTTTGTTTAGGTATTTTATTTTTAGGTAACTGCCTTTAAGCCTTATCATAAAACGAACCAAAAATAATTTTAAGGCCTTTATGATTAAATATGTTTAAGGTTTTAGACGTATCAGTAATCAGTTCCAGACACCAGTAGTAAGTGTTGTAGGAAATACTTAAAGGTAACGCTGATAAAGCGCTGCAGAATGATAGCGTCAAAATTCCAATATTTTGTGACTGTTCAGTCAGACCAGACAGAGCAGAGTAGTAATTATTTATTTATTTATACTTATTTATTTATTTTTACGTGTGTATACTTAGTATGGATCTTTTCAGCAGTCCTATGGTCTTATTATTACTTAGGACTGCTATAAAGATTAAGCCTTAGTATGGTAATAAAAAGTTATGGTCCAATTGGGTACAGGTAACTTTACCATCGACTTCCTGCATCTTAAAAGTTAAAACACAGGTGATAGTTATAACAACAGTACCAACGTCCTACCTATATCCTAAAGCGAAAGCGAGCTAACTTTCACTTACCTAGGTATATTTGCCACGGCTGGGTATGAGCTTATCATCATCAACATATTTTAAGGTATTCTCGATTACTTTGTGGTGTCAGCATGACTATTTGGTCGCTGTTAAGCATTTGTGTTCTAAAATCTAACACACATTTTTTTTGTTTTTTGAATGGTAGCTTGTTCATAATGGTCTGAAATAATATAACGGCATACATGAATCATCTCAATGCGTTTTTTGTAGGTTAGTACTTAGTAGATACACGAATGCTTAGCAGCGACCAAGCAGCGACCGGTATTTAGCCTGACAGTAATTTTCATGAGAGTGTATTAAGGCGACGCCTTGATAATTTGGCTGTAGTGACATCGATTTTTCTCAACAATGACTAAAGCTAAGGAATTAAAGTTCATTGTCAGTATTCATCATGTCTTTGTCTTTGAATTACCCATAGCATACACACGATTGGTCAACTTTTATAACACAGAATAATCAATCAAAAAGACCTCTGTAAAAAAGGGATTCTAATTTTGCCAACAGAGGAGAGTGATTTAAGCTTCCAAAATTTGTACATAGGTACCTAGATTGGTTCAAGCATACACTTTAATTTTCCCATAGCTTATATTATAAAATATAGCTGTTATGAGATTCCCAAGGGGTGCAAGTGCACCTAGGCACCCCCATGCCGGCTCCGATGTAACAGTGTACCTACCTGTGAAAAATGTGTAAGTACTAAGTAGATATTATATTACACACATTTATGCGTCTTCCCCATATTTTTCTTCTAAAAGTACCGTACACGGTACAAGTAACTATGTTACTCTGCTACCCAAAAACATTTTTAGATTTCTTTCGTGTATCACAAGTCTTTTCACTTCGTATAACAGTTTCAACATAAAGAAAACTAAAATTAATTTAATTTATATCGTGTCATAAATTAAACACAACATAATTTAAATAAAATTAAGTGTCTGCAAATCAAGAAATAAGAATTGCTGTAAAAAAATTCCCGTTGTTGTTATATTGCCAAAAGACGGTAAAGTATTTTGAGTGATTATTAAAAAAATATTTTAAATGTTCTTTGCACGGGCTTGGTTACGTCTTGAGGATGTGATGACTCCATAATGACAAAATGAAATAACCAGGATATAACAATATGGTACAGGGTGTAAGTGTAACAAGTGATAATACTTTAGGGTGAGTTATTCAGAGTATGATTTCCCTGTATATAGTTGAATGTAAAAGTAGCGTCTCTGAAAGAGTAGCTTTTTAAATGTTTGTATGGGCAAATGCGTGACGCCTGGGGCGCTTGCCCACACAAATAACAAAAAAAAAACTTTTTCAGCGCTGTTACTTTCACAGTGAACTCTATACAGGGGACACATATTATACACCCTAAAGTATTATCACTTTGTTTTATTACACTCTGTAGAGTTTACAGTGAAAGTAACAGCAGTGAAAGAGTTACTTTTGACTCCTATTTCTAAGAAAAATTCCCGTACGAAAATAAATAATCGGCCAAGTGCGAGTAGGACTCGCGCACGGAGGGTTCCGTATAATCATAGAGCAAAAATAGTAAAAAATTGAGTTTTTTGTATGGGCACCCCCCTTAATTATTTATTTTATTTAAATTTTATTTAAATAAAATAAATAATTAATAATTTGTATAGCTGAGTATTTTGTGTACATTTCAAGTTTTACCTAAAATCGCGTTTGTTGTATCATGTATGGGAGCCCCCCTTAAATATTTAATTTATTTTGTTTTTAGTATTTGTTGTTATAGCGGCAACAGAAATACATAATCTGTGAAAATTTCAACTCTCTAGCTATTACCGTTCTTGAGTTACAGCCTGGAGACAGACGGACAGACATCGAAGTCTCAGTAATAGTGTATGATTGGTCCATGGTAATAGGGTCCCGTTTTTACCTTTTGCGTACGGAACCCTAAAAAGGTACTCTTTCAACACTGCTGCTACTTTCATTCACATTTCACAGTGAACTCTACAAAAAGCGAAGCTTAGGCTGTACATAGATTGTGTACGTGACACAATCTATGTACAGCCTAAGCTTCGCTTAGTTTTGTAACAGCATGTATAACCTACACCTGTATACCATGAAATTTTTACTGATGGTTACTATGAACTTGACCTCAACTCGAACATCCTTCATGCCGACCACAAAATATTATAAACCTAAATCATGGTCCTACAAACCATTCTGCTTTAATTTTCCTTGGAGTTTCTATAAAATAACTCTTATGTCGTCTGCACACGGTCCCATGGTAACATGTTTCTCAAAACAATTTCCTCATGACATCCTTACTCCAAAAAAACTCAGGATTGATGAGAGCAATCAAACAAAACGTTATGGACTTCACACATTTATTGTATTTTTGTCTAATAAAAATACCTTTTATCGTAAAACTATCTATATATATCTACATCAATTGACCGAGTGTCGCGCACACCGGAGAAACTCAGTGCCCGACTGCCCGTGTTGGTCTAAGGGCGCTTGTGCACTACACGGAATTTAACCGTCCGGCGTTCATAACTTTCACGTTTTCCATAATAATTATAAATAAGGCAGGAAATCGGAACGCTGCACCGCGCCGGATGGTAGAATTCCGTGTAGTGCACAAACGCCCTAACACTAATATAAACCCTATTTTACAGCCCCCTAGCGTAATTGAAAACTAAAATTCGCCAAAAACAATCGACTGGACGCTTATTGCACTAATGAAATTACTCACGAAAGGGACCGTTCAAGTGTTACCTAACGCTGTTACTTTAGACTTTAAATTTTATTCTTATAATACACCCTACATGAAGATGCAAAAACATAAACAAATATTGTTGTTGTTGTTGTTGTCGTAAAATGTTGCAATATTGTTTTAAGACTGTCGTCTCTCAAGTGAGCTTGCATTAAAGTGCGTCATACAGCAGTTGAGTAGATCTTTCATAAGTTTGAGTTCTGTAATGCATGAACACTCATGAAATTTTTTTATCGACTTACATCTCGGCCAAGTCTCAATTTAAGGAACGGCTATGTATAAATTATCTAGTTATACTTGGCAGAATTTTGGTTCCCACTGAATAAAGCTTTAAATAAACACAATTGGTTTAACCGAATCTATTCGCTTTAAGGTGCAATAATTATAGCGTCATATTTCTGACGCCGAAAATAAAGGTTAGCTTTAGGAGCCATCCACATATTACGTCACACAAAATTTAGGATTTTCTGAACCCAATCAAGCTGTAACATAATATGCGTATGGATCCTTAGGCTTTTCCATGCGACAGAAAAACAAATGACGTATATATAAAATATTAGTTATTTTGTAACTCATTATTAAAATACAAAACCTCGGGAAAATAGATCAAGTGAGACCTCAATGGAATCATACAAAACACAAAAAACGACAGCAAAATCAATCGACGATCCCAAAATAAACTACTTACTTTATTTATATACAGTATACCGAAAGTACTTAAATAAACAAACTTTTGTGATTAAAATAAATTACAACACAAAACTTAAGCAAAATTGTGCATGAAATACATTTGGGCTATTTTATTTACTGTTAAGAACTTCATTGTAAGTTTACAATTAGTAATCAGTCCAAAAATCCACTAAATCTTTAACTCTCTTACTTATAAAAACATATTTTAGAGAATACCTTTATCTGGCATGCTGGAAAAGTCACATGACAGACTATCTAGAATAGTTAAAAGTTGCGTTAATATTATCTTTATTAGTAATAGAGTTATTGTTAAAAGACTATTTTAAACATCTGTACCTAATCCATCGAAATAGTGATATAGTAGCTAAGTAAGCTTTGCAAGGCCAACGTAAAATGTACAACAGCAAATAATATTGTTAAGTACTAAACACAATTTTGCGTATAATATGCGAACCAAGTTTCCTAAAGGGAACCCTCTTACTATAAAAATATTTACTTAACCGTTAACGTATGTTGTCTTTTTCTGTCGTATGACATTGCCAATTGTGCCAGAAAAAGACAAGAAAACCGTGTATATCTTCAGTGTTTAAATACTTTTATAAGTAGGAGGGAAAGTTAGTAAAAAGGATAATTTCCAAAGTGTTGAATTGTCAATAACCACAGAAATATTCGAGCGTTTACGAAGCTACTGACAACCATTAAATTAAAATTATATACATGTTATATACATACACCATTGATATTATAGTCCGATTTATAAAATATTGGCAATCTCTCTTAACATCGACATTGGTAAAAGAACATAAATTTGTATTTCACTTCAGCACGCCTAATGTGAAATGTACAAACAGAGCTACAGGGCATACATAGTATGTACAAACGCAACTATATACACAAATATACATGGCAAAGGTTATGTACACCGATCGGCTTGAACCAATAAAAGTACATTTTATACAACTATCTACGAGTCGTATCTTTTGATATTAAGCACCAAAACCGATTTTACAAATAATACAAATTTTCAGTTACATCATGATAGTATTAAAATATCATAAACATTTTTTGTACTAAGGTAAATTATCTTTCTGCTTTTGGGCTGTTATTTAAGACCTTTGCCAATTAACGTATAACTTTATGGAAATGTATTGTAACCTTGTTTCACACAACTGAAAATTTAATTTAAGGGGGTTTACACTCCGTAATACGCCTGATTTACGTCGGTACAATAGAGGGCGCTAGCATCACTTATACACGTTGCAATACAGTGGATTGGAAATGCTATGCTGGAGCAATGATATTATAGTGCTAACCAGCACTTAAATGGCATACTGGCGCCAACTATTGGAATCGTATAAATCAGCGCTTAGTTTTACCAAGATTTGAGTCACATAATATTGTCTTATTATCCAGTTTATATGCTGTTCGAATGCGACTTTTTGAAATAGAATCTCACTGAAAATTATTGTCGTTAGTCTACTGACACTTTCGCATTACCATCAACTTAAAAACTAGAATTTCGTAACCGACTACAAAGGGGCCTTATTATTTTATGGAGAAGTGGAATACATATTATATCTAATTAGTTATATTTGTGCGTACTGTATACATGCAAACTACACTTAAGGACGATTCCAATAACCTGTCAAATTGTAATTCTAAGGTTTTATATATTATCATGTCGTAGGATGATTTGATAAATCGAATTAACGCGAAAATTCTTGGGACTTCGCGAAAACACGGATAATTAGACAATGGTGATTACATTTTTCAACCTTACTGACAAAGGGTAGTGTTTTCGCGAAAACGCGAGTCGCCTTAGTAAGATTGCGAAACGAATCGTTAGGTATTTTCGAAAAAAAAAAACACTGATTGGTCGGTTTAAGTGCCCCACAACAACTTCTTCTCTGATTGGTTGAATGATTTTCGCGAAAACACTACCTTTTGTCAGTAAGGTTAAAAAATGTAATCACCATTGTCTAATTATCCGTGTTTTCGCGAAGTCCCTAAAATTTTCGCGATAATTTGATTTATCAAATCATCCTACGACATAATTTATATATATCGTCAGCACCCCAATCCTGCTTCTTTCATCTAACAATAACACAGCTTCGATCCAGTCAAAATCCAATAATAGCATCCTCATTTTTAGAAGAAACCGTTTGGTGTTTATTATTCCAAGACTGCATCGGAACTGTATTATTGTTGGATTAAAATCGAGGTACTGTTCCGCTCCGATCATTGAAATGGCCGCTCGACAAATCAATTATAAATTTAGTGCCGAGTATACAAGACTTGGGCTTCGGCCAAACCTATGCGACCAAATCGACTGCGAAGCGGGAGCGTCTGCAACGCGGAACGTTCGCGTCGGTAGAGCGGGAATAATCTGCGGTTTCGCACCGTAGTCGCGCAGGCGTGCACATCAGCTTCGCGTTGCAGACACTCCTGTCCCGCGTCCCGCCGCCCGCGTTACTGACGCGCAGGTTTGGCCGAAGCTTTAGGCTGGGTTTATACGTGCCCGTCCGAACGCACGGTTTCGCGGCTACACCGCGAGATCATAAGCAAGCGTATGAAAATGACAGCGCGACCGCGCCGCTATTTAATAAATCGTTACATACATTTGCAGCATGTTATCTTGCGTTGCAGCGGCCAAACCGCGCGTCAGCGCCGCCGCATATAAATCTAGCCTAAGGACCTATTTTACAATCGCCTAAGTGACAAATCACTTTAATCACAAATCACAATCTATGCTATTCGTCACTTATTGGATTATGACACGGGCACTTATACTACACTGACAGTACAGTAATAGTTTCCATACGTATATCAGCCCTCGAGATTGATATGTGATGACACGATGCAAGAAGTGTGTGAAGCCCGTGAGCAAAACTCGTATTTAAAATATCTATCCAGCGTTTGCATACTTAACACCATGTCACAAAATATACAAGTGTATATTATACCATAAATATATTCTATTTGTACAAGAGTGATACTCCTCACGCTATTTACAATACCCTCACCTAAACACAGTGCGAAATTAAATAGGGCTGTAAAAACGTAACGTAAAAAACCTAGCTCTAATATAAAATAAAGATTTCGTTTTAGTTAAATCGCTTATCATTAAAATAACTAACTGTACTTCTATGTGTATTCTGATTTAACTAAAACCGTATATCTCTAAAGCGTAATGCGTTCGGACGACAAACTTGCCTTTTTGCTTTATAATTTTTCCGTAATAACAACCGAATTTAGAGTACGCTAAATACCTACTCTACTCATCCGCAAAATTTGATGGTACAGAAAAACCACTTTTGCGGATATTCAGATCTTATTTCGTGTTGACTACAGTCTATAATTGGAAAATGTGAGCAAAAGAGACAATTCTGTCCCCCGTCCGCGGCTTAAATCGATTCTTCACGGTGAATAAAGAAATCTTAATATTACTACACAAATAAAAAACGATAGGCCATTCGAATTCATGTTACAAAAAACGTAGCAAATAAGTACAGGCAATAATTTAATATTAATTTCGATCTTTATTCACCCAAACTCAGATAGCAGCAGTAAGAATATCATTTCATAACTTATAACGTGTCATAGAATCTATATATAGCCATTTGGTATATCAATACTGCCCCGATCATTTTAGCATCCATACCGGAATATTTTGCGTAGCCAACTACACATTTCTTACATAAAAAACTCAATACATTGTTATCGACATTCTAATTTAATTTCCTTACACATTTTTTTTACAAATTAGGCCTTTACACAGTCATTCTAAGTTTTATGAATAGTAAAACATCTGAAAATGAGTGACCGATTTTGCGGTGAACAATTGCATGCTGAAAATGACTATGTAAGTGCCTGGGTGTGATCAAATATACTTTAGTCACTCAAACAGTGATCCACATTAGAATTTAATAATTCTACGATACTAACATATTTTATATACACAATATTAAACAATACAGAATAACCGCAAGAATACATGCATCTTTGATACATTTGCGATTATCGCTTCAAGATTTTGAATGGAAAAGTTTCAATATCTATTGTAAGTGTATAGATATACAAAGTGTGCTTTCAAACTCGAATTCAATAATACGTTATTAAATAACCTTCTCTTATAGACATGACAATTGTATAATGCTGTAATTATATTTAATATATTTATTATTTGCACGAGAGAAACGTTTTAAACGTTTTGAATCTATACTGTATTTAAATTATAATCAATTTCGTTCACACGAACGGGGAAATAAGCGTAGACATTCTTACTATACAGTAGAGAATAAAACATTCCTTATAAAATTTAAACAGATACTAACAAATAAGTAAAATAAAGATAATGTACACGTGATTATACCTCGCTTCCTTGTCAATGATATTACCAACTACAATAATGGATGGAGGTTTTACGTTACGAGTAACTTACTTCATAGTTTCAATATAAATGCGACAAGAAAACTATTAGGCTCCAAGTACTCCGCCTTAAATGCAAAACGCGCGTGTTCCCGGTAACTTAGTTTTGTTTGAACATATCGCGCTAGCTTAGACGACATACATTATTGGAAAAATCTAAATTTGTGTTGTACAACACATGTAATATAAATAGTAAATCCGCCCGAATCTATACTGACATTTCAAAGTTCATTCCAAATTATAACAGGCAATAACTCTTAAATTTTATTTTTCACCACATAATCTCCAGCAGTATTATACATTTGCAAATTTTATCAAAGAGACAGCAACACAGCTCTTTAGAAACTTTTTATAATAGTACAAACTTTTTATAATAGTAAGTTATTCTTACTGGATTTTTAACCTTTTAATGACAAAGTTATCATTACTACATTTTTAAACTATTGCTGGAATATTCCACTTGAAATTAATTTGATAATACGCTGAACACGACCTGAGAACTGACGCCACCTCGTTAGTTCAGCACATAGCGAAACGTCTAGCAACTGAAGTTTCGGCGGTTAAACCGAACGCGGCACGAGCTTTAGTTGTAGGTCTTATTTAGAAATAATGAGAGCGTTCAACTGAATGTTCACAGCCAAACGATTAATGCTGCGTTTCCACCAGAGATGTGTTACGAGGAATGTGTTTTTAAGATCCAATAGCATCGCCGCGCTGAGCGATGTCAAGGCAAGCTCACGTCAATGAAGCGATTCTATTGGAACCCAAAAACACATTCCTCACAACACATCTCTGGTGGAAACGCAGCCTCACCCACCTTAATCGCCGTAAAGTGCTACTTTTAAACTTAACTTTAATAAAAACGGCGCTTTACGGCGGCGTAGAGACGCCAGACGTTGCTTGGACGTTGCCATGGTAAAGTCACTGGCCACGTCGCGATGGCGTCCCGGTGAGTTACGGCTCTTAGAGTTATCCCGGGCATTTCAGTATTCAAGTGTATCAATCAATTCATAGTTTCCTAGGTCTCGTGAGCCTGCGTTTCTTGCGCTCGGGCGTGTTGTCAGCGCGGGGCTCGGCGGGGCGTGTCTCGGTCGAAGGGCGGCGGGAAGCGGGGTCTAATTTGCGGGGGGCGGGGTCCGGCTTGCGGGGGGCGGGGTCGGGCAGCTCTGTGGCGGGCGGCGCCGCACTACCGCTCGCCTCGCCCTCCTCCGCACTGCTACCCGCCCACTGAAAAGTTATATTCAGGGCCTGTTTTACCTCTTCCTGATAAAGTGCCGAATAGACTATCCACAACATTTTTGACAAAGTCTCCATACTTCATCTGTCAAGTTAAGTGGTGGATAGCCTATCCGGCACTCATCAGGAGGTGGTGAAAAAGGCTCTCAATCTTACATCTTGCACTGCACTAGCTGTACAAGGTATAACAAAGTAATAATACTGAGTGTGTGTGCGTCCATTATATAAAGCTCAGCTGTGAAAGTAGCAGCGCTGAGAGACTTACTATCGACAACGCAACTTCCACATTCCACAGTAAACTCCATACAAGGTACACGTACACGACTTTAAGTATTATCAGTATACAGTTTGCAGATATTACATATACCTTTGTCATAAGCAGTACCATTGAGCAAATATAGCTCGTACGTAACTTCTGGCATATTCTGCGCAAAATCTGCGTACTTAACAGCCAAACTTTACTGCCACTACGGCGGGCGATATCGATGCACACGTAAGCGTGTGGTCACACCGACCTGCGGCAACGCAACTGGCGCGGGCGACAGACGCAGCGACGCACCGCACTCAGCGCACAGCGGGGGCACCGCCGGCGACCGCGAACGCCAGTATTGAAGCTCCGTCTTGCACTTGTTCAGTTCCTGAAAAATTGAATTATTTTATTAATATTATGTAACTATTATGTAGATTATGTCAACTTAATAAACTGCATTTCAATTCAATTAGAACTCATGTATAATTGAGCGTTAAAATATAGCTTAATTGACATATTTGGTGCAGTTACCAATGTTTAATTTAATATAGGATCAAAACTTGAAAACGGAGAATTTAAAATTATAATTTACGATAAATTTAAAAGAAATTTAACGACTATTTTATTAGAATGTAGTGCCACATCTCCTTTTTAGTTGCATAACTTAGTATGGTGTTTTGATATTGATTTTACAAACTTGATATTCACTTTGGAATATATGACGATCACGGAGTTGATAATTAGTTCAACGTTTTTATAAATATTCATTATCAATTCCCATATTATGATAGAACTTTGGATGTACCTTTATCAACTCTATAAATGTCACCGCTAAACTCGCATCAGAACTTGAACTATGTGGCACCTACACAGAAACGCATAAAAATATTTACCCAATTAGGACGGAAATATTAGTTACTTACAATAAAGAGCATTGAAGAGTTGACAATAAGTAGTAAGTAGTAACCTTAGTTAGCATACAAAGTTATCAAAGTGATGCCTTCCTTTTAAGCAATAACAGAAGTCATATTCTGTTTTAATTCATTTTTATGTAAATGTAAACAAAGCTCGGTATGGACGGCTATAATGCAAACGTTAAAGCGAATTAATTTGGTCGATTCATTTTTTGATTGAAAACAAAAATGAATTGAAACTGAGCATAATAGTTACGTAACTTTAAATTGTGATGTTTTTCTTTATAGTTATAAAATTTTCAAAATCCCTGCTTACACTCTAGTCCTCATCGTTATAAAGTTTAGAGTGTGAGCTAGGTACTTTTATTTTTAATTATATTACGTGTCAAGTAAAATATCATACCTGCAACAAAGTCTGAAACTTGCGGCTGGTCTCCTCATTCTTCTTGTCATAATCGTCGAGGCGGTTCGCGTACTCGAGCGTCTGTTTCTGTTGCTCGGCAATTTGTTTCTGTTGCTCGGAAATTTGCTTCTGTTGGAGCGCGGTCTTGCGTTTGCAGCTCCGCAGATCGCTGCGTAGCGCCGACAGTTGGTCGTTGTACCTGAAATTTTGAGGTTAATATTCGCTATTACTAATGTAATGGCGTCATTTATGATACCGTCATGTCTTTAGTTGAGTTGTGTGCGATGAATACTATTATTTGTAACTCGGCTAAACCCAATGCGTCTTTGTTTCTAATAATGTATGTAGTATTTTAAACCTTGTAGGTTTAAAATATGTACTACAAAGGCGTTTTCACGTAAAAGAGTATTGTACTGAAGTGTGATAATTATATCTTAGTATATTCTAATACAATGCTATAATATATTATAGTATCTTATTGGTATAGCTTAATGTATGATATTAACTTTATGCTTATTGCCCAATGTGTCCAACGTTGTTCCGAATATTGTGGCGTAACTTCTTAATAATTATTTGTACCACCCACGTAGAATAAGCGAAGTTATAATTTTAAGTGAGATTAAATATTAATAAAGATGCATCGGAGGAGACAAGTAGTTTTCATTTAAACTCTACAACTCCAAACTCTTCATGGCGACCCTGCCACCAAAGTCCGACTGGAAAATGTGACGCTACCCTGTGACGCTATCAAGATCCTGAAGCCGCCTGCTATCTTCGTGACCCTGCCATCTTCGCGACCCTGCTATCTTCGTGACCCTGCTTTCTTCGTGACCATGCTGACTTCGTGACCCTGCTGTCTTCGTGACCATGCCGACTTCGTGACCCTGCTGTCTTCGTGACCCTACCGTCTTCGTGACCCTGCCATCTTCGGGACCCTGCCGTCTTCGTGAGCCTACCGTCTTCGTGACCCTGCCGTCTTCGTGATCCTGCCGTCTTCGTGATCCTGCCGTCTTCGTGATCCTGCCGTCTTCGCGATTGGACCTACCATCCCTGCCATCTAAGTGACATTAACATCAAATATTATGGGCAAAACACAAAGCAAAGATCAAGTCGTAATTGCCCAGACATCTGGAGGTGATAGCAACGCGAGGGCTACAGCGGAGCATATTCACACAAACAACGTCCTGCTGTCAATCATATGCGCCTGTCTGCTGCTGGCTGTCCTGGTGTCGTTCTTCTGGATGTACAAGAGGCTGCACACTGGCTGGATGCAGAGGCAGATGCGGAACGAAGCCCTGGAGCGAGTCCTGTCCCGCCTGAGCTACCGCCGTCGCCGAGACGTCCAAGAAGGTGCGCTGGACGAGTCCAAGGTTTGAAGACAATCAGGTAGCTGTTACGGTTATAATAATATGTATTTTTTTTTTCTCGTATTGTGGGCTAAAGTTTGCTAATAATAATTAATTAATTTATTAAGATTTTAAATGGATAAATAATTAGAATATAAATTAAAGACAAGTTTAAATTATTATTAAATTAATGATTATTTTAAAACGGTGCTGACACACGCGAGAATATGATACGCGCCGCCCAATACGATATTATAATAATTATATATTATGGATAAGATGTTCTATTTTTAGAATAACATTTTATTAAGTTAGTTATGTTTAATTTATTATGACAGAGCAATTAATTTCGATTTATAATTCCCTTGTAGAAATTAAAAAATACTTAGTTAAAGCTGGTCAGAAAAGGTTTACGGGAAATATTATAGAAAATAAATTAAGGGAGTGTGAAATTCTTATTTCAGATAGTAATATTATTTTAGAAAGTTTAAAATATAGTGAAAATGTGGATTTAGTTAATAAGTGTATTGAGCTAAAAGCAAACATTCAAATAATTTATTTAGAGATTAAAAAATTGTGTAGTAAGTCGGAAAATAAAAATATTAAAATGGAGTTCGATTTAAAAACGGCTTGTAGTTTGTTGCCGGTTATGGACTGTAATGAAGAGACAACAAAAAAATTAATTGATGGTATAGAAATGTATGCGGATATGCTTCAAGAGTCGGATCATAATTTATTAATTAAATTTATTTTAAAAAATAGGCTTTCCGAAAATGCCAAATTGCGTATGCTCATAAATTATGTTTCGGTTAAAGATATGGTTAAGGATATGAAAACTCTGCTTTTGACAAAAAAATCTTTTACGGCTATTCAGTCACGTCTTCAACAGGCAACTCAAGGTTGGAGGTCAATTGAGGAATACGGTTCTGAAATTGAAAAACTTTTTACGGATTTGACTATTGCACAAGCAGAAGGAAATTCTGCCAATTATAGTGTACTTAAGCCGTTAAATGAAAAAATCGCCATTAAAAGATTTTCAGATGGTTTAAAAAATAGTAAGTTAAGTACGATAATTGCAGCTAGGAATTACTCTTCCTTAAAAGACGCTATCCAGGCTGCCAAGGACGAGGAAGTTTCCTCGCCGTCGACGTCGGCTAGCGCTGATGTCATGAACATCCGGAGGGCATCGCATCGTGGTAGACGTGGTGGATTTCCAGGTAGGAGTAATTTTAATATGCGGTTCTCTACACCTAGATTTTCTTATAATTCAAGAGGACAGATTAATAATAATAGACATTTATCTCGTGGTAATTTTTATAGCCGCGGTAATCAACAGCGATCTCAGAATTTAAATCGTGGTAAATTTAATAGGTCTAGGCGTGGTAGAAATAATGTGTTTCCTATTAATACAGACAATAATAATGATGAGCATAATAGTAATGAGGATGATGTAG
Source organism: Plebejus argus (assembly GCA_905404155.3). NCBI lineage: Eukaryota > Metazoa > Arthropoda > Insecta > Lepidoptera > Lycaenidae > Plebejus > Plebejus argus. The sequence goes on along the minus strand of FR989931.1, from coordinate 16,320,160 downwards.
ATAATTTAGCAGATAAATTTTTTCGTTTTTAAAAATAATATTTACACTTTAAATAGTAAGCAAAAGATAGTTATTTTTAATATTAATAAAATTAAATATTATTTTTTACTGGATACGGGTGCTTCGTTATCTGTTATAAGAAGCGAAGTCTTACCAAAGAATAGTGTTGTTTATAGAAGTAAAACGGTTGTTAATGGAATAGGAGGCCATGCTAGATCTGAAGGCCATGTATTTCTTAATTTACTAGCAAAAAGTGGTGATTGTTTTCATCATAAATTTCATATTTTTACTAATTTATCATTGAAGGTTCATGGTATTATAGGACTTGACTTTTTAAGTAAATTTAAATGTGATATTTTATTAAATTCAAATGCTCTAAGTTTTAATTTAAATGGTAAGCAAAGCATAATACCAATTTATGAGGTACCAGATTATACAACGGATTATTTATTTATACCAGCTCGATGTGAATCAATACATTATGTAGCTGTTGAACCAGGTTTGGAAGGTGATTGTGTAGTGTGTGCGAAAGAGTTAAGTAAGGATTTGTTTCTGGGAAGTGCTATAGTAACGGTGAAGGATGGTAAAATTCCAATCAAAATTTTAAATATTAGTGAAGAAGACATAAAGTTGCCTACATTCGTGCCTAAAGTTCATGCATTAGATGATTATAATATTTGTAATTTTAATAAAAACGTGGCAAACGCAAAACGAGCTGAGGTTCTTTCATCAATTTTAAAACTAGATCATTTAGAGTCCAATGAAAAAAAATCAATAAGTGATATTTGTACGAAGTACGCGGATATTTTTCATTTACCGGGTGACAGACTGACTATGACTGATATATACGAACAAAACATTACATTAAAGCCAAATACTAGTCCTGTTTACATAAAACCTTATAGAATGCCCCAATCGTTAAAACCTGAAGTTCAAAAACAAATTGAAGATATGCTTAAAGACGATATAATAGAAGAATGTAAAAGTGAATGGTCTAGCCCAATATTACTGGTCCCTAAGAAAAGTGATAAAACAGGAGAAAAGAAATGGCGTTTGGTTATTGATTACAGAAAACTAAATGAAAATATTCAAGACGATAAATTTCCACTTCCAAATATTAATGAAATTTTAGATTCACTTGCAGGTTCTATATATTTTTCCCATCTCGATTTAAATTCTGGATATTACCAAGTTCCTCTTAGTCCGAAACATCGTAAATATACAGCTTTTAGTACTAATTCAGGTCAGTACCAAATGAAACGTCTGCCCATGGGTTTAAAAATTTCCCCAAGTGCATTTAGTAGAGTAATGTCTGTAGCAATGTCTGGTCTTGCATTTGAGAAGTGTTTTATTTATTTAGATGACTTAATAGTCTTTGGTAGAAATTTAGAAATTCATAATAAAAATTTGATTGATATTTTTGAGAGACTTAGAAAAGTTAATTTAAAATTAAACCCAGGTAAATGTCAATTTTTGAAAAAACAAATTTTGTATCTTGGACATGTCATTTCAGCTCAAGGCATATTACCTGACCCCGAAAAAGTTTCAGTTTTACAAAATTATCCAGTTCCTAAAAATTCTGATGAAGTGAGACGATTTGTAGCATTTTGTAACTATTACAGAAAATTTATACCATATTTTGCTAATATAACAATACCTCTCAATAAATTGACTAGGAAAAATTCAATATTTGTTTGGAGTGACGAATGTCAAAAATCGTTTGATATTCTTAAAGAGTCCATGATATCTCCCCCTATTCTTCAATACCCTGATTTTTCCCCAGAAAATGAATTTGTGCTTCACACAGATGCTTCTGGTATTGCAATTGGTGCAGTTTTGAGCAATAGTAATTTAAAACCTGTTGCATATGCAAGTAGACCGTTAAATAAAGCTGAATTGAACTATCCTACAATTGAAAAGGAACTTTTAGCAATAGTTTGGAGTATAAAATATTTTAGACCGTACTTGTATGGCAGACATTTTACTATTAAAACTGATCATAAACCACTTGTTTACTTGTTCGGTATGAAAGATCCGTCTAGTCGTTTAATTAAATTCAGATTGACATTAGAAGAGTATGATTTTAAAGTAGAGTATGTAAAAGGTAAGGAAAATGTAGGTGCCGATGCATTGTCAAGAATATGTATCACATCAAATGAGTTGAAAGGCATGAATGAGCAGATTATGGCTGTGGTAACAAGGAAACAAAAGAGAGAAATGGAGAAAGTTAGTGAAGGGTGCATAACTGATGAAACACCTTTCCTTAGTAACTCTAGAGACGAAAGGCCTGATCAACCAAGAGTCGTGGAGTTATTAAGAAAGCCGTGTGATTCAGTGGAAATGAAATTAGTTAAAAGTAGTGAACTAAATAAATTACGAAAGGCTAATATAATAATTAATGAATATGAATGTTTTTCTTACTGTCCTAGTAAAAAAATAATTTACATTAATCTCAGCTTTCGGGCACAATTCTCGCGAGTCGAATTTGTGACACTGTTGAGTAATTATTGTAAAAAGTTAAATGTTAAAGAAATATGCCTTATAAAGAATAAAAATAATGAGCGATTTATTAATGATTTGAATGATGAAATAAAGTCGACTAATATGTGGTCCGGACCACGACTTTGTATATTAAGGGCCCGGGTTACCCTCGAAATTTTCATACATTCTTAATAAGTTAATACCAAAATCATTTTCTCATACGAAAATATTTAACATGTTTGAGTTATTTTTCAGCTTAAGATAGTAATTACCTAGGGTCCTGAGCAAATTTTTTTTACAAAATATTTAAATACTAAAAAAAAAATTTTGTGTTTAAATATTTTTTAGTACATTTACTACTAAATATTTAAACACCAAAAAATAGACAAAAACACTAAAAAATACATAAATAAATAGTAAATTTACTACAAAATATTTAAATAATAAAAAATATTTTTTAAAGTTTAAATATTTTGTAGTAAATTTACAATTTATTTATATATTTTTTAGTGTTTTTGTCTATTTTTTGGTGTTTAAATATTTAGTAGTAAATTTACTAAAAAATATTTAAACACAAAATTTTTTTTTTAGTATTTAAATATTTTGTAAAAAAAATTTGCTCAGGACCCTAGGTAATTACTATCTTAAGCTGAAAAATAACTCAAACATGTTAAATATTTTCGTATGAGAAAATGATTTTGGTATTAAGAATGTATGAAAATTTCGAGGGTAACCCGGGCCCTTAAAAGGCGTAACTAGGATAGAAAATGATGAAGACAAATCATTTATACTAAACGATTTTCATTTACTACCAACTAGCGGTCATGCTGGTATTCGTAGAATGTGTAATAATATTAAAAGACGATTTTATTGGCCAGGACTTGAATCTGACGTTAAGGATTTTGTGAGAAAATGTGCCAAGTGCCAATTTTCTAAGCATTGTAAATACGTCAAAGAACCTATGACTCTAACAACAACTGCGTCTTACGCATTTGAAAAAATATTTATGGATATAGTGGGCCCACTACCAAAAGATTATGACGATAATTTATATATTTTAACAGTTCAATGTGAACTAAGTAAGTTTATAGAGGCTTATCCGATTAGGAATAAGGAAGCAGTTAGCGTAGCTAGAGCATTAGTTAATAATTTTATTTTAAGATACGGTATACCTAAGATTATTGCAACTGATAGAGGAGCAGAGTTCACATCTTCAACCATTATTGAGCTATGTAAGTTATTAAACGTACAAAACATAGTATCAACAGCATATCACCATCAATCTATAGGTGCATTAGAGAATGCTCACAAAAATTTAGGTTCGTTTTTACGAATCCACTGTGACAAAGATGTACAATCTTGGTCTTATTGGTTACCTTACTGGTGTTTTAGTTTTAACAACACAGTCCATACCGAAACAAAATACCAACCGTTTGAATTAGTATTTGGTAGACAATGTAATATTCCTAATAGATTGAGTAATGCAATAGAACCACTGTACACTTCAGAAAATTATTGCAGTGAACTTAAATATAGGTTGCAAGTTGCTTTTAAGGATGCTAGAAATAATTTATTAGATAGTAAGTTTGATCGTAAAGTAAAATATGATAAATATATAAACCCTATATCCTACAATAAAGGCGATTTAATTTTAATAAAATCTGAAACTAGTGGAAAGCTAGATAAGTTATTTCACGGTCCATTTACTGTTATAGAGGACATGGGACCTAATGTTAAAGTAGTTAAGAATAATAAAGTAGACATAATACATAAGAATAGGACAAAAAAGTTTATAAACTAAAAAAAAAAATATTTTAAAAATTATGTTAGTAGTAACTTAAAAAAAAAATAAGTTTTTTTTTTTTTTCTTTTCCCCCGGAGGTGAAGTGTGATAATTATATCTTAGTATATTCTAATACAATGCTATAATATATTATAGTATCTTATTGGTATAGCTTAATGTATGATATTAACTTTATGCTTATTGCCCAATGTGTCCAACGTTGTTCCGAATATTGTGGCGTAACTTCTTAATAATTATTTGTACCACCCACGTAGAATAAGCGAAGTTATAATTTTAAGTGAGATTAAATATTAATAAAGATGCATCGGAGGAGACAAGTAGTTTTCATTTAAACTCTACAACTCCAAACTCTTCAGTACCCCATTATTGAGATGGGATTAGATTATTCAGGCTAAACCATTAACCATTGTATTGAGTTTTCGCTAAGTTATTCCTTTCAGAAATCAAATTACTTGACTATGACTTCTTTCGAATAATACACACTTCGTCCCCTACATCTCAGCAGCGGTTGCGAAGAAGACGGCAGACTTACCACATGTTACACTACCTCGCGTCTACTAGAACCAGGCCTGTCTCACTTCCATACAAACGGCGCGAAATCGCCGAGATATTTACCTACTATTCTGGAAAACAACCTAATTTCAACCTTTTGCATTGCGTTTAGCGTTCATCTGCCGTCTCGCTTCAATCTGCCAGGGCTGTCAAGCGAGCGGCGGCGCGGCGGCCGGGCGGCCAGCGCGCGAGTCGCTCAGCCACAGAATACAAAAGTGCCAGCCCATTGAGACTAGTCCGGTGACTGGACGCTTGCGTTTATCATACCTAATCTCGGGAGTGAAACTTCTGTACCGTAAGGTACTAATAATTATATGTATTCTGTGCTAGAACACAGCATACTTATCCTCTGCAGCGGTTGCGAAGACGGATGTCTTAACTCTTAACACATGTCACGCTACCTCGCTACTACAACACCTACTTCTTCATCCCCTGCTTGATGCGATGTATGCGCTTCCTCAGCACCATGTTGCTCTGCGGCGGCGGCGGCGACGGCGGCAGGCTCTCCTCCATGTATGACGCGGCGCGCTCGCTCGTCGCCGCCGGCTCGAAGCCCGAGGGAGGCGGCGAGTCCAGGCACATGTAGGACTTGCTGCTCTCGCCCGCTGGAAAAAGAACGATATTCTTAACCGACTTAAAAAAAATCACCAATTCCACCTCGCCCACTGCGACTTTTAGTAGCGATGCAGTCGCGCGTTTGTGAAGCGCACGACTGCATCACTACTAAGTACTAACGCGCGTTAGTCGCATTTGCAACGCCATACAGGTACACACAGCTAGCGACTGCATCGCGAGTCGCGACTGTATCGATGCAAATAATATACGACAATATCGCGACAGCATCGCTACAAAAAGTCGCAATGGACGCGCGGCCTTAGAAAGTAATATGTATTTCCAAAAATGCCCAATTTTCGTATACTTATTATAATAATTATGTGTGTGTCTATATCAGCGTCAGAACAAATGTGCCAAGTGTATGTAATATGTACATGTATGTTTTATGTTTGTGCTCGCATATCTCCGGAACTACAAGTCCGATTCGAGTGATTTGTTATTGTTGTTGTTGTAGGTATTGTTCAACTTATATTAGGGAAAACTGCAAATGTCTCAGACCTGAGTGAGTCACGCAAGCTGAAGAGTTTATTCGTTTGGACGCCCTTATCTCACGAACTACTGGGCCGATATTTATGTAATTTGGAACCGTTATAAAGTAGACGACAGGGAAGGACATAGGCTACCTGGCTACTTGTTTGTAGGAAAATGTATGGTTTCCACGGAAATCTTGATTTATGCGGACGAAGCCGCGTGGAAAGTCTAGTCAACTGTAATAATCTTTATCAACAATCATCAATTAATAGGTTCATTTGTTTGTTCTATTGTTTGTTGACTTATTGCTTACAATCGCAAGTACTAACGCAAATAAGTTTGCATATAAAAATTATCTAACACGTGCTAATTGTTGTGCAGTCTACAAACAATGTCTGTAATCTGTAAATGTCACCGTCAAATTGCAAATACCGTAAGATTGTAAACCTTACCTCTTCAGCCCAAACCGCTGAACCAATTTTGCTGAAATTTGGTATGTAGAAAGGACATAGGATACTTTTTATCTCGAAAAATGTACTTTATTAAGGTTCCCATGCGATAAACGAAATTTGGCGCAACGGAGTTGCGGGCGTCAACTAGTATAATAATATAATAGGGATGATGACAAGGTCAAAGATTAGCGAATTTTGTTATTAAAATAAAGAAATCACGGTAAAAAATAAGTGTTCTCAAAATTTCAGCTCGATAGCATTTGTATTTTTTTTGTTATGCGCCTTCAAAGTTGGATAATCAAGTCGATTTTTTTTTCAATTAAATTTCTTAATATTTGTATACCATTCGATAACTTATGCAATTAAAAGCAACTTTTGTTATGAAGCCACTTTCATAAACGCAATATTTAATATACCTATCGAACAAAGTTCTCTCCCGATGCGTACAAACTAAGAAAGAGTGACGTCAGTACTTTGTATGGAGCGTTTTCGGGCAGGTCTATTTTATGAGATGTTTGAATTGTCATATCTTGGTGAATTTTTAAGCTATCACAGTCATTCTTTCAGCGATGTTTCTATTTTTTAAGGGTCTTTCAATTACCAATAAGAAAAAAAAATAGTCATCAAGCCTATTCCACGACAATTTCTAAATCTAATTAAAAAACTGTTTGTTAACAATCCATCATATTAGTATTATGTAGTAAAAATAAAGTTTAAAAAACTAAAACCCGACTACTAAAACACGCTTTAAAAAAACATATCCACAGACGAACGTATAACCTCCTCGTTTTTGGAAGTCGGTTAAAAAGTACGAAACAAGAAAATAGTAATGGAAGTTTAAAGGATAGCCGTGGTCGTATGCCCTTTTAATTTTTATTTTTTATTATCTGTTTAGGTGGCGTCTTTCGTGGCTTGTCTCGTTTGAAGACTATGAAATGTAATTTGAACTATTCAATTACCTCAGATGAACCGTAATTAGTATGCGAATGTGATGTAGATTTATTCGCAAGTCTCAAGTCTCAACCCACTTCGCCATCAATGTTTATGCAAAGTAGATAAAATTTTATAATCGAATAATTTTATTCAAACCGTTGCCAGTCTCTTATATTATGTTTTGCAAAATTAAATCGACGCATCGTGGCATTTTGTCTCGGTGTAATGGCTGGTTTACACGTATTAAGGGCCCGGGTTACCCTCGAAATTTTCATACATTCTTAATACCTACCAAAATCATTTTCTCATACGAAAATATTTAACATGTTTGAGTTATTTTTCAGCTTAAGATAGTAATTACCTAGGGTCCTGAACAAGTTTTTTTTACAAAATATTTAAATACTAAAAAAAATTTTTTGTGTTTAAAAATTTTTTAGTAAATTTACTACTAAATATTTAAACACCAAAAAATAGACAAAAGCACTAAAAAATATATAAATAAATAGTAAATTTACTACAAAATATTTAAATAATAAAAATTATTTTTTAAAGTTGAAAAATAACTCAAACATGTTAAATATTTTCGAATGAGAAAATGATTTTGGTATTAAGAATGTATGAAAATTTCGAGGGTACCCCGGCCTCTTAAGTAGATAAGTAGTAACTAAATTCTAATTGTCATCTAGTTTAGTACTTACTACATTAATTTTAACTTGTTACTTGCTTCAAAATTTTGTGTTTACATGCAATTAACAACTTGAAATTAAGTTAAAATTTAGTTAACTACTTATCAACTTAATACATGTAAACCATCCATAAGTAATATAACCGGACCTTATGTCGTGTATCCTGTCAAATGTAGTCGAGAACCTTTTTTCATTCATCCAAAAGTATAATAATTGTCTGTTACCTCGTCACGCCCAAATACGCTGAACCGATTTTGCTGAAATTTGGTATGAGTCATTAAGTCCCGGGAAAGGACATAGGATACTTTTTATCCTTTTTTTTTTTTGCGTTGGAGAAATGCGTTTACGCATCCCCGGCAGTCTGGGGCTACCGGGGTATGTGGGACTCCCTGGGGGCGGAGGGCCGCACCCGGACATACCCACTAAAACCCCAACGGTGTTCCTGCTCTTCCGCTTAAGGCAGAGCCACGGGATACGCAAAATACACAACCGCGACCCTGCCAGCGGATGCCCCTAAACTCTAAAGGCTTCAGTGCATGACTGTTAGGCCCACACTGACACTACGACGCGATGCGCGGAACAAAGGATACTTTTTATCCTGGAAAAATGTACGGTTACCGCGCTAAAAAACTAATTATGGCGTAACGGAGTTACGGGCGTCGTCTAGTATTATAATAATGGTCCTATACTTCTAAATACCTACCTTATATTAATGTCAAGAGTCGAGTCTAAATTAGTACAATTGAGTCTCAAGAGATTATTATTCAAGACAACGATATCTAAATACTTAGATACGACGTGTGCCGTCAAAACTATAGCAATGTTTTTGCATGTGTGCGTTAGATAAATAGCGACGCGCGCCACACTAATGTGTGTGTGCGTGGTACGGTCAGCAAAAAAGGGTGGTCGTTATTTCACGTCACTAGTTACCAGGGACTGTAATGCCGGTATATTTTTTATACCGATATTGATTATCGGTACAAATATCGATAATATGGGAGCGAGCAACCAGTACAGGGCCTATAGCCGAAACTTTTTCGTTATCGCTTCGTTATAGAATCGCCGATCAAAATGTATGGAATTGACATAAGACGAGTCGAACGTCAACGTCATATTAACGAACGCTTATGTCAATTCCATACATTTTCATCGGCGATTCTATTACGAAGCGAAAACGAAAACATTTTGGCTATAGGCCCTGTACTTGGCTTTGGCTAAACCCCCTATGTACTATATATATATATATATATATATATATATATATATATATATATATATATATATATATATATATATATATATATATACAGTGTGAAATTTAAATGGTTGTTTTCCCGCAGTAAAATGATTCTATCTTAGTAGTACAATAGATTTGTAAAGTTTTTTTTGTTCAAATCAAAAAAAAAAATCGGTCGGGTCCATAGTAACTCGCGCCTATCGGCATAAAGTTTCCATAGTACGTCATACAAAATATTTTTTATTTTCAAAAAATAACATGCATGGTTCGATAGTACTACTATAGGTAAATTTCCCTCGATTACATAGATCCCATCATGGTCACAACTTTAATGAACGTGGTACCAAATTCGAGTTAAGCACTATAGAACAAAAAAAGAATTTTGAAAATCGAGCAACAAACGAGTGATCCAGTTTTAAGAGTCCGTATACGAAATTTGCCGATTTCGCTGATTTTACAGACGTGATTTAACAGTTAAAATACAGTATTTCTATAAGTTTTAATGCTAAACATGTAAGATCATTTCAATTATAATCTAATATTGGAGCTAGATTTTTTTTAAGTATTTTTAAATAATCCAACTCAAACCCGCGACAGTTTTATAATTTTTGCTGTAAAAGGTTTAGGATATCACCTGTTTATTGATTGTATTGACGTCTTAACGGTATGAAAAAAATACAATGTACTGTTGAGAAAGTCGTCTATACAATGTTGGAATTACTTTTTACCACTTTAATATGAAATAGTTGAGTAAAAAAATATGTAACTCGGCAAAATTTTAGAGAAAATGGGCAAAAATTGCTGTTAATTTCGGCAACTTAGAGCTGTAATTCATAAAAAGAAAACGACAGAAATAATCTATAGATAAAATTCTATCCAATTCGATAAAAAAGAAAAAAAAAACCTTTGCAATTTCATATTCATCGGCAAAATTTCGTATACGGACTCTTAAGTAATCGGATTCGTAACATTTCAAAAAAAGTACTCTTGTGAAAAGTGAAAAAAAAAATTGGTCTTTCAGCGCTGCTACTTTCACAGCGAACTCTTTACAAGAAACACGTACACATCCTAAAGTATTATCACTTAGTTTTGTTGTATATTTATTACGTATTATTACGTGATTTTCAAGAAATTTAACGAATACGGTAACTTAAAACTTTACATAAATACGTAAATAAAATCGTTACAAAAATCACTACTCGTAACGTAACGGTATTCGGTTGCATGCTGAAATAACTTTCGAGTATGCTGACGGTACCTAAGTTTACCCGTTTTGATGTCCACTGTAAAATGATCCCTATTAGTATGAGCGTTGATACAACCGGGGGTCACAAGATATTGGTCATAGCCCATTGAACGTTAAAGCAAAATGTGTATCGAGAAAATATTGTCGTCCTTTTTTGACTTACAGTAATAGCATATACCACTTTCTCTTTCGTTCATTTTACGCTTTGCTAAAATTTTTCTCTTAAAATGGCCGACAATAAATTAAATAATTAATTAAATCATAGTACTAACGTGTGAAATGTTACACCTTTGGCTTTATTTGTGTTTCTGGTGTTATTATTACAATTTCGGAAGGCACACGACGGCATTCTGAAGCGAAATGTGGTGAAAAACAACGCAGTAAACAATTAATTGAGCATGTCTGACTGTCATCGCGTCCTAAGGCTCACTGGTCACAGATGAGTGAGCTCACTCATCTCGAGAGTGACACATTTTCGCGCTGACGATTGTATGGAATGCCTTTTCTAACGTTATAGTTCTTTGATTCAAGAGATAACCAAAAAGGTGGCTCTCAGGGCCAGAACGGCGGGCAGGACGAATTGGGTATCCACCCCATTTCGACAGCTAGAACAGTCTCTCTGCGAATCACCTGTCATGGCCATGCCATCAGATGCCATGATTAAGGTGTATAGCTTTTCGAAGCAATACCAGGTATTTATACCTTCCAGGGAGGACTGGGAAAGAGAAATCCCAACCGATGTCCGCCCTAGCGATATAGTTTGGTTCACGGATGGATCAAGGAAAGACAACCGTGCGGGAGCCGGATTCTACGGAGGCAGGCCACCAAAAGGCAAATTCGCCTGTTTGGGTGAGTTTGCAACCGTGATTCAGGCTGAGGTCTTCGCTATTCTCGGTTGCTCACTAGAAAGCCTGGAGATGGCCCTAGTTAATAAAAATGTTTTTATCTTTTCCGACAGTCAAGCTGCACTTAAAGCACTGACTGCCGCAGAAGTTTCCTCTAAATTGGTTCTGGAATGCATTGAGACGTTAAACATGCTGGGCAGGAACAACAACATCCGCCTAGTATGGGTCCCGGGCCACAGTAACGTCCCCGGCAATGAAACCGCTGACGAACTGGCTAGGCTTGGGGCCGAGAGTCTCATATATGGCCCGGAACCAGTCTGTGGTATACCTCCCAGTACCACAAAGCAAGTGCTCAAGGAATGGAGTCACAGTCTAAGCAGGAAGCAATGGGCTGAGACCCCTGGCCTTGAACACTCCAAGGCACTAATCCCTGGCTTCAACAAGAAACTATCAGAATTAGTGCTCACCTTGGGTAGGAACCAATTAAGAATTCTTACCAGAAGCCTAACTGGGCACTGCAAGCTCAACAAACACCTAAACAGAATGGGTATTTGTAGCATAACGACTTGCAGATTCTGTGAGGAGGAGGATGAGACACCTATTCACCTTCTCCTCAACTGTCCTGCTCTACTACAGAGCAGAAACAGGCATCTTGGTCGCCACAAATACTCATCCACAGAGGAAATTCGTGACACCAACTCCAACCACATCGTTCAATTTATGAGCAGTATTGGGCTGGGGATGATACTCTAATGCGAAGGAGTCACAATAGATCCTTATGGGTCGCAGTGACGTCAGGGCTACAGCGACCTGCCTTCTTTAAAAAAAAAAATGTCGTTCGTCTAAACACTGAATAAATAGCCTAAATATCACAATTTCTTAAACATTTAACAAATATACAAGTACAACTACTGTCTACATTACCACTTAATAAGTTAATACTACTCAGAGTAGAAGGTTATTAATTTAATGTTTATTAAATTACATAATAATAGACTGTAATGATAATTAATTACGACACATTCAAATGCAGAGCTGTATGTGGGAGGAAAATCTCTTGAGACTCAATTGTACTAATTTAGACTCGACTCTTGACATTAATATAAGGTAGGTATTTCATATTAGTTAAAACATACACCATAACTCAAAACATAATACATCCATACTAATATTATGGTATGTGTGTTATCGCATTTGCTGGGTAAGGAAAGAGAAGAAAAAGGCGTGCATTTTTACGTTACGTTAACGTAAACTTGCACGTCACGTCAACATATCGTGCCACGTTACCGCACCGTTTCACGTTGACGACGCGACGTCGTGACGTGGAGATGTGGACAGGCCCTTAGTCATTGCAGGCATTGTAAAATAAAACTTATTCTGTCACATAATTTCTATTTTCTGTCAGCAAAAAATTCATTTCATCTGATTAGATTTTCCTAAGATTTATTATCTGATCACACAGTTTTGCTCAGGAGTCAGGCTTAAAACTTAGCAACACTCGTTTTATAGTCACTGAATCTTAATCAGAACTTTCAATAGTGTTACTTATCAAAAGATACAGTGTAAATTGCAAGATCATCATGTATCTATTGTGTCTATTCTAATCTAAAAAATTATCAGAACAATGACAAGAATAAGAGGATAACTAAAGCAAGAAATAATGCAGGAAAATATTATAATCAATCAACCATCTACAAACTGCAATATTTATAATATTTGTTATTTTACTATTACTACCAAATTAATTTTGTAAATTAATTAAATTTAGAAACAAGTTGCCTACCGTGGAGGATAGAATTTATCCTTCAAACTAATAAATATAAAATGCACATGTACAATCATATCCACTTCCTAATTAAAATACATATTTTTGCAAATTTGCATATTTTCTCATTCTTTAAATTACAATATGTTAGGTTAGAACTTGTTTAAATAAACTGAGGCATGTGATGACTTTGTGCAAATACACAGCAAATAAAAGTATTGAGTATTTGATTGCATAAATCCCTATCTCTATTATCTAATTACCAATAATATTTTGCAGAATCATCGGCGTGATGGGTAATAGATTAAAGTTATTATAGAAAACAATAAATATATAAGAAGTGGTGTAGCAACAGAAATTACAACATTATGTAAAGAAGAAGATATATAATATTAATATATTAATATAATTATAATTTGATTAAAAAAAAAAGCGGCCAAGTGCGAGTTGGACTCGCCCATGAAAGGTTCCGCAGCAGCAATAAGGTTTATTTTTATGAAATTAAAAGGTTTTTGATTTATTTTTATATTTCAGTCGATTTAATGAAATTTAGATTAAGGTTTACCATTTATGACGTATAAAAAAAACTACTGGCTAGATCTCGTTCAAACCAATTTTCGTTGGTAGTTTTTATAGTAATCTACATCATATATTTTTTTAGAATTATCATGCCCCTACTTTAGAAATTAGAGGGGGGACACACACATTTTACCACTTTGGAAGGGTCTCTCTCGAAAACTATTCAGGTTAGAAAAATATGATATGAGAAACCTCAATTTATTTATGATTTTTGGAGAATTATCCATAGATACCCCACATGCATAGGTTAGATGAAAAAAATTTTTTTTTGTTTCAGTTGTACCTATGGGGACCCCTAAAATTTTTAATAATTTTTCCATTTTTGCATCAAAATCTTAATGCGGTTCACAGACTACATCTACTTACCAAGTTTCAATAATATAGCTCTAATAGTTTCGGAGAAAAGTGGCTGTGACATACGGACGGATGGACAGACAGACAGACAGACAGACAGACAGACAGACAGACAGACATGACGAATCTATAAGGGTTTCTTTTTTGCCATTTTGGCTACGGAACCCTAAAAAGCTATGCTTATTAGCCTAGCTTTATAATATAATACATCTAAAAATAAAGTGTAAAATTTTATATAACATAAATATTATTTTTCTTTTATAACTCTCGTGTCTGTTCCATGACACGTTCATATTGCATAATAAAGGTCATTGCTATAATACAATTCAAAAAATACTCACGAGAAAATGCTGTGGTGATGTCAAAGAAATCAGTTCCAAAATATGTGATTTCCGGCAAGTTTGGCTCAATGTGTTCCTTGAAATACTCCATGGCCATTGTGGTCAGATCAAAAAGCTCATCCGTCACCTTGTACGGCCTTGCCAGCTTGGTTGTTGTTTTTAAATATGATAAAATACTGTATACTTCATCCAAAATCTAAAAAAAGATTTTTACTAATCAATATAATGTAATGATAAAATATATAGACGATCCTGAAAGATGAATGTCTTTGTCAGATGCACTTGGACAAGAAAACATAATATTATAAGAAAATAACAGTAACTTCTAAAAACAGTCTGATCTTTTTATTATTTAGGAAGTATACTAGCAATATGATAATACCATTTTTGATGCAACTTGAGTAGCATTTTATGCTTGCATTTTAAATTTATTTTAATGTATTTTTAAACAAAAGTAGGCTTTTATCATAGATTTTTGAAGCATAAAATATGTATTTAATGGGATACAGATAAGCAAAGCCAGTATTTAAATAAGTAACTGTACAAATGACCACAGTCCATCCACTTATAATCAAAATTGGATTCATACATTTTTTTGTGTCTGCATAGTGATTAATACAAATTCATACAGCATAAAAAACCATAAATAAAATATTACTTTGTGCCTATCTAAGATAAACCTGTATCAAATAACTAATTTATCTGGTTTGTCTCTGTTGATACATAATATTCAGTAAACAGCAATAAAAATTCCCAGTAAGCCTATATTTTATTAGTTTATGACTTAGGCCCTTAAATATAAATGTGAAAAAAACCATTACATTACCTCTCCAGGAAAGAAACAACAGTGTTTCCTCTCAATGTGTTTTCCAAATGTCATTTGTAATAAACTTAGTCGCATATGCAAGGTTTCTATGATGTCAGATTCACAGGCCAATGGATGACTCCTCCGTGCAGACTCCCTCCGAGGCATCTTAGCTTTGATTGATTGAAAACGGTGCAACATTTGATTTTGAAGACGTTGAAATGTAGAGTTTAGAATACTACTGCATACTGTGTTGAATTGTCGATTTACCTGCATAAATACATTGAGCTTTAGCAAAATGATCACTTTCCATGAATTACTTTAACTTCCACAGTTATTTTTTTCGATTTCGTGCGAAGAAAAACGTGTTTCGACAATGTGAAAATTCTTAAAATAGACAAATGCGTTTTTCTTATTAGAAATTTGTCACTTCTTTTTTATTCGTGCAACTTAGATTATGAATTACTTTAAGGTTACAAAATCATTACCCGAGTTTTAACAATCGGGTAAAACCGTCAAAACGTGGAAAAAGTGAGAGATTACCAGTCTGAGTTGCGAGACACTTTTGTATCCCAAATATCGAAAGATCTTTTCTGTGACTTCGAGGGGCAGATCCAGGAGGCCCGTGGTGTGTTTAGGCACGGGGACAGCTTTGGAGGTGCTGGCGTGTGGCGAGGAACCCCCCGGGAGCAGAGCACTGGAGTGCCGAGTCACCCGCGCCACCGTCACCGGCTCCGCGTGAGACGGCCCCGCACCGTCGCTCCCACCATTGCTACCCCCTATACTACTCATCTGCCTAGTCGACACCATCTTGTTCTATGTTATTTATCTACTTCTGAAAAGAACTTTCTCCTTTAGCTCCTCTCCGTACACTTGAAATTAACTTTATAAAAAAAACTTTGTTCAATATTTTTTCGAAATCATCGCACTTTAGTGAATAATACATGAGTTGCGAGAGACTTTAAGCTACGAAACTTGAGTGGAAGTCGCCTTAGATTATTTTTAATCAATTATTTCTATCACACTATCCAACAATTATTCTAAAATGGTGGCCATGGCTGGCTAGGTCACAAGCATTCGTTCGAGTGCCCAAAATGTAATCAACGTGATATTTAAATTTATTTCTGAAATAACACTCACTCAAGAGTTCATGCACATGTTTTTGTATAATAAATTAGGCTTCAATAATTTACAACAAAATCAAATTGAACACAATTATTTTAGCCAGCGATTACGCTTTCACGACTTGCGATTTGCGAATAGGTAATTTTTGTTTGTGAGTTGGTTAAAATTTTGGAATTCGGAAAATAGTTCATTCGTTGTCAGTTTAGACAACTGTGTTATAAAATTAATATCATTCGTTCTTCGTTCATTCGACTAGTTACTATCTATGGTTTTATGGCTGTATGGGCAACGCTCCCTTTGCCTGTCCTGACCGGGACGAATTAAAAAAAAATATATCTATGGTTATAGTCCATGGTTTGCTTTTTTTCCACTTTACTAAATTTACGCCCGAATACTGGAACGGCACTCAAATGTATCAATCAGCTGAAGGGCATTTAAATGTAAGCGCCTCCCATATTTAAGTGATATACACAAACGCCACTCAGACGATTTCTTATGATACTCACGTAAGTAGCCCTGTGAGTAGCCGTCAAATATTTATATCATGGCAACATCTACAGTGTTTCATTTTACGCTAGATCTAACTTGATTGTACAAATTAAAAGTTTACTAAAAATCTTTTAATGCTGTTCACTATTTGTTGTAAGTAAAGTAAAGTAAGACATGACAATTTTAAATATTATTTTTTGGTTAATTACAATAGAAAATCTGACAACGGCTTTAAAGTTTACAACAACCATAGGTACCTACGTAGAATGGAAAGGTCTTTTGAGTGACAGCTGACCATTAGTGACAACAGCTGACATGACTGACATCTGGGAAGGCGCGATTCAACAATTACCTTAATTTCAAAACATTTTGTTTGACCAAAAGAGATTTGGTTATTTTGCATTCTAATAATTTATAATACCTATATTAGTTACTAGCTGTTGCCTGCGACTTCGTCCGCATTAGCATGGTAGATCACGATATAGATGGAGACAATTAAAAAGAAACGTGGCTGTAACTACACTAGCTCGGAAAAGAATATGTTGTTAGAATTAGTTAAAAAGTGATTAAAGTAACATTATTATCAATATTATACTATTTTCATGAAAATGTAGTTAGGTACATTGACCCCAAGTATAGCACGGTTTCTTTCGAAAGACGAAAACGCGCTCGAAACTCTGCATTGTTGTATTTTTCAAACGCATTGAGCATTTGATTATTTCGGCGGCGACTCACGGTCGCGCCTTTCATGACCAGAAAGACTAGATAGCGACGATAAAGACATTATTTTAAGTTTATACACACACTTTTCACCGTACTTATAGATTTAGGAGACCTCTTGACCACTCTTAAACGCAAGCGACGCTTAAATCAGTTTGACAGATCATTTGACAGCTAAAAAAAGTTGAGTAACCATCGAGTATACGAATTTTTTGCTAAGTGGTGCTCATGTGGAGCCTGAGTACAACTTATTTGGAGGTCCGCTTAAAACTAACTGCAACTTAAAATTTGCGTTGGAGAATACGAATTTTTCGTATAAGTGGTACTCAAAAATTTAAGCAGCATTTAAATGTTTGAGAGACGTTCCAGTATTCGGCCGTAAAGACGACTAATGATTTAGTAACTAAATTTAGTGAAATGGATTATCATTTAGAAAGCTAGGATCCTAATTAGTGTACTAAATCGACAAAAATGTGGCTCCTGACTAAATCAGTGTTGCCAGATGGTTTCGACCTTTTATTGTATTAAAGTCAATATATATGTTATACCAGGTTATACGATCTGGAATCCATTCGTAATTAATTTCTAAAGTCTGCTGGTTCCAAGTAGTTCAGAAAGTTCATGATTCATAATTTTTCGTGGAGCAAAAATTCTTTCAACCATCTTTTTCGCCTTTTATTTATTTTGATTTTCATTGAGCCAACAGCTAAGCCTATGAGAAGACCAATTTTCTGTTGGTTTGACAGAACTGGAGCCATTATGAAGACGTCTGGCCAAAATCGCCGCGTCGTCACTCGTCACAACCATGGCTTATAATACGTTTAGTAGTAGGTTTACGGTCACAAGTCACAACTGATTTTTAATCTGTGCAACTGATTTAGTTACTAAATTAATACAAGTGGAATAAGAAGCTTCTAATTTGTCTTCTTTTTAGAATCCTATTTAGAACTTCTAAATTTAGTGTAATGGAATAACTACTACTTAACACTGAAAGAGTTTTTCAAATCGGACCAGTAATTACTGACTCATACTATAACGGCCCGGCCGCATCTGCGTCTATCGTCCGAAGCTTCGTGCTATGAGACGATACGTCTATTGGATGTTACACGCAGATCGTCCAATAGCTCGGCTGTAGCGCGAAGCACCACGCACATATGCGGCCGCGGCATGATTAGCGCGTTTAATAATGCTTCTTCTTCTTCTTAAATGATTAAAACTTCTAGTACTTCTCACAACCCGTACATTTTATGGTACACTTTACGGACAAAATATCACGCCTATTGATTTGTGCTTTAACGTAGTATTTACATCATACATGTAAATGTGTTATCATCAGTCAGTGAAGGTGTGATGACGCGAGCCCTCACAAAGCTCGGCTTTTAGCTAGTAAATGCGAAAGTGACTTTGGTTGTTACGCTTTCACACATAAACTACTTACTAAGTGGATCATCATAAAACTTTCATAGGTACACGTTGTCTGGAGTATAGAGGACATAGGTTACCTTTTATACCGGGAAAAAGAACGGTCCCGGAGGGATAGACGTTAATGCAGGCAGAGCCGCTGGCGAAAGCTGTTAGGATTATGGTGACGCCTTGATAATTTGGCTGTAGCGATGTCCATTTTTCTCAGCAATGACTAAAGCTAAGAAATTACAGTTCACTGTCAGTATTCATCATGTCTTTGTCTTTGAATTACCCATAGCATAACACGATTGGTCAACTTTTATAACACAGAATAATCAATCAAAAAGACCTCTGTAAAAAAAGGGATTCCTATTTTGCCAACAGAGGAGAGTGATATAAGCTTCCAAAATTTGTACATAAATTGGTTCTAGTATACACTTTAATTTGTCCATAGCTTATATGAAATGTATTTATGGTTTTTAAATTACGCGACAAAAACCATTTTGTCGCTACGCCCTTTCAATTATTTTTTGCTGTCCCATTGCTTGTTTTCTATGAGAGGCCGGGCCAGACTCGCATAGAAAACAAGCAATCTCAAACACATCCAACACGGTTTTTTTATTTTAACATGGGGCGTCACCTTATGTACAATTTTCTTATAGTGAATTTTGTGATAACATATTATCTCCCCTAATCTAAGGTAGCACAGTAACGGTAATGTGGCAATATTTATTTGCATTAGTGCCAACCAAGAAGCTTACAATCTTGGTGCCAACATGACCGCAAAGGAACCGCAATAGATTTTCATTCGCTTGTCAAAAGGAACGAATGACATAAACTGTCAAGTGTCACCAGTCGGCAGTCATGTGTCAACTGTCAATTGAATAGTAGGAAAATCTTTTATGTAAAAATCTAGATTTATCTCGTAGTTCCAATAACTTTTGCTATGATTACGGCGTAATTTATTCTATGAAAGTGCAATAAAACAGTGCACAATGTACCCACGGTGTGGCAGTAGCGGTTCGATCCAGAACGTACACTGCACTCCTTCGTCGTCGAATCATAACTCAGGTCTGTAAATAATGTACATTATTCAATAATAACACTGGCCTTGTTTATTACTTATATATTATAATGTTGTAGAAGACGAAGACGACAGTGGCGATAACAAAGCTTCGGCGTTGAGTTTTAAAGAGCGACGTAGAGAGGCTCATACTCAGGTAACGTTTGTTTTCATAATTCTATTTATTTATAAATCAAATCCAAGGTTACCCTTCCAACCTCAATTCACGAATGTTATCCTATTACCATGTGTTTATTTAGCTATATACATGTGACTTTGTAAATGCAACTTTTGTATAAGATACCTGTGACTGAAACCTACAGGTCAAAGTAATTTTTTTTTATTCAGAATAAGTTTTTTCAAACACTTTCTGAACGTTAATGCTACTGGGGCCTACCACCGGTACACCACCAGGCTCTACTTGTCTAGGAAATAAATAGATTATTGAATGACATACTATTATTTTATCAGCTGTCTTATTTCACATTTTTATCCAACTATGGCAAAGCAAATAGGAAGGGTAATTCACTTACTGATTATCACAATCCTCATGTATTTTACAGGCTGAACAGAAAAGAAGAGATGCTATTAAGAAGGGTTATGACTCCCTCCAGGAGCTGGTACCGACCTGCCAGCAGACTGATGCTTCAGGATACAAACCAAGTAAAGCCGCAGTAAGTATATTCATGAAAAAGTTTTTCTTACTAGAACAGTTGAACAGCTAAACTGCAAACTTTTGTGACGTGGGAGAGCCATGCTTCGGCACGAATGGGCCGGCTCGACCAGAGAAATACCACGTCCTCACAGAAAACCGGCGTGAAACAGCGCTTGCACTGTGTTTCGCCGAGTGAGTGAGTTTACCGGAGGCCCAATCCCCTACCCCCCCAAGAAATGCTGCAGTTGAAAAGCAATTTGTTACCCCAGGAGGGTACCAACTGTGTTGGAGAATCCCACTCTGGACGTCCATGCTCAGGAAACCCTAACTTTCTGCCGCGCACTGTAAAACTCTGGAACGAACTGTCACCAGCAGTATTTCCGGACCTATACGACCTGCAAACCTTCAAAAAAAGAGTGTATTCCCTCTTAAAAGGCCGGCAACCCACCTGCAGCTCTTTGGATGTTGCGAGTGTCCATGGGCGACGGTAGTTGCTTACCATCAGGTGACCCGTTTGCTCGTTTGCCCCCTTATTTAATAATAATAATAATAATAAAACTGTTGTTGCTACTGATTGTATTTTAGGTTCTAAGTCCAAAAGGAAGTGAAATGATTTTAGTCTATGCATTTTTTATTGTTTTACATGCTTGAATTCTTGAATGGTTAAATCATGTTGTTCTAACTTCTATGCAATAAAGCACAGAAAAGTGTGAAGTAGGCCTCAATGCAATTGAGTAACTTTGTAATTTTTCTAATACATATGCACAATTTCTTCCATCTATGTTATTATGTTTGAAATGAAATAAAATTAAAATTACATTACTACTACTACTGATACTAGTCGATGCCCGCAACTCCGTTGCGCAAAAATTCCTTTATGGTGCAGGAACTGTACATTTTTCCGGGATAAAAAGTATCCTATGTCCTTTCTCAGGACACAAAATATCCCCATACCAAATTTCAGCATAATCGGTTCAGTGGTTTGGGTGTGAAGAGGTAACAGACAGACAGACACACTTTCGCATTTTTAATGTTAGTATGGATTTGTTACTGCCACATCTTTATATTACAAAACTTACTATTACAGGTTCTCCAGAAGTCCATAGACTACATCCAATATCTGCTGCAACAGCGGAGACGTCAGGAGGAGGAGAGGAATGCGCTGAGAAAGGATGTAGTGGCCTTGAGGATAATGCAAGCCAACTACGAACAGATTGTGAAAGCCCAGCATTCTGTGCCAGGCCACAGCGAGCAGAGGTTGACAGATCAGGATAAATTCCAAATAGTAAGTTGATTTATAAATAATAATATTATAATATAGAATAAAAGCCGCCAACACATTAGTGTGAGCCACAGTGAGCCGATATTTCAAGTGTAAACATGAACCATTTTTTGTGATGATTTTTAATGAGAGTAATTATTAGACATTGAAAAATTTTCGAAAATGGCGTGACAGTTAAACGAATAAGATACCTTATTGCCTTAAATAAAATACAACACAGATACCAAAATGTCTTAACATTAAGTATATTAAGTTCATTTCTTTACAGTTCTGGTAAAACCGTTTTAAAATAATGATTACTTAAGTTGTAAATGTGTTTGTTTGATATTATGCTAATGCAATGTGACAAACATACAATTAATATTCAGAAATGAATTTCTATTTATTTAGAAGCAATAAGCACTGATACATTGTTTTTAATATATAATATTTTAAATAATTTTGCAATAGGCACTTAGAGATACTTCTTTCAAGCTGTCTTCATTCAGTTTCAGGCTATAATGGACAAGCTGTTTGAGTCCTTTGAGTCGGTGCCCACCAACAATTTCGCCGAGTTCTCAGCTGGTGTGTTTAACTGGCTAGAGGAGTATTGTAAGCCACAATCCTTGAGAACTTTAGTGCATGGTGTGTTGCGTGAACAGAACTATACTCCTTAACTTGATTAGTTTATACAGTGCCTTACTCACGGCGACTTTTTGTTGCGGTGCAATCGCGATACTATCGCGCGTTTGCTTCGCTCGCCGCCATTTTGGTCCTTCGAGCCGGATGTGCGTTGGTTTCCTTTTGGGATTGGGCGGCGCGGACGCAGGCGAAATCATACCATTTGTCTTGTCCAATCAGTAGCTTGCATACGGCGTCAGTGGGGAAAGGGAGGGAGATATCGCACATATTTGAATTCGCCGATGGGAAACAACCTTAAGTCAATAAAAATGTACAGGACATAACATAAGAAATATAAATCAGTTGTATCAACTGCTTGCCTGATTACCTATAATAATAATAATAAAATGGCGCTAACAGTAGCTGTATGTCCTAGCAAAGGGGGCGCTCATTCAGTCGCGATGCAAACGCGATTCAGTAACGTCATAAACATACCTGTGAACCTTTGAAGAAAACGGAGGCCCTCCCTCCGTTTTCTTCCCGCTGTCACCCGAAACGGTCGCGCGTTTTCATCGCATTAGTCGTATGTTTGCATCGCTACAATCACGCGTTTGCATCGTTACAATGTCGCGTTTGCATCGTTACAATCTCGCGTTTGCATCGTTACACTCACGCGTTTGCATCGCTACAATCTCGCGTTTGCATCGTTACAATCACGCGTTTGCATCGCTGCAATCACGCGTTTGCATTGCAATGCTACAAAGTCGCCGTGTGCTAGGGGCCCATACCCCTTACTAAAATATTTACACAGTGGATAACTTTTATTGCATTCTTTGTCTATGAATGACCTTTCATTATGTATCTGATAAATGCAGATTAAATAAGTTATCCATTGTGTAAATATTATTTATTATTATGTGTTTAGTCACAAGTGATAAAAACTTAAGTATACTTTTTGTAAGTTAGTTAATTTCTTAAATAACATATTTTATAAACTGTTCAGTGGCGCTAATATTTTGTAGCCCACAAAATGATTTTTATTATGATAGTAACTACAAGTTTTGTAAATAATTATTTATCTTTCTGTGCAATTTACCCTTGTGCCTTCTCTGTGCCATTCAGATAAAAAATAGTGCCTTATTCATAATCAAATTGCTAGTTTAATATCTTTAGGTCCACTTGCGCAGATCCAGGTTAAAATTAATACCGGGTTTAATAGTGTGTTATCTCTTACATTCTTTATATATTTTACGAAAGAAATAACGTTTAATCCGGGGTTAACTTTAACCCAGAAATTGTGAAAAAACAGAAAACTAAACAGTAAACCTAAAGAGTCAAAACTGCAAAAATGTGTTCAAAATCTTTTAAAATGACTTATTAATTAGTGATCATTCTTATAAGTACACTATTTCCTTAAATTTAGAAGGCTGTACCTACTCTTAAATTTTCACATATACTTGTTCTATTACTGATTAAACAATCTACACGTCTTATTTACTAAGCTTTTGCATAGCTTTTATCTCGGGCTTTGAGCGCGTCGCCTGAATCAAGAAATTCCGTAACGAAAATAAACTTAACACCCCTCCACTGCGGCGTTGCCCTGCATGGTCTAAACTTCGGCACGGTAGACGTATGCGAATTATATTTGCATAAGTTTTTTTTTAAATCTTTATTATGGGTTTAATCGCAAAGCGATTATGACACCCGAATTCACATATATACAATAAAAATCAACAAATACCTAAACAAACGGGAAGTTATAACAAAAACTAACAAACAAAAAAAAAAAACAAAACAACAAATTATTTGCATAAGTTGATAAAATTTGCTATGCAATAGCTTTACCGCGGCATTGCCCGAGTGCCACACGTAGTTTTTTTGTCTGATACGTTAGAGAATTCGTTTGAAAGACAAGAACAAAATATTGTAAAATTTATAAAGCTATGGTGTTTCTTTTAGAAATTGG
Organism: Plebejus argus; assembly: GCA_905404155.3. NCBI lineage: Eukaryota > Metazoa > Arthropoda > Insecta > Lepidoptera > Lycaenidae > Plebejus > Plebejus argus. Next base: position 16,295,690 of record FR989931.1, on the reverse strand, counting down.
GTTAGTCTTAGTACACAACATATCAATAGAGAAATATTGTGAAAAAATTTCCTAGCTATAATATATTTTAGTTATTTTACAGATTAGTACCTTTGAAAGTGAATTTTATAAGTGAGATCATATATCTTTGTAAACGTTAATTTTATGATGAATTTGCAGGGTTTTAATCGTAGGTCGTTTCTTTATAGATTTAATTTCATTTAGAATAACTGTATTTTAAAAAGATAAAACCGACTTCAAAATTGTACCTAATTGAGAATAATTAAAACTCCATATCTCCAAAACAACTGAACCGATTTTGATGAAACTTGCACTGTTCCCTAAGTTGAACAATACCTAGTACAACAAAAAAATAAATTACTAAAATCGGACTTGTAGTTCCGGAGATATGCGAACACAGACAAAAACATGCATACATAGTACATACATAGTAGATACATACCTACATACATACACTTTTGAAATTTGGCACATTTGTTTAGACGCTGCGCGCTGATATAGACTAACATAATATACAAAAACTAAGCAGTTCTGGAAAAATTATTATGCATACGCGTCGAATTGATAACCTCCTTTTATTTGAAGTCGGTTAAAAAGATTTTTGTAATAAGCAACATACATAATTAATATTTGACTGTGGTAATATATGAACATGGATTTCCCTATTGACCTTCGTGTATTTTAAAATAATTGGTGTAAATGAAATAATTATTATAAATAATCAAAGGTACTAATTACTATCAGAGAAGTTGATTCCTAGTCGCGAAATCAAACCCAGCCGTCAGAACATAACTCGACTAAATGACGAAGGTCCGTCAACTGCCAAGGAATCAATTTCTTCGATGGTACATCCATCATATCATTTCGAATTTATAACTTAATTTTTTTTTATTAATCGTAATGTTATCTTTTATACGAAATTTATTTTCATTTATAAAATTTCTTTTCTAAGTTGTGACTTTTTGTGACCTTTGATTATTTATAAATAAAAAATGTAAATTGTTTTTGTTAGTAATTACGTTATTTTATTAGTTGTAATGGGCATATTACAATTGTTGCAATTTAATTAAATGAAATTAAGTGATGTTAAAACTGCAGTATTCTTCGAGTTATCCTCCTTACTTAGAATAATTATATACTTATTATCCAAGGTATGTAAGTAAGTACTATCAAAGAAATTGATGGCGATGGTAGATCTACGTAATTTATTTCGATAGCCCAAAGAAATTACTTAGATCTGCCATTGTGGAAAGTATCTATACAAGATGTTAGTGTAAACACCGTTATCCTTGAAACGATGAAATGAGCCCGTCAAAATGAAAAACTTTTTCTATGAGAACAATGCTGGGAACTCAAAAAAATCTATCTTCATACCCATACAAATTGTCGATCCGGGCATCCGTATGGGTAAGAAGACGACATTTTGACGGGCTCATTTGATGGTTTCAGGGATAACGGTGTTTACACTAACACACTTTATATATTATGTGGTAGTAGATAACCCGACCAAATTCCGTGGGTGCGCTTATGCCTATGAATCAATATCTTTTTTGATACAGTAGGTACTCGATTGTTATAATTGATAGTAAAATGGGTTATTAATGAAAAATATAACTTATTTTCAATATTTTATTTAAAAAACACGTATCGTTTTTCTCCGTCATTTCGTAGGTAAGGAATATTAAACTTATGGATAGGTTTGTTATAATATTTGTATTAGTTTACATTATAAACAAAAACTTAAACTTAAGCATACAATATAAGGTCGTTGGATAGAGAGAAACACAAGAAGACCTAACGCTATTTGTCTCTTTCACTCGAGCACAAATTTAATGCTAGAAGACCGAGATAGCAATATGTTTGTGAGAGTAAAAGTGACAGCAGTATTAGGCTTCGTTCAAAATTTAAATTACTATCTCTTTCTATTCGGCCTTTTACCTAGAGGTAGGTACTTAGGTACTTTTACAGGTAACTGAGTAGTTTCTTAGAAAATTATAAACTGACTAGGTTCCAGAAAATAATAATTAACCTAACTACAAAATACAAGATTACAACAGTCGGTTACAAGGTATTTACATTTTTATATAAAATAAGAGGGCAAACGAGCAAACGGGTCACCTGATGGAAAGCAACTACCGTCGCATCGCCCCTGGACACTCGCAACATCAGTAGAGCTGTTTTAGAGCAAGTGCGTTGCCGACCTTTTGGCACTCAACGTACTCAAAAAAGAATTTGATAGCAGTTTACATTATACCTATTTGGTATTCGTTTTGAATTTGTTTTACAGATAATTCACACAGAGTAAAAATTGTTTAAACATATAGGTATAGTGTAGTTTACAGTAATACCAGGACCTTAACATCTTTCAGCAGTCATTCTTTTTCACACATAGCATGTAGGTACATTAATTAGTTACAGCAGAAGAACTTATACAATCATGGTTTTACCATAAGATAAATAATATACGCACCTATGTCATCACTCATCATCATATTTATACTACTTACCGCTGCATCGGCCACACACACAGATGTAAGTGATTTCAGATATCTCGAAGTAGCCAAAAAACAGTATCATGTTTCACGCACATTACTTGTCTCTTTTGCACGAATTTCCCGATACATAGACACGGCTTACTGCATAATAACTTTACTATTATACTGTTCTTTTAAACTCTTTCACTCTCCGTAGGCTGTGACAGCAACGTGACGTCACCCATAGGATAGCTCTCTGTCCTTCTCGCGCATCCCATATGCTTCTGTCTCTCTCTAGCAGTGCCACAGCACAGTCTTTTCAGTACGCAAGCGTAGCACATTAGGAGGGACAGCATGAGTAGTAGTCCTATAATAACAGTCACTACGAGGAGTATTCTCAACTCCCCGTTTGCGTCGATGGTGGGAGAATTCCGGCCCATGGTTGAAGAATTGTTCACCTGAAACAAAGTGAATCGAATGAAACTTCAAAGTCTATGGAGGTCACAGACAATAGATATGTGAAGAATAGTTAGGACGGGCGACATAATGTATTGTCGATGTTGTTCAAAATTATGGTTGTAATTATTGAATTGTTCGCTTGCTAGTTGTTAAATAAAGACCCTATCAGAAAATCCTAAGAAAATTCATCATAAAAAGGCTTCTGAGGTTTTTCGACTGGAGTTTGAGAGATGCCAGGTTATAGCGCGGACGTGTCCAAAATGGCGTGTGGTGCGCAATATTGGTATGCCATAGCAATTAGCATACCAATAATAACTCTGCTATATGCGCATATTATATTATGTCCTAATGGGCAGACCATCGTCATTGTTATGGCTTATTCTGAACGCAAAAATATCTATGCCTTGTACAAACTATTTTCATGACGCGGACGTAGTTTATTAAAAATCTGAAGTCGTTTGTTATGAAAAATTTTTGAATACGAAATAGTTTCTTCTAATTTATTATATTTACTTATAAGAAATTAGTTATTCTACGCTAAAAAAACATCCCAAATAATAACATTTTTTAATGAAATATCAATAATGGTTTTCCTTAATTAGACCCTTCGTAACTAGGTACCTATCTAATAAACAAGTCCTTTTCTGAGTTTGTTATAAAATCCTACAATATAAACAACATGAAACATCTATCTCTATTAAGACATTTCGATATATCAGCTCGTATAAAGTTTAATAAGAGCCCTTCTAATAGGGTTAGCGATCGCTCAAACTTCTAACGAATGTTACGTGTGCGATTTGCTGTGTAGTAGTTAGGTAATATTGTATGAGGCTAAAATATTGAATATTCACCTTTATGGTGATAAAGGTTTGTAATTTACGTAACACAAAATATTAAAAGCATAGACTTAGGCTTAGTCACAAAGTTTGAGCTAAGGGATCAACTCATATGCAAATAGGTCATAAACTCTACAACTCAAAACTTATTTTACAAGGTCGATAAGTATTTTCTTCCTAGTTTTCTACAAAATGTATTTCCTGAGATCGGCAACCCTAGTCCGTGGTCGTCATATAAATGTCGTAAAGCGATCTGGAACACGATCGCAACCTCCGATATATCATCCCCAAAGGTTACACGACACGCGATATAATCAACCCCGATTTCCACTCACTTTTTCATACGGTTTTCTATTTCTATATCTTTTACATTTTTTACGGTTTTCTATTTTTATTTCTCTTTGGTAACAATAGATCCACACAGTATATAAACGTTATATATTTTATAAGATGTTGTAACCTTGTCTGATATTATGTAAGAAAGGTGTCTTGACAAACAGGAACAAACTGGACAAATCTTTTTGGCAGGGGCTTAATGTTTCAATCCCATATATCTTTTAAGCTCGTATTACTACCCTCGTTACAACCCGTCGTCGGCTCATACAAAATCTAAACGTTCCTTCTCTAGCACGCGTATATGCGCGTCCCGCCTTTTCGACAGGATGAAATACAAGCAACTAAATTAGACTCCCAGTCAGTGTAGTTTTCAAGTTGAAAAATTTCTGGAAACGATCCAGTTGTCCTAGAAAGTAACAATCGCATACAAATTACAAGTTAACAAAAGTTTAGTGTAACACGAATGAAGAAATTAAATAAAAAACCTTATAAAGAACAGTTAACGTATCTTTAATTCCAATTTAAATATGAGAGTTGTGACACAGAACTTACGATTAGTCCAAAAAGTATGCGCTTGCACTAGGAGCCTGGAAATAACAAAGTGACCGCATCGACTGCAAACGCGGTGGATCCTGATATACGAAACTCTTTACACCTGAGTCTGACAACATTTGAACGTACACGTGATTGTACGGCGCTGTTGTGTGATTTACAAATCATAAAAAAAAAACAAAATCGGTCGACCCGTCGACACAGGCAGACATAAAGACACTTTATACTCAAAATACCCCTCTTTTTCGCCGGGTGTTATAAACAGTTGACATTGAATACTTCACGAAAATATACTTACTAGTAGCGGGGTTAGAGTTTAGACTTCAGATTTTCCGTTCCAAAATTAACTTTACTATTTCTAGTATACTGAAAATAGCTAATAACCATAACACATTTGGCATCACTCTGCACATTGTTTGTGCATATACTGAGCTATTCGTGGCTTTATTGTTACAACTATACTGTGTTAGTAGTTCCTGATTTATTGAGCTAGCTTGCCAGCGCTCAACATTTGAGGCTTTGTTTCATATTTCATAGAATGATGTAAACGATGCCGAAATGTTGTGTAGTTGATATACATTGGAAAAGATTCAGGTCAATTGAAATTTGTCTTATAATATCCTTAGTACAATGCGAGTTGCGACTAATGACTTTTTGTCTGCCTGTCTTTGACCTCCACACTCTCAAAATATACATTAAGTGGTATGGAAAAAAATCCACAGCCGAACATACAACCTCCTCCTTTTTGGAAGTCGGTTAAAAGGACGTAGGATAGTGAATCGGACAATACTCTAATATTTGTGTAGGTACTCAGCGACATAATAATATGTCGATATAACATATTATGTTATATCAACAAACAAATACAGGGTGTAACAAAACTAAGTGATAATACTTTAGGGTGTGTACGTGTTCCTCGTAGAGTTCACTGTGAAAGTAGCAGCGCTGAAAGATCATTTTTTTTTCACTTTTTACGGGGAAACTCGTGACGCTCGGGCCAATGCCCATACAAAAGTGAAAAAAATTTGATCTTTCAGCGCTGCTACTTTCACAGTGAACTCTCTACAAGAAACACGTACACACCCTAAAGTATTATCATTTAGTTTTGTTACACACTGTGTAAAACATTGGTAAAATAAAATAATAAACTGCTACAATACCTCTACCTCTACGAAGTTTCGTAGAGGGTCTACGGGTCTACGAAATTTCGTAACTTTTAAAAGAATAAACAGTATCCGTCATTTTTAGGGTTCCGTACCCAAGGGGTGAAAACGGGACCCTATTCATAAGACTTCGATGTCTGTCCGTCTGTCCGTCTGTCTGTCTCCAGGCTGTAACTCAAGAACGGTAATAGCTAGAGAGTTGAAATATTGTGTATATCCGTTGCCGCTATAACAACAAATACTAAAAGCAAAATAAAATTAATATTTAAGGGGGGCTCCCATACAGCAAACGTATTTTTTTTGGCCTTTTTTGCTCTATATCAATAATAGCAACAGGTAGGCCCTTGAATTTTCCACAAAATCCTTAGTTTTACTTGTACTTTAATATTTAATAACAATATTAAAATAAAATAAAAAATTAAGGGAGGCTCCCAAACAAAAAACACAATTTTTTGTCTATTTTTGCTCTATTGTGGTACGGAATCCTTCGTGCGCGAGTCCGACTCGCACTTGACCGATTTTATATAATTAAAAATATATTCTTTTCTACCTTTTTACCCGTTAAGCTTTAGGTATAAAGATATTATGAATCTATGGAACGGAAATAATAAGTCGAAAAAAAAAGTTTCCGCGTTATAAAATAATTTCGGAGCAATGAAGTTGCCGGTCTGTTCACTAGAACAGAACAACATAAAATATACGAAACTATAGACTTTACTTCAGATTATAAGTACTTTTATTTCCAAGGTACCTATCGTATATTATGTAGGTATCACCAATTAATTTTAAGTTTGTTCTGTACTTTTAAATTTGTTCTGTACTTACACAAAAATTTCTGGTTTTTCTTATTGATTGGTTCTCATTTTGAGAGATTTTCCCGTATACCTTATTGAAAGAAACCTTTTTATTACGATCTAATACACACACACAAAGTCTTCACCTTTATATTCCACCACATATTTCAGTTGATTTCTGTGGGGAAATGTCGAAGAAAAGCGCTAAGTAAGTACCTATAGCAAATAAGTGGAAAAGTGATTTATTTTTTGTATTAGTAATTTTCCTTACTAATACAAAAAATAATTTCCTTCTTCCTTTAGTGAACTTAAAGGTGAGCATAATATCATAGATATAATTTGTTATCAAAATGATTAATAAACACATTACAATATTTTCCATAGAAATCTATTCGCTGTTCTTTCCCGAGTTTCGAGATATCTTCGTCTCCATAGGGAATAAAATTCATATGAAGTCATTTAACAGTTTATGTTTAGCTATGTGTAAAGAGACAGATACTGGAGATACAGACACACTTTCTCATTTAATAATATTAGCTACTATATAAAATGTATATGATTTTAGTGAACAAAACGTAGTTATTCTTGGTTAGTAGTAATTAAACATCAAAGGGAATATAAAATTAAGCAAATTTAACACGATGCTTTCCAGTAATTACGATCCAGAATTAGATCTTAATGATAAGTCTGATATTAATATGATATTTAATGGGAAGTATGATACGAAAATGATGATGTAGCAAATTTATACCTAGAAGCTAACAATTAGAAAATACCTAGAAATAACAAAAACCCACACGACAACATACAATAATTAAATCCCGGGGGGATGTAAAGTATCCCAAGTCCTTTCCCGGGACTCAAAGTATCTCCGTACCTAATTTCAGTATAATCGGTTAAGCGGCTCGGGCGTCAAGACGTAACAGACAGACAAGTAGTATGGATAGATTTTATATTATGTTCTCGATCACGTCAGCTTACAAACAATAAAAATAAAATATTTCCATCCGTTTGAGAGCTACGATGCCATATTATAATACTGTGCTATCTCGTTTCAATAACTTCTGCGTAGATAAAAGCTTTTTTGTTTTACTTAGACTAAAATACATTATTTAAAAAAAAAACAAAATTTTAAATGAGGCAATGGTATTTATAGTTTTGCTAAATTATGTTTTCGTAAATCTTTCACATTCCTTATTAAAAGCTATCACTACTTATCTTACCGAAGAAAAAACAAGCTGAGGAGTTATTTTTCACGTGCTCGATGGAAGAGGCGTCTGTGATACATTGAGAGCTGCTATTAGTGAATATAAACAAAAGGTTTGTTGCCCCTGAGTTGTTAAGAAAACATGCAGCTAGACCCGGACGGCCGGAATGAAAGATAAATAATCATTTACCCAATTTAACAGAATTATAATTGAAGCTCTAATAAAGAAAGCAAGTTACAAGGTAAATTTTAATTGTAAATTTACTAAGGCTCCAACTTATAAATCAACGTGTTGATATTAAAACATTGCAAATTAAATTAGGAAAAGCCATATATAAAACTTTTATCAGCGTCAATGCAAAATATTAAACCGATCAAATTACTGGAAGTCGCTTATAACTTATAACCCTTCATAAATTAATAGTTAAACCAAAATTTTCCACTGAGCGAGCTGATGGTGATGGACTAAGAACACTCTCAACCCTCAACAAAAACCAGATCAAAATCGGTCTATTCGTTTGGATGGTACGATGTCACGCGACAGACACTCAAATTGACGGAGAGACAGATAAATAGACCAACATAGTACACTTCATACTTAACACTGCTCTTTTCATCGGGGTTTAAAAAGTGTTACTTTTGCCAGTGAGAGTTATATAATTTCATTAATTTATGTTACAAATTGCATCTTTTTCCCGTAGAAAATAAACATTACAAATACCGTACGTACTAAATTTAATTATTATGACATTACAAAAGTATTTTTACGAATGTTCTAAATCCAGTTAGTCGAGTATTACCTAAGTAAAAGCCAAACTTTAAATGGAAAACTTTTGGGTCCGCTTTTGTATGAAATTTCCTTTTGCGCTTTTAATATCAAGGTAATTGAAGAAGTTGTACCCTTTTAGTCTTTTGACGTAGCATTAGGAGTTTTGTTTGCTCTTATGAAATGATCATAATAATATTTAATTATATTTTATTCATTTAATTTACATTATATTTTATTCAGTTTATGTTGTACTTTTATTAATAAATAAATAAATAAAATTAACGGATGTAGGTACTGTATTATTAGCATGTTAACATTTTAAACATAAATGCTATAAAAATGAAATACTATAAAAATGCCTATCCTGTAACTGAATAATAAGATCCACACTGTGATCCACACTTTATAGTTTGCATGTAACAGGGACTATAATAGTTGTTGATTGTTTTGTTTTTGTCAGTTTTTCTAACATATCGGACATGAATAAAACACAATATAACTTTAACGTATGCATATACTTTCTTTATATCATTCAAAGTCTTATAAATAGTCAGAGGCATTAAAGTCTTTTGATACTTACTATCAAACGAAAATCGAGCTCCTAATGCTTCTTGGTTGCATAAATATGCTAACCAACTATTTGTGTAAGCTAAATGGGGTAAAATTATGAAATAGAATATAACTATTTCTATTTAGATTTTAGAGCGAAATGTTAAAGTCGAATGTTATGAATTATAAGTGAACTCTGGGCGGGGTTTGTTTATATCTCAAATCTTGCGTAGTAGCTGTCGAGAGAAACATTATGTTCAGTCATAACTCAACACAAGGAACTCTAAGGTCATCAATCATCATCATCATAATCAAATCAGGTTATGTGGTACCAGAATAGGCTATAATCGAACACACAATAAACACAAATTCTCGCTTTTGTTCTGCATTAAGGAAAGGGCTGTTTAGAAGACTTTCCAATGCTATGAAATACAAAATTAAAAAGAAATATTACAAAATGTACTTTTTAAGTTAGTTTTATTTAATATATTATTAAGCATATTTTGTATGAATAAACGTACGGTCAGCGCAAAAATTTTAAATATTTTATACTTACCTACTTGCTACATAAATATTTTTAAAGTAGGTATTCTAATTTCTCAAATTTTACTTTAATATACTACTATATGACGCCCGCAACTCCGTTGCACCAAAATTCGTTTATCAGGAACCGTACATTTTTTTCTGGATAATAAGTAGGTAGGTATCTTAGGTCCTTTCCCGGGACTCAAAGTATCTCAATACCAAGTTTCGGCAAAATCGGTTCAGCGGTTTGGGCGTGAAAAGGTGACAAACGGACTTTCGAATTTATAATATTAGTATAGGATGTGATACTATACTGCCATTTCATTTAGCAACAAATACTTAGCAGTACAACATCAATCCATTTCACCTTTGACATTTATCGCACCAAACCACATTCTAATTAAACTTAAGATTAATCCCATACGCGAAGACCTCTAAACTCGAGATTAATCTTGATTAAGATATTATTAATCTTAATTAAACTAAATGGGAACTTAATTAAGTAATATGATGATTTCGTATCGTCGTCGCCAGGACACTATCGCTGTGCCATCGATCTGTTTGATAGCGATTCGTATGTTGATTCAATTTTGTAGATTAGAGGTAGTTTCAGAGAACTCGATTCAAAAACGTACGGGCATACCATAAAGTTAATATACCTAGCGGAATAGAGCAACAATCTCGAGCTGTCAAACGAAACCGAAATTGGTTTTAATGTGTGTGTAAAAATTGTGTACGTATACACTTATACAAGCATGATTGAACATGAATTCTATGAGATTAAATTGTCAACGTGCCGATACGTGCCGACTAGAGGTCAAAAAAGAGTTCTGCTGTGTGTGTTGTATCACACGTCTTTTTTTACTGATTACGATTCCAGGGGTCACCAATTAGATTCGCTCGGGATCCATTTTAAGACATGAATTTATGACCTTCGACACATTTTACAAAAAAATATTAAGCAAAGGTAATTACTTAAATTACAAAGGTATTTATTTAGATATCAATGAGAAAAGTAAGTAACCATTTTTGTTGCTAATTATATCTCTGAAGTTTGAAGTGAATGAAATATTGGTGCAAGCTATAGATATTGACATTAAATCCTGGAGGTGTTAAAGTCACGAGATGAACGAAGATCATCTTCGAACATGCTTGGTCGCACACAATGGGTCGGCGGTCCGGATGCGGACCGCGGTCCGCCATTTGATGACCCCTGCCTTATTCAGTACTAGGTATATGATGGCCGCAACTCCGTTACGCCATTAATTGCTCACGCGCGAACCGTACATTTTCCGGGACAAAAAGTATCCTATGTCTTGGCGTGGATTTGGTCATTCTACGATCAATTACTAATTATAAGCTTTGTCCACATTATGCAATTTCATCTTCAATTTTCGTCATTTTCTTTTTATTCAACTTTCGTTTGGCATATTCAATAATTGAATGCATCAAAATCCACCCGCGTTGAAAGAAAAGTGTCATAGCGAGAGCTACGATTTTAACGCGCGTCACTGGCATGCCTCACGTTTGCTGTTGACTGCGCTATAACGCGGCATGCGTTATAGATATTGATGAACAAAAAAAAGGCACAATATTGACAAAGCTATAGCGTAATAATATGTAGAGTGGAATTGTTGTGATAGTTATTTAACCTTACATGTCTAAAAATACCTGAAATATCATAAGTTTTATACACAAATGAATGATTTTCTCAACTTAAACTTAAACTCCCAACCCTGACCAGGTCATCCTTTGTGTTGTTTCTATGAATTAATCATGTTTGCGGTCACATTGCACAGTCGACGACATCGGAAGTTTATTATTTTGGAACCTTTTGCTATGTAATAAGAACGGATTTTGATATACCGAAATTGTTTGCGATTGTACACGAATAGATCATTTTCTTTGGCCTTTGAGCATTTCGTAATAATTATCTTTAATAGCGGAACTGTACCTTATAGGAATGTGTACGACTATTGTAATACTTTTCCTATTGTTAATGAATGGTGACTATTTTCGTTCGCCAAGATGTCATTGAAATCCACTGCTTACGATAAAGTGTTCAAATATATACATATATATATATATATATATATATATATATATATATATATATATATATATATATATATATATATATATATATATATATATATATATATAATATATGTAAACCTGCATCAAATAAGCTCCAAAACTACGCCGATTGTTATTAATTTTGGCACAGATAGATCAGACATAGAGTAGGTACTAGATAGACCAAATAATATAGAGTAGATCAGGCAGAGATAGTATAATAGAGTACATTTCGCCGCAAGTTGCTATAAAGATTTGCTTGCCGTTAGTATGTGAGATTAAAATTGGTAGCAATAAAGATGCAATTTCATTTAGGTCATAAAAATATAATAAACGAGACCTGCCCATTTTTGAAAGTTGATTGAAAACGAGTAGAAACTAGAAACATACACATATACACTGGGGCTTAGGGCTATACCTATTGTTATACATTATTGAAACTTGGACAGTCACTATTCATTAGCTAGACGAGTTACTAGAGCACTGGGACACAATGGTATTGTCTTGTGACAGAAAATGCTATGCGTTTTGTATTTTCCTGCTAGTTTTTGATATGAGAAATAAGAAGCTTATTTAGAAAACTCGTTACCTAAACTCAAATACTAATTTATACCGATATCATAAATATTAAATACGAAATGCCTCTCTGCCTGCTACCTCTACGCTTAAGTATCATACCATCGTAATATCTAAATCCGTTGAACGGATTTAGATGATGGGTTTAGCCTCGCGGAATATAAATTGCACGATCCATGTAAAAGATATAAGATATTGGATGAAGAGAAAAACTCCCTTTGGGAGAATAGATTGCCGACCGACGGAGCGTAGGAGAGAAATTAATATACCCCTCTCTTTTTTGCTGCTCTCCTCCTATTTTTTTACTTCCGTAGTACAAACCATATTGTTTTTAATCTCAAAAAGATGTCAGATTCCTTCGGGATTCAGGTGCGTTCCCTGCACAAACAATTTTGCTGGCAACATCTAAAGGATAAAGGATAGAAAAGCTTGAAGTCGTTAAATGTTAAAATATGTATACCCAAAAAGTCTCCCAAAATATCTCTTTATGTAGGACAATAATGATGAAACCATACAAAGGGCTGGTTCATTACATGTTTATTATCTGCGCTGAAGTATGAATACGCTCATAACTCGTAACATTTTCCGACCAATTATAGAGAAAACGTTGGCATGCAAATATCCGCTTAATTGACATAATACGAGCTCTGAACGTATGGAATATCAATATGGACGATGATGTTAACGGTTAATGAATACTTTTTGTGCTATTTGTGACTTGAAATGAATTGAGAGAGATTTTGGTTGATATATTTGGGGGTACGGCAGTGCCCCAGGGCCCAGCCAAATATACTTTTCTCGAAGTAGTTCGCGGCTATTTCACACCCCCTTTATTTTCGATTTAACAAAGCTATAGGGATTTAGAATTTTTTGAATGTAATCTGAAAACTTTTTACGATAGATAGGCTTGGCTATCTTTTTATATTTCATGTTTTTTCCAATTCGAGAATTCCAAAATAAATGACAAACGTATTTTTGCTAATTAATGAGCTCATGGCCATTGGCTGTCCTGTCTATCATGAGACTCTTCTAACGTATCAGAAAAAGTCAGATATTCCTATGAATATGGAGATTTTTGTTTATTCAAAGTATATTGGGAATATGAGAGAATCACTAATAATAATAGGATATTATATTACTCCAACTAGGTGGGACGACGATCTCCGTTTAGTCGCGGGTCCATGTTGGATGTGAGTAGCAGGAGATCGGTCATCTTGGCGTTCATTGAGAGAGGCCTATGTCCAGCAGTGGACGAACATAGGCTGATATGATGATGATGATGATTACTGCAATGTTTTCACGCTAGAGGCAGCACCAGCATATACATGCAAAATGTTTACCTATGGAGAATACCACATACGAGCAATCCCCTAAAACACTTCTTACCCAATAGAGTAGTTTCTGAGTGGAACAAGCTGCCTGAAAATGTAATAATGGCACCTACACTAAATTCTCTAAAAAACAGACTGGACAAACTTTAAATCGTATGATACACACGCATCAGCTTGTAAGCTGCTAGTGTGCTTATTGAAATAATAATAATAATAATAATAATATGTTCGACGTTTGACAATGTTTCTGTCAATATTCTGATATTATGACGTGTGCAACATGTAAGATTTTGGTCGGATTGTGGTCGGATTATTGACTGCATCTGCTAGTAGCGCCCTCCGCTCCAACCTTTTAATGAAGTTATTTTTTTGGAATTTTCGACCCCTTTCTCCCCCCTTGTTATACGTAGAGAAGCTTAAGTCTACATCATAAAAATTATAGTATTAAGACAACCGTAATTTGCTTAGCAATCCGAGTAAAGTTTTATATCTTACTCTCATAGGCGCTGGTGGCAATGCAGCAATGTGGTAAATATTTTTCTAGGTGAACGTTGCCATTACTAAAAACTAATTCGCAATCTTCGCTTTATTGATATTGGTTTCTATCAGTATGGGAGAATGCCATGAATATGTTAACACCATTTTATAGGCCTATTTGTAGACTAAATATTCTATTAATACCCAATTTACCAGAACATTTCGACTAGGGAAGTTATAAATTGTACGGGGGAAACATAAAACGATTCCTAAAACCAATATTTCGTGTTTGAGGAATTGGTTGGTAGAAAGTATTTGTCGGAAAGTATTTGTTTGTAAAGTGTCGGAAAAAATAATTTTTGAGCAATAAAATAGCGGGCGTCACCTTGTTTATTATACACTCAACGTATTTAAGTGCCTCTATCTGTACTCAATTCGACTAATATGATTTGCGAAGGCGATTAGTTAATTAGAGATGAAATAACCGGGACGCCTTGAGGCGCTGAGACCGCTGAGTGCTCCGGTAATTGTGTGGTGACGCGTCGTCTGTGCTGACCATCGAAATACAATAGTATAGAACGGTAGCTCATACATATTTTGACCGCCCAAATATGGTTCCAGTTACTGACATAAATCGGCTGACGGACTGATGGTCGGTTATACAATTTTCGTTGCCGTAGCTAGGGCACCTAACCCTACCTAACTATCCGACGATCCGAGTTTCACAACCAATTGAAAGTACGAAAGTTTCACGTTATACATACATGGAGTTTGTATTTCGTGGAACATTTTTGACTGAGATGCACTTCCACACTTCCACAGACGTCTTTAATTAATGTGCTTATCTACGGTTGACAACATTGCCTTACTAATATATTTTTTACTACGAATAAGCTATATATTTTGTACTTACCTGTCAACTGACGTTTACAACTTATCTGACACAAACAAAATATTGTATATCGTATCCATTGTATGAATATCTATGTTGTTATCGGGAATTGTGTTTACATTTTATTTCCATTGAAAGTATATAAAATAAAGGGAAAGAAGGAAATATCAAATATGTAATTAAGTCGTCATTTCTACAATAACTAGTGAGTTCAGTCTTTGTTGTTCAGAATGTTTACATAACTTTTTGCAAAATAAGGAAGTGGTTGTTGAATCAAAAATCAACTCAGTATAGTTACACAAACTATTTAAAGACACACACAAAACTTCAAACATAAACATCATCCTCTTCAATTTTCTTAGATAATTGCCAAAGGAAATTAACACTCAACTTTAGGCTTTTAGTTATAGTGAACAAAAACACCTCCTTCTCCTATTTCCAAAGCATATGTTCGTGTTTGTTCACATTGTTTTGGGGAAAGTTGCTAACAGTGTGATTATGTAAATAGGTTAGTTCGAGCTCTCGGGTTTTCGGCATGCAAACGCGGGGTTTTGTAATGAAATTTCATTTATAAGGGATATCTAATTCATAAAGTAATAGATTTTGCCCGCAGCTCCAACTATATGTTCATGTTACCTTAACATGAACTGAAAAACAGTCCTATGGGAACGTTTTAAGGACAAAATTAGACTATTCTGGATCAGTGAAATAATTTAAAAAGTTTACCAATAAGGGGTTAAACAAATTCCATTTTCAACCAAATAAGGTCAGCTTGCGCCAATCTGGATTAAAGTAAACCTTGGTTTAAAAATTATATTATTTCTATCGTTCCTCTTATTTAAAAAAAAACTCATATTTTAAGGTTGGGCTATCTTAAACTGAGATTAGCGTAAGTGATTTACTGGCGAAGCCACAGGAAAAGTAAATAATACTATAGTCCTCAACATAAAACGACAAATAAAACATGAATAATAATTAAGTAAAGCACCGTTCACAGTTTCTATTTGTGTTTGAAATGGTTTGTAGCTCGAGGGAAATAGCATACAGTCACCAACACTTAAGGCCTTACACACTGGAGAATATAGAGGTTGTGTATTCGATTCCAATGTTGGAAACATTATTTCCATGTTTGGTTAGGACAATTCAGGCTGATCATCTAATTGTCTGACAAGTAAGATGATCCATGCGTCGGATGGGCATGTAAAAAGTCGGTCCTGCGCCTGATCTCTCGCCAGTCGTGTCGGTCTTCCGTCCCACTGGGTTATGAGAGTAGAGGAATAGAGAGCGCTCCTATATACTTCACACACGCTTGGGCACTATAAAATTACTCCTGCGTAACTAGTCCGATATCCCAGGAATTTAATTACTATTAATAAGTTTATTTACTAGACATCTGTTTCCAACAATTAACCTTTCAACAACAACATTTTATTATATTTTGTCGATAACATTTTAATTAAACTGTCTCGTTTAAATATTCATTACAAACTCCCCAGTTGGCGAAGTAAATTAATATTTTGTCACTTAACTTCTTAATTGGTACTTAAATATAATGTAGAGAGAATATTGTACAGTGAAAGTTTAGTTATACCATCTTAGTTACTTACAAAATAGTAAGAAGACGCCTTTTTAGGGTTCCGTAGCCAAAATGGCAAAAAAGGAACCCTTATAGATTCGTCATGTCTGTCTGTCTGTCTGTCTGTCCGTCCGTCCGTATGTCACAGCCACTTTTCTCCGAAACTATTAGAGCTATACTATTGAAACTTGGTAAGTAGATGTAGTCTGTGAACCGCATTAAGATTTTGATGCAAAAATGGAAAAAATATTAAAAATTTTAGGGGTCCCCATAGGTACAACTGAAACAAAAAAAAATTTTTTCGTCTAACCTATGCGTGTGGGGTGGGGTATCTATGGATAGGTCTCCAAAAATCATATTGAGGTTTCTCATATCATTTTTTTCTAACCTGAATAGTTTGCGAGAGAGACTCTTCTAAAGTGGTAAAATGTGTGTCCCCCCCCCCCCTCTAATTTCTAAAGTAGGGGCATGATAATTCTAAAAAAAATATATGATGTAGATTACTATAAAAACTACCAACGAAAATTGGTTTGAACGAGATCTAGCCAGTAGTTTTTTATACGTCATAAATGGTAAACCTTAATATAAATTTCATTAAATCGACTGAAATATAAAAATAAATCAAAAACCTTTTAATTTCATAAAAATAAACCTTATTGCTGCTGCGGAACCCTTCATGGGCGAGTCCAACTCGCACTTGGCCGCTTTTTTATAAAATAAAGGGGCAAAGGAGCAAACGGGTCACCTGATAGAAAGCAACTACCGTCGTCGCCCATGGACACTCGCAATATTAGAAGAGCTGCAGGTGCGTTACCGAATGCCTTTTGAAATGTTATACTGCTAAGTAATATTTTGTAAATCTTTAAGGAAAAGGTATTGAAGATGTTATGTGTTTTGCCAGCGAACCTTTACAAAAACAGTGGAGTGTTTTTTGAACAGCCAACAACGCCGTTTCTACGATATTGCAAGGTTTCTACGATTATTTGTGGACAAATACTAATCCTTGTAAATCCTAATGCCTTTTCCATCAGGTAATCGGTTGCTCATTAATTTCCTTTTATAAAATGCTGACGTGCAATCGTGAGAGCATCATAAAATGACCTTTCCTTTAGATTACAGGATTTTAGGATAAAATATGATAAGTCTACAATAGTCACCATAGAAAAAAACTCTCACCTGCACAGTCTTAGCTTAACTTTATCTGCGTATCTAAAAATAGGCTAACACACGAATCTAAATATAGCACGCGAATCTAAGAAATTCGGTCAAAGAACGTGGAATATAAAACAGCTGTGTTTAATATTAATGTGCACAGTGAGAACGCATTTAAAATTTATTAAGAGATCCGAGTTGGTTTATACGTGTTGTGAATAAAAGCATAAATCATTAAATTTTAAAATTTGTCAAATGTACATTTTAAATGTAGCTTACATTTTCGAACCGATTATTTTAATGATATGCCTATATGTACAGTATATAATATGCTATATCTGAATTATATTCTTATTGCGTCATTCTTACACACTAAATACAAGAAAAATCAAAGATAGATAGATAGATCGTTTATTTGCTTAGAACGCAGGTACAATAATAAGATGTTACAATATTCTTCAGAGCCCTTATACATTCTGCCTTACGGCATGCTTTTGTCATTGTCAAATTATTGAAGTTATCACATCTCATTTAAAACTTCAGACTATAAAAACTTGCACTTTTTCCACTATATGAATATACTTAGTGGAAAAAGTGCAAGTATTACTGTGTTTTATTTGTGTCTAAAATGAATTTCCACCAAGAACCGACAGTACAATCAATTACATATATAAATTATATGTTAACTTCAGACTATAAATTATAATATGGTGTTCAAAATAAGTAAAGTATTATTTCAAGTATCAAGATACGTGCCCTCTACGAGCGTAGGCTGCTACGCGGCGTAGCTAAGTGTGCTACGAGCTGCTACGAGCTGCCTACAAGCAAGTAAATTATTTGATGCCAACAAGTTTTAAGTGCTTTTGTACTCTACCTACGTGTGTTTAGTGTATTTAATTGTAGTTTACATATAATGTATTTCATTTATTACATCGATTTATATTTTAATTTCAATTAACAGGGCTTTTTCTATTATACACTTTCTTAAAGTAAAAACACGCTAGCAAATTCTGGCTTTTATTGTTTCCCATGAAAACGCTGCTTTTTTAAAGGTAAGAATAAAGTATTTGTTAATTCAGATAACCAAAGATCAAAATCCGTTTAATAGTTTTACGAAATTTTTTGACGAAGAAATAACAAATATACAACAAATAAAGTTTATCTTTTTCACATTTTGTGTTATGTAAAGCATATTATCTTTGGTTGTATGCAATATACGGTATGTAAATTATGGTCCAAATATATTCCATAACACATTCTCCAGTGTGCAGTGGATCGGAATAAATATCACTTGTTATACTGCCGCAGTGCCGCACGATATCAAACTCTCAAAGACATGAATATGCGATCAGTAGAAGTAACATCAGCCAAAATGTTTTCGTTTTCGCTTCGTTATAGAATCGCCGATGAAAATGTATGGAATTGACATAAGCGTTCGTTAATATGACGTTGACGTTCGACTCGTCTCATGTCAATTCCATACATTTTGATCGGCGATTCTATAACGAAGCGAAAACGAAAAAGTTTCGGCTATAGGCCCTGCTCACGTCGCGTCGTTAGCAACAAATGGTTTACTCCATATTTATATTATTTTGTTTATAAATATAGTATTATTTTATTTATATTATGTGTCATATTTCTGTTTATAAGTGCAATATTCTTTATTTTAATTCTAGACTGGCATTAACTTTTTTATTTAGATTAAAACCACATCACTTAAGTGTTATATTACCTATTATCTACCTTATTTACCAACTAGGTGTTTAATTTCATTGCGTAATTTTTTTCAGGGATTTTTTTGTTTTTCCTTTTTTTTATTAAAGTATCTCAACCTTAGAATCAATTTTGTCCAAATTGATTCTAAGGTTGAGGCCCGAAGAGGTTACAAATAGAATTACTTTCACATATTTTGTTATATTATAGTAACTACTCATCTAACCTAAATTTCATATGGCGACTCTAGCTTTGTTTCCTTAATTTTTACTTCAACAGAGAGGATATAAAAATCTCTTTCATATTGCCACAGGTCCTACCGTCTTTTTCCCATAAAAAGTAAGAGAGTCTGAGTAATCCATACTAATATTATGATAATATCATAAATGCGAAGGTCTGTCTATCTGTCTGTAACCTCAGTCTTCACGCTTGAACGGCTGAACCGATTTTTTTATTAAATAAGGGGGCAAACGAGCAAACGGGTCACCTGATGGTAAGCAACTACCGTCGCCCATGGACACTCACAACATCAGAAGAGCCTTTTAAGAGGGAATACGCTCTCTTCTTTTTTTTCGAATTTTGGTATGCAGATACGTTGAGTCCCGGGAATGGATATAGGGGTACTTTTTATCCCGTAAAAATGTACGGTTCCCACGCCATAAACGAATTTTGTCGCAATGGAGTAGCGGGTTTAATGTAGTCTATACCTAATAAAACATTCTTCAGAATCTATTAAATTGAATTTTAATAAATGATGTCTAGACGACCGAAGAGGATTATGAATATTGCATTTTTCAATTTACTCTCTCTGTTGATGAGAGTTGTTTTAGTTCTACTTGCTGATGAGAGTTTAAGTTATCTCGATGAACTTTGTTAAGCTCGCCGCGGTTCTTAGATTCAATTTACCGGTAATGAGGATCTTATAATATTTTTCACTAACGAGTTGGGAGAGAAAATATTAAGTAGACTATGTTTAGTGTTTACTTAATTTTTGCTATGTTATAACTTATAAGACTTAACGAAAGTCTTTAGAGGAAATCTTAATTATTAACGTTAAGTT
The DNA here is from genome assembly GCA_905404155.3 of Plebejus argus. Classification (NCBI taxonomy): domain Eukaryota; kingdom Metazoa; phylum Arthropoda; class Insecta; order Lepidoptera; family Lycaenidae; genus Plebejus; species Plebejus argus. The sequence goes on along the minus strand of FR989931.1, from coordinate 16,275,173 downwards.
CATCTACAATTTAAAAGTTCTAACTCGGCTACGCAGGTTATTCTATTGTCAATATAATTATGATAATTCATTTCAAGTCAACAAACATAAGCTCTTCCTTTTAATTTAGTGATCGTCTGTGCAACAATACATAATTTCATACCATGAAGATGATAATGCCTAAAGGTTACTACTGATCTGTTCCAAATAGGCCCTTAACCTGAGGGCAGACGTTTATTTACCAAGGACCCTTTTATTAAGCGTCCTCTGACTTAAGATGACCCTTGACTGAGGCGCCTGTGATGTTGGGAAAATACTGCCATTTTAATATAAACATTCGTACAAAATATTATGGGCTAAGTATTTTCTTATTACTAGAAAATGAGCAAAAATATTACCTGACATGTGAGTTATTAGTTTGCGTAAACTCTCTGAACCAGGTGGTGAAAGGTTATTCGCTCGATAGAAGTAAGGCCAGTGTGGTTAATACATGAACTAGCTGCTATCCCATTCGTGCTATACCATGGATAAGCAATGTTTAAAGTCATTTCTATAGTCACATTATTTTACGTATAGATACCAAATCATACAAATTCCTCTGATAATGATAATGTAGCTTCGCTCCAAATCCATGACTGAGCAAAAAAATAAACTCTACTGATATTGGATTTAAATAATAATATTGTCATATTTACGAGTATGACGTTATACTATTACATAGTAAAGATTATAATTTATTCTTGCGATAGATATAGTTCTCTAAAGTTCAAGTTCGCAAAGTGAGATATGAAATTCATGGAATTATCATATTAACTAAGTTTCTATCTTGCTGCGGTTGAAATACACGTACGATCTATACAGGGTGTTGTCAAACTATTGGAAATTGGAATCATCAATTCAAACTTGTACCAGTCTTAGTTCTCGTTAATCCTGTGTTGAATCATGATTTCTCTTTTTTTCGTATTAATAAAGAAAGGGATAACAAATGATTATACAAAATTATTAAAAAACGGTGTCCTTGTGTGTCATGTAAATAACTTAACGTGACATTCGTAATCAACAAAACTTGGTTGACTACTGTACCCTAAAACGGAACCCTAACCAGCTGATTTTTTGTGTATTGGTAGGTTAATAGTTATATAATTTAAGAATAACCTTGTCCGACAAATAAAACAATCCATATTTTAGGACCATCAAGTCAAAGTATGAAATCCTTTCTATCTCTGTTAGCTACCACTTTCGAGATTTTTCGAAAATAAAAATGTTGTTCGTCTTATCAAAATGTAAACGTCTCACAAAAAATTAGCTTGTTAATAATCACAAAAAAATTTGTTCTAGGGCACCCGTACTATTTACGTTTTACGTCATTAAAAATTATCATGCCTTTCTTTTAATCAATCAACTGTAAGTAAATCATCTTAATGTGTTTTATGTTTTGTTCCAAGATTAAAAAGTGCATTTTATGGGATGCGAAGTTTTAAACTATGAAAAAATTGCGAAATATAAGAAGTGAGTATAGTTATATATACAGAAACCATAATAATTTTATAATGCCAAAAATAAATTGTATGCAATCTATAGCTGTATAAAATTTTGTCATTCATAATTAATAATTAACGAAGTTATTATGGACGGACAGACGGATTGAGAAATATTAATAAGGGTTGTCACTACGGCACCTTAAATATTCGCAAAATTGTGACGTCAAAAAAGCGTTTACAGTGATCATTATTGTCGCAAGTAATTTGTTTCAAAGCCTCGTGTTAGATGACTATATCAACGATATCGATGTTCCAGCAGCCCGAAATATCGTTTACAGAAACAATTCGTTAAACAAATAAATTCTAGCTTAAAAGGTTTTGTTGAATTCCGAGAAATATGGTCGATTCATACTAGCGACTTTAGAAATAATGTGCGTTGCAAACATATTAAGGATGAATTTGGATAGCCAAATTTAATTAAACATTTAGAAATCCATACTTAATACTATTATAAATACGAAAATGGGTTTATCTGTCTGTTACCTCTTTACGCCCAATCTGCTGAACCGATTTTGCTGTATACTACAGAGATACTTTGAGTCTCGGCAAAGGATATAGGATACTTTTCATCTCGGAAAAATGTATGGTTCCCGCGCTATTTTGCTGTGTTTTCTACTAAGTATTACACTCCCGGAAGACGATTGACTCCAATGAAATTGAGATTTATTTAATCATTGTATATTTATCTGATATTTAACTTACGGAAAACACGATTCACTTATTTTGACTCGATAGTTTTATTTTTCGAAATTATGAATATTTTTGGGTTTTTCAACGAATATCTGTTACACTTATTGAGTTACTATCAATAAATAACATGCACTACTACAATCACACACTTTATAAAATAATAGCTAGCGGAGATATTTGTATTGTATTTAGTTTTTAAGTAATCACCAAAAAACAGTTCTGGGACTTACGACCTTTACTTTCGTGCTATAATGCGGGGACCGTTGTTACGCGATATTGCTCACTATTAGCTGTAACGTAAAGCACATTGCTCGGGAGCACGATTCATGGAATCATTGTATCACGATTGGAGGATAGCGGGATCTGTAGGCGGGGCTAGCGTTTTAGCAGCAGGCTCTTAATGAGTTTAGGCGCAACAGTGTTGCGGGCGTCATCTAATGTTGTATAACTGTTTTCTATAATAAACTTAGGGCATTGTTCTTCTCTATTCATAATAGAGTTGATAAAGGTAATGTCTCCTATTTCCGGTGATGTTGGCCGGATTATTGAAACCATATTATTATCAATTGTAATTTCATATCGCCCTAGTGTGTGCACAGTACACACTACTTTCCTTAACGTATAACGCATACTTTGTCGTTATAAAGAGTGATTTTACAAAAAAAAAAAAAACAAGATGACGCTCGCAACTCCGTTGCGCCAAAATCTTTTATGGCGCGGGAACCGTACATGTTTCCGAGATGAAAAGTATCTTATGTCCTTTCCGGGGACTCAAAGAAGACAAAGTGACAGACAGACAGACACTTTCGCAGACTTTCGCAGTGATAATATTCGTATGGAAGTACGGATGTTTGCAGGCTTGTAAATTTAACTTATAAAACAAGAGATGTAGCTTAACATGCAAAAAATATGTTAAAATATTTACTTGAGCTTTGTTATATGAAAATACCTGTGAAAATTGATACGAGAATTTCACACAACGTGTCGCCTTTTAGCAGTCAAATGTAATCATTGTGAACAGTGAACACACTTCACTGGGGTCGGGGCCCGATTCTCAAGTTTAGAATGTCGTTTCGATAGCAGGGTATCTCACTCGAGTGCACACTAGGAAAAATAAACGTTTGACCTAGTTGAAATTCGCATAGAGTTGAAAATTGGTAGAGTCGTCAATTGCATCATCAGTCAATATGCAAAAAATTGTATTAAATGTCAAGTGCACAAAAGGTTTTTCACTTATTTCTCGGGAGCGGTAAATATTTAAAAAATAATTAGTACGGCAAAGCTATAAATCATATTATAATTCTGTACGAAAATTATTTAAACACTTTTTTCGTACGATAAATCATTCTTGCTCTATGCAAATCATTCCTGGGTTACGACTTTTTGTGTCTAATATTTTGTCTGGGTGTATCTCATCTTATTTCACGCGCGAGTGAGACAACCTACGATTAAAATTGACATTCGAAAATCGGGTCCTTCAATACATTTATATTTCACTCTCGGCAGGGATTTGGATGTTATTAATATCTCACTTTATTGGGTTTCATCTTGAAAGGCCAAGAAAGCTAATGGAAATTTTGATTGATTCATTGGAGATATTTAAGACCTTTTACATGTTTTTTGTGGAGATATCTCAATGATTGTGAGTAAGTATTGATTTCGTGTTTATTTTTAGACACCCGTAATAAACTCAATGGAAACTGAGATGTAGTCAATGGAAATATATATATAATAAGTTTTCAATGATTTTATTTAGCCGATAAAGAAGGCGTACTTTGTTTCAATATTTAAATTATTTTATAATGATGTTGCAATTTGCATGAATTAACTCATAAACATAAATGTACATTTTGATAATAATAATTATTGTAAAGCAAGAGCTAGGCCTTACAACTATTATTACCTTGGGATTTTGATGTGTGTATAAGAGTTAAATGGGGGAATTGTTATATATAATCGGACCAATAGTTTTGAGGAATGAAAACAAAACACATTAGCACTATCTATTTTTATTTTGCCACTTTATAAAAACCATGTTATGGTCAACATAAAATAATGTTAAATATACACTTAATTTAATTCTAAAATTTTGATTCTCAATCGTTCCAACTTACGTTAGCTACACAACGTTTACTAGTCTTAGATCTAAGCTAGTTTATCTAGATTCTAGACAGCTGCACTGTCGTAAATTCGTGTCCTGTCGGGATCACTAACACGAGCACAGTTTAAGTGCTCTTAAACCTATATTGAAGAGGTCTTATTATGTACCCTGATGCTCTGTACTAGCCTGATATTATTACTTATAAAACAAGTAATTAGCACAATATACATATAAACAATAGATAATCTTCATGTTGAATAACTTGAATTGGCCCACGCATACATGAGCGTCATTTTAGATACGTTGATCGAACAAAACAATTATTAAAATAACGATAATAATACAATAACCATATTAAGTTCTACATCAAGCGCGAGTTAAACTTGACGAGCGAGTTTGATTTTAAGGACCCAGTGAATTAACTATTTTATAGATAACTTTATTGTATAATAAGGGCCTATTTCACCACTTCCTGATAAGTGCTAAATAGGCTATCCACCAAATAATTTGACAGATCGAGTATGGAGAATCTGCCAAAAAAGTTGTGAATAGCCTAATTAGCTATGTCCACATTATGCAATTTCATCTTCAATTTTCGTCATCTTCTTTTCATTCAACTTTCGTTTGGCATATTCAATAATTGAATGCGTCAAAATCCACCCGCGTTGAAAGAAAAGTGTCATAGTGAGCGCTACGATTTCAACGCGCGTCACGGGCATGCCTCACGTTCGCTGTTGACTGCGCTATAACGCATGCCCTTGACGAACAGAAAAAAGCACAATGTGGACAAAGCCATTCGGCACTTTATCAGGAAGTGGTGAAACAGGCCCTTAATCTTTTAGATTTTCTTAACTTTAAATTAAATTTTTGATAAGGTATTAAACTTTTTATCTCAGTGCTTGAGTATTCTGGATACTTTACAGCACACACTGTGTATAATATCGGACAAAGTTTGGTTGAAACGAATGTCAGTTGAAACTCCGAGGAACTACACAAGCTGTCGCTTAATGATTTACTAGTTACAGTCAGCTCTCACTGCGACGAAATGAAATGCAACATGGCAACGCATTTTAAGAAGGTATTCAAAGTTAAAATATAAAAAAAAATTAAACCCTATCTTAAAAACTTTCAAAATTTTGATGAAACTTGCAGTATACAGTATGCTCTAAGTTGAAATGAACAGTACCGAGTAGGTATAGCAAAAAAATAATTACTTAAATCGGACTCGTAGTTCCAAAGGTAGTCTATATCAGATGCTGATATAGACTACCAACAAATACGAAAACTGGATAGCTGTTCCGGTCCTTTTATTTTTCTTTTTTTTTTTATGTCGCTTAGAAAATATGTTTCTTACGACATCAATCACATGCGCCAAGCAATTTAACTCAACCCCCGAGGTTGGAATTTTAAAAATTCTTTTTATTGCACGGTGACATTATGAATTTGAATATTATTGTCCTCACGTTTTCCTATAAGCGGTATTAGCTTTTACTAGTATCATAAATGACTAGACAAGATGTGTAACATCTCCTTTTATATTATTTGATCAATACGATGTTGAAACATATTATAATAACGGTTCCCGCGCAATAGACGTATATTTAAGCGCAACGGATTTGCAGACGTGATCTAGTATTAAATATCCCATATCTATTTAAAAGCTATATAACTGTCATCCAACTTTTAAATAGATATTCAGTCGGTTTGTTCGTTTTGTTGTCATAAATTCAATATTATCTGGACAAGATTCAGGGAGCCGGAAATGAGACTTAACTCGCGGACCATTCTCTCCGTCGTAAAAGGTTTATGGTGTATAAAATTTCACTGACATACCTATATACTATAGTTTGTGACATAATATACCTAAGAACGATGCCCCATTGCTCTTGACGCTCCGACATAAAAAGTTTCTGAAAATAATGTTTTAAACACTGTTGAATGACAATTGATGCCCGCAACTCCATTGCGTCAAAATTCATATATCGCGCGGGAACCGTACATTTTACCGGAAAAAAGTATCCTATGTTTTTTCCCGGGACTACAACAAAATCGGTTTGGCCGTGACGAGGTAACAGAGAGACAGACAGACAGACAAATACACTTTCGCATTTATAATATTAGTAAGTATGAATTTAAACGCAGCGTTGCGTCTTCGGACGCAGTGTTCTTACGGAACGGCTATCGGTTATCCATCGTTCCGCGAACGCCCTACGGTCTTACGCTGTCACAATTTGTATTAACGCGCGTCGTCGCAACGCAAATAAACTCGTAGGATGCCAGACATGTTCGTTACCAAAAACGCAACGCAGCGAAGCAATATGAACTCTAAAGTCTTCATTTAATAATAGTCATTACCAAAAATCTTATGTTGAGTTCGAATTTGGAATAAGGTTTGATGTAAGACCACCTTTATACTTCTTTCACATGATTACTGCAAAAAGTTTAAATGTAGACTAGATAACGCCCGCAACTCCGTTACACCAAAACTCGTTTATCGCGCGGGAACCGTACATTTTTCCGGGCCAAAAAGTATCCTATGTCCTTTCCCGGGACTCAAAGTATCTCCATACCAAATTTTAGCAAAATCGATTCAGCGGTTTGGGCGTGAAGAGGTAACAGACAGACACACTTTCGCATTTATAATATTAGTATGGATTTCCGTTTCCAACGGTACACTGTAATTCCTTTTTTAATTAAAACGTAAACGAGCGGTACGCCTCGCGGGAAGTGCTAATGACTTATCTTATTTATCTCCAGGACTCATTTGCTAAACGCTTCGTTTGTGGCTTGAAGGAAAAATTAGAATTTCGATTTCATTAATTAATGAAGCATAATATTATAATTAATTTAAGAATATTACTGTAAGAAATTTCATCTCTGTTACTAATTTTAATGTTCTTTCGATTGTCCAAGGGCATATATATATATATATATATATATATATATATATATATATATATATATATATATATACTTTAGGGAGTTTACTGTATATGAGTACGTAAGTGTGCGTCACGAGCTTGCCCAATCAAAAACAAGAAAAACTCTTTAACGCTGCAACTTCCACATTGAACTCTATATAGGGGAATCATTCACACCTCAAAGTACTTTCACATTGTTTTTTTATGCTACCCTGTAGAAGACCTGTCGATTGAGTTTACAAGGTTATACGTCAAAAAAGGCCCAATTTCCAAAATACTTTCCATGCATTGTTACTATGCTAGAATGAACTAGATTTTTTTTGGAAAATAAAACAGAAACAATAGTGAGATACGTACGGTACTTGCAGATTTAACTTCACCTTTATCAATCTCAATAAGTACACGTACATTTGGTGGAAAAATATTTTGACATAGACAAATTCTGTCGTTGATTTTTGCTTTTTACTTTGCGAGCCGGAGTAGAGAAAGATAGAGATTTTATAGTCGAAAGTAAACAGTGACAGTTAGTTCTATTTACTTACAGTAATTGTTTTTCCAATTGTATTTTTATTATTACGTATCTACTTTAGTATTCCAGAGGGATGGATGACGGACACGACTGGCTAGAGATCAAGCGCATCGATGTTTACATACATTGATTATTATCTTTCTTATCAGACAATCAGATAAACAGCTTACAAGTTGCAATATCCCAATCTAAATTGAAAAAAACATTGTTGTTTCAACGATGGAACTAAACTCACTACCTCAGAGTCCAGAACCTAGCTTTAAACTCAAAACTACTGGACTACTGATGCGTTGTACCTACGTAAGTAACTGCACGGTAATTAATTTTTAACAGTTGGAACAAAAAAGAGTATATTTAATACAAAGCATAAAAAGGCCAGAAGGATAAATAATATTAAGTAAATATTTTATTCTGAAACTAATTTTTCGTTACTTTACATAAGCTAGCTTACGAAACACGAAAATAATGTCAAAAGAAAAGCTGTATCAGTTTGCAATCCATTGTACTTACAATATAAGAACATTCATCATATTGTAACAGTAATTTATACCGAAACCGAAAACTTCAGTATACAACATATTGTATGAAATGTTTTCAACATCTGTATTGAATTCTGATATCAATAAGTTAATGTATCTTCAGAATAATAATTGTACTTAGATACTGAATCGTATTCTGTCCCCTTAGCCAAGATATTTACTTTATCGCTTCTCTATAGAATCGCTGATAAAAATGTATGGAATTGAAATAGGAGTTCGTGAATATGATGTTGACGTTTGACTCGTCCAATGTTAATTCTATACATTTTGATCGCAATTATATAAAGCAGCGATAAAGAAAAAGTCTTGACTACAGGCTCAGTTGCGTTTTGCATGGGCAAATTGAGATACATTTTGACGTGTGAACAAACAGGTAAATAATTTACCATAGTGCATCGCAAATGATGAAATGAAATACATAGTTACTATCCTACAAGGATATGTTGGCGCATGTCCGAAATAGGAGGAATATTGCATGCGACCGAGAAGAAAATTAACGTTAATGTTTGTATTCTCATAATATTATTTATCATAATATTATGAATGCGAAAGTATGTCTGCTATATCGAAATTTGTTATCATTAGACACACTTTGAAAGACAAGGAAGGGTATAGTTTTAGTAATTACGTTAAAATGTACGGTTTTCCGCGATTAACTACGAAAATTACTTAAATGACTACGAAGTTACAGGCGTCACCTAGTTAATATAAATTAAAACTTATTAATCGGGACTTAACGCGACTTATTCTAGTAGTAATGCTACTACGAGTACATACTTTTTCTCGACGTATAGAAGTCGCGTTAAGTCCCGATTAGTAAGTTTTAATTATAATGCAACGCTAAAGTTTAAAATGTTACCTATAGTTGATATAAAAGTTTGGGAAACTCGACCTATACTATAGGCAACATAGATTGAGTATTTGTTTTATAAAGGCTCGGTGCTTCATCACAATACATCAAAATATGACGTCACGTGTGGAAGCTCACATTGTTTCCTATGATTAATTTAAACTGGTAGAGCTTTCAGCGTATAAAGCTGGTTTCAGACTATGCTATAATTATAATAGCACTAGAATATCGCGCACCATACATAATTATTGTTATGGACACGTTCACACTGTACTGTAATATTATTGTACAGTATAATAACAGTGCGAACGTGTCCATAACAATGTATGGAGCTATAATATATTATATGCTATTATATTATATCGTAGTCTGAAACCAGCTTTACAATATATAGAGAAAATAGCGCTTTGGTGTTCCCACCTCAAGTGTTTAAAAATACTTTTTGATACTATAAATAACTTTTAGGTCAAATGCTGCAAGCTTCTGTTTATATTCTCAAAGTATAGAAATAAATATATTATTTAGCTACCCGCTATAATAAATTGACGTAGAATCAATCATAATGGAAAACATATTATGCACTTTTTGCTTACGCCGCAAAATAGATTATAGATAAGATATAAGATCCTACATTTTCGTGGCCGGAAAACTGCTTTTACGGCCACGAAAATGTAGGATCTTTACAATTAGCGTTGACATCGTGAAAGAGACAGATATACATCATAGTTTTTATCTCTTTCGTTTAATCTTAATTCACTGTCCGTTGATTACAGTTACTATCCGCGACAAATGAATTAGATTTCAGTTAAGCTCTATATTTTAAAGTCTTTCCTACTTAAGTACTGTGATTGTTTAAAAAAATTATAGATGGAGCAAAATTCCTATAGATGATTGCAATAGGTGTCCTAAATTAATTATTTCTCAACCCGAAACTAAAAGCAATTTCCCCTTTTGACTAATTTCAAAATAATTAAAACAACTAACAACACTTTATATTCAATTGTTGTTTACGTAGCCATAAAAATTCATGAACGTAAAATGGAAAAGTCACTAAAGAGTTTTAACAAAAAAATCTTACCGCGTATCCATAGTTCAAAAGTTTAATCCTCAGTGTAACAAACTTAAGAAACCTTGCACAGATACATTTTGAACTTTTGATATTCGATTTTTAAACGACTTCCATGAGATGAGGTTCTATGTTCGGCTGTATTTTTTTATTGTAGCGATAGTACGTTCGCCCTCACCGACGGTTCGGCCTCTACTGAGCTCTGGATATCGTATGCTTCAGTTCATTTTCCGTTTCAGCGCGAAAGCGTTGACGTTTATCTAATTTAAAAACAAATTCATTGGAAGTGCCATTCGGAAGGGGTAAAGCTTAGGGCGTTTATTCGGTATTTGGGATATTACGTTTCGGTTGGGACTTTACAATTTCGATTTAATAAACTTTGATTACCGTTTTATTCATTGTAATTATTAAATTAAACAATTATAATATATGGGATACATGGATATACAGATGTGATTATGAGTTTTGGTTCAATAACTACATATTCAGTGAATACTGTATTTCTGAACTTCACATTTTTGACCGGTTTTAATGTTTGATATACATACTCCGAGTCTCAGGGGAGATATGACGGTAAAATGTACGGTTCTCGTGTGAGAACAAATTGAATAAATTATACCCCAGCAATACCCTGCAGTAATCAGATTTGAGTCATCGCTAATGTGCGTTTAACTCAATACATTAATATTCACCCGACGACCCGACGAACCGACCACCCGAGATGCTATTTACAATTTATTATCACTAAATTAAATTTATATTAGAGGTCGTTTATCGTATTTTTATTTTGTTGGTGTCAAATTATTTGCTTATAAGAAAGATATTATGGCTTATAAGTTATAACTCTTATAAGCCAAGTCATTGGTATACCAAGACGAATATAGATTATCGACCGATACGTCCCATTAAAACTTTTAGGTAATCCCGTAAAATCATGTACAAGTTGACGCCTGCGACTCAGTTGCGTGGAAATTCGTTTATCCTTGAACCTTACATTTTTGCGGAGTTAAAAGTATCCTAGGTTTTTTCCCGGGACTCAAAGTATCTCCATACCCATGCAGCAGTTTTTTGCACAGGCCTTTTAAATTCTTCCTACAGTATCATGATTTAATAGTAGATAGATAGGGTTAAGTCCACACCATATTCCCAAAATCTTTCTCTCCGTAATTCGTTTTAAATATTCGTCGAAAGCGTGATGTGTAAGTTGAGCTCGAACTAAGTGGTCTCACAAAGGTTGATGTATCCTATATGTTGCTATGGCAACCGCACGTACTATTCGAATGGGTGAGTGAGTTATCACACCAAATCTACAGTGATTTGAAGTTATCTACAGTGGAGAAAAGATTTTGTTCCAAAGTTTTAGTAAGATGTTTTTAGGGTTCCGTACCCAAAGGGTAAAAACGGGACCCTATTACTAAGACTTCGATGTCTGTCCGTCTGTCTGTCTGTATGTCTTGAGGCTGTAATTCAAGAACCGCTATAGCTAGAGTTCTAAAATTTTCACAGATTGTGTATTTCTGGTGCCGCTATAACAACAAATACTAAAATAAAAATAAAATTAATATTTAGTTAAATTTTTCCCATACAACAAACGTGATTTTTTTGGCCTTTTTTGCTCGTAATCAATAATGATAAGAGGTAAGCACTTGAAACTTTCACGAAGGCCTTAAATATAATTTTACTTTAATAATTAATAATAATATTTAAATAAAATAATAAATTAAGGGGGGCTCCCATACAAAAAACACAATTTTTGGCCTATTTTTGCTCTATAACGGTACGGAACCCTTCGTGCGCGAGTCCGACTCGCTCTTTTCCGATTATTTTCTGTAAGTTAATGCCGCGCACTTTCCGGCTATATGGAGTATAAGTTTCTGGTCCATATCACAATAATTTTTTACAAAAGTAAAGTTTCAGCAGAACTTCAATGAAATAAAAGTAAAAATTAGTGTAAAATTTTGTGACGCGTTTCATGGCTTGGACAATAATATTATTAGCATATTATGATTATTATATTTTGTTATAAAAATTGTTGTATGATAATATTATCATAATTATGTTATACAATGATTTTGTTAGTAATTTTAGTCTTCTTTTGTTTCTGTTTAAAACGAATATAATTATGTTTCGAATGTGATTTTCTTTATGAGAATCTTATAAGATTTTGATTTTACATTATTCTATTAAAAATTTCTTTACTGATGATGATCATAAGGGTAACATATTATGGTCTTTACATAGTAAATTCCTAGAATCGACATTATTAAGGCGATATTGAAAATTCCAGATGTACCCCATCGGTATTCAGTGGCTGTAACATGTTCCAGTGACCGCACGTTCCAATTTCAATATTGTTTTAAAATTTATTGGAACAAAATTTTACGATTAAACGATTTTAAGCAACGTCGTTAAAATAGTGTTTTTAAACTATTTTTAACCCTTTACAAGATATGGCTTTTCTTTGGTTTTATTTTCCTGAAATTTATTTTGTGACCAAAAACATAGTAGGTACCTTATCTGTAGTGTTTTACTTTAATCTCTCTTTTTTCAAAATTATTTTCTATACTATATTATATATATAAAGTACTATATTACATCAATTTTACTTTCCGAAGCAAAGTTTACCGGGTCATGTAGTAATTATATTCTTAAAAGAAAGTGTTTTATTGAAAGTATTCTTAGCAACTAAAAGCACATTTTTAGCCCCAACTCCTAAGTTGAGATTAAGCACAGTCATCTAATTGGTCTCCGGTTGAAGGGATTTTCCTCATTAGTGTCTGTTACTATAATTTTGAAAGAAATTTTAATTACCTTAATTAGGATTTAGGGCCTGTTCGACCACTTCTTGATAAAGTGCCGGATAGGATATCCACAACTTTTTTGACAGATTCTCCATACTACATCTGTGAAGTTAAGTAGTGGATAGCCTATCCGATACTTATCAGGAAGTGGTGAAACAGGTCCTTAATGTGCTAAGAAGTACCTGTGTGCAATATTAATTAAATAATATCCATTCAGAATTATAATTATTAGACTTTTACAAGTGACATAGGAAAATATGTTATGAATGATGTTATGAATTATGACCACTACTATTTTCGAGAATTTTTGCTGAGGAAATTGTTGTTCGTCTTATCAAAATGAAGATACTCACGAAAAATTTGCTTGATAGTAATCAGGTCAAAAACTATTCTAGAGAACCTTTACCAGTAGAACAAAGACGGTCAAAAAAAAAAAAACAGGCTGATTCTTAGGCTATGTGGCGGATTTGCGTAATTTGGAGATCAAGCCTTACAGTACATTAATTATTAAGACTACTTAAATTACCCATTTGTTTTTTTTTTTTCATAAAGTAAAAGTCCAATCGACTGTAAGGGATTACTGGACCACAAAGAACACAATCTCACGAATTTTCACATTTTCATGATGGTTTATATCACTTTATATTTTTATAGCCCGTTATTGTGAGGGCGAAGTACTTTTTTAAAGCTTTTATTGTGCATAGGATGCCGAGAGCCCGAGCACAATAGCTCTCAGATAAGTCTTAAATATCTGAGAGACTCTATTACGAGAATAACAAAGATAATAAAGAGAATTCTAGAGTTTATAAGACATTAAAACTTGAAAAATATTTACTGCTTTACGGAGCGAAATTGTTTTGATATGAGAGAGATTATTTTCGACAATATTCCCTCTTAGCCTCGAGTATCATAACCTTTGCTTTGTACAAAGAAAATCTGAATGAAGAAATCGCAATGATCGCAGACAAAATGACATTAATGGTTAAACTACGTACTAGCACGTAAATTATTAAGGTTAATAATATAATGTAGCATTCTACTTACTTATTAATTAGTTAATAACTTTAGTTTAACATAGTAATCACCAAATGATTCAGCATAATATTTTTTACTTATATTATAATATGAACCTGCTACTAACAAGTTATTATTTTAAATTGATTATAGCACAAAAAACGAAATCTACTAACAAAAGACAAGCTACGAAAACAAAACAGACTTTTTTTAACTTTTTGGAAGTCATTTAGAAGCCAGCACTCTTTACAAATACAAAGACGTATTGATCATTGTTCATAAGAAGAAATAAATTGTGACCACATAATGAAACAACTTGAAAACAAAACAAAACGACAGTTACAAGTTTTATGATAGCTCTTTGAAAGCAATTTCAGGTAGCTATTGGCATAATAGTATGGTTGCATAATAAACCAACAATAACCCTGAAATAAAGTAGCTGGTTGATGGCTCAACAAATGTATAATTTAGTACACCCAATTAAAACCGCAGAAATATACTTTAATAATTAATTTACTTCTTTTGACGAGACTTTGGTACAGATCTGGGTACTATTCATAAAGTTAATATACCTAGCGGAATAGAGCAACAATCTCGAGCTGTCAAACGAAACCGAAATTGATTTACATCAGTGTGAACAATATGTGTACGTATACACGTCTTATGTCGGATGTACACTCTCGCCGAGACACAGCGAGGCGGCCCGAGTGCGAGAGTGTAAATGGGTGCGCTCGCCTCGTCTCGCCTGTCTCGGACCCTCTCGGTCCGGTGTCGGTATTTTGCGTCCGAGTCAAAGGGTCTCGCGAGGAAAGCGAGCGCATTACTGTACACTCTCGCGTTTTTCACAGCTAGCCGCGCTGCTAGACAATGCAGAACAGAAAAATAACAATAATAAACGTCATTATCAGTAATTATCTGTGAGAAATAAAATTAAATATGATTATAGGCCTTTGGATTACAATGATATCTTTCGATTTCGCAGCGCAGTCAACAGACTATTCGTGACGGTGTGCGTTCAATGTGCGTTACTGCATTTGCATAGGTTCTATTTCCACAGACTAAAATGTGCGTCACGGATAGTCTGTCGTCTGCGCTGCGCCATATTAATGCAATAAAAATATCCTACGTTCTTATTCGATTTACACAATCTTAATACCACCTTTATCTAAATCGAGTAACAGAGGGACTGACAAACAAACATACTGAGATGCTTAACGAACTATCAACAAAGGCTGCTTAATTACATTCGGAAGATTCAAACACTGCCACAATTTAATCCGCATTAGGTACTATCTACTTAGTTTAGTTTTGAAATTGGATTTAGTTTAATCCGACTGTCACTTAAACGATAATTAATGAATTCGTACTATAGGGTAAATTGATTCATAGACAGATGGCGGGCTTAAGTAATTGGGTCACTTTACATCAAGCCTTTTTTTGCGTTGGGGGAATGCTTTTACGCATCCTCGGGGCCTGGGGAGGACTACCGAGGTATGTGGGACTCCCCGGGGCGGACGAAAGACGCACCCGGGACTACTCACTAAAAACCCCAACGGTGTTCCTGCTCCTGAAGGTGAGACTACGGGAAACGCGTGATACACGACCGCAGCCCCACCACCTCTGCCTCTTCAGGCTCATCTCGTGGATACACAAATTCCACATTACTACTCCGCGACGATGCGCTGGAACACCTAGCGCATCGTGGCCCACCCGGGACTCGATGTCATGGGCGACGGCAACTCCATACCGGCGCCCCGAGCTCCCCTGCTAAGGCGGGATGTCGTGACCGTGTCTGGCCCTTGGTCTCCGCCTCGGCCTTCTCCGAGGATCGAGTGCCTCCGCCTCTCGCCTGCGCTCCGCCTCCTCTTTCGACGACATTACCACTTCGGCGAATGTCTCGACTGCCCTCCAAGAATGTTGGCTGTCCAGCATCGCACGAACGATGGCCGGCAGCGTGATGTCGGGACCAATAGCAGCCTGTAGGGCCGCTCTTTGTCTACTCCAAGCGGGACAAATGAGCAACGTGTGTTGCGCCGTATCCCGGTCGTCACTGCAGTTATGGCAAGCAGTGTTGTGACGCGAGCAAGCGTCTGGCCATGTCGCACAGATACTGACCGAAGCAGCCATGCCCGGTCAGTACCTGTGTGAGACGGTACGACAACGCACCGCAGTCTCTGTCCACCCATTCCCTCAGTACGGGACGCATAGCATTCAGCAGTTCGATGCTGACTAGGGACTGATTTAGACGACCGAGCCAAAGGTCTAAATCCCTGTCCCGTGCTGCTCTTCTCCATCGCCGTATCTGGTCTGGCAATGGGATCCGTCCTTCCTCACGTTCTTCCTGGCATAGCCAAAATATTTCGGCCAGTGACTCAGCTTCAATATCCCACGGGATACTGCCGGCAAGGACACACGCGGCATTTTTAGATATAGTGCGGTATTCCCTTATCGCCCTTATTGCCATCGTCCGTTGTAACCCAGTTAGGATGCTCCTGGTCCTGGTCGTCAGTCGCTCGGCCCATATCGGCGCACCGTACAACTTTACATCAAGCCTGGCCGAAATATTGCTAATTGCCACTTATATTAATTTCTTGACATGAACCGATGAATTAATACGTGGGCCGCTATATTATAATAAGAATAAATTTCTATGATGCAACCTAAACCTAACTTATCATTATTCATTAGTATTATCGAATCATTAATTATAATCTACTTCCTGGTGGCGTTATATTTAATGTAAACGCCTGGAAAACTTAAATAGCAACATCTAAAAAGTGCTGGTCCTCCCCTATTATTCGGTCGCGCAATAGTGAGTATTTTAGTTTTAATTTTTTTTTTATATAACCCATTTAATTTTTTTATTTGTTAACACTTAAGCTGCTCTCGTTTACTCTTCTTCACCGAGATTAACCGACATACAAACAAAATGTTAAGTTTTAGGAAGGCTTATCAGATTAGGTGTTGTTCGCTACTTTGTTTCGTTATAAAACTCTCTTATGTATTCAGGATTCTCAACCTCAAACACCTAAATCGGTTCAGCGAGGCTAAAATGGTCGCTTTGCATAATCATATTATGAATCAAAATATGATTTATTTTTAAATAAACACAAAATGGTCACTCTGCTTGCAATTCATGTCTAGTAATTCGTACTAATTTGCAGACATTCGTCAGTTTGACTGTTTTGAAGATTCAGTTTAGCTGAATTGATTTTAGGGGAATTGCAAAATGCGACCATTTTAGCCCCGCAGTACAGTTAAAGTTAAACCCAAAGTTAAAGAAATTAGCCCAGGACCGAAAGAAATTCAACCTGCTGACCGACTTCGATATGAAGAAGGCATCTAGATGATTATGATGACAAACATAATATTATATTTTTGTTTCTGAACTTTATATTATAATCATGTTGTTATAATTTAAATTTTAAAATGAACCTAATCAAAAGATTAGGTTCATTTCAAAATATTATATCCATACTAATTCAATAACCACGTTTCATCTCCGTTTGGATAAATTTTAATCTTAAAACGATTAAATCTATTATTTTTGAACTCTTTCATTGCTATGCAAGTGACTATTATATTGAATTATTTAAAGTTTACTTAAACGAAGTGTTATAATATTATGGTCTGTAAAAAATTAAAATGCTAATATTTCTGTAAAGAATAAAAAGTGTGGTTGTTTTTCTGTTAAATTCAGCTTTATCTAAACTCATCATAAATCTTTCGACAAATAATAGACTATTGAAATAATATTTACCAAGGGACAGATGAAAGACAAATACATTTTCGTTTCTTGTCAAATATCAAAAGCTATTATAGATTGAAACCTAAAGACTGTTTATATTTTTAAATCTAAATAAGACTTGCGGGTCTGGTAACAACAGTTTGTAAGTTACCTATCTCTCAAATTTACTTAATATTTTTAGTAAAGACGTATGTCTGTCTCTTACTTATTTTGTTAGTTAATTTTGATCGAGTGTGAGTAGTTTTAAAAGTGTACAGCCTACCTTCCCATAATTTGACGCAACTAAGCTAAGGGCAATATTATATATTTTACATATATTTATTTACATTGCACTCAAAAGCCCTCAGCCCTGTTTTAAATTTTATTAAAAAAAATTTAATGTGTAAGTATTGTTTTAAATGGTAAATAAATAAAAAAAAAAATATTTTGGCACATGTGCCGGAGCGCTTGCATTTTAGGATAAAAATTATAACCTTTTATACGCTTTATCATTGCGCTTTATACTATTAGTTATTCTTTACACAGGATTTAACAAAACAAACTGACAATACCTCAGGGTGTTACCTTACCCGTTACGTGCAAGCGCCCTGGGAGTGGCACTTACAGCGCTGCTACTTTCACAGTGAACTCTATACAGGGGAGTGGGGACTCATACACTTATATTTTATGTCAGTCGCGCTATAAACTTGGAACTTTATTACCATTACCTATAAACTCGGTACATTAATTTCATTTGAAAACAGAACATTATTTCTTTGTATGGCTACTGTTTTTATTTGAACTGACCTGATGATACTGAGTACAGACCAACCAAATTGACAACCATTTACTATTTCTCATTTTCCCATTGCAAAGTCGTTAGATCAATTAATAGACATAAGATACAAAGCCAACATTTTATTTACTTTAAATATACAAAGTCATACGGTAAGTAAAAAAATTCTATAGGTACGTCATACAGATGGTCGCAGTTAAACGGTTAAATAATATCTTATACTTAAGACTTTTATATCCATAGATTAACATCAATAAATAAATTATGTAGAAGTGCAATAATTACATAAAGAGCCTAATAATACATTAGTAACTAGGTAATTGTGATTTGTGGAAGCAGATGATACAGAAGTAATTTTTGTTGGAAATAGATGTAGCATAAGGCTTTATATTATTTGTTACTGCATAATAAAATGTATGTTTATGCAATACGCTATAATATTTTGCTACTTAACTGCAAAGGCCTTCTTTTCGACCAAGTCGTATTGAAAACGGTAGATTTCTAGTGCAAATAAAGTAGTTTCAAAATAAAATGCTACATCCATACCTACTTTAAATAGAAGAAATTATGGGATAAGTTTAAAGATAAGAAAGGTGATTAATGTCCATCTATTACTACCAGATTCTGAATAAGCTACATTTTGAAATGATCATTACAGGAATATTACAAATGTAACATTTGTAACATACGGTCGTTACAATTGTAATAGTCACATTATAATGTAGGTAATATTATGTAGTACCTAGTTAAGTACATACCTACAATAATTGTCAAATCTACATGATTTAACTAGCAAAAAAGATGGTTTATCAAATCTATTCTGTTACATAAGTTTTACTTAAATATAAGTCCATAAATAAATATAAAAAATGTTAAAGCTAGTATTAATAATTTAGTTTTTTTAATTTCCAAGGCACCAATCATCATCATTTACAAGCATTTTACGTCTTCATACTACATGCATGATATTATATTAGTATTAATAATGCGTTTGTTTGAAAAACCACCTGCTAATGGTTTTCATCAATCTTTCTACATACTCGACGCATGAAGCTGTAGTGACCGAAAAACCTTAACATCGTTGTTTTATTTAAACATACGTTTCTTTAAATATACTTTAAAGTTTCGTTGTCGTAAGTAGACATTTAGGCATATAAGTTTTCACTGGCAATATTATAAATAGGAACCCTAACATCAGTACAAGATCTATAATGATCAAAAGTTGAAAAAATAACTGATCTACTTAAAGTATATTATTTTCATGGTAATTCATTAGTCACCTATAACATAAGTAATAAGTACTATGTTACGGGACACTTAAATTTATATTTTTGCTACTATAATCATTTTAGAATAATATTACAATAACTACCAAAGTCACAACATCGAAAAACGTGGTTTTTTATTTCGAAATGTGATACAATATTTTATGTATTTTCTATTCCTGAGTTTACACGATTATACAACCAGTATGACAACTAACAATAATGCAAAATATGGTCAACAGGTTTTATAATCTTGAATATTATGTTAAAATAGACACCTGTGTCGGATCATTAAATATGGTTTAAAACTAAAGTAGGAAAAATATTCTTATATTATGTACCTACATATATTTTTCATAAGTCACATGGCATATTGAGTTTTTATCCTACGTTTAACTATGGTTAGCAAAAACTCGCTGCATTAAACATAATATATTCAAAAAGAAAACGGAAATCTTGTCATCAAACGCCAAAAGAAAATATACATTTCGTACATAAAGAATAGAGAAGAAAGATAGAGAAAGAAAAATAAATAAAGCGCTGTTATAATAACACTAAAGCAGATAACAAGTATTTAATGTTCCGTCAATTTTTGAAATAGATAACTAGCCTATAACAATAAATAAAATATTAAGGCACTGATTTAGGTACCAAGATCACAATTTCATAATCTACGAGTACAACGTCGCATGCACAAAATATTAGGTTTTCGCCAAAAATACAGGGACAAATAGAAAGTAGTGAATATGCAATTCACATTTTTTGCACCGTAAACAAAAAACCTTGGAATGTCAAAATACAAGCGAATACTGTTCGGAAAGAATACTTCAAGTTAAAGATAATTTAGATTCACTAACAAGTAAATATACAACTAAAAACATAAGCGCATACTGATGTATTTCCGCATTGTGCAGAATAACAATATCGACACAATTTACAAATATCCGTTAGCTAAAATCCTAATCCGAGTACCCTAAAATACTTAATAAATATAAACGAAGTTACGTATTATAGCGTCACATTTTAATACTTATTTACACGGCCACATATGCAAGTATCGAGACTATTTACATGTATTTACAGGCACGCCCTGCGCGCAACGTTCATTCAGAAGTCCACGGTCACTCCACCGCGTGGAGGATCACTCACACTGTCTTAGCGATATTTGTAGGACGAGGGGAGGACGTACTCTCCTAGGTTGTAAAGGGCGTTGGCGTACCAGTGGACGCCTCGGCCGACCTCGTTGCTGGTCCAACTCGACATCCATCTCAGGGGCGCCATGGCGGTGTGAGCCAATGAATGGCTGCTGACCAGCGCGTAGCACGACGCGAGGGCATCGTCCACTATAATAGTCCCGGTTTTGGTGAGAGGCGCGAACGCACCTTTTCTATACACAGTCTTTTTCCTCACCACTCGCGAGGGGCGCATGACGTCGTTGGTCCCTCTCGTGAGGAGGACGTCACCGATTTCGATATTGTCAGCGAAAGACTCCCTCCAGCCGTCGGCTGAAGCCAGGAGGAGGAGGTGGGAGGGCGTGGTGGTGATGGTGACGCCATTTTCTGCTGTCATCTCCACGAACCGCCGCGTGGAGTTCGGATCTCGATCGATGAACGTCAGCACCTGGAAAGTAAAGGAATACTTTAATATTATATTGTCAATGAAGGAATTCTTAGACGAATCGTATAATATTCTTTGAACGAAGAAAATATTACCTAAATGTTTTAAATGACGTTATAAATGCACAAAAATGGTTTGATGATGATGACGATGATGATGATTGAATAGAATGAACAGATTCGGAAAATCGGTTCTGTTCTGAAATTGCTATTTAATGTAGTACTCTGGAAAACGGTACAAAGTCACAATTACTGTCTTAACTTGAAATGACTAAACGTGGACTAAACAGTACCTAGCTGATTCACACCATAGCATTAATATTATGGGATTTACCACATGACTATTTTATTTGTTACTTATCACGTTTATAGCTGTTTGAACAATCAATTCTGCTATGATTTATATTTGCTTTTCAATTATCATGCGCTATGCCATCTTGTGACGAATTTATTTGTTCATGTTCGATGTGAGTAAGCTATTTCTTGCTTTAAAACTAATAAAAAATCCAGAGGTTTCTCAAAGTAAACCGATAGCTTAGCGCATAATTTATATAACATCCAAACTACTAGCTAGACATTTTACGACGCGGGAGTTCAAAAATAAAACAAATGAGACTTGACACAACGCAAGCGCCATGTAACAAACGATGCGTTGTGTCCAATCCCTATTATTTTCTGTAACTTCGCTACCAAAATTATCAAATGCGACATAAATAAAGGCCAGGAGCCTGTAGCCAGGACCATTACTTTTAGACGAGTTGTCCGTCAACGTCATATTAACGAACGCGTATGTCAATACTATACATTTTTATCGGCGATTATAAAAAGAAGCGATAAAGTCTTGGCTAAAGGGCCAAGTAAGGCGGGTGCTCACTTCAGTGTAGGTCATCTTGCCGTCATCAGCCGCAGCCAGCACGGTGTCCCCGGGTCGGACACTGTCGATAGGCCGGGGTCCGTGTGGCGTGTACACCATTGCCCCGGACGGGAAACAGCCCGCACCGGTACCCACTGACGATTCTGAAATGAGAGAGAGAGGTTTAAGTTTGTGGTGGATTAGAGAGGATCTGAATGGTCTCTGTTTTTAAGACAAGGTTAATTATAATAACCGTTAATATAGGTTCTAGGTTACAATTTACATTATGGAATAACCTAAGCGTGAGTGGGTTTTATCAGGTTAGAAAAATCATGCTTAGTTTGTACATACGGAATAAAATATATAGCAATAAATTATTAATTTCAAATCAAAAGGTACTCTTTAAGTGCACAAAGGTACCTAACACCGCACGTTTAATTTATAAGCGCTCAATAAATTTCAAGTATTAAAACCGCTTCAAAATGCAATAAAAAATAAACGCAGAATCGTGCACACGATGGTAAATTAGCTCCGTGTAGTGCCTTTAAGGGCGAACGAGGTTTCTCTACGCTCGTAATTAAAATCGGATAAGATACGAAACAAAAGAGCGCTATCTGCATACAGGTATACCTTAAACAATACAGCCTTCAGAGAAACCTAAACAAAGTTATGGGATAAGGTAGATCCTTTTAGTTAATCCTTTATTGTTTAATTCAAGGTAACGAAGAAAGGTGAGCGATGTTTAGTTAACCGAGCTTAAGACCTAATCCCGATTAACTTTGTTTATGCAAAAAGTGTGAGTTTACGTGCTGGCTAATAGGCTGGTCAGATAAGTCGGTTTTTGTTGGCCGAGATTAAACTAAAGTCAGTTTGTTGGAAAGACAAATAAAGGGATTACCTTTAAAATGTAAAAAATGTATTATTTGCTAGTTATATTTTAATAGGTAGGTGCAATAAGCAGATGAACAATTAAAAGCTCGCTAGAATAATTTTCTAAGCATGATTTTTAAACTACCTAGTGCCCGGTTTCTGCACCGTCCCTATTGAATTATTTATCTATAGGTACACTAGCGACTTAGATTGGCTAACGTCACAGAATACATATTTGCTAACGTCAAAAAGATAACTAAATATCATAGCTATTGAAAATATAAACTTTTCTTAAAAAATCCCTGTAGGCTGTAACTAAGTTTAAAAACTAAAATATGTTCTGACAACTAAAACAGCATTTGTATATGTATGTATCTTTATTAGCAAATACCTATATCTACAGTCTACTATGCTCTAGTGTAAATATCAATATAGACAGCAAGCTTTATAAATGCTTAATACGCTTTTAATAGTGTACATATGCGTGTAAAAACATGACGCATACCTTCACTGTGTACGAATGCTCATAAAAACGAGTGCATTTTATAAGTACCGCGATCGACGCCGTAAAAGGTGTTGCCGAAATTGTTGAGTGCAGGGTGGTACAGCAATTACACGCGCCGGAGCACACAGTGGCGGATTACGCGACGGGCTCGTTAAACTCTGATTTGTTGTGTAACCGACCGATAAATCCCCACAAAGCGGACCGTCCGTCGATCTCACAATACGACGCAAATTAGATTTCATTTAAAGTCAACGTATTGTCAAAATTCTGTTTGTCCCCGCCGAAACACAATGCCCAGGCGTCGTTGACTGACTTTTTGATCTCACTCCTAAGATTCCCCGAAACTCGAACATACTCAATCGAGATCGGTAACGGTACAAACGTTTTAAATATTCAATACAGAACTCGAATTAATTCAATATACGGTGGCGTGACGGTGCGGCCGAAGATGCGGCGATAAGCTGGCGCGGGCGCACGGCGCGGGCGGTGGGGGCCGGCGGGAGTCGCGGGGGCCGGTGGGGGCCGGCGGGGCGGTCGTCGCGGAGTGGCCGCGCGGACCCCGCCCCGCGGACCACCGGGAGAGCTAGGCGGTGCCTGACACTCGCGACATACTCTATCTGCTACTCCGAATTCATTACTATTGGACTCATTTTCATCTTATTAAGCTGAAAGCACGATACAGGGAAAGCTTTTCCATAAGCTTGTATGTTGCTGAAAAAACCTGTACCTGCTACATACCATCTTCAATTGCCCCATGATCGTGATTCGCATGAAAACATCTACCTATATTTAATCAACTAGCAACTATTTTGGTTGGTCAAAAAATTTAAGTTACTTATTTTTATTCAATCTTTTTAAATATGTTATTTTTAATTTAAGTACACGATATACGTGAAATTACTTGTATTTTATACGATTTTAATCAGCAATAAAGAATTT
Organism: Plebejus argus; assembly: GCA_905404155.3. Classification (NCBI taxonomy): domain Eukaryota; kingdom Metazoa; phylum Arthropoda; class Insecta; order Lepidoptera; family Lycaenidae; genus Plebejus; species Plebejus argus. The sequence continues at coordinate 16,250,571 of FR989931.1, read as the reverse complement.
CACGTCGGAACGGCGTCATTACTTTATTTATGATCGTTTTAATCATTTACTGCTATTCGATTGGATATTTAGGCTCTGCACAAACGAGCGACTGAATATAACTAACTTATAATGGTTTTTATTTTTCCCATTTTCTCCAACCAATTCAAATCGTAAGTCTGCTAAAGCTGCGAGCTTGACTATACTTACGGTCAAATTTTTGCGACTAGTAGTCAAAATTATATTATTTTTAGAATGCTGTTCATTCTTCTCTTTACGATCTTTTGCTTCTAATTCGAGTTGGACTGGACCTTCGACGCAATGTGATTATCTTTATCACTTGTCATAAGAGAAAATTGTGTTACACTTACAGATTTGTCGCCAGTTTGCACGATCCTTATACCCTTTAGCGCGTTCAATTTGACGCGATAAATTCGGCTTAGTACTAACAATGTAAGTAATGCCTGGGGCGATATCTGATTTATTTCATATGGAGCGGCAACCGTGATTCATCTGGCGAGGATAAATATTTAGTCTGCACTGAACTCTATATTTAACAACGTCTAGTACCATCCGAACAGTTGGTTCATAGGTAAACATGTTTTTGTGCTCCCTTTTGGCAAACGTTATGCCGATTTATAAGTATAATCTGGTAAACGTTCAATTTTACTGTTGGTAGGTACCTACTTGAAATCATCGTTTTTCTTACATCGTGTGTTATTTAAAAAAATTAAATTATAGATTACAATATCAGAAACAAAGTTTCACTGTTCCTATTTGTATATAATTATAAGTATATTTCGCAATAAAACTGAGTTACTACTCATTATTATAAGGAATAAGAATATAGATATTTAAAATGTTGAAAAAACTCTGACCTATTTAAAAGTTAAAGAATTCATCTCGATTTCAATTATGAAGAGCAAGAGTTGTAAATATTTATTTAATTAAAAACAGGACTTAGTTTTATTGATTTTATAAAAGTGAAAACAATATTTGTTAATCATCCTTGGCCTTAAGCCAAACTAGTTTTGTTTTAGAGCATATACTTAATACTTTTTTTACTTTTAACTTTGCAATAAAGTAAATTTTAAAAACACATACCTACTAGATAATCACTTACACGAAGCTCTATTAAAACCTTAAACCTAACTATAAACAACTTAAAAATATATACTGGCTATCCATTGCATATAAATTTACTATGAAAAGCCATGCTATTTTCATTCACGCAAAGAAATAATTAAATTAAAAGTGCCAATAAATAAAAATTAATATAAAGTATTGAGTTCGCGTTTGACATTTTATGATTATAGATGGAGGCAGACGACGTGGAGCAACATTTATGTCTCTACGTTTGTGATCGATGAAGAAAAAATAAACTTTTATATACTTACATAATATATTTTGTACAGAAATCTCGTAGTAAGCATTTATTTTTCAGTGGTGGAATATCTTCTCCAAATATCTACTAATTTAGGTGCAAAATAATCGTAAGTATGATTTTGTAAAAGACAAACGGGTCTTACTTTATTTATTACACTAGTTGACCCGGCAAATGTTGTTTTGCCATTTAAAGTATTTCTACTTCATCAGTAATTGATACAGAATCTTACCCCCCCCCCCTTTTGTCCCCTAAGAGGGGTGGGGGGAAAACTGATGTTAAGTTGGAAAAACAGTTAATAATATGACGTAAGTCCATTAAAGAAAAAATTTAATACAAAATCTGACCCCCTTTTGGGTCCCCTTACTCCTTAGAGGGGTGGGGGGGAAAGTTTATACACCAGATGTTGAGTTGGACAGACAGACAGACAGACAAAAAACTAACCACAGTTTTGGCTTCTATAGCGATGTAGTAACCCCCCCCTGCTTATTATTTTTTGAATATCTTTAATGTACAGAATTCACATTTCTACAGTTTTATTATATGTATAGATAAATGTGTGTCAGGACTCAGGACAGAAGTAACATTTCACTGTTTCTATGAAAATACTATACATGTACTCTTCATGTGTGTAAGTGTGTGTGTGTGTGTGTTTATGGGAGTTTCTCGGGAACGTTAATGTAATCAACACCATTAAGGTCGTCGAATATGATAGAGCGTTGAACTCTATCTATGGCTTCTTTTTAGCGGATATCGAAAGGAATTTATGTAGAGGCGAGAATTCTTCGATACATTTTTTGCTTTATTTTGTCAAAGTTTGTGATTTTCAACTGAGGCAGGAGTTTTGTAAGCGCTCAGTACTTTCAATTGCACTTTGCACATCTTTAGCACTACATAGTTTTTCTTTCTGTTTTTAGTTTTTTCTTTCATTATATTGACTACATCTGCAGACATAATTTGAGACAATTTCTTTTGTGTATTTTTTAATAACTGTATTAAATTAGATTCAGTTTACTACCGGTTTGATAGCTAACCCCATGAAAAGAAACTCGCACAGCCACGGCACAGACGTCTCTTGCGAAAAAGATTGAAATTTTCTGTTTTTTTTTTGTTCTTTTGGTTTGTTTTTGTTTTTCCATTACGTGTCCTTTATCAGGACTATCGCAGATTTGGTGTGGGAACGTGTAGCCGCAGCGTCCGGGAAGTGCGCGCGGTGCCCGCCGGTGTCGGGTGTCACTACGGACACACGGTGCATTTCATACTTTTTGCATACGATTTTTATTACATTTAACAGGCAGGGACCTTGTAGGACACTTACGAAACGCGGTATCCAAACTTATATTATAAAAGCGAAAGTGTGTCTGTCTGTCTGTATGTCAGTTACCTGTTCACGCCTAACCCGCTGAACCGATTTTGCTGAAATTTTACAAAACATATTGTACAACACATATACAACATAAGATATGTAATAATAAAAAAGAATTTTTGTGTCAGGACAAAAAATTTTCGGATGCTTATCTGACTACGATACGCATATACGGTGCATTTCATACTTTTTACATACAATTTTTGTTATAAAAGTGGCAGTACAATAGCAATATTATGTGCAAAGTCAAAGTAAAAAATACTTTGACTAGTATTTTCTCTGAAAATGCACCGTTAAACATGAATTTCCATTAAGAACCTACACTACAGCATAATATAAATTGAGATAAAATACATAATGTCTACAGCAATAGCCAAGCTTCAAAAAAGGGTTTTTCAGGATGACTCCATCATATTACGTTGATTAAAAACTTACATGACGAAAAACCCGTGACGTCATTTCAGTTTCATTTTTTCTCTACATGACCTATACGCTAAGGCATTCGTTAATTTTCGGTGTTCGTCATTTTCGTCATACACTTGATTCATAGTCATCAAACTGAAACTGACTCATTCACTGAACTATACTGACAACACTCACAAAGTAGAGCTGGCTTAATCTGAATTTTTTAGCGTTTAACAAATTGTTCCTTCTTTTTTAGCAATATCTATATCTAACTAGCTGTCCCAGTGAACTTCGTGTCACTTTAAAACCTTTCCTGGACTTCTACGAACATTTTAAGATTAAAATCAGCCCAATCCGTTCAGCCGTTTTCGAGTTTTAGCGCGACTAACACATTTGAAAATCCATTTTTAGGGTTCCGTAGCCAAAATGGCAAAAAAGGAACCCTTATAGATTCGTCATGTCTGTCTGTCTGTCTGTCTGTCTGTCTGTCTGTCTGTCTGTCTGTCTGTCTGTCCGTCCGTCCGTATGTCACAGCCACTTTTCTCCGAAACTATTAGAGCTATACTATTGAAACTTGGTAAGCAGATGTAGTCTGTAAACCGCATTAAGATTTTGATGCAAAAATGGAAAAAATATTAAAAATTTTAGGGGTCCCCATAGGTACAACTGAAACAAAAATTATTTTTTTTCATCTAACCTATGCGTGTGGGGTATCTATGGATAGGTCTCCAAAAATCATATTGAGGTTTCTCATATCATTTTTTTCTAACCTGAATAGTTTGCGAGAGAGACTCTTCCAAAGTGGAAAAATGTGTGTCCCCCCCTCTAATTTCTAAAGTAGAGGCATGATAATCCTAAAAAAAATATATGATGTAGATTACTATAAAAACTACCAACGAAAATTGGTTTTAACGAGATCTAGCCAGTAGTTTTTTTTATACGTCATAAATAGTAAAGTACAACTGAAACAAAAATTTTTTTTTCATCTAACCTATGCGTGTGGGGTATCTATGGATAGATCTCCAAAAATCATATTGAGGTTTCTCATATCATTTTTTTCTAACCTGAATAGTTTGCGAGAGAGACTCTTCCAAAGTAGAAAAATGTGTGTCCCCCCCTCTAATTTCCAAAGTAGAGGCATGATAATTCTAAAAAAATATATATGATGTAGATTACTATAAAAACTACCAACGAAAATTGGTTTGAACGAGATCTAGCCAGTAGTTTTTTTTATACGTCATAAATAGTAAACCTTAATCTAAATTTCATTAAATCGACTGAAATATAAAAATAAATCAAAAATATTTTAATTTCATAAAAATAAACCTTATTGCTGCTGCGGAACCCTCCATGGGCGAGTCCAACTCGCACTTGGCTGCTTTTTATATATAAGATATATATAAAATTCTCGTGTCAGTGTTCGTTAGCGAACTTCTCCAAAACAAGAAAACTCACAAAATAAAACGTCAAATGAACGTCAACTTTTGTTAGTCTCACTAAAACTCGAGAACGGCTGAACCGATTTGGCTAATTTTAGTCTTAAAACATTTATGAAAGTCCTGGAAAAAGGTTTATATTAGAAGGAAAGCAATACAAAGTTCACAGGGTCATCTAGTAAGAAATAAACGAGATGATAGGCACGATAACTCAAGCATAAATTTTAGGTCATCAATATACTCAGATAGTGTTCTACCTAGAGGTAGACCTTCGTAACTCGTCCGACCTGACTGTGCCTCACTTAGTCACGCCCATCCACGCACCTCCTCGATAAAACACGTCAAAGGTCTATTATGTCCGTATAATTCTACTTAGAATATTAGGTTATACGATGTCTAACTATCCACTAAACATACGGATTAATAATAAGATAAAACCAGATTTTTTATACGAATGAATTATTTATTTTAAAAGTATATTGAAACTTTTTCAAGAACACAAAATTAACCATATGTAAGTCAAACATCAGTTTAAAATAAACAGTGTAGTTCTCACAACGTCATTTAAAATCGAAAGGAATGCAGAGATAAATATCTCTTTTCGTTAAAAACTCGAGAAACGAAGTAGCTAAAGCATGCTTAATTGCATTCTACAAGGCGAGTGACTGTAACTCGATTAATACCGGATAATTACGAAGCGTCGAATATTAACACCTCGCGCGCGTTGAAGTCTTTTCCACCGACGATTTAATCGATCCCATTTTATCTCTACATAAGGCGTAAATTACAGTGTTTATATAAAAAACGCCACGCTTAATTCTAATTGCACATAAACTAGAAAAACTCGGAATAATCGACCAATGATAATCGATTATTTTATTGAAAATCGTGGTCATTTTATTGGCGAGTATGATCCAGTACAGACATGTCACGCTCACGACTGGTTCGCCGCTCCCGCCTTATCTCGGCTATTCCGTTCCCACATTTTCTTTTTTTTTTATTTTAAGCGACAAGGAAATTTTATAGCTTATCCCTTTCGGGTACAGTTTAATTTTATTGCGTCAAAATAAAAAGGACCGTTAGTGGCTAATGTAGAGAATAAACGATGGAGATTAGGATACAGCCTTATTCGGAAAACTTGGATCTTTTAAACCTAATTTTGAAAAATAATTTTTTTTAAAGTAATATAATAATTAATATATCATTTTTATGTTCTTCTTTCGGTTTGCAGTACGCCTACGTAATAGTCCAGGAGTATAGGACGATTTAGTTTAGCCTAAAAGTTACCGATGGAGAATCTATACCAGTGAATGTCAATGTAGACTGTAAAGTTAAAAATTTACCTTCACCTTGTCAGGTCGAGGTCACGACCGGCCATCAATAATTTATGAACAAATAATTTATACAAATCGCTAAAAAACGAGTCCAGTCTTTTCATTTTATAAAACTCTAGAGAAAATATAGAGAACAACGAAGACTTTACAATTCCACAAAGTATTTTTGGTCTCATTTGAGTGAAAAATTGCATATTATTCATAATAATATTTTGCTTTGTATAAGAGATTATTAATATATTATGAATACTGATATGTAATTGTACATTTTAAATTGTTTATCTTGTTAATAGCATACTAATTTCTAAATCAAATTGATTTCATCCTTATAAAATTAAAATCAAACAAATTAAAATGAGACTACTCTTAATTTGCTTCGACTTTGACATTGATCAATTGTAACCTGACCTTTAGCTACTATCTAGCAATAAACAACTTATCTCCTAATATAATAAAACGCAATAAACCTAATGACATGATATTCGGTCGTATAAAGTGTTTTAGTATATTTATGACTGCCATAAACGACGCCAATTAACTTCCAATAATTCCACCCTAAGTCCGAAAACTGATAATGCAAATATTGTATAAATTATGCTAAGTTAGAGTAAGTTAGCATCATACGCCTGCAAAACGCAAAAAGTGTATGTATACCAAAACGTTTTGTTGGGTTAAAAAGTAGACTGGGTAACGTATTCTTCTTCTTCTTCTATATTATAAAAATAAAAGTAGTTTTACAAAATACACCATCCATTAGGTAATAGTAAAATAATAGATATTGATTTGCGAGTGAAAGAATGCGCAAGAGGAACTAAGGCATGTATATGAATAGTCTCTCCCATCGTTATGTTCTCATATAGCTATAAGTAGCCATTGAATCACCGACGTAATTATAGAAGGGGGGGATCGGCTGCGATGCGGCGCGCGGTAAAGAGATAGACATATGTAGACCCACATGTGGGAAAAGGATGGGTGCTAACAAGAGGCTCGTTTGATCGACACCGCCGGCGCGGGCGCGGGAGCGTCTGGTGCATTCTTCTTGAAAAGGCTCGGCTATATATTAGGTCGGTACAGTTATATGCCTATTAATATTTCTAATTTATCATTGTTTTACGCCAGGACTCTTAACGGTTCGTCGACTGTATTGTATTACATACATATCAAAGGTATTTGAAATAATTTAGGACAGCATCTACAGGGTTATGGTTGTTAGTTTTCCTGTTATACTTATTCGAATGTTTGAAAGATCATATAAAACTACATTTCATATCATATTAAATACACGCTGTTCTTTAATTTACGCAGGCTTTTACGGCAGTTATTATTTAGATACTTTGTTCCATGATTCAACTTTGTATATCAAATGAACCGATATTTAGTAGTCAATAAATAGCAATGTCTAGGTATACTATAAAGTTACATAATCTAAAATCAAAATAACGAAGCACAGAATTTTATGTCACTAAATAGCAAAGGTAAATGCTGTAAAGTTACAAAATCTATATTCAAACAGGCACATTTCATATGAATAAATTTGTGACACGTTAAAATATAATTCTATGATCATAATCAACGAGGCACAGGAATTCATATAGATTTTGTGCCTCAATTCGTCGTTTAGACTTTAGGCCGGCAACGCACTGCAGCTCTTCTAATATTGCGAGTGTCCATTGGCGACGGTAGTTGCTTTCCATCAGGTGACCAGTTTGCTCGTTTCCCCCCTTATTTTATAAAAAGAAAAACTTCAGAAATATACCTGTTTTAACCGAGCAGTGTATATAGGATCTGCTTTCGTAGAACACCCAGTCGAATCCCGCTTCGACGGCCAGGCGAGCCAGCATGCCGTACTTGCTTCTGTCTCTATCGCTGGTGGTCAGGTCTACCGCTCGACCCTCGTAATGGAGGGAGTTGTCCTGGTGGGAGTTCTCCTCGTCCCAACCCTCAATCACTCGGAGACGGACGCCGGGCCACTGGTTCATCACGCTGATGGCTAGCGTGTTCAGCTTCTCCTTGCAACGCTGGAATGTTTAGATTGGTTTGTTAGTCTAAGGACAGAAATAACTTGAATGCCATGTAATAATATGGTAGGTGCTATTAGTGAAGTCGATTCCTAGGCAGATGGCAGACCTAAGTACCTAATTTGGTCGCGAGTCGAACCCATCCCACCGATCACAACTATAAACATTGAGCTGAAGACGACCAAATAACGTAGGTGCCTCAACTGCCTAGGAATCAATTTCCTCGATGGTACATAAATTAGTTAAGTTTAATTTAAATTAAAAATAAATGTTTTTTTTTTTTGAGAAAATAAAAATAGTTTTAACCTCAACTGGTTATGGTTTAGAAGTAAATTTTACTGGGAAAATATAAAAGTGTAACATTGGAGAGTATTAAAATTTGATTAATTCAAAACAATGTTCTTCAGTTTTATGTTTAATTTATCGAATAAGAGGATGAGTCTTCGTAAACGAGTATAGGAAAAGCTAGTAAATAACTTGTAGAACAAAAATAGATTTCAATTTAACACTACTTCAATAGGACCACTTCAATTATCTAAGATACAATAATATCGGTGGTCTAAATATTGTGAGGAACAATTGAAAACACAATGCCAAGATGACAACAAACAAAAGAAACCGTGTTAACAAATTAACAAGCAGGATATGGCGCGTGGAGAATCCCATACAAACTCCATACAAACTACACAATTGAGGCGAAATAATTCTTTCGCCAAATAAAGGGGATGTCAAAATATTTATAAAGAAACGGGACAATGCGACACGCACCGCATGCAGATCGAAGTGAAAAAATTTATAGATTGACGTAACGAATCGGACGCCCCGCTTGGATGTCGCATTCATACCGCCCCTACGGACCCATACATAATTACATACAAACCCAAACCGCCTAATGAAGAGTATGAAGCGCACTACAAATTCCCGATTCTCCACGCTCACAAGTGACATATTCCGAAGATTTATCGCTTTATTTACATTGATTGAATTTGCATGAAAACTTTTTGGACGCGTATTCAATTTTGATTATTGGAGTACTGATATTTAAATCATGATTCGTATATGTAGCAAAATGCCTCAGAATCCTTACTAATATTGTCACGGGGTGAATATAAATGCAAAGTGTCTATAATAATAATAATAAGCAGGGCAGCTTGTGGCGAGCTGTTGAGGAGTAGTGACCCCACGTACCCGAGTGCTCCCAGGGAAGCCCCTGTTCTCCATCTCCGGCTTGCCTTCACCGGCCGGCTGGAGTGAACACTGACTGAGAATCAGGCCCTACCTCTGCCTTGCCTTAACCAGCCGGTCAGTGTGGAGTCGCAAGAGCTTCGGCTCGCAGGGAGGATGTGAAGCGTAAGTGGCGAGTGGGCGACGTGATGGGACCCTCTGAGGGTGTAAATGATCGGCGCTTAAAGTCCTGCGACACCTCTCCTGCCTCAAGCCGCTCTGTCAATGTTGCCGCCTCGGTGCACCGTGCGTGCAACCATTTTGAGGGGGGCTCATTCAAAGAGTTGGCGAGTCACCGTCTGCCAACTTTATGATACATGTTTCCATTGTATCGGCAGACGCCATAGTCCTTCCATAGTCCCAGTTACCCAGTCCACTAGCACCTCACCCCCATAGCCCGGTATCATTTCTAATATCCATTCCCTGTAATAGTCCTACACTGGCCGCTGGCTGTCCTTGGTCGTACTCCTATAGTGCAGACAGGGAGAGTCGCCGGCTAGTGTCACATAACATCTAGATTAAAACTGTGTAACGGGCCTCTACGTGTTGGCTTCGGCCCCACGCATGCCTTCCAAAGGTTCGGGATTTAATTGCCCGTGAGCAAGGAATACCTTACACAAACATAATAATAATAATTTATTTCAGATTATTCATTCATAGGTGTTAGTAACAATTTATTCTTAACCTATTGTTAGTAAAATTACATAATATTTTAACTGTATAATATTAACAACAGTCTATATTCTGTTACCTTTTCACGCTTAAACAGCTGAATGAATCGATTGCGATGTAATTTGGAGAGACTTGGAGAGACAGGAAAGTACCTAGGATAGTTTTGTAGTCCTCTAGTAATTGTAATAAAACTATTTCTTATATAGGACCTATAACAGGGTACAAAATAATATTGTAGTTTTCAATCAACCTAGCTCTTAATTCTCCTAACTCTTACAATATTTGCGATATTCGCTCTTATAGAATGTCTCAGAATAATTTTAATAAAACTGTTGCTATGACCTACATGGTCTACATATTGTATAGACCAACCTCTATAATATTAGCCTAGCTCTAAATTTTTTCACGTTTTTACGGTATCCGCGTCACAAATCAATACTGGATCCTATAGTGAGAAGTCTGTATTTGGGAGTGTTGTATGCTCAGGCACGCTAAGACAATCGCACGCTAAGTGTCAGCGTAAACACAACGCGTGGGAACGAACGCAGGTAATTAGTGGAGTATTGCCCAAAATGTTTCGCATTATTCGAGGGAAAGTGCGTAGGAACTTTTAGAAATTATTCAGTAATATGAAAAAATAAGGGGAAGGGAAGGATATCCTATTAGTGTCTTTATGATGCAAGGATTGGTATGATTTTCAGTTTATTCGTGGTTAACGTTTAATTTTTATATAGAGAGATTTAATAATAATATTATTTTAATTCAAAAAAGAGTTTGAAGAAGAAAATTAAGTTTATTATCAAAATATTCATGAAACTAGTTTAATTAACTCAATCAATAAATGTGAGTGCGGCCGTTCAAAAGTGACGCAAGGGTCTTTGAATTTTTTTAGTTTAAATTACGGTAAAAATTGCATACCTCATTTAAGTTACGTTTAAATACCATAACATTTTACTATAGCTATCGAAAAAAATATTCAATTACGTAGAAAATGAATATAATGTTGTTTATAAGCAATTAATTGTGCTGATACTAGTGTAGTAAGTAAATAAAGTACTAATATTTATTTACATGTCACAAACAAATGCTAATAATGTAGACGAATGGGATGAATAAGGAAATTACGTAGCTTTTCTCATTTCACGGGGAAAATAAAACATATTGGGAAAAGTCAAGGTTTTTCCTTATTTTGCCAGGGAAATGGAGACTAAAATATATAATAACATTAGCTAATGAAACGGTTCTGATTTTGAAAGCCCCTAAAGTTAACCGTATTAGTAAAGAATTTGTAAACAAAACATTATAATATCAGTAATCTAAACTCCTCCTAAAGTATAAATAGATGGGATTATAATACAATTGCGATAATAAATACGGTCGTTTGAATCGCTGGTTATATACCAGTTGGGAGAGCCATTATAAATTCATTATGCATATTTTTAGTAAACAACCTGTCGATCACAATACGGCGCGGGCGCAGCGGGTGTATCTAGAATGGCACTCAACGTCTTTTAGATGACTACACCGTGTTTATAAAGTAGGTATTATTGATAGTAAGACTTAGGAACATAATATAAAGTTGCACTTAAATTGTATTGCAACCCATAACATTATTTGTGATGGGTATAAAATTTTATAATTTAATAGTTAAAAAAAGTAACTATAATAATTTTCTACCTAGACAATTTTACGTCGATTGATATTGACAAAAACTTAATATATTAAGTTTGTTATATTGCGCCGTAATGATAGATCGTAACAGCGCAATGTAAAAAACATACATAGGTCATAGACTGTCGACTTCATTAGTCTTGGTTTCGCTGTAACCAGAGGGTTTAGTGCGAGTTTTATTCGATCATACGCATCGAGCGCGTAAACGCAAATTTGTATGGAATCAAAGCAGCGCCATCTACTGGCTAACGTGGATACCGCTTTGACCTTATACAAATTCGCGTTTACGCGCTCGATGCGTATGATCGAATAAAACTCGCACTAACCCCTCTGGTATAATGTATAGTACTATTCTGTAAATGTCATGGAAAATGAATCCTGAAAACTATTTAAATGAGTCAGTACACGAGATCTGTCCGCAGGAACTCCGACAAAAAGCTCGCCCGCACTTAAAATTAGCGACCAAATTATACGACATCAAAACCACATTACGCGCACATTAATTAAAATAACGAGCATATCGAATACCTAAGGTCGGACTACCTGCAGGCACTGCGCGTCCAGGTATTCTGCGTTCCATACCACCTTTATGCCGACGACTTAAGGCTCCTTTTCGTAGAAGCTCGGAGGTAAAACACAACTGGGAACGGACGGTATAATGAGAAAAAACCCAAGGATCATCGCACGGCGCGGCGCGGGTGCGGTAACGCGAGATAGATCCGCCAGATATTTATAATGGCGATCAAATTAGCCACAAAAGTTTATAAATCACGGCTCTTGTGTCTCGTTCGAGCGATTTGGGGAGAAGCGAGAAATTGAAGTGATAAAACCAATTCCAATTGAAACAATCAAATTCAGAATAAAATTCCACTTAAACTTTGATAACAATTTATTTTTAAATTCGTTTTCCAAAGGATACCGACCTATCATTTACAGCTGCAAAAAGGTGCGCATTATACTTCCATCGAAACACCTCATTTGTTGTAGGTATGTTTATCTTAATGTGATCAAAGTTTCATGCCTTAAATATTACAAGAATTTTGTGGGGACGATGACTAGTGGTAGATTTATTTCAGTAAATATGGAGACTATGGAGACTCCTATAGTCTTTTAAAATATAGGAGATATTATAAAAGCAAGATTACAGAGATTAGCTTTGACGATTAGTGAATAGTGATAGTCAGAACTTCCAATTTAGTTAAACAAGTAGATAAAATTCAATGCCAAACATATTTTTATATAGAGCTATGTAATATCGTGATAGTGGTATAAATAAAAATACATAAAGAGACCGAAACATTAACGGGCGGCGTCAAAAAAACTGCCCTTAACTTTGTGGTTTCCACAAAACAAAAAAAGTCGAATCAAAAACCAGTCATTGGTCGGTTTTTCGACTTCTGGCCTTGTACAAAAAACGCCGTGTTAACTGTTAAGGAATGTAAATAGCCGTTTAATTACCCTAATATATCGTTATGGGCGCTGGGGGAGGCAGTTTAAATTAGTAATGTGTCCCCCGACGACTAGCTACAAATATTTAGTCTGGGCTCCCAAGTATTAATTTGTTAACTGCTTATATAGTATTCTGTTTTCTCTCTGACGGTTTTCTATTTTATTTGAAAAAGAAAATTGTATTCAAAATACTTAGTTTAAAGAAAGTATATTTATGAAGAGATCTAATTATTTTATTTATTTTAAAAGAAGAATCACGTCACGTCAATCTGTCTGTATTTTATGCCTATTAACAGTATTAAACTTTAGGTACTATAAAAACTTTTGACAAGCCATACCTAACACCGGAAATACCAGCAATCCTTATGTAGATGTAACTTTAAAAGAAGAGACGTGAATAGTATAGTACACATTACCAGTTACCACGTTTTGTTTTAAATAAGTCGGAATAGTTTAAAAAGGTAGAATGTAGATAATTGAGGCTTCCCAAAGTAATAAGACGGCTAAAATATAATTTTATGCTAAAATAAATTATAGCGTAATGAATTATTTTAAATAATAATTAATGTATACCTGTATTTTCGTCATACCTATCAAGCAATATATTGCACAAACGAAATAAATAAAATTTCAATCAATTTTTGTCACTTCAATAAGCATTTACAGTATCAATAAAACTCAAAATGGTCGTACAATAAGTTAAGAAGCGTATAACAGATTCGCAGGTCGAGCTTTTGTTGGCCGGTTTATGTAAATAACTTGTCCTGTCCTTATACTACTTTATTTAAATAACAAAAAGTTACAATAAAGCATTAATTGGTTTTAAATTGTAGTCTGAAACATGAGATTTGTAAATGCACTTTTATAAAATTTACAATAAAAATTCCTTTTAACTTCTTGTAAAATAATAACTGGTAAATAAAATAAAGTTACATATCTACTTTAAATAGGCTTATAATTGGAACTTCTTACTTATAATTTTTATCTTTAAATAAAAGTATTATATAATAATTAATTTCCATAATTTAGTAAGCTATACAGTATGCTATATTAAAGCTTAGTCACAGAATATATAATAGTACTGGCTTAGTGGAGTTTTACTTACACTGTATTACCCAATGGTTAAAACTATCGGTAATTTTCTAAGCCACAATACAAATATTTCCCGACGTGTACTACAGTTGGTTTACAACGGGGAGGTGTTGTTTGTCCACACTGCAGTGTCGTAGAACCTGTCATGTATTAGTAGGTAGTATGTTAGTTCTAAGTGCTTGTAAAAAAAGTTATTGATTTTGATTAAATTTTCATACATAACTGTGCGGATATATTTGTTAATGCTAACCTTATAAAATCTGAAATAGAAGGAAATCTTTTTACATTCCAAAAAATACAATTATTATGCAACTCATAGTTATATGTTTGTATTAATACGCTTTCTGTATAAAGTGACTTTGTAACCAAATAACTCGACTAAAGTTTAACCATTTAGAATTAACAATTTATTATGCGAATTATAATGCATTACAAAACCGTAAGACAGCTTTCACAATATTTCAAAATAGATTAATAAATTCCAACAAAAGAGTGCGAAAGCATCTATAGCGAACATGCAAACAAATGCAGGTAGATCTTTGAAGTATTTCGAGGTTTTTTCTCATAGAGCCAACCGCTAACGAAAACAGTCCACAAGGCTTTTAAGGACCAGCCACCTTTCACTCGTTTAAAAAACTCTTTTGAAACAAGACACCGATCCGTGTGCACTGTGATACAGGCTGTTTATAAAACCTTTGCTTCCTGTCCGTCTATTGTTTTAAAAAATAATTTAAAAAAATCGGCCAAGTGCGACTCGGACACGCGCACGAAGGGTTCCGTACCACAATAGAGCAAAAATAGACTGAAAATTGTGTTTTTTGTATGGGAGCCCCCCTTAATTATTTTATTTATTTAAATTTTATTATAAATTATTAAAGTTCTAATAATATTGAGTATTTCTTGAATATTTCAAGTGCCTATTGTTTGCCGTTATTGATATCGAGAAAAAAATAGCAAAAAAATCAAGTTTGTTGTATGGGAGCCCCCCTTAAATATTTAATTTATTTTGTTTTAGTATATTTTGTTGTTATAGCGCGAGCGGCAACAGATATACACAATCTGTGAAAATTTCAAAAGTCTAGCTATAGCGGTTCTTGAGTTACAGCCTCAAGACATACAGACAGACAGAGAGACGGACAGACATGGAAGTCTTAGTAATAGGGTCCCGTTTTTACCCTTTGGGTACGGAACCCTAAAAACATTAAAATTAAAAAGTTTAGAATTAAAACTTTTGAATCGGCGGCGCGCGTTTAAGTCTTTTTTACTGCATATCATTATTGTTACGTAGACCTACGATTTCACATTTCATTGACATTTAAATCAAAATTTTCAAGCCTGATTAGTGATTAACAATTAAACTCACACCTAAAATACCTTACACCATAAAATCAGAAACGATCAAAACGGGCCAATCAGAACTCGGTAATAATTGGTCGAAATTGGTATCGAATGGGAATCGATTCGAGACCCACCTGTTGGTCCTTCGAGCCGTCTTGTTACGTTATTGTTACCCGCGGGAACACAATTTATGATGCCGGGGTCACTGGCGGAGTCAATGAGATCTCCGCTGCAAGTCATCGTGGGGAACCGACAATCGACAATCATATTTATATTTTAGACAATAGACTATAGATGCTTACCTTACCTAATAGTTGTGTAAGGTAAGATGTTTTGGATGTATGAAACAGTTTTTAAGTTAATACTGTTAGAGGTTTTTGTAAAACTTTCAGTAAGTATTAGGAATGGTTTTCAGATTTTAAAATATCATAGTCGTATTCGAAAATTCCGATTATCGTTTATAAAGATAGGTATCAGTTTTAAATTGCAATATTATTAAACTATTTTTATTGTTGCCTACTGCTAATATCCTGCGCTATTGAGATACTAAAGTAAGTGACAAACATCTATCCATACAAACACGTATAACTCGGGATAGTAAAGTTTCGAGAATTGGCTGCTTTCGGGTTTAAGTGCTTTGCTTTACGAGCGCCGAGTGAATAGAGCCTGCAGGCTTCGCTTGTTTAATACCCCTTTATATAAATACATATTCCTTACCATGTGTAGATTGTCTGTTTGTACGTACGTTATACATATTAAATACATATTGTAAATCACCGATATTGGCTTATATCGACTATAAAATAATGTAGAATGTAAATTTCTAAAAGAAAAAAATATTTTAATTTTTTGCCCCAGCCCCCAACAATTTAAATTCCGTAACTGTACGGTTTGCAAATAAAATTTAACGATTTCTCAACTTTGAATATTTTAAAACGCTTCGTCGTGTAAGGCATTATTTTATTCGAGTGCTAATTATTTAAAAGAGAACGTATGGGCGGAGTTGTAGACAGCGGCGCGCATGAAAAATAAGACAGGTACGAGTTTTACATGTGCGTAATTATTATTGATATTTTCAACATATTATCAATAATGTTTTGCGCAATTATTCTCGCTTAAATCGCGCGGAAGGCTGTAAACATTAAAGGCCGGTTGCGGGAGATTGCGAGAGGTGGCGCGGGGTAGCGGGGGATTGCCGCGGGTTGCTAATTCCCCTCGCCGCCTCGACGATAACTGCTAATCGATTTGCATCTGTAATTACGTCACTTTTAACACGGCGGGTGAAGAAAACTCGACGAGTAAGCGATTGCAACATGTGACGAGGCACCGCCTTTTCCGAACCGGTCGCGCTTTATTACCCGATATCACTCTAAATACACTATCACCCATTACCGCGGCGTTTCGCTTTAAAAGTGTTCGACAGAAAAGCTGAAAAGGTTGTCGGTTAAATTGTTGTACTTTAGTTGGCATTTGGTGCGTCACTTTTACGTAATTTAGGTCTTTGTTTTAAAATGTCGAACTACTGAACGAAATATAGACAAAAGGTCTATATTTCGTACGTCTTTGTCTGTCTATGTAATAATAAATAGGACATAAAAAATGTAAATGTATTTGCTGTCGGTACCACCACGAAACAAATCACCGTTCGTTATGAGCCATTAGATAATATATCAGCGAAATCATGACGCGCTTTAGCTATCGTAATAAAATTTATTGATTTATCAGTAAATCAGAGCTACACAATTCGAGGCGGCCGTCGCATCGCGTCGGTGCGGCCCGCTGCGCGTACGGTCGGCACAAGGTCCCAGCATTCTCCAACAATAATAATGTTACTTCGCTTAATCGCTCTCATTGTTTGTCCGTCGTCCAGCGAAGGGCGTGGGCGTAAAATCAACAATCGCACACGTATCATCGTTTTGCTGACGGTCCCCAAGTGCCTCTCGATAATATTTTATAAGACAAATAACACGATAAAGATGTTTTGACGTGGCTGCGTTCATCGCTCACGGTGGATGCGCCCAGGCGTATACACGTAATACTGTGATTTCGGCTCAAACAAAACAAAGGCGTTCTATTGTGACGCGTCGACGACAGGTCTTAGCGGCTTCGTCCATTAGCATTGTTTTAGGATTAACCGTCGATCGACACGCATATTTTAATGTGTTTTTTTAATCGGTGTGAAATGACTACCGAGTCGTAAGTGTTTGATAAGTGAACTCTTTTTGTTTGGGCCGTAATGGATGTTATCTGCCTCACACCGTCGGACCTCACGGAGTCAAACTGATATGTGCTCGCCGATTTAGTAATTTAGACGTGGCTTTGACGTGTTTGATCTTCAAATGAGTCATACGATTGAATTATCATATCTGTCTTATATCAGTCTGAATTTCATGCTTTGAAGCTTATAGTTATGGACTATGGTAGAGCCAAAAACAGTAATTGAACATTATACAATTTCATATTTTATAATAAAAATTTTATGTTATTACCTAATAACTAATTGATATGTACTCAAACAAAGTAAATAAGCTCATGTAAAAATCAGGTACAGTAGCCATTCATAAAAACGCAGGAGCATTTTATCCCAAGTCTCTTTCTATGTACGTAGTAAATTACGTCGATAGCGCGTATCAGGGTCATTTATATATTTTTTTATCAACTCCCTAGCAGCTCCCCGAGAGCCATCAAATCTTATCGCCTATCACAAACCGAACACAAATCACTTTGACAATGTTTTAACAGGCCGAGATAAAATATTAGTGTATCAATTAATCGAGTTGCTAACAGGCGGAATTGCTCAGGTGACTGGGGATGGTTCCACTGATGCTTAACCGACAGTTAAACTCTGGTTAGCTGGAAAGGTGTAATCACTGTTTAATATATACGTATAACGCTACACTGTACACATGATAACTTGAGACTTTTAAACGCTTAAAATAAATAATAAGGTAGAGGAAATTTGCGCAATAATAATCTAATTACTTGTGGAAAATAATAATAGAAGTTGTAACTTCGTTGTGAAGAAATTCGTTTTAAACGCGGAAACCGTTCATTTGTTAGAAATAAAAACGGGTTTTTTCTAGCATTTAAATTTTATCAAATTAGTTTTCCGGTTTTAGCTTGAAGAGGTTGAATGTAGGATATGGATTATCTTTTTCTCTACTGATATGTCGTCAAATGTGAACACAGGTTAACCTCTGTCGAAACAGCGGTGAACCGGCCCGCTCGTCTCGAGTTACACAAAAGGTTCGTATTGTTTTCGGTGCCCAAATCAAATCTGATATCCTCAATAATTTGACAAACTCTGAAGTTACTGTTTTTGTGAATCAAAGATGTATTGAGTTTTGAATAGCATTTTGTTGATTTTTTTCATTCTAACAAAAGTTTCTAAGTTAGTTCTAGTAAGTTCTGAACATTTATATTTATTAATGGCAAAAAAAATTAGATACATCCCGAATAAAGGTAAGTACTCAATAAAAAAATCAACCTTTTTGGGGCGCAAATTTTCGTTACAAAAAATATTGGTTTACGTTACGCTTCCAACCGATTAGAGTTACGAGGAGACAAACTGACACGAGATTATGTTGTGGTTTCCGCGCCACCGGGCCTCGGGAATTCGCGGGAATCGCAGTTTACAAACGGTTTCTAGTGTCAAATGAGGTTATTACCCGACTGTGTCACGAGGGTTCTGTTTTTTTGTACGTACTATATATTGTGGTGATGCACCTAAATTGGGTAACAGTAGGCACATTTTCCGGGATGAAGACTATTTTATGTCTTTTTTCGAGACTAAAAATGTAGCAAATTTCATCACAATCAGTACTGTAATTTAAGCGTCAACATAAACACACTCTTTCGTATTTATATTATCTCTATTATAGTAGTAATGGAAGTTTATAATAATAATATGTTCCTACACCATTACTAGTGCCTAGGCAATACTATTTTAGCTTTAATCTGGATTAAATTCTGGGCGATTTTAAACAATATTGTCTACCACACTATTATAAACTTAAAGATATTCTTTCACATTTATTTCTATTCCAAGGCTTTAAATCTCAGTAATAGAATATCGCGACTTGTGTCGTTTGTCAGCGGACAAAGGACTCCTGTGGCCTCCCATTGTCTGATCCATCTCTACTATTAAGTATTTTAGTTTTCGCGGACCTTTCGTTTCATCGATACAAAACCTGCGATTGGCAACGTCATCATTTTAAACTAAGTTTCAAAACTATAAACCTTTACGCGAACAAATTATTGCAAAAGCGACAGAAAAAGTATATGGGCGAAAAGCGGACTCAAACTATTGAAATAAAAATTAAAAAAAAACAAGTTTAAACCTTCAAAGCTACTGCCTTTTCCAATTCGAATTTTAATTACTGTCAAAAATCGCGTTTGTACACTGTTTAGGATTATTGTAGCTTATCATTCAAATTGACGAGGAAACAATTAAACATATTTGCATAACTGTGACCCGATTAGGGTCGGTGGACACTCGCAGATATTTCGGCGCGATCAAACGCGGCGGTCGGCAATTAATTACCAATTTGTCGTGGGTGCCAACTGGCGGGATATGTTGCACCCACATCAGCCACGCCGCGATAACGATAACAAATGTTTAACGTTATCTCGACATCGACACGAGAGAGCTTTTTGCCACCGTCCCTTTCAAAATGTCCCATGTTTTATTGAAAACTTGCCGGACGTTTTAAAATTGATTTAACTCTGGAATTTCACGGTTCGTTAAACATATGTTAAACTGTTATAACATTTTCATAAATGTATATTCAATGTAAGCTGTCAACAAATTATGATTAGAACCTGTTGTAAAGCTGTCGTAAAGTGGACTCATCAGATCACGGTAATGTCATCAGCATGCAAATTGCTCACAACAAACTAGATCACCTGATTGCCCGGAAGAAAATTGGCTCATTAAGGCGTTCTCACACCCTCTACGTCAGAGCTACGGCGTAGAATGTCCCTGCGTAGCACGCCTAGTGCGAACCAACCTTTACACGCTATTATCACTAAGTCAATCATTGCAGTATCGATGGCAAGCTATTAAACTCAAAATTAATCATATTGACCATGTATTCATCATTGTCAAATGTCAATGTAATGCGCCAACTAATAATATGTCACTCAGTTTGGCGGGATCACCTCGTGTGTGATGGCGCAATTTTAATAGAAAATTGGTCCGAAACCTGACTTTACTGACAAGCCTTTAAATAAATATATTCCAACGATAAGTAGGTTTCTAAAGAAGTAGGTATGGAATATTTTATATTTTACAACGTGAGCTACATGCATCGGTAAAAACCCAATGCAATTTCGACCTTAGAATTATGAGGCGCAAACCGGACCTAATGTATA
The DNA here is from genome assembly GCA_905404155.3 of Plebejus argus. Taxonomy (NCBI): domain Eukaryota; kingdom Metazoa; phylum Arthropoda; class Insecta; order Lepidoptera; family Lycaenidae; genus Plebejus; species Plebejus argus. The sequence continues at coordinate 16,229,830 of FR989931.1, read as the reverse complement.
TCAACCTATATATTTCCAAGATGGCGGCCTGCTAGGGTATAATTATCATCGTGTGCGAAATTGGGGTCTCACCTCGCCTCGCCGTAAATAAAATAAAAGTTCTGTGGGAGGAGTGCAGCGCTGCGCTAATGTGCAGCAACGTTGCGCAGCGCAGCGGGGGATTACAATTAATTGATATTAGCTTGTGAGTTCCTCGCAAAATGATAACTAAGGGATGTTTTCGCATAAGTACGAAGTGAAAAGGTTTAGAGTCTGCGCCAATTTTGGTAAAGTATTTTTTAAAATAGGTTAGGTCAGCTTTGTTATTGCAAATTAATTTGCTAATAGAACCTAAATATAAACTTAAATTTAAGTTTATAGGCACTCCGCACTAGTGATTAAATGAGCTAACTTCATATAAATATGAATTGGCCTATCTATTACAATTTACAATATACTTAAATCAAATGGCGCTTTAAAACCCTGGTAGCCATATGAAGGATAGATTTGTATTGTACGTGTAAATGTCAAAAATTACTCAACTTCAGATTTAAATATGAATAGAGAGGCGCCACGTTCGGCGCAGGTACAGTCTCGTACCTCATCTTATTACTATAAAAATAAGGTTGAAAATCGTTTAACCAACAGGTACATAAAAACCGGCCCTAAATAGTATAAATGTCTCGAGCACAATGCGCTATCATGGCTGATCGATTCAGTTTATGACAGGCTAATTCCGGTCTAGAATGTTCGAGAAACCTTCAGTGTTATTGATATTGTTTCACACATGTGAAGCAACAAATGCAGTAAAACATACATGATGAGCATAAGTCTGTTTAAGACTTAAAACTCTAACTTAATAATGGGCACGTTCAGTCAGAAAACGTGGTCACCTTCAGGAGACTTGGCTCCTCTTTATTCCTCAACTATCTCCCCCTATCATCTGCTTCCCTTCCTCTCTTTAATATCACGACCTTTAGCCTGTAAAATTCTTGTAGAATGGTCTAGTAGCGTAGACAATTAGTTTTCAAACTATTTATACAAGCTCAAAAACGTTAAAAATTATAAGTTAAGAAATGCTAAAATTTAAAGAAATTGACATTTGTACATGTTACTTTTCTAGTTAACATTTTTAGGATAGTAATTATGAGGAGTGTCAACACGTAACCTGTACATTAGCACAGAATACAATAGGTATATAATATTAGTTTAACGAACAGTAGTCTAAGTAAATCGTAATAGCAAGGTCTTGTAAGCGACATTTTAATCAATACATATTACTTTAGCAAACCGTGGTAATATAAATCCTAAGATATGTCATCGCGAGTTGGTAGTTTATCGCTAAAATGATATCTTAATGCGCTAACTATTTTCAACTACGAGCGAAATCAAACTGTCATTTATCGTAATTATTACTACTGTAAGTGATTTACGTCATTATTACTTAGAATTATCTATGACAATAATTACTATTAAGTCTTAGTAATAACCGACAGTATATTATAAGTCTATGGTAATAACTCTGTATAGTTATTGACGAATTTTGTGTTTGACTTAATGACAACGTTCATTGCAGGATTCAAGGGCAATGTAGATTGTAGATAGCTGTTAAGTATTTTAATACATAAGTTCTACTTTTTTGCTTTATTAAATTTAATTAATAATAAATAATAATTATGCAATAAAGAATATCAAATGGTGCTGTTCCCAAAAACAGAAAACTACTTGTGTTGACAATTGATTGACAAGGGAGTTTACTTGTCGCATTTAAAAGAAAAAATATATTGACTGAATTTTTATATTAAGGACTGCAACTCTGCAAATCAATTTTACGTTTATTTTGCAGTAGTTTAAACGCTATTTAGGTTATGATTTGGTTCCGATGTTATCTCGGCGAAGTCTCAGGCCTTTTGTGTAGCGACGTGTAATTTATTGGCACCAAACTCGAGATAAGTTTCAAATGAAAATTTATTTAAATTCTCGCCTTAAACGTTCTTATTGGTGTTTTATTTGATGATATGAATTTTATTTTTATTAATGAAAGTAAGTAAATATCACGAAAAATGGAGGCAGCTAGCAAAAGTTATTGTAAGCACTCAATTAGAAAGACAAAAGTTTGATTGTTACATGTGCTCGCGAAAACTACTGGACTGGATTTTGATAAAATATGGCATAGTAATCTAAGTTTTTCAAAACAATACATAGCGATTAGCGATATCTAGGTGAAGTTCATTATATTGTCGGTTGTGTTACTGGAATGAAATGACACAGAAATTCGCAAATATTGCATACAATTTATTACTGTTTGTTTCTAATTATTGTGACTATGGACAAGTGACAAGTGTGTTTGCATCACATTTCACAACACTAAAGTTTATTATTTTCACACTTTACACATGCTATTTTCCTCAACAATTAGAAACTATTTGAGTTGATTGAGCAATTGCAATTACTGACAACTTAACACTAATAACTTGTGGGCATGTGATATATCAATTTATAATTACATATTATAGAATAAGATCATAGAGAGAGAGAGAGAGACTTTTTAGAAATACTTAAATAAAAAATCTTCTTACTCCTATATCGTGATTTGCCTTTTACCGTTTAAATATTATAAAGAGTTCTTTGTATATGTACAAAAAAACACCGCCCTCATGTACAAAAAAAGCGGCCAAGTGCGAGTTGGACTCGCCCATGGAGGGTTCCGCAGCATATTGCTTTATGAAATTATATTATTTTTGATTTATTTTTATATTTCAGTCGATTTAATGAAATTTAGATTAAGGTTTACTATTTATGACGTATAAAAAAAACTACTAGCTAGATCTCGTTCAAACCAATTTTCGTTGGTAGTTTTTATAGTAATATACATCATATATTTTTTTTAGAATTATCATGCCTCTACTTTAGAAATTAGAGGGGGGGGGACACAAATTTTTCCACTTTGGAAGAGTCTCTCTCGCAAACTATTCAGGTTAGAAAAAAATGATATGAGAAACCTCAATATGATTTTTGGAGACCTATCCATAGATACCACACACGCATAGGTTAGATGAAAAAAAAATTTTTTTGTTTCATTAAGGTTTACTATTTATGACGTATAAAAAAAAGTACTGGCTAGATCTCGTTCAAACCAATTTTCGTTGGTAGTTTTTATAGTAATATACATCATATATTTTTTTTAGAATTATCATGCCTCTACTTTAGAAATTAGAGGGGGGGGGACACACATTTTTCCACTTTGGAAGAATCTCTCTCGCAAACTATTCAGGTTAGAAAAAAATGATATGATAAACCTCAATATGATTTTTGGAGACCTATCCATAGATACCACACACGCATAGGTTAGATGAAAAAAAAATTTTTTTGTTTCAGTTGTACCTATGGGGACCCCTAAAATTTTTAATATTTTTTCCATTTTTGCATCAAAATCTTAATGCGGTTCACAGGCTACATCTACTTACCAAGTTTCAATAGTATAGCTCTAATAGTTTCGGAGAAAAGTGGCTGTGACATACGGACGGACGGACAGACAGACAGACAGACAGACAGACAGACAGACAGACAGACAGACAGACAGACAGACAGACAGACATGACGAATCTATAAGGGTTCCTTTTTTGCCATTTTGGCTACGGAACCCTAAAAAGCAACAATTTTTAAATAATGTCAATTTTATGTGACAGTAAAAAGCATATAAACAACGCCGTTTAAAATGCTGTTCCAGTTTTTTGGCAGCTAATTAAATTAACATGATTTTCATGCCACATCAAAATGTTAATTGTTACTTTAAACTTTTAAGTACTTGAAAAGTGACGGCTGAATTTAATAAAAAGAATGTAATATGCTTGTCTGTATGTATTTAATAATTATACTTAAGACGTAACGTATGACTTAATTGAAAAATATAGATGTTACGGGTAATGCTAGAAGGTGGAGTAAACCTAGGTTTAACCGGGTTGACTTAGTATTACCCAAGTCTTTTGGGTAAAGTCCGAATAATAAGAAAAATAAATTTTGATTCGGGGTTTACCTATACTCACCTAGGTCTACCCAACTCTGGCTGGGTAATGTTAGTTGTTGCGTAATTTTCGTGTCTGTGGCATAAAACTCAGGGGCCAGCGTTCCACGATGGAATAAAACGATCTCCTTATACCGCCATGTTCGGTAGTAATGTCAAGGTGGGTTTAGCGTCGTCTTCTCTACCAAAATAATTATGCTAGTATTCATACTGAGGAAGAGCTCGAGAAAATGCGAATCAGAATCTAGTCCAGAATCCCAAGAAGTGGGACCGGAATCTAGACAAGAATTTCAAGAAGATTTATTTAATGTAGAGCTGGAATCACAGAATATTCATTTTAGTAATAATTAATTGGACAAATTTTTAACATTACCCAGCCAGAGTTGGGTAGACCTAGGTGAGTATGGGTAAACCCCGAGTTAAAATTTATTTTTCTTATTATTGGGACTTTAGTCTTTACCCAAAAGACTTGGGTAATACTAAGTCAACCCGGGTAAACCTAGGTTTACTCCACCTTCTAGCATTACCCGTAACATATACATAATATAACTATATTATCATAGATTTTATTGACTATCTCGGCTCGACTTGAAATACAACACTTCTTCCTAAGTCCTAACAAAAGAGATCTACGTCACAAAGATCGAATTGATTATGCAGACGTTATTTTGGGGGAAATCTAGGTAAGAATCTGAACAAAGTCAAACAGTTGGTATACTCCGGCATTCAGGCCAACGCATCTCATATTTTAATGGTCACGACGACGGTGCGTCGATTCTTGTGCTAAAACAATGACCAATAATTCTGCGTTTATGTCTCATTGCCTGGCAAAAGTAGTCGTTCGAGACATTTCTATGAAGATTCACGGGCGCTTTCGCAGAAACCTAATTAATATTTGAAGAAGAGAATGTCCTAGAATATTTAAGGTTATTGCAGCATAATAATTGTTTTCCTTTTGAAATTGATTTTGCATAATAACCTGAAGCCGGTCTTCACCTTGGGCTACAATCATCATGAATATCACCAGATTATAAAGTCGATCACAGTATATGGGCAATCATAGACGTGTAAGATATGATCATCTCTGATGTAGAGATCTCTTGGTATGGACCAATGTAGAGAGACCGCTAAGAATAGAAGACTTAGGGCCTGTTTCACCACTTCCTGATAAGTGCCGGATAGGCTATGGAGAATACTCCATAGAGTATGGAGAATCAATTTATCAGGAAGTGGTGAAACAGGCCCTTATTGATCCTCAACCTACAGCCGTCAATGAATGGTGTTTTATATAATGAATAGTCCCATAACGTAAAACAAAACACGCGCAGGAAGTGTGCGAAAAGTTTATATAACAATAGAAATGAAAATGAACGTTATCAAGGCACGAACCGCCATAGTCAAAATAATTCAGTAACTCAATGGTGGCATTAACCATTGTTCTGGACACCGCTAGACCAAATACACTCGCGTTACACTTGATACACATTGTTACTGGTCTTGTCAAGGATATATGGAAAAGTTAGTTATTAATTAATTCAAAGATTTCGAAACACAAAACTTTAAAAAGAAAATCACTGAAAGTGTATGAAGCTTATGCCAAAATTAAATTAAAATTCAAATATCATTAATTTTTCTGGGTGCAAACAATGAAACAAAATACCCAGCTGTTTTGGCTGTAGACGGAGAAAGTACATTGTACTTTATACAAGACATAGTCAATACTCAATAAATAAATTTATATAAATCTTTATTCCCATTTTATGTAGCATATTTATTTAAAGTTAATTATATGGTGAGCTTCACGACATAATATGCTGTAATCATTTCCATCAAAAGTAATCATAGAGTTTTGGGGGAGAAAATTTTCTTTAACTACTATAGATACGTATAGTGGGGTTAAGTTGATGATGACATTGTACGAACCTACGACAACTCGCGCCGATCTAATGGTTTTTCAACCAAACAAGGTAAGGTTACACATAATATCGCATGTCGGCGCAAAAACAGATAATAAAAAATGACGTGCAATGTCACTCGGTGCAGGTAGGTATCTATCTATATTCTATTGTTAACTAATATTATCTAATTGCATTCTCTAAAAATCTGATTGCAGTGATTGAACAAATCTACTTCTGATACAGTCACAAATAAAATCTAAATTTGGGCAAAAATGTTTCCAGAAATTATGTTTGTCTGAAACATAATTTCTGAATTCGTGAAAAATTTGTTGTTTTTCTGAATATTTTATTTCGAAATATAGACTTAAATTCCAAACCGAAAAAGTAATAACTCATTAAATAAATTAAACATAAAATATTTACATTTAAACAAACTATTTCTATTTTATATATTTTTTGTAAGTCCGAAAGCTCTCATGGTAACCAGTAACCACTTAAACAAAAAACTACAAAGTTTACCTCTTTACAATTTTATGGTTAAATGTAGATAAAAATATGAGACCCGTGAGAACGAATCGCGTGCGGTTAGACCTATGTGCATGATTTGTTACATCGCATGCATCACTTATATACTGGTGTAAGGACTTGTTCGGTCTAAGCTTTGAAATGTCTTCAATACGAGTGCCCCATTGGGACCACCCAACGGTCTATGAGATTTAGGTATCCCGAGTTTGTTATTTTATTGCAAGAGTTTTATTATTTCATTGCGATTGCAGTTTCATTAATTGTTCGATGCAGTCCGTTTCCTTTCAAACTACAAAATATTCAAACAATTCTTACGAAATATCGAACCAACGTATATAGCGAAAATGCTGCTTTGTAATTTGATAGGAAAAGCATTGGATTGGACCAGAAACAAAGCTGCATTTTTTTGTAACATAAAATTAGTAGAATTGAGGCAAAGAAATGCTATGTCTATGGCATAAAAAACAAAGCGGCGATACTTCATTCAAATTGGGAAGTGTTCCTACTGATTCATCCTTACTTTTGAAACATATCATGTATACGTACTAACTACTTAGTACATGCGTACACCCCGTAGCTATTTCCATTCACATACTTTCGACGACACCATTGAACCAGTTTCTAAATACGAACCAGCCCAAGATATTCTCGTAAGTGACCTAAGATGTTTGTAAACTGAAACTGTCGGCGTAATCGAACCAAGAACATGGCGTAATGGCTCAAATAGCTTGTACAAAATCAATTACATGCTTATGAAATTATTAAACAAATTGTAAACAAGAACCTGTGATTAAACTCGCGAACAGAAGCGAATATCAACAAGTTGTAGATACGCGCATAAAATTTCATAGTTTATGCTACACTAAATTTAGATTGTTACTTATACATCTCCTAGTTCGATTAATGCTATGAGTTCTTCAAGCATAATATATTACTTTACAAAGTTGAAAGTAATAATAAATGAGGATAAAACTAAAATAGATACTGAATACATAGATAGAGTTATCACTTATCATACTGAAGAAGGTACAGAAACCAGCAGTAATAATTTTAATGTGAAGACGCTTCTATTCAGACACATTACTCGGATGAGGTCGAATCAGAAATAAATATCATCAAAACTAATGAAACCGCTAGGCGTTAAAATTACTGAAATCGTAAAATCTTGTTTGAACTGCGTCCTATATAACGCCTAGATAAACATCGGAGTGCGGTAGATTTTTATCTGACATATAAACACAAGTTATGGATTAAAAGATCGAGATAGTACGTAATCGAATATTACAAAACAGAGGAAGTCTGTATACTTTAGAGTTTAGAGTTTAGATAAATTATAAAGAACCAAATTAGTTTCTTTCATACATGTATACGACTACTTACCAATGAATAATGAAAGGTGAGCCCAGCGCTTACTGGATGTAGTTGGGACACTTTAGTCTTGACTCTTGGCATAGTTTCGTGAAAAGCCTGAAAAATTTCGCACCTAGAGATCTGCCTATTCTGCAGTATTTACCTGTCACTTTTCCAATGTGACACACATACCTTATCTGTTCCTATATAAGAATGGTGAGTCTATGAGACTTTTGGCATTTGTATTGTAATAATCTATCTTGTTACCATTGTGTCTCAAATAAGCGCTCACCCTGAGCTGACCATGTATATGTAGATTGATCTAGAGAATCGTGACTTCAAATTCGAAATTTTTTGCTGTCGGCCGGCAAGCGAAACTCATTACTCACATACTTTGATACGAGCACCATATGGGAAACAAATTGATGGTCGTAATAATGTAAACAGTTGAGTCAGTTTCACCCACGCGCTTCTACCGCGGGCTTGGGCAGGACGTTGCTCTATCGGTGTATAATTATGTAATCGACTTCACTTTCTTTTAAAATTAACGAATACAAGAAAACTAGGACGTGTAGCAGTGGCTTGAAGTCCTATAACTAGAACTATCAGCTTCTTTAGGGATATTCCAATCTCTATCATGCAGGTTAGGGCTTTTTTCTAAAGAAGAATCGCTATTAATACGCAGGACTAAGTTTTCTCTTCCTCTTCTCTTCACATTTTATAGGATACCTATATTTATCAATCTCATCACAAGAATCTTAGGTATAAATAAGTAATAGTTAAAAAAAACTAAAAACACGCTTTTTATATAAAGGGTTACAAACAAACATACAAACATACAAATTGAAAAATGGCATAATTATATCAAATTAGTGTATTGTCATCGGTCCTCGATAAATCTACAAAGTTTGAACGAAATCTGGCCGTTTAAAGTGGGTCAAAATCGCGCCCAAAGAAGTCGGTTACAAACATGTTACAAACAAATATACAGGTGAAGCTAATAAAAAGCGTATAAAAACTATATCTGCTGAATTTTTATTCCTGAAAATTATGGATTTAATAGAGACAACGTAGGCTTGCAATATTAAAGAAATTTTAGATCAGATTTAGATATTTTATGTCTTGAGTAAACACTGCATCTAAAATGTATGATTTTCAAGAATATAATTGCGTGTGTATTTAAATGTTTATACAGTTAATATTTTATGTGAGGACAGTGATTCACGCGTTCATAGCAATTTTGCAACGTAACTTATTAACATGCCTTAAGCCTTTTATATTCACACATTCTTGTGAATTGGTTTTGGCCAGAGACTATATTATTATGTGGGACAGATATTCCAGGCTTTTAGGTTGAGAAATAGTTGTATTATTTCAACTGTTTGCCAACGTATGCAGTTGTGTATATATTGAAGTAATTACTAGAGTATTTACACTGGCGGGTTCCTATTAACTTTATCCCCATCCATACAGGCTAAGGCCTCCGTCGTGACAAATCATTAGATAAAGGAACGGTTCTTCTCAAAAGGAAGCATCCTTTGGAGAAGAACGTTCCTTTATGATCTAATGATTTGTTTCGACTACATAATAAACCATCAAATCTAAAACTTTGCGCTGTGCATTTTTAATGTCTACTTTCAAGGCTCTTATCGGTCTTAATGAGATGCTATGGTCCTTAATTCTTCAGCCACGTCTATTCTTCTTCACTCTGCAGGTTTAACCAACTTACACAAGAATGCACTTTGGCACGAGGTCTCAATCAGTAATATGTTTACGTTGGCACAACGATATACAAGACCACATCACAAGATTAATATTAAAGGTGGCAGATCGGAACTTAAATTTATGATCACCCATTGTCTCCGTTGCGTCATCTGAAGCATTCAGTGACATCCGATCCTAAATTATTTTACAAAATCTTAAAAGCTCACATTGAATGAGACTTTTGTTTTTAATTTTTATACAATTTTAAAATGTTTCTATTGAGCCTTTTTTTATACAATTTTAAAATAGACTATTTCTGTCAACGTTAGTTTTTCATCCTATGTTTATTGTTTACCTTTACCACACCTTTGCTTTTCGGACGAGGCGTCGAAATCCGGTGCGATTTTTTGTCTTTGGGTTTTGCGGGTTTTTTTTTTGTGTCCCAGACGGGATCAGTTTAAACCGATTCTAAGATAAAATTAGAATTTAGAATTGATGCTGAAGTTTAAATCAGGATAATTTATTTGTAGTTTGCTTGCCTTTTGTATTTAGTCTAAAAACTTCAGTATTACAGCCTCGTTGCATAAAGGCTAGTTTTACGGGGTAATTTTATCCTTTTCTTTATTTTGTATTTAATGTTACTTTTGCCTCCTTTCACGTATTTATTTCATTGTTCCAAATGTGCAAGTATGAGGTTAGAGACATAGGCGCAAACCACTGCTCTGCTTGTGTTACGACCGCAGCCTCATGCAACCAGTCAATGAACCCTGGTCATGTTTGCTCGATTAACCAACATGTTTTTGAAAACTCCAACTGCCAAGTTTCAATTCTCTGATTAGGTTAGATTTAGTCCATTGAAAATAAAACTTAATTGAAATCATAAATAGAATCATCAATCAGTAATTGAAAACATATTTACTAATTCTAATTCAGAATTCGCTAGCGACTAGATCCGTTATCGCTTTTATTCAGCAGTCGAACATCTCGCAGTATAGGTACGTTGACTAATCACATTAAAGCGTTAACTAAGGCCTTTAAAAAAGCCTGTCAGAGCAACAAAGGGCCGCCAGGAGCGGGTGGAGTCGTATTTGAGTTGTGTGTTGACACTGGTGTTTCTCACCTGAACAATGCTCGTTTGCATTAATGTAAATTAGGTTAGGCCGCCTACGTTCAATTAGATGTACCCCAGTGTGTACATACCGCGGCCCGACTAATAGCATACACACAACAACTTCCACATGTACTTAAGAAACCAGATGCTTTACAGAAGTCTGAAAGAGTTCTACGCACATTCTTCTCGCTGGGTTTCTGAACAAGCAACAAGTTTGTACTTCTTGCTATAATATATTCTGTAGATGTTATTTGAGATGAAATGAGATAACCAGAATTTGATGTTACAGTCAAAAAAGTTGCTATCATCATCTAATTTATCGAAGTAAATAAATTCAGGTAAAACAGGAGAGTTAAGTTTTCACCAAGTATTGCCAAAAACAAAATCATGTTACTTAAACAGTATGAAATACCCCGAGACTATATTCAGCCTAACACAATGAGATAGGAGCACATGGTTCGGAGGAAATCTAACGCATAAAAATATACCAAGATCATTTCCAGAATTAATCCAAGGAGCACACAAGAACCCTCTAGAAATAACCAACAACAAAATATAATAGTCGATTGTTGCGAAGTATTCTAAAATAGTGGCGGATGTTGTCAAAGTGTGTGCGCTGGCGAGCGTCTGTCAGCGGGCCGGCTCATCGCGTAAACATGCCGAGGAACGATTTGCGTTTTTACGGGAATCCGCGCCCGTTCCCATAGTTTAGTGTAACTAGATATTGGAGATTGGAAATCTCGCAAATGTAGCAAGAATAGGTAAAGAGAAGGTTCAATTTGGTATATCACTGTTTTAAATTTTATTTTGCAGCACTCTTATTATAAGAGTGCTGCAAATAGAAACAAAAGATGCTACAGCGATAGTAGGTATAAGTCAAACAGGTGTAAATTCTAAAAAGGAAAATAACGTGAATCATAAAATGTGTAAGCCTAGTCTATTTATAAACGATATAAAGAACACGGGCGATAAATATTCACAAATAAAACCGATAGATTCACATAATAATACATTTAATTATGCTAAACATAAGATAGGACCATATAAATGATAATTAGCGTCGTTAAGACATAAGTGCTCGAAACATGCCAGTCAATAAAATAGCAGTCACGAAACAAAAACCGCAAGCAAAATGTCCCATTAACATTTCCTAACGTCACAAATCACACCAAAACGCAAGATCTATAACCGAAAAAAAGATCTATGCTGGGAATGATTTTTTTTAGTGCGCAGTCGCACGCGCGGCTCGATTGAGGCTGTGTGGTCCTCGCTAGCCACTTTGTAAATAGCGCGGTTTACCTTTTTCAACTTTTGTGTTTTGTTACCTTTTGTGCTGTTATACGACCAATATTACCATAGCTATTTAGGCGCGTCGGATAAATAAATACGTCATTTATCACGATAACTGATGCGCACGTCCCGTCGGCCCAATGGGGTGAAGATTTGATCTTTAGCCTCCACGATTTGTAATGTTGCCATTGTTTTATTATCGAGCAAAAAATATTGATACGCGAGTGCCTACCATAAATAGTTTATTATTTATTACCGACGTTTTATATTCGTATTGGTATAAGTTTTCCTTATTCTATGCTTTCTCAGAAATTAAGTATTTCAGCTTCCAAGTTCAAACCCTAAACTGCCATTGAATATTTTTCAATGCTCTGAATCTAAAAATAGGTAGTATGTAGTACAAGATAATTATTTTAAAGTTAAAAGTTAAAGTCAAAACAATTTTAAAGTAAACGCGACGAGCATAAACCTCGTCGGCAATAAAAAAATCGTCATGGAAGTCGAACAAAAATCAAAGCACAATAAATTCACTCAAACCGCAGGCATCTTTCACAATATTTGTATCGGGGTGACAAAAAGGGCCGAAAGGGCGGCCCTTCGTTGAATGAAGGGAAGGTAAATAAATATAAATAAAGGTTAGGGCGGCGCGGGGTCCGGGGCTCCGCGGGGCGCCTGCGCGGGCGCATCGCAACATAAAATGCCCACATACCTTTTAATGAGAATATTTTATATTATTTTTCGAACCGACAATGCCGTAACGGCACCTTAATGTTTCTTTTATGTGGCTTTGTAAACACATGACGTATTGTTTGGAATTCGATTGGTTTCACCGACGACACTATAGCGCATTTATGAAATACATAAAAGTAGGGCGGGCAAAAAAATGGTTTCGATAACCATAAACAATTTTCCGGTGTAGAATTCCATTACAGGCTCATTGTTGTTGTTACACGTCGTTAAACTGGCCCAATGAGAAACGTAAAGTGGCGGACCCGCAGTACCCCGGCCAATTACAGGTTAGAACTGCGCGCACTTTTATTGGGCGTAAGCCTTAAGTGCCAATCGACACGGTGAGAACGCTCGTGATTTTTACTGCCTTAAAATATTACTAGCGTGAAAGTCATCTATTAAACTGGATGCAATTATCTCTTTGATGTTAGGTTTAATGTATTATGATATTTTGGATGTTCGTGATTGATCGACAATGTTACGAGGCTGGCGACTTTATTATCATTATCAGCATTGCAATAATCTTCATCTTAACAAATAACTATCTTCCAGGGATATTTTGAATATTTATATTTTTCTTAACGTCAAAACCCTTTAGATTATTATCACTGAAATAACTGCGCACTTAAAAATCTGTCTATTATTATTTGCACACTCATCCATCTACACATATAAATAAAATACATCTTATACGTAACAAAACGGTCCTTAAAGATTCTGATCAAAGCATGAAAGTACTTTCGTAGTATCGAGTACTTTCATCGGAGCTGTTAATAATTTCGCAAGTATCCATCAATTTGATGTAATAGATTTGTTTGAGGAAGTGTGGTTTATCTCGCACCAGTAAAGGCGATTAAATTAAACCCTTTCATATCCATTTGTTGTTGCGGCCCATTTTACCCACGCCGCCGGATCGGAGAGTATTTACGTTAACGCCTGTAAACGGTTAATGGCTTTTTATAAATACTTGAGGAAAATTATATGGGTTATTACGACATTTTCCTCCCTCTTTGATGATTTAAATATGATGCAATGATGTAAAGCACCCAATTTTATTGGGACTGAGTTCATACTATAGAAAATCCAATTATTTGCTATTCTAGTATTTTGAAATAAGGAGGTAAGGTAACGTAAGGTACAAATAATAGGATAACTGTCAACGATTGGGTAGTTTGCGCCTCCCACTGACCTCCATTAAACAAGTACGCTGGACTGATGATACCCACAGACTAATAAGAGATACTACGTAATGATACCCCTTTGAAATGACAGCTATTTCTTGTGCCTATTTGAAGCGGAATCAGCGCCCCCATTTATATTGGGGCTGAGAACTAAATCTGACGTAAAAATGACGTTTGAAAATCGCCATATTGGCGCTGATAGCAGTAGTGAGAGTACTTGGAACTAATACTAGTGATGACAACTGTTGTTATTGGTTGTGGTTACGTCAAATTTAGTTCTCTACCCCCAAAGTGGGGGTGCTGATTCCGCTTCAAATAGGCACAAAAAGTAGGTGGGTATCATCGATCCAGCGTACTTGTATAATAGAGATCAGTGGCGCCTCCTAAACTTGCATCGCTAAAATTCTAAAACCAACAGCTTTTAAAATTTTATAACATATCTAACCAAGTGAAACATGAATTTTCTACTCATTTCAAATTCTATTACAGAAATGAGACGTTACCTTGACTCTTCAAACGGAATTCTGACGCGAGTGAGATAAAAAATGGGAACACATGGGCCCCGTAAGATTATGTAAATATATTATTAAGTAATATTGCTCGTCAAATAGCGGCTAATCCCAGTGCCCGTGCCCCAGCATTGACTGTGGTTTGACAGATAAGAGGAGATAAGAGACAAATATTTGCGGGCATGAAACAGCAAACAAACCTACTTTTAATTGTTTCACCGTATATGGACAACTGTTTTTAGACTTGTGGCAGTCGAAGGATTTGTGAAATTCGATTTTAACAAAAAGATCCAAAATTTGTGTAAAATTTCTGTAAAAGAAAATCGCAGATTATGAAAACAAAAATTTTCGTGTAGTAAAAGAAAATCGCAGAAGATGAAAAAACAAAAATGTTTTTGTGGAATTACAATCTCTGATGCACAGACAATGGTATCAACTATCAACAACAAGTGATATGACACTAGTAATTAGTATGAGTTCATTTTAAATTAGATTGGATACCACTTATAAAAGGGAAATCCCTGTAATGAGTATTGAGTATACATAGGCATGCTATTTCATTGGCCTTAACTCAAGTCTTTAAAAGTCATGTTGAGATTTTTTTATAATATTAGTGTTTAAACCTACAGTTTTCTAGCCCTTTGTTACTAGAACTGGTAATATGTTTTTACGTAATTTTTTGGACCGTAAGTTATAATTCTTTAGCTTTTAAATTTTTGGTGAGTTGATTTTTGGAAGTATTGACTATTGAGGTGCCTTAGCTCATGATGATGAGAGAACTTTCCATTTATGCAAACTGGACGTTCACACGTTGTATTGACATACAAGTGTCAGCACACACTATACACTACACACTAGAGACACAGTATAAATATTATACAGTAAAGTAGCTAAGCCGTGTCCTTAAAAATAATCTCGTTAGGGTTCCGTAGCCGAAATGGCAAAAAACGGAACCCTTATAGATTCGTCATGTCTGTCTGTCTGTCTGTCTGTCTGTCTGTCTGTCCGTCCGTATGTCACAGCCACTTTTCTCCGCAACTATTAGAGCTATACTATTGAAACTTGGTAAGTAGATGTAGTCTGTGAACTGATACAAATTTTATATCCTTTCATAACACTTTATTATTATTATTTAGCTTCTTCCAGCTATCTAAAATCACGCTAATGTGTGTGCCTGTTTCAAGCGGTCAGATATGAAGATGGTCTACTGTTTATAACATATATATTGTGGTACACACTACACAGGAGATGCAAATCGGTAATTTATCGCTTAAGCGAGTATAAACACAAACATAAGTTCAAAGACCTATTGAACAGTATTTGAACAAGTGGCTTAGGGGGTTTTACACGTGTCGACTTTTACTAAGAATAGTCGCTTCAAGTCTCCTCAACAGACTGATTATTTTCAGATCAATTAACAGATTTACAAATTATTGCAACTTAAGTCATTGAAAAACAAAAAATGCAACTTATGCTTAAAGATATTAAGGTCTATACCTACGTAGTACGTACCAGAACGTACCTAGGCTTTGGACCATGCCTCAAGAGACATAGTAGCAGCCATTTTTATAAGCAAATTTAATAAAGGTTATTTCGTTATTAAAAATTCTATCTAGACAAATATGTACCTATTATATAATCTTGTGATAAAATTCCAAGCAGCTTGTGATGTAACTAAAAACTACAATATTTACTTTTATACTAATGAAAATATTATGATTAATGGAAATTTTTGGTTTACTTAAGAGCGCAAATAATTTGATCAATAAAATTTAAATAATCAACTAATATGTATTATGTAGCTAGCCAAATAATTAATTAATCCGTAGCTACCTCGCCATTTAAATAAATATTCTGTATAAAGGTTAATACAAATGGTAAACACGGTGTTATGATAGGTCGTTAAAGATCTTTATTACATTTTACAGCGCCGTAAACCAACCGTAGAATTTTAGGATTAATTTGATTATGGTCAATTATTCACCAAACGATCGGCTCGTTTTTTCTTCGCTAATAAGCTAAAAGCGTCTAATTTGGCCGGCGGTCTCTTTGCCGAGTCCCGCGTATAAAACTCGTTCAAACAATCGATAATTAGGTGACCTTAGATTTATATTGCGCTAATTTATAGGGGCAGTAAATTATCACGGAATATCGCGCATTTGTACCGTTTACGAGGGCCGGCGCGGGCGCAGGCAGATGCCAGTAAAAGCTCATTGTAATTCGAGCCTCGAATACCGAATTGAATAATGCTGACCTATCCCGCGGCCGCCTCCGCCGTAAATCACGGAGATATTTATGTCGCCTCTCGCCCCGCGTCCCGCGCCGCCATGTTAAAAACCTACATAAAACTGTAATTCCTAATGGAATTGAAAGTCTGCGATGCGGTCTGAAAACTATTATACTGCGGTCGCCGCGACTAACGCTCGAAGGGTTTAGAAATAAAAACACACATAAAATGCTACGCTCGCTCTGGTTCGGTGCGTTTTGTCATCGGAACGGAGTAACATATTGAGGCCGCATTGCAGCGTTGCGACGACGCGCGTCAAAACACTGCAAGATGGTGAGAGCTAAGTACGTTATTCATACTCCCACTTCATCTTCTGTCCGTCATTCCAAAAGTCAAAATACGCATCAGTGTATACGACATCATAAAACATCGCGCGTCGGAACTCAGAACGTTACCGCTGCGGCAACTCAACGCGAAGAGGTTTGGTGTAACGCTGCGCATGCGGCTAATTTAAACGCTAATCCATGTCCTTCCTTCGTATTTATTATTTTGTTTCGGAACATTCGAATTATTTCAATTTAAATATTCAAACGAACGTTCGGGAGCAATTGTATAAATACTGACGACGACAGGTTTATCTTAAACGCACACGGAGACGCATAAACTTCACTTATGTTTCTTATTCATGAGAAATAAATAATACTACGAGGAGATACCGATTCCCGATAAAAAGTGGGACCGAGTTAAATGGGAGGCACGGTAGAAAGAAAGTAATGGAGGCGCACGGAACCGGTTCGGATTTTTACGAATGCAAGGTTGAGACGGCGGCTATGTGCGGTACATAGCCGGCAGATTCGCGTCGGCCGCCGGTACATAGCCAGCATAGACGTATTCTACACGCATGCTTATTTATCAGGTTTCACTGAAAATACCTGAAAGAGGTTTTACTATTATCTTTTATTAACGTGGGAACAAGTCTTTGAGACTAATATGTTATTTTTATATTTTTTATTATATATTCTATTTTATTCGTCTTACTTTTTAACTTGGTTGTGCAGGCTTAAGAAACTGAAAAACTACTTTGCTTGGTTAATTAAGTCTGTTATAGGACTGCAACATTCTTATATTTCTTCTTATATGTTCAACTTGCTTTCCGGTATAGGGTTTTCAACCATCCGGGACAAGTAAAGCCATATTTGACGGACAAACACTTAATCTTTCTAAAATCTTATGCAATTATTTGTGAATTGCAGAACAAATAACGTATCCTCGCAGACTATTTCGAGGAGTTAGCGAGGAAACTGGATTTCGTCGAAAAGCCATAATTGCTTTTAAGGTGAGGTGCGAACCTTGTATCCGAATATTCGAATCGAGTAAACGATTTTAATCGATTGCAGACGTATTAATTCGCAAACCGAAGGAGGCATGTCTATAAGTTTATGTTTGAACTTTGATGTTACTTTTGAAGATTTTTTTTCTAAAAGATTTATATTCAAGGTTGAAACAACTCGATCCACATGGTGATATTTGTGTTTTAGCAAGTTACTTTATTAGCATTTTAAACTTCTAGATTAAATCCGTTGCACACTAGTCCTGAAAATATGCTACGAAAAATGCTACTGAAAATGCAACAACAGCTTACGTGCTTTTTAACCGACTTCTTTAGTCTGTTCTGCCGGCCTAGCATACGCCAACAAGATATCTCTCTCTACATGTTTCTCGATGTTTGATAGTTTGTATCTTCATCTCTATTGACCCTAGCATGACAAACATTTTTTCTCGCGTAGATTTGTCATCGAAATAACACATTTTTATAGAGTTTTATCGAGATAATGTCGAGATTTTGACATTATGAGACGAGTAGTTTTTAATTATCTCGAGAGTGAGATATCTCGTTGGCGTATGCTAGGCAGGCTGGTCTTAAGAACTGCTGATGTCAAAAATTATGGAATTTTACAAATTATGCTACGGAAAAGTACTGCCACAATAGACATAACTGCTGAAAACGCGCTACTCAAGATGCTCCTGAAGCACAACAAAAAACGCGGAATGCATTTTTTTTCTATTCTTATCTTAAGAATTGCTCATTATCAACTTTATTAATTCCTAGGAGTAGTTTTTGTACAAATAGGAATGCGCATATTACCTATGGTAAGTGATCTTAAACGTAAATGGTATTTGCCTACCAGAGTTTTCAACAGCCTTCATGTATGCACTAGGTGTGAAACTGTACACATTTAACTTGTAGATAAATAACCAAAGGACATTAAATACTTAACATAAGACCACTAATGTATTATGTAAGATAAGATGTATATTGTACGAGTTCCATACTTAGTAACGATGTGTTAGGTTAGGTTATAGTTATTCAATGATTTACTGAAAATAATTATTATTACTTATAAAACCTACTATAAAACAGTAAAATTGTGAGTCTAAAATTTTTTTAAAAGACTAGAAAACTTAGCTTTATCTAAGCTTAACTTACAAAATTAGTTGAACACAAAATGAAATTTGAAAAAAATGTTCCTTGAAATAATATTGTAATGAATGGAATTACGTACTTACAAAAAATAGTAGGTACCTAGGTACAACTTTAAAATCACGACTGAAAAATTAACAATTTAATAAAAAGCACAAACTGTAGCTTGCCCTATAAACATTACAAGCTCACATTTTCAGCTATTTTTCATGGATTTTCCGGCTAGGCTGTAACCGAGCTTAGGTATATCCCTAGTTTTTCTTTTTAAGTTGTTTAACAATAAAATATTATATATACTTACCTTATTACTAATTAGTAATTAAATATATATGATAGGTACCATTATAGTGTCTAATTATTTAATTATATAATATGATATCTTTTGAAGTGAAAAACTTATTGCAGTGAGAATTTTGCAAACAAGGCAAGTTTGTTTGCCATCTTACTCCATATTTGCCATCCCATTAGAGCGAGGTCATCTATGTTGACTCGAACTCAAATACTTGATTTGGCTAACATTGGTTATTGGCTAGACGTATCAGTTCTAACTTCTAACGTTGAAAATTTAAGGTACCTAAGTAATTATAGTTTGGCACCAAAAATTGCCAGTTTTGAAAGAATATTTTTATACTTTCCTCTAATTATTGAAAACAATGCGATGAAAATCATAATAAGAAATTTTGATAATGTTTAATTAAATGTTTTTTTCGAATGATTTCATTTTATAAAGAGTAGATAAAATGCCATAAAAATGTTACGTTAATCTTCTCAGGTCTTAAATACCTGGTACTTTAGTCTTTTGATATCTACTTTAATAAAAGCAATATTAAAATACTAAAAGTTATATAAGTAATTAAATTACTTAAATGCTAATATTATATATTATAAGAAATTCATTATATGATATTATTTTATAAGTTGAAGCCTACGCTATCCATTCTCCGTCGGCAGATCAAACGGCGCTCATTAAACCGATGATTTTAACTTAAGTATATTTATTCTATAACTATTTTAAGTCATTTTAAGTCACTTAGAATGCCTAGTAAGTAATATAAATTTATAGTTATAAATAAATATATTTTTAAAGATTTTTATTATTTTCGGTAGGAAAATTAGGTAACTAAGTTGCTACATTGTTCTCTGTTATAACTTATAAGTTTATAAGGAATTGTATAGAAATAACTTTTGTTTTTCACCGACTTCAAAAAAAGAAAGTTATCAATTCGACGCGTATGTATGTAATATTTCCAGAACTGCCCAACTTTCCTATATTATTATGTTAGTCTGTATCAGCGTCTGAACAAATGTGCCAAATCACAAAAGTGTATGTATGTATGTAGATATGTATGTATATATTATGTATGTATGTTTTTATGTTTGTGTTCGCATATCTCTAGAACTACCATTTCGATTTCAACAGTGCCGTAAATAGCCTTTTTTGCACCCTGTGCGAGCTTCTATAACTGCACCCTTGTTTTTTAACCAACTTCCAAAAAGGAGGAGGTTATTTATGTTCAGCTTTGGATATATTCTTACTACATTAGGAAATATATCTGGGGCGCAGCGGGAACTTATCGGGAGCAAACCGAAAACATAAGTGTCTGCCTGGTCTGGCCATTCTTGCGCCCCCCGAGAGTCTACGCAAAGTGTCTGGGCACCGGTGGCACCGCCGTATTTACGGCACTTCAAGTAATTGAATTTCAATAATTTTTTGTTGTACCTACTAGGTATTTTTCAACTTAGGGAATAGTGCAAGTTTCATCAAAATCGGTTCAGTAGTTTTGGAGATACGGAGCTCTATTTCCCAATTATTACATGCAATTTTGAAGTCGGTTTTATTTAACTTTTTAAAATACAATTATATTTTGATGGTAATTACTTTTACTACGAATGGTATGTAACCATTGTAAGGTCTCGAACAGAAGTTGCAGGGTGCTGTACGCGTGCTGTCCATCAAAAAAAATATTGAAAATATCAATCATACTCTCGAGACTCGACTTGAGAGAGAATTGACGTCACGGCCACAGCCACCTCAGCCTTCGACCATGATTCCATAGTGCCTCAACTCAACAACAATTGTACTACATTTCGTGAGCAAACATTGAAAACATTATCAGCACAAACAAACATCAAATTCCAAGGACCGTCACGCGCGACACCAACATTCCGTAAAACGATTTATACGCTCAACGTCCGACCACGCTAATTATGCAATCCCGAAAAAACAAAATACGACCCCCGTAAAGCGTATTCGCTCCGACCCGGCCGGGACGACAATTTCTCGAAAGTACGTAAAAATTTAAAGGGATCCATCATTCACACATTAGTCACAGCCCGTTCGGTGCGCCCAGCATGATCGCGGCACAATCGCGACACCCGCTACGAGGCTACCGTCCCGCCCGCGACCCGGCCCATTGTTCTCCGTGCTTACACCGCCCGCGCCCTAAACTGTTTCCCAAACACCGGACACTTCAGCGCCCATTGTCTCCCGGCTCTCCGGCCGCTGTCACTCACCTGCGTCATCAGGCGGTCGGCGCCGGTGCCCTCGTCGTCCTTGAAGTCTATGTCGGGGTTGTAGTTGGGCACCAGGTCCCTGAACTTGTCGTCGTCCCTGGTGATGCGGCCCTCGGGCGGGCCGCTCGCGGACTTGGCGTTCTCCCCGATGTTGGGGTCGTGCTGGTTGAACACTAGGGGCGTGATGCGGTGCGGGCCGTGGCGGCGCGTGAAGCCGCGGCCCGGGCCGCAGGCGGCCGCCGCCCCCAACCACAGTAGCACCAGGCCGAGCCTCATCTCGGGGACATCACTGCGCGCACTCCGCACTCGCACGACCACCGCGCGCCGTGTTCGCTGCGACACTGGCTCGCGGCCCGATGCATCCCTCGTCCAGCCCCCTGGCCTTTTGTATCCGACATGAATGAAGTGGCCGAGCCTATCATTGTTTCCCGAAAATGCTTACAAGAAATTTATTGCGCTTTTAACTTTTTATGACGCGCCTTTCCGGAGTGATGCACTCATCCTGCTCGGTAGTTGATCTGCCACAAAAAACGCTCTGAAAGCCTGAAAATTGCGCGATTCAGTCCCCATTCGACGCGGCCATCCATTTCATTCGCTGATGTGACTTTATTTAACCACTATTACATTTGAAACATAAACTATCTCGTATTCAGCTTCCTGAAATTCACACAAAAAAAACAATTATGTGTCAGCGAAAATAAAATTTTAAGCGGCACAAAGTCAAATTTTTCAGTTATATCCAAATTATTATTTAATATTTTTACCAATGAATAGCCTCCCCTACTATCAAATAGACAATTGATGCTAGAAGTGGGTTTTCCCTTTGACCCGGATCCCAAAATACTCACTATCGTAAGGTTTTTCAGGACTTGTGGAAAATCCGCACATTCAGCGCTGTCGGTCACGCTTACATAGGAAATTTTGTTTTGCTAAAAGAAAAAAAATGTTTGTTCAGAAAAACCCGTCGAAAATTTCAGCGCGTCGTCACTCGTCACTCGTCGCTGAATCAATAAATATGTAAACAGTGTGGACTGTGGACATTTTAACTTTTATGTGTTTATGTAATTGTAATAATATGTAATACTTATTTTTAATAGTCTGGAAAAAATGTTTTTAAGTATTTAAATTAATCATTATTATTAAAGTCCAAATTAAGGTAACTGACCAATCTACGCTACGTCAAGTACCTACTTTTGTTTACTTTCGGTTAAAAATAATTATACATTCTAACTTTTTATAATTATCTTGTATTAAATACAAACCAATGTCCACCAATCATAGTGTCATGTTTCTAGGACATTCCAGAGCAACCTATGATTGGTCATTTTTCAAACCATGTCACAATAGCAAAGGTGGTGAATTTGCTCAAAAAAGGTAACTGGGCATAATCTGACCCGGTTTTCGAAATATTTCCTACAGATATAAAATTACTTGTAGATTATTGAGTCCTAGCCTACATTTCATTCTGTGTGGTTTTTTTTTTTTAAACCGTGGGAGAGTTCTAAAATCAACTATGATTCAAAATATGTGCTTAACATCGTTACAGAAGGCGTTTGTTATTTTATTGTAATCAATAAAATAACAAACGCCTTCTAACAATGTACGGCCAGGGACTAGCATTAGCTGTCTCTTTCGCACGATTTTTTTTTTTTTTTTTTTTAGATGACACTATCGTGCCTACAGATATTGATTTTGTTGAATAAAAACTATATTAATTCTACACATTTGTTTTATTTGAAAATACATCAGTCTATCACTGTATTGGTAAGAAGGAATTAGTTTTTATATTTTAGTTGCCCAACAGACTTGTATTGTTAGAGCCAGCAGATGAACACGATGAGTTTAGTTGCTCATAGACCAATTCTTCTGTGTGATTAAGACACCCATTCAATACAATTAGTCGAAAAATGTGTTATCACTAGAGGATATCACTTATATTTTATTTTCAATTTTTGGGCAGATTCCCATCTTCCACATTGATGCGACATATATTTTCGTAAACTAGGGATGTGTATCTAAACATCCAAACTAATTTTGTTTCTGTAGGCCGTGGGTAAAATTTCCATACTAAGGTGCCCAGTGACCTTTGCAGTCTAGAATCTAGTCACGAGTTTTGGCTCGACCTGAAAAGGTAAATTGCGGTTTTGATGCTAATATAAACTGCATTTAGCCGCTTCTTTATGAATATGCATGTCTGGGTTACCCAGGTAGGTGCTAAAACAGGATAATATTATGACCAGTATATGCTAGGCAAAAACTTATCACAAGATAGTTTGATGCTAATGGTCTTTGCACGTGATTTCCCTGATTTTGAAGATTGGCCGATTCCCCTGAATCAACACATATGAAATGAAATGAAATAATATATTTATTATAGTCCAAAAGACACGATGAAACTTTTCCTCTTCATTAAATTGCTACTTATACCCTATTACAGTAACCTTTAAAGTTAGTTTTTCCTATAAGAATGAAAGCACATGTAAAAGCCTCCATAGATAATTAATATAGCTCTTACCTAAAAAGAGCT
The DNA here is from genome assembly GCA_905404155.3 of Plebejus argus. Classification (NCBI taxonomy): domain Eukaryota; kingdom Metazoa; phylum Arthropoda; class Insecta; order Lepidoptera; family Lycaenidae; genus Plebejus; species Plebejus argus. The sequence continues at coordinate 16,205,780 of FR989931.1, read as the reverse complement.
ATCCATTAAGTTGTAGTATTTTTGGATATTACAACTTAATATATATTTCTCTTATTATTATATTATCTATATAATAATAATAGACTTATGATATAAAAAGCAACTAAAAACATTTTCCTACAGAAATCCAGAATAAGATACTAGAGACCAATTATATTTCCAATGGAGGGTGAAGGCTTAATTTTAACGACCATCAATATAATTATTCATTGTTCAGCGGAGATCACTTACCATCAGGTTATCCATCTAGCAGTCCCTTTCTCATTTAGACTAACTTACATCTCAAGACTTACCGCTTGGACCCTCAGTTACTATTGCAAGAGTCAACTAGTTTAAGCTTACTGGATTAACGGTGGCGACATGACTAATATTTCTACCTGGAGATAAATATTTAACACCCGATCGGAAGTGATTAGCAGACAATGCGTGTGAAAACAGAACACCTAGACTGATAACTTCATTGATTGTTTAAACCTAATGACCATTGTACAAAACAAAAGGTGTTTAAGCCAACGAATGACTAATGCGTGAAAATTGTCTGGCTTGATATTAGAGGTAATAATGTTAGGGTATATAAAACAATAGCTGTAACAATTTAAACAGCAATTGAAGAGCAGTTAGCATTTTTACGCAGAAGCAGAACAGAATTTGCGTTGCCAATAATGAATATACTTATTTCAACAGCTCTTGCTTCAAGACGTCTACAATAAGATATACTCTTTTTAACCATCATTTTACATAAAGATTTTTGGAAACTTATTTGAATTTTTTTTAATGTTATTTAATCAGGGCGAGCGAATTGAGCCCTAGTAGGTATAGGTAATATGCCACAGCCTGAACATTTTGGGGACACTTTACGGAAAAACTATCACGCGATATGTGCTTTAACATAGTGATTTTTATTCAAGTCAGTAAAAGTGTGACGACGCGAGCCCTCACAAAACTCGGATTTTAGCTAGTCAATTTAGCAAGGGTTAACTTGCTTTAATAAAATTTGGTATGGATATAATTTGAGTCCGGGGAAAGGACAAAGGGTACTTTTTATCTTAGAAAACGAACGGTTCCCGCGCGATAAACGAATTTTGGCGCACCGGAGTTGCGGGCGTCATCTAGTATAAATTATAATAATTATTTAAACTAGTGCCTCTACGCCAGACTATTACAATAGGAAGTATCAAATATAGAAAAATAAGCCTTGAATCAAATAAGTAAACACGACCATGGAGCTATTTGGCCTATTTATTATAATCCCACCATAAATCCGATGACACAACGAGATAAGGAAACAATGAAATGCAAATAGAACCTAATAACATCCGTTCCATTGTCAGAAGGGCGCCAGGTTTGCTAGGGAAACGAAACTTGTGGAATTCTTGGCCTCCTCACATTATTTACTTACCTTCGACAACATGTGCAAACCACAGTCATTGCCATTGGCTGAAAAGCTACCTCCAGGCTATTTCAAACAGCCATATTGGCCACAATATTATGCGTAGAGGGCCAAAAGGATGTAACCGTTGAAAATCATAACTATTGATGATCATAGGACTATGATCATCAATAGTTATGATTTTCAGCCTGAACCTGAAGTAGCTTTTAAGCCAATATGACTTCATATTAGCTTAAAAGCTACTTCGGGTATAAGCGATCCTGGATTTATAAACAGGCAGTATAGACCGCTGCCTAGGGCAGCCTATAGGGGCGGGCGGGCGGCGGCAGCGTCCTAGGGGGGCGGCAGCGTCCTAGGGGGGCGGCAGATTTCGAAAATGGATCGGCAGAAATAAAGTGGCCTACTTTATTTCTGCCGTTCCCATTCCCATTTATCTTAATTAGTAATTAAAAATGTAAATCCGGCATCGGGTATTAGCGGTAACTTTTCAGGCAACTAGAGATAGGTAAGTAGTAAATACCTAAAGGCTGGCAAAAGAGCTTACCTACTCTATAGCGCATAACCGGAGTACTATTATTTATTCTGTGGCATAACTACATTATTTAGAATCTTTTTATGCTATTTGCTGAAAGAAATCATAGACAACGCAACAATGCGTAGAAAATACGTCATCTTCTTTGTATTCCAAAAACGTAGCTGCTGAAAATCTTGTATATTTCAGATTTCAGTTCTCTACGCCTGTCGCGTCGGCTGGCTCCGGCGCGAGCGGCTTGACGTCCGGCAAGCTGGCCCAAGGGAGATAGTCAGCGCAATTATTGGCACTCCTAACATATCCTTGTAGGGCCCAAATATGGAAATCAAGGGTTTGTGATTAGAATGATTGCCGTCACGCCCAGTATCGCGGGCCGCGGCTTCTCGGCAGAATGGAGCGTACGAGACGCAAAGGAGATAGGGCGCTCAGTTCTGCTATTAGCACATATTTAACACAGTATCTGCTTGAGTAGTGCTTAGTTTTTCAGTCAAATTTTCAGGACTATATTCTTTTACTCCAGGAACAACAGCTTCTGTGGAGTCAAGTAAATTTTTCAGCCGAGGAATAAAAGCTTCCGTGGCATCTATTAGTAGCATCAAATACGTAAGCCGATCACCAATATTATGTCAAACTTAACAAAGCAAACCGTGAGAGTGTCGCGGCGGCACCTCGAGCAAACATTATTCGGTGAGGTGTCAGCTAATGGAAGTGCTCGGCCAATATACCCACTGTAGTGTTTTAAACTATTTACTTTACCATAAAGCTCTTTACATGCTTGTTCACAACCGAAAAACGCACGACACTTTGGTTCTGATTGCCTTTTTAACCGACTTCAAAAAAAGGAGGTTATCAATAATTCGACGCGTATGTATGTAATATTTCCAGAACTGCCCAGTTTTTGTATATGTTAATCTATAAAAGCTTCCGAACAAATGTGCTAAATTTCAAAAGTGTATGTATGTATGTATGTATGTATGTATGTTTTTATGTTTGTTCACGCATATCTCCGGAAGTACAAGTCCAATTTAAGTGATTCTTTTTTGTTGCACTAGGTATTGTTCAACTTAGGGAACAATGCAAGTTTCATCAAAATCGGTTCAGTAGTTTTGGAGATAGGAAGTTTCAATTCTCAATTACGTATAATTTTGAAGTCGGTTTTATCTTTTTAAAATACAGTTATTTGTCTAGAGTTTGTATATTACGATGTGCATAGACATATTAAATATGACGATGTGCGTTTACTTTATCGGCTACTGAAAACTAGCAGAATCTACCGAATCCCTAACATTTTGTTAAAACAATTGAAATATTTAATACTCCAGAAATATTTTCAGCTCTTTAATCTCTACTACCACAATATCTATCATAATATAATATTATAGTAACTATTATTTCTAAAACTATCAAACAAAAAGCATTCTTTGTTTGATGTATAACGTTAAAACAGAATCAATTTTGGGAGGAACAAAATTCACCGGTAGTATAAAAATAAAATATGCAAAACCTGCATCGGAATTTGAACAATTTTGCGGAGCGTTTGAAGGGTCGCGGGTCGCGGCTGAGAATTTTATGCCAAGTCCTCCAAAATTAGATGAGGCAAGGTATAAAATGTGCACTCAACGTGTTACGAAATAATAATAAAAACTGGTCTTTAATTAACTAGTTACTAGAGTCTTGTACTAAAATCTAAATACTTAATGCAAAATAAAAAATAATAATCATTGTCAATACAAGAAAATCCAAAACTTTATTCAAGAGTAAGGTTAATTATAGATTTTGAGAAGCTCACAAATTACCCGTATCGTACATAAGGTGTAAAGAAGTAAAACCAGTTCTGCTCATGCGTTGGTCCCTAATTGACAAATTGGAATCCCATTAAAATAAAATTCAAGTTCCTAACTGAAGGCGCTGGCGCAGAGGTTTAATATTATGTTGACGGAGCCGATCTCAGCCGACGATTGCCGAGCGCGCACGAGCGCCGTTCCCGCGGCAGAATAAAAAGTCGGCAGCATTCGAAGCGCGTGCCTCTACGTGTGTGGTCCACTGCGGAGGTCTCGTTCGCCTTTGATTTATTGAAATCTGATTTTCGCACTTTGCTTTCGGATTTTGCTTCTTTTTTAATAACGTAATATCGTTTCATTTAATTAATTTGGTAGCACGTTAATTCAATTTTTGATGTTTAGTGATTTTTTTATTTCTTCGTTACTCTTGGTAGTTAGTGTGTTTCTTTGAATGAAATCGTGTCGCTAGCAGTGTTTAGTAAAATGTCTGGGTACAGGGGTGAAAGATCGTACTTGCTCGTATCAATGTCACGTTTCTCAGTCTTCCAAGACTCGGCGATCATTTTTAGTGGTTCCAGACATTGTAAGTTTTGTTTTATACGCAATAATTCAATGTTACATTGATTTTCTACCTCCAGGAGCTTTAACTTAAATGCTTTAGCGAGCATTTGTTTGCGAATGGCATTCTTTTTTACATTTTGAGCGACATTTAATGTCCTTTGGTAGGATTGTAATTGTTTTTCATATTCTTTTAACTCTTGGTCAGAACAAAGTTTGCTCTCTACAGTAGTTGTGAAGAAGTTTGTTGGATACGATAGATCATCTAAAATGTCTTTAGTTGTTCCTTCTTCATACGTTTCACTTTTAAATTCAATCGTCTTATTGTGACATTCTTGTAAATTGTTTCTTTCATTATCTACTTTTAGAGAATCCAGAATACTTCCATATTCAGTGATCCTACACTTTACATCAGCTAGTCCATCAGCATCTAGACTGATATTAGCATTTCTTGAATTAGTAACCTCATTATTGTTATTGATTTCATAAAAATCGTTGTGCTGCCTCGCACACAATTCACACTGTTTTTTACTTAAAAAAATAGCATTATTTTTATCACCAAATTCTTCTACCATAATTTGCTCCTTTATAATATTTTTGGTAATGACTTTCTCTTCGTCATTTTTGAAACCAACTTCGTCAACTAATACTATTTTATCTCCAGATCCACACGATATTCTGTTCATTTTAGCTTTGTCACGATTTAGAGCCCTTTTATTACAAAACGATGTGAATACGAAATCCTATATGTAACCTAATTTGCAATTTAAACAAAAAGTGAAAATGTTCAAAATGAAATCAAAATTTTGACAACTTTTTTCTCTAAAAAACAAAGGGGTGTTTTTCGACTAGCCGGCCCGGCACCGGCACCGGCGCGGCACTGAGGCTTCGCTTTTTATTTCCACTTGCCGGTTTACGCCGGCGGCCGGTGAGTGCGAGTCTCTCTCCCTCCACTCCGCACTATCCTCCGCGCACACACGCACACATAGGTAGGCAACAATTACAATTCACACATGCAGATTTGTCAGCCCGGCACCGGGAGGGTGGGCTTGCTTTGACCGGCGGGGGGAGTCGGGACCCATCGCCGGGCCGCTGCCGGGCTGGTGCCGGCGCCGCGCCGGTAAGTGAAAAAGCGAGCCATACATTTTCATACATTTTTGCCTCCCCGGCACCGGGCCTAGTCGAAAAACGCCCATACAATTATTATGCAACTATTGGTTCGAGGTTTCTAAGGTTTTTTGACAGGAGTTTATCATTTCACTAGCGTTGTTGGTTGGTTAATTTTTTGACGCTAGCCAATCAAAAGTTATAGTAAAATAAAATTAACGACCTCTGTGGCTCAATTTTGGTTGAGTGTGTGGCAGCTCAAGCCGGGGTCATTTCGAATTGCGATAATTGACCCGTGTGTCAATAACTCCTAGCTAAGTTAGAAAATGGAACTTTGACATGCTGTTATAAGATCTTGTGTTAACCTAAATAATTGAAACAATCCATTCAGATGAAAAAAAAAATACAAACAAAAAAGAGGAGAGGAGCTTTGCTGCCGCCCGCCGATGAGACAGTAAATCGCCGGGCGAACTGATTTACTGTCTCATCCGCCAGTCGCCACACGACAATGCATTATATTGCATCTCGCTCTATTACAGTTTAGCAGCGTCGGGCGAACCTGTCTCATCCAGTCAGAGACCACTGGATGCACTGCAGGGCTATTATGACCGTTTACGAAAAGTGCACGATTCCAGGCAGTTCAGTTTTCGATCTACAACTGCCTTGTTCTTTATTTGTATTATAACCTCATATTCTTCTGGCTGAATTTGAACCCAGTTTGGTTGTTTATGAATGGATTTGATACGTCAGACGAGCATGTAGGCACAGTATAGCAATATCCCTACAGTAGTGAAACGAATGTACTTGCGCAGAGCAACGGAGGGGTATCCGCGGGGAAGCGGGCGGCGCGGGCCCGCGCCGTCAAACTCGCGGAGTTTGTACGAATTCGCGCGCAGGTGTGACGTTGGCGCGTTGTCTACGAATTTTGTGTTGTAAAACGATAATTACTTATCTTATAAACAATGGGATATAATAAGTGTTCAGTGTACAGAATATGTAAATCTGATTCAAAAAACAAAAAGGATTTAAATTGTCATAAAATATAATATCGACTCACAGTTCATACTAATATTGTGTTGGCCTTGGTGGAATTTATTTGCAATTTGCATCTCTGTTTTATTGTTTACGTTGTAAGAAGTGTAACAAGGAGAGAAACATTAAAGAATAAAAATAAAAAAAACTGTCAAATACCCTGTTACATACTAATTAGTACCTACCTAGCTAGGTACACAGGGCCACACATCAAGTGTAACATTATGACATTTGGACCGCCCTTACCGCGCACGTAATAAGAGCGAGTTTTGAAGTGCTTCTGTTACACCTGACGTGTGGCCTACCGTACCTACCAATTATTATAATATGATTAATTATTGTTGGATATTTTATATATCCGAATGCGTCTTCATTATTTTAATCCTTCGATCGTGGATTCTTGGAAATCTATTGTTATTCTATTGTATCTTGCTCACCGGTGAGCTTAAGGGGCTTGATAGGTTAATAAAATTTTTAAATCCATACTAATTAGTAATTACTAATATTATAAATGCGAAAGTGTGTCTGTCTGTCTGTCTGTCTGTTACCTCTTCACGCCCAAACCGCTGGACCGATTTTGCTGAAATTTGTCATGGAGATACTTTGAGTCCCGGGAAAGGACAAAGGATACTTTTTGTCCTGGAAAAATGTACGGTTCCCGTGCGATTAACGAGTTTTGGCACAACGGAGTTGCGCGCATCATCTAGTAAAGAACTCAAATCATCTAAAAATAAAGTTTCACGTAAATATCTGGCAGTACGACATAATATGTAAATATAACATGCTGATTAATTACAAGCACAGTATTTTATTTTTATTTTATTTCCCGTTTCGTGGCAAGTGGCAACCCTGGCATATCTGCTTGGTACTTACACCGGTGGCGGCATCGTGCGACATCAAAGGCGTTTCGTTACTGTAGGGATATTATATTGCTATACTGTGATGTAGGTGACATTAGGAAACGTCAAAATTCAAACTTGACATAACGACATTATGTTTTTTTTAAGAAACGCACATAATATAAAGGGCATAGCCAATGATGATGATATTTATGGGATATATTTCTTTACTTTATAATTACATCAAATATTAAAGTATAATGATATATTATTAAATAAATAGATTGTTTATTTGCAAAGGCACACGGCAAATGTAAATATTTTAAATGTTGCAACACTGTCTTTTTATAATATATTATAGGTAGGTAAACGGAAAAATTGTAACTCAAGTTGTAAAAGATTTTGATTTTTTTATCATAATTAATAATTAATCTTATAATACACAACGAATATATTCTTCTATTATTAATTATCATTTATACAAATTGATGATTCGTTGCACTACTAATGCTGTAATGTAGTGTTCCCCACTGTAAGTATTTATGGCTGCAATTTAATTTAAACTCTCAAATTATTTGAAATTTGTATTGCAACACTGATTCTCAATAATTTGTGAATTATAACAATTGGCAAAAGTATTTTAATGTTTATTTATTAATTATAATATAAAGTATGATTTAGTACACTATATTAATAATATTACGGCATATTAGTACAAACTACAAACTTTAGAGCTCTCTTTAGTTCTCTGACATTAGCAACTTACCGAGTCGACCTATATACTCTAATCTGTGGAGTCGACCATTATAAAAAAGAAGAAGAAGTAGAGAAAATAAAAATGGGTAAAATTTGAACAAAATATATTATGTAGTTGATATGTTGTAAGAAATTGATAAACTTTATCCTTATACCTACGTTAAATAACCTTAAAAAGTCTGGAATGCATCAAACTTGTGTATTACATGCATTACTGCAATACAACAATAAAGTTTACTTTCAAGTAAGTTGAACTTGAACTACGTTTTTTTGTGCTTTCAAATAGGTATTATTGTAACTGATAGTAACATAAAAAGGCAATTTATAAGTTTTTTAATCCCTTATTCATGCCTTGTAAGGCATTTTATATAATTGGTACCTACTGTGTGCGCTAGTCGCTAAACCAAATATTTTTTAGGTTAATGGATTGCTCGAGAAGAAAACAATAAATTGCAAGTGGGATGATGATGACAAAGTCCTAAAAGGAAAATAATATATTCACTCAAAAGCTTAAACTAGAAGAAATTTAATAAAAACTTGTTTTTAAATGTTTTATCATTTATTTTCTCATTCAAATACACTTAATACCTACATATACATAATATAACATATTCATACACAGTTTTCATCATGACTGTATTTGTCTTATCACCTTATTATCAACCTAGTATCAGATAGTAAAGTGTTAAACCTCTTTTATATTCTTATAAAAATATTTATACAGCGGAAATCTTAAACAAGGTTTCTGCCTTATCACTTGAAATCAAAGAAGTTGAATAAAACATCCATTGTGTAAATATTTGATTATTATTGATGAAAGATAAAAACAATATTATTGTGGGAATAATGCGTGGAGGCCCAAAGGAAGATCTTCCGACCGAGCGAGGTGGTATGCTCGGTCAGGCCGGAGCCCACGTGATACATTTCAGCTGTCGTATATATACTGACGGGCTCAGAAAACTTCGATAGCGCGATGCAGGAATGTTGGGTGAATGTGGGTACCGCCACATCACTCCCCCCCCGATCACGTCGGGGTCACCAATGTGGGAATAATGCGTGGAGGCCCAAAGGAAGATCTTCCGACCGAGCGAGGTGGTATGCTCGGTCAGGCCGGAGCCCACGTGATACATTTCAGCTGTCGTATATATACTGACGGGCTCAGAAAACTTCGATAGCGCGATGCAGGAATGTTAGGCGAATGCCACATCATAATTTCAGACTTTATTTGCCAAACCAATTAGTAATACACAATTACAAACTCTGCCTTTAAACTATAGGAAATTTGGATCTCTCAGACAGAGAGTGGTCACACGGTCAAGTGTTCAAGCGATCAGTTTTGTGATCTTTGTGTTGTATTACGTTAAATAGAGATACACGGGGGGCATTCTGAACACGTCAGAATTTCTCCTGTGTGACTGACCGCTTAAATGCAGAACGCTTGAACATGTGACCACTCTCTGTCTGATCGATCCCTAAGAATTAAAACATAATATAAATTTGTTACTTAACAATATATTATTATCTTGTAACTTGTAAGTTTTGAAGTATTTTAATATATTATATAAAATAAATATTATTGTTATTGAGGTACAAAACTATCTATATACTTATAACAATATTATTATGGTAATAATAATATAAGTTCCTATGATAATATTATGTTTTATGAACAAGTATATGTTAGTTATGCAATTTTAGTAAAGTCTTTTTTGAAAAGTAATTTTATGTAGGTTTTATTTTTATTTTTGAGTAAAATTTAGTGACTGTTACACTTTTTATAGGTAATACCTCTTTTTATAATATCCCTTTGAATAATACCCTTAGGCCCACTTGCGCCAATCTGGGTTAAAGTTAACTCTGAGTTAACTCAGAGTAACATCATGTCATATTTGTCACTCACCAATTCAGTGATAGACATGACATGATGTTTAACTCAGAGTTAACTTTAACCCAGATTGGCGCAAGTGGGCCTTAAACAGTCAGTCAAGTTATAAATGAAAAAGTGCATAATATGAGAATTTAGCTAATTTGGATTTAATATTTTCAATTTAACTTTTCTAATTTAGGTGTGTTTCAATGTTTATCCGGAGCATGTTATACATGAATCTAAAGTTTCAATGGTACGAGAACACAATCTCAAAATGCTTGTTATTGAGAAAGTAAGTAATGTGCCTTTGAATTTACCTCTTTGGTGCAATGTTTATCATGCACATGTACCAAAATACTTTTCAGATTGACAAGGAAATAGTTTTGTGTAATAACACAAAAACTATAGATTGCACTATGGGTTTTTGGTGAAAGTTCATATTTCACAGCAATTAACACAATACTTGTGTTTCCTTATGACTTGTATGCGTTCCTTGTGTACTAAACCAATGCAGTCTTAGTTCATCACACAAATACAAAACTTATTGTTGACATAACCTATATTGTATTTAAATAATACCTATATAGGTTATTACACCTCACGTTATTATGACACCTCACGGCTCACTAACACTAAATGGATTACTAAGGTCTCTAAGGCGTCTTTACTAAACTTAATATGTATCGCTTTGTGACTGATTATCCTGAGAATATAATCGTTTTCCCGAACACTTCCATTCTCAATGAATACTTCGAATATTTAGTTTACACTAATTACTATTTTACTATACTAAATATTCTATGCACTAAAATAACTCATTAAGTAACTAACAAACTAAATAGCAATATAACTTAGCACTAAAGAAGTATGTAATATTGATAAATAAAATTACTAAAACGTAAACCATTCATTAAAAGCTAATATTGTTTGGCGTTTATTGAATTGCTGTTTTTGACGTTTGAGCAAGCCAGCTTATGTCAGTTAGTGTTGTCATAATACGAAATTACTACTCGGTTATCAATGGAGAAGTATGTTTTGTGTCACGTGACCGCTCGCTGGCTGGAAAATAGAGGTCATAGTACCAAATTACCAGCCAGTCAATTTAAGCCCGTTTAATAAATGGATATAAGAGCTCATAATAACCCCACTGATCTCTATTAAACAAGTACGCTGGATAGCTGATAGTTGATACCCTTTGAAATGACAGCTATTTCTTGTGCGGGTTGTGCCTATTTGAAGCGGAATCAGCGCCCCCATTATTCGGGTAGAGAACTAAATCTGACGTAAAAATGACGTTTGAAAGCCGCCATATTGGCGCTGATAGCAGTAGTGAGAGTACTTGGAACAAATACTAGTGATGACAACTGTTGTTATTGGTTGTGGTTACGTCAAATTTAGTTCTCTACCCGAATAATGGGGGCGCTGATTCCGCTTCAAATAGGCACAAAAAGCAGGTGTGTATCAGCTATCCAGCGTACTTGTATAATAGAGATCAGTGCATCCAGTGGTCTCATCCACCACACGACAATGCGTTATATTGCATCTTGCTCTATTATGTTCCGGCCGCATCTGCGTCTATCGTCCGAAGCTTCGTGCTACGAGACGATATTATTGGACGATACACGCAGATCGTCCAATAGCTTATAGATCGTCCAATAGGTTTTAGCGCGAAGCACCACGCATATGCGGCCGCGGCATTAAGCGCACCACACACGGTGAAGATACTATAATATTTTATCTTAAGATGCCCAAATATAAAATATTATAGTATCTTAAGGTATCACACACGGTTAAGTTACGATAATAAATATATCTGCTTGAATCATTCTAGCAAAGGCTTGGCTAGGGTTCACACGTACCCCCCGATGGTTGCTCGCCTTGTCGTGGCGGTGGGGCTCTAGTAACCGCGGCTTGGACAACCGCGATGAAGCGAAGAGGCAACCAGGGCCGGCCGGTGTCGCCGCCTGGCCCGAGGAGGGCGCTCCCAGCGGACTGGAGGAGTCCGCTGCGGATGCGCACTGAGGTGGGGCCGCAGAGGAAGAGGCAAGTAGGTATTACGGTGCGCCGCTTGCCCTATCCTCTGCGGCCGAGGACGGATCGCGGGGGGGAGAGGCATTGTGGTAGGTTGCCGCTTTCCCTACCCCACCTGCGAGCTGGCCGTTCCGTTTGAACGGCATTGATGGGGCCGCAGAGGAAGAGGCAAGTAGGTATTGCGGTGCGCCGCTTGCCCTATCCTCTGCGGCCGAGGTGTGGTCGGTGGCAGAGCCACAGACCTGATCTGCCACATGGCCTCCAAGTGGCAGACTCGGGGGGCGTCTGCTACAGCCCTGGTGGGGGCCGAGGAGGAGGGCGCACGTGTTGTGCGCCCATCGTGGAGTCTTCGAACCGCTGGCGGGGTCGCGGATGTGTGCGTCATTCCTGTGGCCCCGTCAAAAGGCGGTGTGACGGAAGATGGGGGGGGTTTAGTGGGTATACCGTGGTCTCATTAGCTACGGGAGTCCCACATCACCGCTCGGGTCGCCCCCTGCGCCTGGGTGGTATGCGTAATGCATTTCCCCCTCCGGGAAAAAAAAGGGTTCACACGTATATTTCTACATTTAATCTACATACATGGTGATCTAATAATTATGAACAATACGGTCTTACTCTTAGATTTATTAGATAGCTCATCTGATGATGATTCTGACTTTGAAAATGACTTGAAAATTTCTGCCGCACATGTAGGTGCACCCGCATGTAGGTACAAATTACAATACAATGATTTTTTTTATGAAATAAGAGTGCAAACGGGCCACCTGATGGAAAGTAACTTCCGTCGCCCATGGACACTCGCAGCATCAGAGAGCTGCAGGTACGTTGCCGTCCTTTTAAGAGGGGATATAGGCTAGGGGAGGGTAGGGAAGGGAATAGGGTAGGGGATTGGGCCTCCGGTAAACTCACTCACTCGGCGAAACACAGCGCAAGCGCTGTTTCACGCCGGTTTTCTGTGAGCCCGTGGTATTTCTCCGGTCGAGCCGGCCCATTCATGCTAAAGCATGGCTCTCCCACGTTTTGAATGAGCGAGAGGAGACAAACACGCCTCGCACCCCGCAAACCACGTGGTCTTTCAACATTCCTGCACCCTGCATGCGTTCTACACCGAAAACAAAACAACCTGTATAAGCATTACGATATATTATTGTATCATAAGATAGTATATTACGATATATTTCGTATATTAAGATATCATCTTAAGATATCTTAACATATCGCTCGATATCTTAAGATATCTTAACATTGAAATATATATTATCTTCGCCGTTTGTGATAGTTCATATAAATTTTAAGGCGAGCGATATTTTATCTTAACATGAAATATTATAGTATCTTCGCCGTGTGTGATGTCCTTTACAGTTTCGCAGCGTCGGTAGACTAGAGGCGGTGATGAAGGACGTTGGACATGGTAAAATTTGAGATGTTTCAGTTTCATTGTAAATAGCGCTCACTGCCAGTCACTGCAAGATTTTTCCCGCCTTTTACTTGACACTAGCAATGACTACATAGCCAACAGCACTATACAATTTAAAAATTATAATGTCATTTGTCATTGTCAATATGACTAACTGTCAGTGTCAATGAATGTCAAATTTGCCGCGATAAATTTTCTGTTCGTTTTCATTTATTTCAAACAACTAAAATTACCTATAGCAAGCAAAATACAGAAACATAAATAAATCAAAATGGGTTTATTAGAATTGTGTGAAAAATATTTCGATACGCCAAATTTGTATGAAGTGCTCCAAATTTCAGAAAGCGCTAATGACAAAGAAGGTATTGTAATTTTTTGCAAATCCTTTTTAGAAGCACTTTTCCTTACGGATTGTTTCTCTAATTTCTATTTTGATATTCCGTTTCAGTTAAAAAGGCATACCACAAGCTATCTCTTAAAGTTCACCCAGATAGAGTAAATGAGGACGAAAAACTAGAGGCAACTGAAAAGTTCAAGGTACTAGGAAGTGTCCATGCAATTCTTAGTGATAAAGAAAAGAGAGCGCTTTACGATGAAACTAAAATGGTCGATGATGATGATTACAATGTTGTACAAGACAAAGATTGGACTATTTATTGGAGGCTATTGTTTAAAAAAATAACAGATGAAGATATCAGAGCTTATGAAAAGGAATACATAGGTAAGATCTTGATGAAGATTAAATTATTTTAGTTGGTAGAAAATGCTCTTATCCATACTTCCATACTAATATTATAAACACAAAAGTGTGTCTGTCTGTTACCTCTTCATGCCCTAATTGCTGAACCAATTTTGCTGAAACTTAGTATGGAGATATTTTAAGTCCGAAGAAAGAACATAGGATACTTTTTATCCTGGGAAAATGTATTGTTCCCGGGTGATAAACGACTTTTGGTGCAACAGAGTAGAGGGCAACTTCTAATTAGAAAATAATTATATATGTTTTCCTTGTTCTATTTCCTTTTTAAAATATTATTGTCTTTCTTTCTACTAAGGGTCTGAAGAAGAGAGGAAAGATTTAAAAAAAGCCTATTTAGCTGGAAAAGGAGATATGGACATCATCGTTGATAGAGTACAGTTTGCCAGATCTGAACAGGAACCAAGATTGAGAGGCATCCTAACTGTAAGTTTTGTTACAAGTTTTTATTTACTTGTTCTAGCCTCTGATTTACTCATGCATGCCCAATTTCTGTTATTTAGTGAGAGTACATCTTTTTGATACCATTATTGTTTATTTGCATATTATTATCCCAATCATGGGAATTACAGACACAATAGATTTTCAATTGTTACTTGGCCGCTTGGGAGTTGTTGGGTTAACTTACATCCAACAATTATGTGAAAGTGAAAAAAAAAAAACTAACTAGCTCAGAAAGCAGCTACACTAATCAAAATCTTTTTTGTGGTTCAAACACATTATTCAAGTTGACTCAATATAACAAATTTTATGTTTAGGAATAGGAATTTTTGTGGCTGGAACACAGCTATTACATCTTTTTAAGCTAAAAAGAATGTTGTAGTACATAATACACAAATTTTTGTTGCACATCTTTATATTTGTATTGATAAATAGTTGTTACAGCAAATCACATTTAAAATGTACAACTTGGTCGAGTTAACTGTGCACCTCATTCTGTTACGTCATTATGGCGGTACCGTTTGCATAAATTCCAGTGGGGTGCACAGTTAACTCGGCTGAGTTGTAACTTATAATGTTGTACACATAATATTCTCATAAATTACCATCATTCAACATCATAATTTTATCTACAAAAATGTATGTAGTAAATATTATAACATCAAGTATGCAAGTTTTTAACGAACACCAATATAATTTTTGCTATTTTGTTTGAATAATTTGATTTAATCAAAACATTTAAGTACAATTTATGGAATATAATATTATTTTAGGAAATGATAGAACAGGGTGAGATTCCTGCTTACAAAATATTTACACATGAACCAGCCAGGAAAAGACAGAAAAGACATGCCAAAGAGAATAGAGAGGCTAAAGAAGCAGAGGAAATACAAAAATCAATGGGCTTAAATTCAGGTTGGCACAATTTTATTTTTGCCTCATTTATAAACAGTAAAAGAGATATTATTTTTATTTAATTTGTCTTTTATTTTCAGAGTCAAACAGCTTGGAACTGATGATTAAAGAAAGGCAGGAGTCCAGAGCTAAACAAATGGATTCCTTAATTGACAGTCTTGCTGAAAAGTATGGTGGAAAATCAAAGGCAACAAAACGGAAGGCAACAAAGGAGGCTGGCACGAAAAATAAGAGGAAGAAGTAAAACATTTTAATCTCTTTCTTCGTAGGCTACTTCCATGATGGTATCTTTAAATACCGGTCCCTGGTCAACATACACCTGGCATCTTGCTACAATGTTAGTGTCAAGCACAGTTGATGCTGCCAGCTTTTTGACGACGTCGAATTTAGCTTCTTTTTCTTCTTTTGAGAATCCTCCAGGGCGATCTAAGAGATATTCTATGAAACCTGTAAATAATAACAGCTAAGCTTTGCGTTTGCGTTGAATATAAAAAATCTTACAATTTTCAATCCATTTATGTAGTTTGCATAATATTATTTGTATGACATGAATGGGCGTTTTTCCACTAGCCGGCCTTGGAAGATTGTTACCCCGGCGACGGCGCCGGCGCCGACGCCTTGCCGGCTAATGGAAAAACGCCCAATACTGTTTTACATTGAGAGTGTAAAATAATACTTATTGTGTGTAAAACCTGAAAATAATGTAAAAGAAAACAAAAAATAAAGTATTACCTGCAGCACTAGCAATCATTTCTTGCCCCCAATTATGTTGGCAAATAGCATCAAGTAGAGCAAAGCCCGAAAGTTTGATGTCGGAAAAGGGATTTTTGCATAACTCAAATAGATATTCTATTGATTCATTCTGTTGTTTCAAACATCTGAACCATTCTCGCGTCATTAACGTGATCCTGTGGTCAACATTTTCTGTTCTTTTATTTGGGTCTCTATCAATAGCGATGAGACTTGATAAGCAATGTGTTGCTCGGACCTTCACTAATGAAGAACTGTTTCTGATATACTTGCACACTCTGTTAACAGCCACTTGGAATGAGCTCCCTGAAAATACAAACTGCAATGCTTATTCATTTTTACACGAACGTAATAGCTAATAAGTCCACACCACAGCGACGATTGAACAATGATGTGACGCGACACAGCACACACTTTTGAAAAAGGAATGTATTACACGAAAAAGGCGCATTAGGGTCAGTTCACATTGCAATGATGTATAATGCTATAAATTTTAATAATCGGCCAAGTTCGAGTCGGACTCGCGCACGAAGGGTTCCGTACCGTTATAGAGCAAAAATAGGTAAAAAAATTATTTTTGAATCATGAATAGGGTCCCGTTTTCACGCTTTGGGTACGGAACCCTAAAAAGTAAAGTATAGTGAACTAAGTTTGCGTAGTGCGAGTTTTATTCGATCATACTCATCGAGAACGTTAACGCGAATTTGTATGGGATCAAAGCGGTATCCACGTAAGCCAGTAGGTGGCGCTGCTTTGATCCCATACAAATTCGCGTATGATCGAATAAAACTCGCACTACATCCCCAGTTTTCTTTAACTCATTTAAAATTGCATCGCATCGGAATGCCGCGCCACGTTACAAAATTGACTGACCCTTAGATGTGCTACTATATCAAACATGTTTCAGCTTCTTGGTTTAAAAAACTATTATAATGTAAGCACCAACCTAAAGCAGCCAAAGACATCTTCCCTTCATGTGTAGCTCCAATAAATCCAAGTGTATCAAGAGCAATAAGAAGAATGACTTGTTCATTTGATTCTATGGCATTGAACAATAGATCCGTAAGTATGGGGTACTTCTCAAGTACATCCTTGGGATAGTGGTATGCAATAGACCCAAAGAACCTCATGTAACCTGAAATAAAGTATTTGGATAAAACAGCACAGCGGAAAACACTGGTGGCTAATGGCTTTTATTTTATTTAAACCAGCCTCGTAATCATTTCAACTATTATACTATGCAAATGAAATATCAATGGCAAGTTTAATTAAATAGATATATTTTATGGCAACTGCGAAAAATGCCAGTAACGAAATGCATTCGTGAGTAACGTTTCGTTACTCGGTAGTCGGTACATTAATATGGCGTACCCATTACTCGGTACCGAATAACGACGTCACGAATGGAAATAAAATATGACGTCTTCTACGTCCTATGATTGGTCTATAGTTTTAGTTAAACTACGCGTGAAATTTGAAAATAAAAATTTTCAATGCATATATTTTAAGATAAGTACTTAGATTACTTACTCAACTTAGCTATTTAATAAAAATTTGGTTTTTTGTACGGTAGTTGTTTAGCACCATAGAAGTTGATACACTTTTCAAAAATTTGTGTATTCTGAATATTTCTGAATCCTGCTTGTGGTATAACACATTTATAATTTATTATCATAATAATATTATGACGCTCCATTACAAAATAAACGCAACTTTCAAAAAAGGTTGGTGGGCCCTATTCTATAAATAATCCTTCAATATCCAGAAACAAAGGCTACGAGATTAATATAGGTAAAATACGAAGATAGTTTGATTCTGGGCAAAACTTTCTTAAAGCTTAATTGAAGGAGTTATCATTGATTTTAAAATGACACACATCCGTGCCTTACGCCACACGCAAAAGAAAGTGATGGCACTGAAACGTGCCATCCGCAACGAATCAGTTAGCACAACACGACCAATTTACACAGGTCCAACATCTGCCTATGAATCATCTTCCCTGATCACTAACGGCGCAAGACCAAAATTTTATGTGGGCAAAACATATTTTGCGAGGCCCCTGATGGATGAAACAAGAAGACTGATTTTGTTGAAAGATTCTTTTGATACGGATAGCGCATTTTTATATGTAATAGAGTATTGAACTGGTTCTACCTGGAACAAGAAGGTTCTTCAAAGGGTTGCGTTCCAAATCTTCAATCAGTCCAACAATTTTCTGTATTGCCCCACATTCAACTAGATAGTTGATGCCATACGGCTTGATTGCCAATTGGGCTAGTAGCTCCAATATGTTTATCTGATACAGGAAGTCTTCCGTGTTCAATTCTGATATCATGTAGCTTATGTACTCATGTTCAACACATAACTGAAACAGCTCTGCAGACTTGGTTGATATGTTGATTATTACCTTAAAATGCGAGATCATTGTTTCTATGATTTGTTAAATAATAATAAGTCAGTTTATTGACTATCAATAAACTGACTTATTATTATTTACACATGTAACACATATTTACACATAAAAGTAAATAAAGTAAGTATTGTTTTAAGTTAAACATGGTTAAACTATCACTCAAATAAGGGATGTGGCCTTTTGAGTATTACTATAGTGCATAAGTGGTAAAGTTTATCAAAAATAACCTTTCCTATGTTGAAATACCGGCTTCCGGTATAAACACAGTTTAGCCGATTCAGTTGACATACCGGAAGCCGGTATGGGTAACACACCACAGAGGTGTGTTCTGTTATTCATTTATATATAACGTCATTGTATATCATCCTATCCTTTCTAACACGTTACAACTGCGAACGAAAAAACAGGCCGACTAGTGATGCCAAAACTCGCGCAGCTTTAGTGACAAAAATTTAAACACGAGTCATTCAAAAGTCCGCCATCGCATAAGCAGTTCTGTGTGACCATATTTAAGATCATGTGTTGTGTAAAAAATATGTATGGTGGCACTTGAATTTTGAGTTGTATTTTAAACCTAATGTGATAAATTGTAAATAAAATATTTTAATTACTTCCAAATGTTGTTGTAATTAAAATTATAACCGAAACTTATCTAGATATCACAGTACCTTATGTTGAAAGTTCTATGTTAGCTATAATTGGGTATTTATATAGAAATGGTTGAAAGTGAATAAAGATTATTCCATTTACAATAAGATTTATAACTTGAATTGACTTGATTCGTACTAGTTACGGAGAAAATCCAGTTACAGTAAAAGAAGTGGGGCGTCTGTTGACAGTCTGTTGACATACCGGCTTACGGTTTCAACAGATACAGAAAAGTGGCTATATGTCATTCAACATACGAAAGGATAATAAGTACCTCAATAAGGTTACATCTCAAACTAGCAGGGTAATCTAATCCAATTTTGATCTCTTCCAAAACTTTTGGGTAGGCTTCTGGCTCCAAATTGGATGTCACCATTATAGCTTTGTTTGCCAAACCTACATCCTTGTGGCAAACCAACTGTGCCACAGCCACAAACACGTCAATGAATTGAGGCACATGCAGAGTGTATACTGCCTCGGTTATGGATTTGTGGACCTGCAAGTAAAGAAAAATTTGTCAAGATTCTTATTTTAAATAAAATCGGCCAAGTGCGAGTCGAACTCGCGCACGAAGGGTTCCGTACCGTTATAGAGCAAAAATAGGCCAAAAATTGTGTTTTTTGTATGGGAGCCCCCTTTAAATTTTTATTTTATTTTATTATTATTCTTAAATATTAAAGTACACATATAACTAAGGATTTTGTGAAAAATTCAAGTACCTACCTGTTGCCATTTTTGATATAGAGCAAAAAAGGCCAAAAAAATAACGTTTGTTGTATGGGACCCCCCTTAAATATTCATTTTATTTTATTTCTAGTATTTGTTGTTATAGCGGCAACAGATATACATAATCTGTGAAAATATCAAATCTCTAGGTATTACCGTTCTTGAGTTACAGCCTGGTGACAGCAAAAAAGGCAAAAAAATCACGTTTATTGTATGGGAGCCCCCCTTAAATATTCATTTTATTTTATTTTTAGTATTTGTTGTTATAGCGGCAACAGATATACATAATCTGTGAAAATATCAAATCTCTAGCTATTACCGTTCTTGAGTTACAGCTTGGAGACAGATAGACAGACAGACGGACAGACAACGAAGTCTTAGTGATAGGGTCCCGTTTTTACCCTTTGGGTACGGAACCCTAAAAATAATGTAAAGATTATTGCTTTGTGGACCTGCATGTAAAGAAAATCTTGTTTCTTATTTAAAAAAAATTTACATAATATGACGTATCACAGTTTCCTTTTTTTTTAACACTTGATGTTTTAAAGAACTGTAGAATTCTATTTACCTCCATAACAGCGAGTTCCTGTACACACACTGCTTCATGACGCAACAGGTACATAAAATAAGTTGGATAGCTTTGAATAATATCTCCTCCATCAAACTTATCAAAACATTTCCTCAGTACTTCAGTTGTAAGATCGATAACGGCCCTACAACATTTATAACCACATATTTTCATGCATATGTTTTCTTGAAAAAATGCGCATAATTTTCATAAATATGATATACATACTTGTCATTAGTATCGAGGCAATATACCATGGTCGCTAATCCCAATTTCCTAATGATTTTGACCACATCGTCACCCGGTGTTGCTTCAAAGAATGATTTCAGATCGTTTAGTATGGGTATTTTCACTTCCGCGTCTTTTAAATTCGTAATTAAGCTTTTGTATTGATCAAAATTCTGATCATAGTTTTCGGATTGCATGTTTATAAACTTATAGTAGGTAGAAAGATATGGAAAATTATTAAAAAATACAGTAAATATACCCCAAAGTCTTTAACTTTGTTTTATTACTTTGAATACTGAATAATTTTATTTTTCTAAATCCGGCGTTTTTGTTTTGTGCAGTTTTGTATACCTATTTATCATCATTACGAATACGAAATACGAAATACGAATGACAAATTTTGACACTTGACAGCCGTAGGTATAGGGTTGCCACTTGCCATGTGTCGAATAACCATAGAGTGGCATAGAGCAAAATCGCAGAGAAGACAAGTATCCCTAAGTAGTCTGTGAGAGAAGATGAACGAAAACGCTTTTCTTGCAGCTGCCGTATAGTGCGTGCGTTATGCCTCCTCTAGATATCGGCGGATGCGTCGGCAGATGCATCGTCGAGTTTTAGCGCGACTAACACATTTGAAAATCCATTTTATATATCTAAGCTAATAACATTTATTTAATTTTGATTAGGGCGAGCATGGAAAAGCAGCTTGCATGTTACACAAGCAGGCGAGTTTTCTCCAGAGCTTGTCGTATTGGACCAAATCAAAGGCCTTAGACAGATCGAGAAATAGAGCATAAACTGGAGTGTCCCTGGCTGTATACCTAGTACTGAACATGTGGGTTGCATTGCACCGGATTACTTTGAGTGGGTTGCACCGGCTTACTTTAACTATAACTTTAACTTTAACCATAACAAAATGTGAAATGAACTGTCCAATCCCTAGCAAAATTCGCCATATTTGACGATAATCTTAACCTGAACTTTAACTAGGTACGCTTCATGGTGCAATTCACCCTTACAGTTCTTATTTTTTGCAACAGTCGTTTAACAGCTTACATCAGATGTATTACTGCAATGTTTTTACGCTAGATGGCAGCACTAATATTCTGATGAGTACAAAATGTCGGATTACGGTCAGATTATAAACTGTATGAGCTAGTAGAATAGCACCCTCTGGCTCTGCTCCGACCTTTGAGCAATATTCTGTGTTACAACGAAGGTTACAACTTACAGGATACGTAAGCATTGCTGATGCAAAACATAATTTCATGTAGCAAACGAAAAAAGTTGTAAAAGAATTAAGAAAATTAGGAAGAACGTGTATTTTGTATATATAAACTAAATAAAAGTAATAATTTTATGTAGTTTATTAAAAATACGATATACTAGTTTTTAGTTTGTAAATTGTTACACAATAATATTATTATGTTGTAATATAATATGTTGCGTTACGAGTAGGACTTTTTCGCTCGCCAATCCAAAAATTCATCCAAATCTGTTTCATTATCTGAATCATTATCATCATTTTCACTTGCCATTTCTACATCTTGAATTTTTTTCTTGGTTTCTTCTTTTTTGAGTTCTAAATCTAAAACTCTGGAAAAAATCCATATGGATAATTATTTACTGTTAAATTAAAAGTATACAAAAGAAAGAAAGCAGAAAAGAAATTAATAAAGGTTGTAAGTTTTAACGCATTAAGAGTGAGTTGCATCAATCTACTTTAACTATAACTGTAACTTTAACCATAACCATAACCTTAACTTTAACTACGCTTCTACTGCAATTCACCCTAATTTAATAAAATGTGTACCTGGACCAATTCCTAATTTGTTCATCAATTTCATCTATTTGTCTTTCAGCTGTAGCTTCTTCTTGTTCACCTGCAATAATTTCTGCAGAGGTGCTAGTTTCATTTTTGATTTCCTTTTGAAATTTCTCCCATTCTTCTTCTATTGGATCTTTGTACTCGATATTTCGAGCCTAAAAGAAATTTAAATGTTTTTGTTTATTGCCAAAACAATAATTAACTAAGAAATATACAAGGCTCCCGCCAAAACTCTGCTAAAATTTTCATTTAGTGCCGTTATTTATCTACTACCTACTTAGATATTGATTCGATTGACTCGATTTATTGACTGCATTATGTAGACTTTGACTTAGCCATGGAATTTAAACTATAAAGTTGAAAATGATGCTGAATTTTTGGTTTTTAGAGCTTTTTTAGGTTTAGCTAAAAGGGCTGCCGGCCGGAAACACCGAGTGTGAGCCAATGAGTGAGCTATGCCCATACAGGGCTTCAAATACCGATATTATTTCATAACGTTACTGCTTCAAGGGCATAGATAACGGTATGAAAATTTACCGATACTAGAAATAACGGTAAAAATTGACATTAATAACGGTAAATGTTATAACGGTAAATAGGATTTATAACGGTAAATATATGTCTTTGATAACGTTACCTTTTGTAAAATAAGTACTTAATTTAATCAGTCAGTTCAGTATGCAGTATGCACAAAATTAAACTAGAGTCTAGACGTGTCTGGTGACCAGTAGGTGTTTATTAAAAGAAAAATGACGTTATTAGACGTATCACGTATATATTAAGAATGACAGCTGTAGTTCACTACTCAGTATCTTTGTTCAAATATTATATTTACCGTTATTATTATAACGATATTTTTTCGTTATGTTACTAGATATCGTTAAAAATTCCGTTATCTGGCTACTATTATGAAAATAACGGTACGTAACGAAATATTTTCTGATATTCGATAACGTTATGAAGCCCTGTGTCCATATTTTGCAGTCCTGCACGGCGGACTGTCATGAATGGGCCCTTTTAGTTCGAAGTTAGCTATGGTTTTTTAGCCATTGCCATATTAAAAAAAGGTCCCTTACCTATCACTTTATTAGCTGTCGAGTGTCGCCTGTCATTATCAGCTGTTTGACAGCTCAGAAACGAGTACAGATTTTTAATTAGGTAGGTACATAAAACTTTGTAAAAACAACAATCGTAACGTATTTTTAGGGGAAAAATGAACATTTTGGAGAGGAAAACTATGTTAGCCTTAATCAAATCGTGTATTCCGCCGCTATCGGGTAGTAGCCACAAAGGTCAAGCCGGCAGAATAGGTATTGTCGGCGGCTCATTGGAATACACCGGTGCACCTTATTTTGCGGCAATAAGCGCACTTAAGGTAAATAAGTCTCGGGTTTGAATCGTAAATTTTTCCAGGAAGAATTATTTATCCTATGTCCAAAGTATCTCCACGCCAAATTTCAGAAAAATCGTTTCAGCGTAGTGGCTAGGGCGTGAAGAGGTAACAGATAGACACACTTTCACATTTATAATATTATTAGTTTGGATTTATATTATATTATGTTATAACTTGTAAGTTATAATTTATGAAACATTATGATGTAAAAAACTAAAATTGAACATAAAATCTAGTGTCCTTGTTTTAGGTTGGAGCAGATTTAGTCCATGTATTCTGTTCAGCATCGTCAGCCCCAATAATAAAGTCCTATAGCCCAGAACTGATTGTTCATCCTTTGCTTGATCACAAGGATGCAATAAGTGAGATTTCACCTTGGTTAGATAGATTACATGCTATTGTTATAGGCCCTGGTTTGGGAAGAGCTGACAAGACATTTGAAACAGTGTCACAACTTATTGGAATTATTAAGGATAAGAGAATACCTTTAGTCATTGATGCTGATGGTCTCTTTCTCATAACTCAACAGCCTGCACTGATCAAAGATTTTTCCTCTCCCGTCATTCTGACTCCGAATAAAATAGAATTCGAGAGGCTTATCCAAAACACAAATGGTATAGAAGACTTACACCAATCCAGTAAATACACCACAGTTTTGAAGAAGGGAGAGAGTGATGAAGTTTTAAGTCCAAATGCTTCTCTACAGTGGCAGTCAAGTGTTGGGGGATCGGCTCGAAGGTGCGGGGGCCAAGGAGATTTGCTCTCTGGTTCCCTCGCAGTATTTCTGTATTGGTGTTTAATGAATGCTAATAAAGTGCCCTTAGGCAAGGAAAGTGACAGCATACTTCATGCATCCTCATTTGCATGCTATGCTTCATCTGCTCTAGTAAGACTTTGCAATGAAAATGCATTTAAGTTGAAAGGCAGAAGTATGTTGGCAACTGATATGATAGAGCAGATACATAATGCTTTTAACCAGTTGTATGGTGAATAAAATACCTATTTACCTAATAAGTAAAATGTTGACTTTACAAGAATTTATACTTTGAAGTTAAAAGGATTAATGAATTTATATTATATTAATTACTTCAATCTTGCTTGCTACACCAGTAAACAACTTTATTTCTAACATGTCTTTTAAAGAAAAAGTAATGATTTCATATTTCATCTGTAAAATTACTATCTGAACCCAATTTAAACTAAACATAGAAATTTAGTTCAAACAGAGCAATGCTAATTATTATATTGTAAGCAAAGGTGTAAGTCAGTTTATTACCTCTTCACACTAAACAACAAAACAATAATTTAAACCCTCGATCACAGATTCTCGGAAATCTTTTGTCCTTCTTTTGTTATCGCGGTCGCATG
The DNA here is from genome assembly GCA_905404155.3 of Plebejus argus. Classification (NCBI taxonomy): domain Eukaryota; kingdom Metazoa; phylum Arthropoda; class Insecta; order Lepidoptera; family Lycaenidae; genus Plebejus; species Plebejus argus. The sequence continues at coordinate 16,180,435 of FR989931.1, read as the reverse complement.
TGACCGCTTGGGGCTTGAAAGGTTAATTATTATAGATAAGTTTGGCATGGAAAAACTTTAAATACTTCCCTGGGACTCGGATATTACATTTTAAGGTTAAGTTAGGAGTTAGGATTAAGAATCCCTGTTCTACTAAATTAAAATACCAATAAGCTCAAGTAACCTACCTTCGCGTCAAGAATTGGATCATCAAAAAATCCCTCAGGAATAGGTGCATTAATATCTTGCGCTTTAGAATCCTGCTCTTCTTGCGATGTACTAGATTTATTTTGAACATCATCACCTAACTTTCCTGAAAGCAGCATTGTTAATTATTTTTAGTTCATTCATAATAATTAATTTCAAAATAATGTATAATTACTCAATAACAAGTAAATTATCTTACATGGGAATTTATATGTAGCTTTCAATATAACTAGTAATAAAAATAAACATCATAACTAATTACCTTTGACTTTGCCTTCTTTACTCAGTACTGCATCCAGATTTACTCTTTTTATTTCCTCTTCGTGATATGAGTATATAGTTGGTGCATTATTCTTAGGTTTCGCTGCTACCACAGTTATTGGTGTACCAGAATTCTTCAAAATACCTTTTGGCTTTTTCTCCTGGGGTGCATCCCACAAAGGAGGTCCAGGCCTTTTGATTTTGCCCTCAGTGAAGTTATTTGTTAACTCCTTTAATCTCTTTGCTTTCTCAACATTTTCCCTATGTTGTTTACTGTTTAGATGGACTTGCCAAACATTCTCAGAACGTACTATAGATGTACATAGAATACACGTAAGTTGACCTAGGTTATTATACTTAGCAAGAGGATTATTTATTTTCTGGGGTTTTTTATCTTTGTTTTTTCGTTCCAGCATCAAACGTCGCATTTCTTCTTGAGTTTTTTTCTTCGCATTTTGCATATGCATGGACATTTTTGAAGTATATCAATAATTTTAAATTTTACGTAAAAATATATTGGTATAAATGATTATTATTCATGTAATAAATAATTTATCAGAATTTTCATAAACTGGCTAAATCCTAGAACACATTTACTCCTAGGGCTAAATTTTGACAACAAAAAAGGCCACAACACAGATTAGAGTATTAAGGCCGTCACAGACCTAGCTATAATATATATTAATATATTTATAGCTAGGCATAATTAATATATATTTTCTATATAATTTTCGCGTGACCACACACTTAGCTATAATATATATTTCTGGTCTCAGTGTGTTTAGTACGGTAAATTAAGGTATATTAATATATATTATAGCTAAGTCTGTGACGGCCTTTATAGGTAGAGGCCACAAGCTGTCCCAACTCCCAGTATATTATATAATATTATCCTTAATCTGTGTCACATATTAATATATGTAGCAAGCTAATCTGTGCTAATCTGTGTCCCAGGCTCAAGGCCATTGATTGAGGTAGGGTAGATTATTACCTCAATGGGGTAGCCGGTAGGTAATAATACTTCTGTGAGTGAAGGTATTTATATGATTTATCCCACATTTATCCCATCAATGTCCCATCCAATGAGGTTATATGATCTGTGATCCCATCCATAATAATCTGTGAGTGAAGCTAAATTAATCTGTGAGCTAAACTAAAAAATTGACAGCTTTTTGACATTCGATCATAGACAATATTATATTTTTTATTGTATTTCTAATGCCGCAGCCACATACGCGTAGTCATAGACTTATAATTGCATTATAGGTTTATGCGCGTAGTGCTTCGGCTTCGCACTATAAGGACGATCTGCGTGTACCTATCATCCAATCATAGACTTTTAATATACTGTCGTAGTATCGTCTCATTACGAATTACTCTTCAGACGATAGACGCAGGTGCAGCCGGGCCGTCAATACTCAATAGCATTGATATAAAATGCTTTATGTTAGTGAATGTTGGTTTCCCATTTAAAGTATGAAATACACGGTCGCCAACGGCGGCCGTCAACAGCAAAAAATAGTATGCGCGTTGCCAGCCCACTGATCTCTATACAAGTACACTGGATTGCTGATACAGACCTGCTTTTTGTGCCTATTTGAAGCGGAATCAGCGCCCCCATTATTCGGGTAGAGAACTAAATTTGACGAATAATGGGGGCGCTGATTCCGCTTCAAATAGGCACAAAAAAATAGCTGTCATTTCAAAGGCTATCAGCTATCCAGCGTACTTGTATAACTCCGGCGCCAGACACAGACAAATGTTTGAACACAGACTTTGTAGACTTTACTCACACATTTGAACACTTGTATGTTTTACCTGCCAGACATGTTTCACATACATTTTCACTTCACAGTTGTTGCAAGGACGACAAACAAGATAGACGACGGATTTGTGCACGTGATATAATTATTGATTAAACGAACTTACCTTACGTGAAGTTCAATCAAAATTATACGAGGGGTTTGTCCGAAGATATTAGTATTCCTTTTTACACTAAGTAGTACACTTCTAATTGTTACCACGTCATAGCACTATTTTAGAGCCAAGAAAAAAATAACAAGTTGTCTCTGGAATGCACTTTCCTCCATATTTTCCCGCCTCTTGTCTCTGATTTACCTTTCTTCCTGTCACCTGCAACTCTCTAGATCCTTCATTTAGTTCAGAGCCAAAAAATAAAATGACATAGCTCCAGTTACTTGGGTGTTATCTACTGAGAACCAGGGTGGGTGGGAGTTCCTACTAATATCTTCGGACAAACCCCTCGTATAATTTTGATTGAACTTCACGTAAGGTAAGTTCGTTTAATCAATAATTATACTTCGGGGGTTTGTCCTCGATATTAGTATTCCTTTTTACACTAAGTAGATGTTTAGAGAACAAACAAGATATGTCATTTTATTTATGCTATTTTTTTTTTTTTACACGTCATAATCAAAGAAAGAAAAATTTGTTACTCGTTAACATATTTTTTACCTAATCTGTCATAAATTATATAACAATATTATTTTAATCACCTTCAACAATACTTATTCGGTCTAATATAGAAACTAGCAAAGGTCGTGGAGTTGATTGTCCAACCCGTTGTTTGGCGAATAACATCTAAATACTCATCACATAAACGCCAATGAAGTAACGTGACGGGTACTATAACTAGAAAAATTAGACACAATTTCAACTCAATATCCCCAATCTCCATGCAATCTATCTACTCAAGGATTGGCTTGATACCCAGGATTATACGGTTTTCTAAATCGAAATTTAAAAACATTATAATTTCTGAAATTAGATAATATTTTGTTTACATAAGAAAATAAGATTTTGGCTGGACAGATTTGAAGATTTCTCTAGAAAATATGGTGAATGTAAAATTGGATTGCATTCTTTTAGGATTAGAATAATTATTAAATCAATTATTTTTATTAGAATCTCTTTCTCTTGTACATCTCTTTTAAAGTTCATAATAAGATGAAATATCATTAGGCTCATCATTAGGATGTAACGACCTTAAATAATTCAAAATTATATATAATAACATCTCATAATATATCTCCAAATAAGCCAGAGCTTTTGATAGTAAACTAATTAATATAATACAATTTATTGTATATTTTTTTTTGACATATTTGTACTCATAGACTTAATATTTTTTTATTTTATTTATTCGTATAATATATAAAATAGATACATATTTAATCTGTCATATCACGTGATCGCAAACAGCCATCACAGGATGTTACGTCACGATCTCCAAAACATTGTGTGTGACAGTGACATTTCGATGTCAAACCCATACAAGGATTTTTGTTGTTTGAAGGCATGGAGGACCGTGACGCCATAGCGCGTTACATTCTATTTTGTAAGTTAAATTATCTGATAACGACGCTACATTTAAAATCACTCTATCAACAGGATGAAAGACCCCTTATAATTGCCGCCCGGATAACACCGCGACAACGACGGTAGTTGAACTGAAATTAATAATATTTGATATATTATATACACGCTATTGTATATTATACAAATATACACGCTACTGGATGGAAAGCGTAAAAATAATATTGTGACCAAATCACTGTAAAAGCGTCAATTACAATTGCATCAGGGTCTTTTTTGGTTTATTTGATTTTTGCAAATAAATCGATGTCTGCAGACACACCTAAAGTTGAAACTATTTGGCAGAACCCAGTTTCCAATATCTCCCACTCTGTATCGGGGTGTATTTTTCGAGATTCCAGATCCGCAACAAAAAATCTGCAGATTTAATATAATATTATGCTGCTGTAATGTATAATTTTTCTTTCCTCGCCCCATTGCCCAATTTCTTTATTTATTTTATGGAGTGTGGGCAATCGTATTCCACCCATACGGTTAACATAACTAACGATCATAATATTTAACAACTATTACAAAAATTTTTAATGCAAAATAAGCTCCTCCTCCTGCCATGGACCCTCACAGGCTTTCCGCCATCCCATTGTTGAGGCGTCAGAATAAATTTCACGACAAAAATTATGGTCTTGAATTTTTCTAAATTATACGTCGAATAGTTTTTGGATTGTCCTCTTGCTTAATTCAAAATCTTAAATATTTCCTTGAACTTGGGTGGATACACAAATAAGAATATTATTTTTATTCGACTCGCTGGGGGCACTTTCGCCGACTTTCGCGTCCCTAGATAGAGACAAGAAACAATATTTTTTAGATATCAATTTTAAAACTGTACGCAAGTCTTCCATCTTAGAATGTTTAAGTAATATTTTTATTCAGTTATAATTTTAAGTTTAAAATAAATGTCTTTGTGTAAACCAGATTTTGGCAGGATAAAAAACACTATCAAGTGCTGTCCTGGCGAATTTATATTAATAAATTCGTTCTGACTATGTTATGATGGTCACATAGTATTATGTACTAATCAAAATTAATTTGTTCGGATTTTGATTTAATTACTGCGTAACGTGTTATTTTATAACCGTTAATCCACCAACATATTTAGGTTTTTGTTATCATCCAGTATCGACCATAGCTGTGGATAGCTTCGTCTATCGCTTCCGTGGTTGTCGCTGTCGATGAGTCATGACTCAATATGACGACGCGATCTACGAGCTCCCTTGAGACGGGAGTTGTTTCTGGGGTGGATGACTCCGTGACGTTCTGGATGATGGAACTGAACGCTGTTGAAGGGTCGACTGGCCTGTGAACTGCTTGCGCTTCCCAGGCGTCGTCTAATGAGTCCCATGGCTGTATCTTATAAGCTACTTTAGGTGACTCGTAAATCGTGACTACTTTAGCTAACTTAAGCGTTTCAGCGAGATTATCTCTAAAATTATTGATTAAACGAACTTACCTTACGTGAAGTTCAATCAAAATTATACGAGGGGTTTGTCCGAAGATATTAGTATTCCTTTTTACACTAAGTAGTACACTTCTAACTGTTACCACGTCATAGCACTATTTTAGAGCCAAGAAAAAAATAACAAGTTGTCTCTGGATTGCACTTTCCTCCATATTTTCCCGCCTCTTGTCTCTGATTTACCTTTCTTCCTGTTACCTGCAACTCTCTAGATCCTTCATTTAGTTCAGAGCCAAAAAATAAAATGACATAGCTTCAGTTACTTGGGTGTTATCTACTGAGAACCAGGGTGGGTGGGAGTTCCTACTAATATCTTCGGACAAACCCCTCGTATAATTTTGATTGAACTTCACGTAAGGTAAGTTCGTTTAATCAATAATTATACTTCGGGGGTTTGTCCTCGATATTAGTATTCCTTTTTACACTAAGTAGATGTTTAGAGAACAAACAAGATATGTCATTTTATTTATGTCAACGATATCTATTTGATTTATGTTATATTTTTACACGCCATAATCAAAGAAAGAAAAATTTGTTACTCGTTAACATAATATTTTTTACATAATCTGTCATAAATTATATAACAAAATTAATTTGATCACCTTCAACAATACTTATTCGGTCTAATATAGAAACTAGCAAAGGTCGTGGAGTTGATTGTCCAACCCGTTGTTTGGCGAATAACATCTAAATTAGTTATTAGCGAAGTAACGTGACGGGTACTATAACTAGAAAAATTAGACACAATATCAACTCAATATCCCCAATCTCCATGCAATCTATCTACTCAAGGTTTGGCTTGATACCCAGGATTATACGGTTTTCTAAATCGAATTTTAAAAACATTATAATTTCTGAAATTAGATAATATTTTGTTTACATAAGAAAATAAGATTTTGGCTGGACAGATTTGAAGATTTCTCAAGAAAATATGGTGAATGTAAAATTGCTTGTACATCTCTTTTAAAGTTCATAAGAAGATGAAATATCATTAGGCTCATCATTAGGATGTAACGATCCTAAATAATTCAAAATTATAATAATAACATCTCATAATATATCTCCAAATAAGCCAGAGCTTTTGATAGTAAACGAAATATAATACAATTTATTGTATTTTTTTTGACATATTTGTACTCATAGACTTTTTAATATTTTTTATTTTATTTATTAAAAAATAAATATTTAATCTATCATATCACGTGATCGCAAACAGCCATCACAGGATGTTACGTCACGATCTCCAAAACATTGTGTGTGTCAGTGACATTTCGATGTCAAACCCATACAAAGATTTTTGTTGTTTGGAGGCATGGAGGACCGTGACGCCATAGCGCGTTACATTCTTTTTTGTAAGTTAAATTATCTGATAACGACGCTACATTTAAATTCACTCTATCAACAGGACGAAAGACCCATTATTGCCGCCCGGATAACCCGCGACAACGACGGTAGTTGAACTGAAATTAATAATATTTGATATATTATATACACGCTATTGTATATTATACAAATATACACGCTACAGGACGGAAAGCGTAAAAATAATATTGTGACCAAATCACTGTAAAAGCGTCAATTATAATTGCATCAGGGTCTTTTTGGTTTATTTGATTTTTGCAAATAAATCGATGTCTGCAGACACACCTAAAGTTGAAACTATTTGGCGGAACCCTGTTTCCAATATCTCCCACTCTGTATCGGGGTGTATTTTTCGAGATTCCAGACCCGCAACAAAAAATCTGCAGATTTAATATAATATTATGCTGCTGTAATCAGAGACCAGACATGTATGTCTGGTCTCTGCTGTAATGTATAATTTTTCTTTCCTCGCCCCATTGCCCAATTTCTTTATTTATTTTATGGAGTGTGGGCAATCGTATTCCACCCATATGGTTAACATAACTAACGACCATAATATTTAACAACTATTACAAAATTTTTAATACAAAATAAGCTCCTCCTCCTGCCATGGACCCTCACAGGCTTCCCGCCATCCCGTTGTTGAGGCGTCAGAATAAATTTCACGACAAAAATTATGGTCTTGAATTTTTCTAAATTATACGTCAAATAGTTTTTGGATTGTCCTCTTGCTTAATTCAAAATCTTAAATATTTCCTTGAACTTGGGTGGATACACAAATAAGAGTATTATTTTTTATTCGACTCGCTGGGGGCACTTTCGCCAACTTTCACGTCCCTAGATAGAGACAAGAAACAATATTTTTTAGATGTCAATTTTAAAACTGTACGCAAGTCTTCCATCTTAGAATGTTTATCTTTGTGTAAACCAGATTTTGGCAGGATAAAAAACACTATCAAGTGCTGTCCTAGCGAATTTATATTAATAAATTCGTTATGACTATGGTCACATAGTATTATGTACTAATCAAAATTAATTTGTTCGGATTTTGATTTAATTACTGCGTAACGTGTTATTTTATAACCGTTAATCCACCAACATATTTAGGTTTTTGTTATCATCCAGTATCGACCATAAAAACTAAGACGACCTACATAGGCCATAGCTGTGGATAGCTTCGTCTATCGCTTCCGTGGTTGTCGCTGTCGATGAGTCATGACTCAATATGACGACGCGATCTACGAGCTCCCTTGAGACGGGAGTTGTTTCTGGGGTGGATGATTCCGTGACGTTCTGGTTGATGGAACCGAACGCTGTTGACGGGTCGACTGGCCTGTGAACTGCTTCCGCTTCCCAGGCGTCGTCTAATGAGTCCCATGGCTGTATTTTTTAAGCTACTTTAGGTGACTCGTAAATCGTGACTGCTTTAGCTAACTTAAGCGTTTCAGCGAGATTATCTCTAAAATCTAAATAAATACTTCATAATTTTTGCGTTATGCTAAATGATCTATAACTGTAGCTAAAGCAAAATTATACGAGCTATGGAATAATAAAACACGTCACTTAAAAGACGTGTAGCGTCTATTAGCTTTCGTAATAATTTGTGATCAGGTGAATCATTAGAATTAATTTTTTGATGTGATCACATGGCTCAAACAAGAAATAACACTTTTTTGGCGCTATTGTCTAGACTCTAGCGCAATCTATAAAATGGCCAGATTTTCCGCTGTGTGGGAATATACGTGGAGGCCCAAAGGAAGATCTTTTCCGACCGAGCGAGGTGTTATGCTCGGTCAGGCCGGAGCCCTCTTTTAACGTGACCTTCATTTCCACGTTCAATCCCGGTGTCGCTATTTAATATTACCTTGATCGTGAGTATCGCAGACCCAATGGATATGCAATTGTTATGCGGCTGCCATGCAACTACCGCTTGGGGATTGATAAAATAATTGACAGTTACGACTACCAGATATATATATTTTTTTTAAATAAATCACGTTTGTCTATTTTTTCTATACCAGATGTTCAAATGTAATTTAATTTAGCTGCCAATTCAATATTGATTTTCGGTTCATCATTATTTGCAATAGTAATAGGATCAATGTCCAAAACTCCAAAAAATACCGGATTCATATCCGTATTACTTTGTTTTTCTACAACGAGTTGCTCTTGAGCACCGGAAGTAGATGGCATGGCTAAAAATATATCCTCGTTAATCGTCTGTTCTAGATTTTCAGTAGCAAAATGATTATCTAAAATTAGAAATGCATTTTTTTTTTTTAAGCTACCCTCAATTTGTCAATGCGGCAAATAATTTTACAGATTATTATGAATGTAATAATTTTATAATGCGGCAAGTAGTCCTATCGACTATAATTGTATACTTGCAAAATAAATTTAATATTGCGGCGAATAGTCCTACAGACTACCCTGAGTGCAATAATAGGTATAAAATGCAAAATAAATGCAATATTGCGGCGAAACAGACTACCCCGAGTGCGAATTGTAATAATATAAAATGCAAAATAAATGTAATATTGCGGCGAATAGTCCTACAGACTACCCTGAGTGCAATAATATAAAATGCAAAACAAAATATGTAATATTGCGGCGAATAGTCCTTACAGACTACCCTGAGTACAATAATATAAAATACTAGCTATCACGGTGAACTTCGTGTCACTTTAAAACCTTTGATGGACTTCTACCAACATTTTAAGACTAAAATCAGCCCAATCCGCTCAGCCTTCTTCGAGTTTTAGCGTGACTAAAATCCTTTTTACATATATAAGTTGCGCGAATAGTCCTGCAGACTACCCTGAATGCTTTTTGTTAGGGCAGCGAGATAATCCAAGAGACTTCCTGAATTGCCCTTATTGACTTACCCGCAATTTGCAACGCGGCCAATAATCTTACAGATTATTATGAATGTAATAATTTTATAATGCGACAAATAGTCCCACAGACTATTCTGAATGCAAAATAAATGTATTTTTGCGGCGAATAGTCCTACCGACTACCCTGAGTGCAATAATTTGAATTATGCGCGAATAGTCCTGCAGACTACCCTGAATGCATTTTTGTTAGGGCGGCGAGATAATCCTAGAGACTCCCTGAATTGCCCTTATTGACATACCCGCAATTTGCAACGCGGTCAATAATCTTACAGATTATTATGATTGTAATAATTTTATAATGGGACAGATAGTCCCACAGAGTAATCCGAATGCAAAATAAATGTATTATTGCGGCGAATAGTCCTAAAGACTACCCTGAGTGCAATAATTTAAAATATGCGCGAATAGTCCTGCAGACTACCCTGAATGCATTTTTGTTAGGGCAGCGAGATAATCCTATAGACTCCCTGAATTGCCCTTTTTGAAAAAAAAATATCCGTCTTGTTATCTTGTAACAATCCATGTGCTCCGCTAGGAGTAAATGTGTTCTATGTCCATGTGTCACATAAAACAAAATGATAACTTACCGTTATCGTCACGTTCACCTGAAGTGGAACTGGATGACGAAGATACGCTTGATGACGAAGAGAATCGTAATCGCCGTTCTGTTTCCTCTTCTAGTCACTTTAATCACTTTATTACTATAATATTATAAAACTTTTCGTTTTTACAAAGGTATTAACCAAAATTAGGTAGGTAGGTATGAAAATAACTTTTGTTCTAAAGTTAATTTTAGTGCGATCGTGGCAAGCACAAAAGTGAATGAAGGATCTAGAGAGTTGCAGGTAACAGGAAGAAAGGTAAATCAGAGACAAGAGGCGGGAAAATATGGAGGAAAGTGCAATCCAGAGACAACTTGTTATTTTTTTCTTGGCTCTAAAATAGTGCTATGACGTGGTAACAGTTAGAAGTGTACTACTTAGTGTAAAAAGGAATACTAATATCGAGGACAAACCCCCGAAGTATAATCTAAATAAATACTTCATAATTTTTGCGTTATGCTAAATGATCTATAACTGTAGATAAAGCAAAATTATACGAGCTATGGAATAATAAAACACGTCACTTAAGAGACGTGTAGCGTCTATTAGCTTTCGTAATAATTTGTGATCAGGTGAATCATTAGAATTAATTTTTTGATGTGATCACATGGCTCAAACGAGAAATAACAGTTGAAAACAAGAAATAAAAGTTGTTTTGGCGCCATTGTCTAGATTCTAGCGCAATCTATTCTTTTATGATAGGTATTTCAGAAAAAAAAATCGTGACCTTCATTTCCACGTTCAATCCCGGTGCCGCTATTTAATATTAACTTGATCGTGAGTATCGCAGACCCAATGGATATGCAATTGTTATGCGGCTGCCAACTACCGCTTCGGGATTGATAAAATAATTTGACAGTTACGACTACCAGATATTTTTTAAAAAGTAAATCACGTTTCTCTATTTTTACTATACCAGATGTTCAAATGTAATTTAATTTAGCTGCCAATTCAATATTGATTTTCGGTTCATAATTATTTGCAATAGTAATAGGATCAATGTCCAAAACTCCAAAAAATACCGGATTCATATCCGTATTACTTTGGTTTTCTACAACGAGTTGCTCTTGAGCACCGGAAGTAGATGGCATGGCTAAAAATATATCCTCGTTAATCGTCTGTTCTAGATTTTCAGTAGCAAAATGATTATCTAAAATTAGAAATGCATTTTTTTTAAGCTACCCTCAATTTGTCAATGCGGCAAATAATTTTACAGATTTTATGAATGTAATAATTTTATAATGCGGCAAGTAGTCCCATCGGCTATTGTATATTTGCAAAATAAATTTAATATTGCGGCGAATAGTCCTACAGACTACCCTGAGTGCAATAATATAAAATGCAAAATCAATGTAATATTGCGGCGAATAGTCCCACAGACTACCCTGAGTGCAATAATATAAAATGCAAAATAAATGCAATATTGCGGCGAAACAGACTACCCCGAGTGCGAATATAAAATGCAAAACAAAATATGTAATATTGCGGCGAATAGTCCTTACAGACTACCCTGAGTACAATACTATAAAATACTAGCTGTCACGGTGAACTTCGTGTCACTTTAAAAACCTTTCCTGGACTTCTACGAACATTTTAAGACTAAAATCAGCCCAATCCGCTCAGCCGTCTACGAGTTTTAGCGTGACTAAAATCCATTTTTATATATAAGTTGCGCGAATAGTCCTGCAGACTACCCTGAATGCTTTTTGTTAGGGCAGCGAGATAATCCAAGAGACTTCCTGAATTGCCCTTATTGACTTACCCGCAATTTGCAACGCGGCCAATAATCTTACAGATTATTATGAATGTAATAATTTTATAATGCGACAAATAGTCCCACAGACTATTCTGAATGCAAAATGTATTTTTGCGGCGAATAGTCCTACCGACTACCCTGAGTGCAATAATTTGAATTATGCGCGAATAGTCCTGCAGACTACCCTGAATGCATTTTTGTTAGGGCGGCGAGATAATCCTAGAGACTCCCTGAATTGCCCTTATTGACATACCCGCAATTTGCAACGCGGTCAATTATCTTACAAATTATTATGATTGTAATAATTTTATAATGGGACAGATAGTCCCACAGACTAATCCGAATGCAAAATAAATGTATTATTGCGGCGAATAGTCCTAAAGACTACCCTGAGTGCAATAATTTAAAATATGCGCGAATAGTCCTGCAGACTACCCTGAATGCATTTTTGTTAGGGCAACGAGATAATCCTATAGACTCCCTGAATTGCCCTTTTTGAAAAAAAAAATATCCGTCTTGTTATCTTGTAACAATCCATGTGTCACTTAAAACAAAATGATAACTTACCGTTATCATCACGTTCACCTGAAGACCCTGAAGTGGAACTGGATGACGAAGATACGCTTGATGACGAAGAAAATCGTAATCGCCGTTCTGTTTCCTCTTCTAGTCGCTTTAATCACTTTATTACTATAATATTATAAAACTTTTCGTTTTTCCGTTTAGGTATTTTAGAAACCAAAATTAGGTAGGTAGGTATGAAAATAACTTTTGTTCTAAAGTTAATTTTAGTGCGATCGTGGCAAGCACAAAAAGTGAATGAAGGATCTAGAGAGTTGCAGGTGACAGGAAGAAAGGTAAATCAGAGACAAGAGGCGGGAAAATATGGAGGAAAGTGCATTCCAGAGACAACTTGTTATTTTTTTCTTGGCTCTAAAATAGTGCTATGACGTGGTAACAATTAGAAGTGTACTACTTAGTGTAAAAAGGAATACTAATATCGAGGACAAACCCCCGAAGTATAATACGTATATTATTATAACATATAATATTATATAATATTAATTATATTATATAATACAAGCAACTACAGACTACTTCTATATTATGTATATATTGTATTATCTATGGACTACACAGGACTCAGGAGAACTAACGAGCAAGTAGCAACTGAACCAACTGAACTTTGCGCGTGTGTAGCAGGCAAGCACACATTTGAACATTGATCTTTGAGCTCTATGATGTGCGCCAAAAAACCGACATCGAATGGCAAAGTGCAAATGTTTGTACAAAGCTTTGAACAAAGTCTGGAATACCCGTGCTACACATGTGTACAAACAAGTGTTCAATAATTAAGTGTGCTTGTTTGTGCTGTGTCTGGCGCCGGCAGAAGTAGATCAGTGGCGTTTCCCAACGGCCAACGGCCATGTAAAATTCAAACCAGAAGCATAGACAATAATAGTCTATTACAGATTTTGTCACTTTGGTGGAGTGTTTTCGGGTCCCTGTGTGAAATATTCTGAAATCAGTTTTTCTAACTTCAGTTGAAAGACGACATGAAATTAATAAAAATAAGCAATCTAGCATTTAGTTTTTAATAATTACATTAAGTTTATTATCTAGTGGAAAATCGAATCAATAAAAACACGACATATTTCAATACCTATCCGTATTTTACAGAATAAAGTATAAACAGTGGTGGTTCCTTTAATTTGTCTCAGAACGTTTTATAAATACAGATTTGGTGTTAACGCTTATTATTTCGACTGCTTAATGTGTAATTAGTGTTACAATGGACTTCGATGTCAGTAAAGAAAACATCCAACCTTTGAGAGGAGGCAGAAATTTCGTGCAACTGGGGACTGCATTGCAAGCACAATCGGATGTTGATGCTCAAAGGCAGTTGCAAAGTCAGAAGGAGTAAGTTTAATTTAGCTATCTTACAGGTTATACTCGTTGTAAATTGGTAGTAAACATGTTTGTGATGTTCATAACAATTTGGTCACATCAATAGTTTTTTAAGTTATAAAATTGTATGTTTTAAGGGAGCATGAGGCTGCAATCAAATATTATCAGGGTCCTGATCCACTGGAGCCGTGGTTCAATTATATCCAATGGGTAGAACAGTCTTTTCCTAAACATGGACATGAGGGGCATATTGACAAATTAATCAAAGATTGTTTGCAATTATTCGAAAAGAATGAGCACTATTTTCAAGATAGAAGATTTGTGAAGCTCTGGATTAAATATGTATGTATTATCCTTGAATTTTATTACTTTGTTGTTAACATTATATACCTCAAAAGGGCAAAATGAATCTTCACAGTTTTATGCCAATATTATGCAAGAATTCATAACAAATTACATTTAATATTTAGGTGGATAATCTACCTAATCCAACGGAGATGTATCAGAGGTTGTATAACACCGGTATTGGTGTGGAGTGTTCGGAATTCTATCGAGCATGGGCTTGTTACTGTGAGGAATCAGGAGACTATAAGAAGGCTAATCAGGTGTATATGCTTGGACTACAGGCTAAAGCTCAGCCCATGGATGAGCTTGAACAAGCACACATGTAAGTTTTTCTCCAGGTTATCATTGTGAATGAAGAAGAATAAAGTATTTTGGTTTGTAAGTTATTTCAGTAGTATTTTCTATTATTATTCAGTTTTAGTTTTTTTAAACTTGGCCATATTTGTATAAATTTTTCATTAACCAAAATGATTCATTATTTGATTGTATCAGTTGTTAGTCCTAAAATAAGTAACCCAATTATTCAATATGAAGTTGTTTAGAAGATATCAATTGAAAACCAGTCTTCATGGTCAGTTTTTTCAATGGGAAATGGGAATCACATAAAAATATGAATCACCAAATTATTTTAAACTCTTTGAAGTGTTTCCTTGGCTCAATGCCATAAAAAAATCTGGGAATTTTTTGCACAACTTACATAAAAGTTATGCCATGTTAAATAATTCATTTTGTCACATTTCTTATCATTATTTATTGAATGCATTATATGGCAGACCTATGTTGGATGTTTTATGTCACGTCAATGTTAATTGTCGTATTTCTGTATGGCTTGCAGTTTGACATAGCTTGACTGTATTATGTAGTTTCACTGTCTATGAATATATTATGTATTAATATAATTTAATATTCCAAACAAAGTTACTCAGTGTTACAGGGCATTACAACTTTACAACAATTACAACTTATTTTTTTAGTGTATAATCAATTTCAGATACAGAATATTGAAAACTAACCAGTCTTATTCTGACAATAAGACTGCTTATTTTTGCATTTTGTTGCAAATTTAATAGCATATTATGTACAATTCTAGGTGTCAGCAGATTTTTTATTTCTGTAATTGTTTATGTCAATTTTAGGAACTTCCAGTTATTTTTTGCTCAGAGGATGTTACATGATGATTCTCCTACAAAACGAAAAGCTGCTTCAGCATTAGCTGAGACTAGGATGGCGTTAACATCACTCAAGTCGTTCAAGCGACGGAATATAGCTAATGCGCCAGTACAAAGGGTCGGAGAGAGTGTAAAAAGCTCTGTTCCTGGGGTTGTGAGACAACAGGGTAGCAGACAACCTAATTCTAATGTATTGATCAATGTTTATAGGGTACGTATAGTTTTCTCTTTTATTTGTACCTAACCTAAAAACAAAAATCATTCCAATTAAAAAATTGGATCTCATTTAAACATGAATCCTACACATATTTGGTGCTCTAAAATTGGACTATTACTTCTATGTCCAAACTCTAATGGTTTTCTTATAGAAAGAAGGTCTATAATACTTTGAAGAGACTGAATAAGAAGGTCTTATAAAACTTCCTTATAGTCTAAGAAAATTAGCTTCAAAATCGTCGATCAGACCGAATAATTCGTGTAGTTTTGAAATTTGGTACAGTTGTTCCTAAAGGTGTCCAGATGAATATACTAAAAATCTCCGAGGGTGGGACAAGAGCCGGCGGTGGGGGAGGGGGGGAAAGGTCTCGTTTTCAAGGTTTTTGCTTGTAACTCGAAAAGTATTTATTATATCGCTTTAGTGACTTCTACATTAATTATCTACATGTAATGGCCCTCCGACTTCGTTCGGGGCACATCCCGTTAAACAGTTTTGCGTTCCTTATGGGTAAGGCGGAGTCACCGAATTGTGGTTTATGTGACAAAGTGGAAGATGTGCATCACGTGTTGGCGGAGTGTGCCCGGAACGAGGTTGAGAGGAGGCAATTTTTATCTTTTAACAATAATTCTGTGGTCAACTGTAATATGGGAATTTTTCATAGCATTCTGTCGTCACTGTCTTCGGATAAGGCCAGAATGCTGTATAAAATGGCGAACATTTGTTGTAAAGAGAGGCTCTAGAGTTTAGTTATATTATGCAACTTTTTGTATTTTGGTGATTTTGATTACGGGGGTGACTTAATCACTTTGTGATCAAACCCCCTTCAAAAATAAAGATGAAAAAAAAAAAATATGTACATAAAATTTCCTATAAATTACGTCTACACATATTTACTGTATGATCATTACTTTAGGAAATACACAGTATTAATAGGGTACGTTAGCACTGTTTTGCCACACAAACATATTTCCCTATTTACTCCCTGGACAATGCGTCTAGACAAATGATGAATTTAACATATTTCTTTGCTTAGGATGCACCATCGACTTCACAAGGGTTTCAAGTTGCTGAAGACCCGGGGCCTGCGTCATTGGTGCAGCCGACCAGTAACATTCAGAATGAGAAGGAGGTTGGCATATGGACCAACCCCAAAACGAAAATGGTCCACACAAACGTTGTTCCTCATCAACCTCTGCCTTTTACTCGTAAGTGTTGGATTTCTTATTATAATTGTTTTTTATCCTCAAATACCGATTGCTCATTGAGGGAAAATTCAAAATTAATTTTAAACTTATTTAGGGGAAATAAATTATAATCAAAATCGCGAAATGTTTTACTGGTTGTTAAATTTTAATAATTATTGGTATGTCTGTTTAGCACGACTTTCGCGCGCAACAAAATTTTTTTTTTTGTCGTCGGTCGGAGATTGAGACATTCATTTTGTGGTTACTATGTAAGACCACAACACGTGGTGAGCTATTTTGTGCCTCAAGCCATATTGGTCTTTAAGGGTAATATTATGAACTAACTGAGTGGGTTTTTTGCGATAACACCAATATACAAGATATCAATGGTTTACATTTGCTACATTATGAAGTTCCCTGTGTCGCAATATATATGTATAACTTGCACCAGCACTTTTAGAATTTACTATAGAAGATGTGCATACAGATGTTATTTGACGAATGTAGCATATTGCGCTATATTTACGAATTACGAACAAAACGCTGTAGAAATATTGTAAACTAGATGATGCCCGCAACTCGCCAAAACTCGTTTATCACGCGGGAACCGTACATTCCGGGATAAAAAGTATCCTATGTCCTTTCCCGGGACTCAAAGTATCTCCATACCAAATTTCAGCAAAATCGGTTCAGACAGACAGACAGACAGACCCACTTTCGCGTTTATAGGTAAATGGTAATACATAATATATTAGCATGGATAGGTGGGAAGGTATAAAGTTAAGTGACACAATACAGAAATTAGTAGAAACAGAAGTGCTTTGCTCGCATATTACTTACAAAAGATGCCAATAAGAAAAAACTTAAGTTCATTTTAATAATTATAGGTATAATTATTAGAATGAACTTTATTTTTTTATATTAAATGGAAAAATGCTATAATATTATTATAAGGCCGGCAATATACCTGCAGATCTTCTGAAGTAGAGAGTGTCCATAGACGACGGTAGTTGCTTTCCATTAGGCGACCCGTTTGCTTGATTGCCCCCTTATTTTATGAAAAAAAAAAACAATAATTGTTATAAACATTTATACAGGTTGTTGTATTTTCTGTAATGTTTTTAGCCTACGAGGATGCAGATGATGAATTGAAGCTGCCGTCGAACCACATGCCTTATTGTCTGGACGATTTAGTAATTAATGTGCCTCTATGTGTACCTGATCCTGTAGATTCAACTAAAATCCCTTGTTATAATAAAGCACAGGTATGTATTATAATTTTATATAATAATTACTAGCTGTCCCGGCAAACATTGTTTTGCCATTTAAGGTATTTCTACTTCATCAGTTGATACATATCTTACCCCCTCTTTTGTCCCCTAAAAGGGGTGTTATACACCAGATGTTGAGTTGGAAGAAGACAAATATATCTGTGAAAACCGTATGCAAATCGGATCAGTAGTTTTCGTGTTAAAGAAAAAAACCACCCCGCCTTTGTGACGCCCACTATCGTAATATTTTAATTTCGCCATAATTTCAAAACCAAACGTCCAATTTTAATCATTCAAAGACCAAATATTATCTACTTACATAAACTGTACTTAGTGATGAAATAATTTATTTTGATAAGGATTAATAGCATAAGTAAAATAAACGAGTTTAAATGTAGTCCAAAAAAATTCAAGATTTTTATATAAAAAAATGGTTACTGTGCCTCAGCCCTCACTCGACATAGATAGGTATAGTGTGTCCCGGACTTTTTTGTAGATATTTACAAGATCTACAATTACTTAGAAAATTTTATGGTTCTCTCTTTTATAGTTTAGGCAGCGTACGCAAAATAAGTAATTTTTCTGGTTGATTTTTTACACCTTGCGTCCGAAAAACCCAAATATCTTACGGAACCCTATTTTTTTCCAAAGTAAAATTTAGAATATGTTCAGCAGAAATAATATAGGATTCCAATGGTAAAAGAATTTTTCAAATCGGTCCAGTAGTTTCGGAGCCTATTCAGGACAAACAAACAAACAAAAAATCAAATCTTTCCTCTTTATAATAGTAGTGTAGAACTGTAGATGTTTTGTTTGGTTAATTTTTACAATTAATAAGGTTGAATTTTTGTTAAAACATTTACGAAGTTCTTATATTAAATCATAAAAATGTATGACAAATTTTTATAATATTAATTAATATTATAGGTATAGGCGATATAACGATAATGATATCGGTATTGCGCTCTCAAATATCAATGTCATTTTTCAGGTTTACGTTAGCGACAAAGAGTATAGTTTAGAAGAAATTAGATCACGTAAATATAATTTAGAAAGAAAAACAAATTCTGAAAATGTAGAAATCAAAAGGGAAAATGTTAATCATTATAATGAACAGAAATCGTTCAACGAAACGCTAGCTCAGTGCAGTGCATTAGAGACGCTAGCAAATTGTGCTTTAGACACTGAACAAGATCATATGGCTCAACTCATGCCGTTGACTATACCGACTCTTCAGAACATAACGAAGGTAACCAACATGCATTCACCTGGAGAACCAAAGGTGCTAGTTAATTTGGACTCGAAAGAACTCAGCGAGCATGCGACAAAGAAGGAAGACAGTAAACAAAACAGTTATATGTTGGATAAAGAGAATCATATACAAGTTACATCAGTCACGGAGCAGCAAGCCAATTATGGGAAGAATCATCTAGTAGAGGACTTCAATCGGAGTTTAATGAATAATTTATTAGGAGACTCCGTTACGGTAAATACGAAGGAGGCGAGATGGGAGTTACGCAACATTTTTAATGACAACGGTAAATATAAATATTGTTTTAGACCCCGCGCAAATGTTTTACTAATTTTAAGTTGTTTAACTCCACATCAGAAAAGTTGCAAGTGTATTGATTCCTTTCATGAAACATTGATTTCCTTTCTTATATTGATTAATAAAAAATCGTCCAAGTGCGAGTCGGACTCGCGCAAGAAGGGTTCCGTACCATTATAGAGCAAAATTAGGCCAAATATTGTGTCTTTTGTATGGGATTGGGAGCCCTCCTTAATTTTTTATTTTATTTTAATATTATTATTAAATATTAAAGTACACATATAACTAAGGAAATTGAGAAAAATTTAAGTACTTACCTACATTTTCCATTATTGATATAGAGCAAAAAATGTAAAAAAAATGATGTTTGTTGTATAGGAGCCCCCATTAAATATTAATTTTATTTTGTTTTCAGTATATTTTGTTGTTATAGTGGCAACAGATATACATAATCTGTGAAAATTTCAACTCTCTAGCTATTACCGTTTTTGAGTTACAGACAGACAGACGGACAGATGCACAGACAACGAGGTCTTGGTAATAGGGTCCCGTTTTTACCCTTTGGGTACGAAACCCTAAAAAATCTGAGCGTACATAGTTTATTCAGAGTTTGTTTTAGAGGTTCGTGGAAACAGTTTATATAGAGTATTGCTGAAATTCCAAAATCATTTTTTTGAATTATCTAGAAGCTTCAATGGTGCAGCCAGTCGTTCAGCAATTCGAGGTGCAGCAATTCGATATTCACGAAGACCATTCTATGACCATGGCAATGAATGTGAAGAAAAACTACGAAGTACCGGAACCGAGAGCAGTTCCCGAAGACAATGAAAACCCAAAAAACTTTAACTCTCCTGTTGCTCCTCATCCACAACAAGTAAGTTTCTTTCTTCTTACTGATTCATAATATTATTTATCTCTAATTATTGCCAGTATTATTTTGTAAAGATATTAGAGCTTTTTAGTATTGGCCGACCGTTATAAAACGCGTCCAAAAAGGTGTTTTACTGTAATTTTTAGATTAGTTTACACATTTATTAAGACTGAGACAAACAATGATTTTCTAGACCAACTTGCATTAGGCTTGTTAAAAAATTATCGTGATTCCATGTTGTCTCGCTCATACTCTGTATGATATTTTATGCAAGAGTGAGCATAGTATAACGACAAACGACACAACTTTTAATAAGTTTGAAAATTTTCTCAGATGAACAAAACAGCTTGCATAGACGAGGAACCGTCGTGCACGCAAATATTCAACTTCAACATCAAAGGAGGGACCAGTACTCCGAACATGGCTCAGTTCAAGAAACCTAACAACGTTGATCAGTCCAAGTTCTCCGTACCAAAGTTCTCGGTGGATGAGAGCATGATTGACCAGACGTACCAGCCAACGAGGGAGGAGTCGAGACAGACACATGCGACTGTGGAGCATCATGGGGCAGGCTTGTCTATGATCATGGAGGCTACTAGGGAGTATAATAGGTGAGTGAATTTGATTTATTTAGGTTAGGATAGGTTGGTTAAAAAAGCGTTACATGTCTTAACTTTTAGTGTGATGCAAGTTGGAGATTTTAGTAGTAAAAATAGCTCTGGATGTTCGCTTATTTTTTCATTATTTTTATTATTATAATAATATTATAGATTTTTTAATTTTCAATCGCGATGAAACGGAGGCTATTTTTACTTAGGGCGAGGCTTACATCATTTTCAAACTAATGTATATTTTCAGCAAATCTGGCTCAAGTTCGTCTGGACAATCGAGGACTAGTGTCACAGGTTACACAACCAATTTTGATTCCATGTATAACAATCACGATCCACAATACACCGCGTCCAAACGAAACTCTGTATCGACGCAGAGGCATCCCAATGGCCATCTAGCCAGGGCCTACCCTCAGAAACATGAGGAAAAACCACCAGTAGCATATCACAATCACGATCACCAGTACCAAAAACCAGGTCCACCAAACTACGGCGGCTACTCCCCTCAGAGGTTACCATCGCCCCACTACCAACAGAACTACAGCTTTCAAGGTCATCCCAACCAGATGATGCATCAACCGGGTTTCAGTAGTCCCAACGCGTACCAAAGCCCCCAACATCCCAGTATGCAGCCTCACGATAACCCTCAAGTGCCCTGTGGGTTTCAGAGCCCCAACTACAATAACGTGGGCTACCACAGTCCCGGGCACATGATGAGTCCCCAACACTTTCCCGGTCGCCAGGAGTACTACAATCAGTCCGAGCGACCCCAAGCGTACAATCAACCCCAGATGTTCCAAAGTCCTCCCCATCAAGCTCAATACCATCATCAGTATTCTCAATACCCTAGGCCCAATCAACCCTCCCCCTCTCCCAACAATCAACACTACATGAACGTACAGAATCAGTACAGCAACGCCAATATGTATACGCACGCAAGTAGCCCGAACTATGTACAGAGTCCGTACAGGCAGGCACCTAAGCCAATGGAGAATTCCCCCTACGGAGCACCGAATCAGCCCTTCCAAGTTTACCAAAGTCCCCAAAACAGTTACCACGCGGGTGTCCCCAATGCCAGCCAGGAAGTCCATGAGGCTCAAAAGCATGACACGAGCAAACCTCCAAACCATGATTCGAGTGAGGCAGCGAAGAACAGGTCATTAAACGCCAGTGCCCAGTCCAAAAACGCGACAGTCAACAAAAGCGCCAACAACTCCCTAAGAAACGTCAGACACGATCAGCCCCAACCGAAAATGGGACAAAACGCGGAAGTAGGGTTCTCGAGTCAGTTCGTCAACTTCATAACGAACAGGAATGAGCCCAAGGACAACGCAAATACGCCGAAATTCACAAACAGCCCTAGCATATCCCAGAAAATGCATAAAAACCTCTACGTATCTAGTCCTGAACAAGCGCAAGGTCCACCTTCCTCCGGACTTTCGGACTCCGACAGCAAAGACGGCATGACCGCACAGACTGCCACGCCAATACAGTCGGCAAAAGTCCACGTAGAAAAGCACAAGGATATTTCCAAACGGCAGTTAGACTTCGACCATAGACTCGAAATGCAGTCCGAAGATAGCAGAGACTCGGTCGGAAAAGAGAGTAAAATATCGTCAGTATACTCCAGACAATCCGACTTCCAAGACGGATACGGTATGGATGTAGACAGCGAAAACTCCATGGAAAGTAGCGCTTTTAAATCTACTCACTCTATCTCGTTAGTAGAGACCAGCGAGATACCTAGACCGGCCGATATAGACTTTCCATCTGTGATCGATCCGTTCAACAAGAAAATCATATCCTCGCTGCTTGAATACGTTAAGTTCCCGAATAAAACGCATGCAGACGGCTACGCAGAGGTAAGGTCTATACCGAAGCTTCAGCTAGCTACTGTCATGAGTTTCGGTCACATGAAGTTTTCGATAGACAAGCAACTTGGCAAGGGAAATTATGGCGCAGTGTTCCTATGCCAGGAGCTACATAGTAACAAAGCAGTGGCTGTGAAATATCAGAAACCGAGTCGTCCGTGGGAGTTCTATATTTGTCAAGAAATCAAAGCAAGAATCAAAGATCCCTTCATGGTAAGAAATCAATAACAACATACTTAATATTATAAATGCGAAAGTCTGTCCGTCTGTCTGTGTGTATGTCTTTTCACGTCCAAACTGCTGAACTGATTATGCTGAAATTTGGTATGGAGATACTTTGAGTCCCAGGAAAGGACATCTAAGGATACTTTTTGTCCTGAAAAATGTATGGTTCCCACGCGATAAATTTTGTCTCAATGGAGTTGCGGGCGTCATCTAGTTTAATATTATATAAGTACGTTATTATTTACTGTTTGTTAGAAACGATAAGAAACTAATATTTTTTTTCTTTTTCAGCTCCCAGGTTACATGGACATAACCACAGCGATTATAGCCGATAACGCGAGCTTATTCGTATCAGAGTATTCAAAATACGGATCATTGTTAGATGTTGCCAATAAAATTAAAATAGCTACCACAAAATGTATTAACGAATTCATAGTTATACTGTTAACTTCTGAAATGCTTTCGATAGTTCATTATCTTCACAAAGCACAGATTATCCACGCTGATATCAAACCTGATAATTTTCTACTAATGAAAATGTAAGTAAATTTCAATTTTCCTAATAATTTAGCAGCTTTTCGCCTAGTGCGAGTGCGCCTAGTACATTGTACCTTTGTGACTAAGATGGTATTTAAATATATAACCACACTATATTTTTATCTACCTTTAACTTTTGATGAGAAAAATTTTTTTTTTTGCATTTTAGACCCACAGAAGAGTGGCGAACTCCATCCTTACAACTAATTGACTTTGGATGTGCAATAGACATGTCGCTGTTCCCGAAAGAAACGACGTTTAGAGAGGTAAGCCAGATCCATTCTTTTTTTTTGATTTGATGGCGTTATATATCTGCCTGTGTTTACTTTTTAGGGTTCCGTAGCCAAAATGGCAAAAAACGGAACCCTTATAGATTCGTCATGTCTGTCTGTCTGTCTGTCCGTCCGTATGTCACAGCCACTTTTCTCCGAAACTACTAGAGATATACTATTGAAACTTGGTAAGTAGATGTAGTCTGTGAACCGCATTAAGATTTTGATACAAAATTTTAAAAAATATTAAGAATTTTAGGGGTCCCCATAGGTACAACTGAAACAAAAAAATTTTTTAAAATCTAACCTATGCGTGTGGGGTATCTATGGATAAGTCTCCAAAAATCATATAGAGGTTTATCATATCATTTTTTTCTAACCTGAATAGTTTGCGAGAGAGACTCTTCCAAAGTGGTAAAATGTGTGTCCTCCCCCCTCTAATTTCTAAAGTAGGGGCATGATAATTCTAAACAAAATATATGATGTAGATTTCTATAAAAACTACCAACGAAAATTGGTTTGAGCGAGATCTAGTCAGTAGTTTTTTTATACGTCATAAATGGTAAACCTTAATCTAAATTTCATTAAATCGACTGAAATATAAAAATAAATCAAATACATTTTAATTTCATAAAAATAAACCTTATTGCTGCTGCGGAACCCTTCATGGGCGAGTCCAACTCGCACTTGGCCGCTTACATTTGTATTGCTTACATTTCAATCAAAATAACTCATAATATATTGAGTTCATATGTATAGTGTATACAGTAAGGAAATTGTTATCGTTTATTTATATCTTCTTCTTATATAGGAGGCATGCTAAAATACGCGTTTGTTTCTAATAGAAGTTTTTATGTTTTCCAGCTTATTGCAACAGAAGGATTCACGTGTACAGAGATGAAAGAGGGCAAACCCTGGACATATCAGACGGACCTGTACTGCTTAGCAGGAACAATCTATGTAATATTAATGGGTAACTACATGAAAGTAGCCAATCGCCTTGGACAGTGGAACATAGACAAGAAATTACCTAGGTGAAGTATTTTATCTTTTTTATTATTGTGATATTTAATATAAACTACACTTCTAGCGAAAACTGCTAAATTCCCACCAGAACTAATTTTTCGGATGCATAGATGATGTGAGATGCATTTCTAAATTTGTATTGAATTGACAAGATTTCAATGAGGGACGATTGGCACTGTGTAGCCGTAGGGTCTATCGTGTCAAACAGATGTCATATGTCTGTCTGGCATGACATTTGACACGAAATACCCTACCATCCCACTGGTGGCAAATGATATTATATCCCCTACGTTCCACTTGGCGTTGAAAACGATCAAAACGCTAAAAATAGGAGGCATTTTCAGCGTTTTGATCGTTTTCAACGCCAGGTGGAACGCGGGGTCAGACAACCCTCATTGCGTGAGACGTCTAGCAAATTACATTGAAATCTGTCAATGCCGTATATAATTTAGAAAGGGAACTAGTTTTTTGAGCAGTTATTTAAATATTTGAGATGTTATGATAGGAACGCGGTCTTCTTAGATACTGTGCATGCATTCTTATGAAAGAAGAGCTGTTAAAGTCTAATCAGATATTTAATAATTTTGATTTGTTTTCAGGTACATGAAGAATACATTATGGGACAAAATATTTACAACATTATTAAATGTACGAGACTGCAACAACTTACCTGACCTAATGGATCTCAAAGGCGAGGTAGACAGTGTATTAAATCAAATTGACAATTTAGGTTTCCATCTCCGCAATTTTGCTAATGTGCTTAAATCTAGGTAAAATAAATTGCCCAGCTCGTATTTATTGCATTTAGATGTTTATTGTGACTGTAAAAATAGAATAATTATGTATTATTATTATAAAATTATAATTATTAGTGTCCTATGGACTGATGACTTTCTATTGACCGATTGTTTGGTCGGTGAGTCAGTCTTATGGAGTGTAAATAGAGGAGAACTATCTCTGTATGTAAAAAGTGTCCGCTGAAATGCGTTAACTTAGGTGGCGCTACAGCAACAAGTGGTAAATTTTAAATCATTTAGCAACTTTTATTTCAGCTATTTTAGGTTATATTTTTAAAAATATATTGGTATTAACCCAGTAATTCTAGTAATAATTTATATTCCAGTAATAATTTATATTTTGTCACCAACTTGTAACTATCGGCTAACTTCAATTTATTTATACAACATGACTGGTGAGACATTACCGATACTTATGGAGAGTACTCTGTACTTGATTCTCATTATAATTATGTAATAAAATTAGGTACCTAATTTTTTTCCGAATTTCCCAAAAATAAATAAATCATGGATACTAAGTAAATTACGCGGCTGGGCAAGTAGGCATACTATGGGGCCGGTGAAGAGGCGTGCACTACCAAAGAAACACCACACAACTACCCCTCCCGCTCGCGGTGTCCATGCGTTGGGTAAATAATTATTTAACTTTAAGCTACATTTACTCGGTGATCAATTGATATTATTTTTTTATATTATTTTTTTTCAACTAATATAATAGCCAAATATCACGTACTCGAGTATTGAACATGTCTCACCAGTCACGCAGTATTTAGACGCATATTTGACACCACCGTTGCTGCAGCTAGCGTCACTCGCGGAGGATTTTTCAACTGTTATTTACTGCGTACAGCTGGACATATTTTCAAATATCCCCCATAAAAGATAGTCCTCTTCTATCTACACTCCATAGTCAGTCTGAACATGTTTAACACGTTCAGAGTCACCGACTCACCTGGAGAGTTCACGTAAATTTGATTTCAGTGCCGACGACTCACCTGGTGAGTTCAGCGTTTTTCACTAATATTACCAAAATGCATCCATATCTTCTGCTTAAAATTATAGTTTAGACTAAATATTATATGCTAAACTAAAGATATATGCGGTGGGCCGGGCGTGGAGATCCCGTTTATTTTTTAAAGGAAAGAACCGATTCTGCAATGCCTTGAACTCAAAAACGACGTCAACATAATAGCATGGACTACCTACATACTTGTGATATGGAACTAATATACAACAAACTAGTTTCATTAGAATCTATATATATAAAAGAAAGTTGTGTTAGTTACGCTAATTTATAACTGAAGAACGGCTGAACAGATTTTTTATGATTTTTGTGTTTTCGGATTTGTTTTCGTCGGGAATAGGATAATAAAAATGAAAAAAAATATATGATCCAAGGAAACGAACATGTTTTTGTATTAGTTTTTTCATGTATTTTATTAGTTGTCAATCATGACGTCATATTTTCTATTTCTTGGATTTCTTTTCAAACGCCACTCTGAAAGAGTTTTTATCATCGATTTATATGTAAGGATATGCCTACTAGATCATTTTGCTAATAGGTTTTTCATACAAGGAAATAGAGAGCCATCTATGAAAAATCGATTGAACTACGTAGTGCGACACAATATTCGGCTGCGTGCGAATGCTGCTTTACCGACGTTGCGTAATTACTCGGTAAAACAGTAGCCATGGCGGACATCGGTAGTAAAATTATAAATTAATTATTTCTATACTTAAACAAACAGTTTCTGAATTTGTGATGCTTACCGATGATAAGATTTTTGACATAATTTTTGCAGCCTTTTACCACACAACTAGGCATTTTTATGGCACTGAATAGACATACGATGACACCCGATTTGTTCTGCAGACCACAGACGACTAAGTCACGTGGGTGTCAAGCGGAGCGTTTTGACTCCGACGAATCGGCATCATTGCAACGCGCTCTTGACCCGGTCCTTAATATTTATGTCTATGGTTTTTATATTATATCATTGTCATCTATAATTATTATTATCAGCCCACATTCATCTACTGTTTGTTTCTTTTTTAATTATTATCAATTAAATTCGTCGTATCCACAGTAAAATAATACATTTTAATCTAAAGCCCGTATTAAAATATTTCAGGGTAAAATTGACTATTCACATTGTGTATTAGAAATTCAAAATAGTTCTTAACAATAACCAAATTTTAAAAGATTGACAACCATTGTTAAATTACGAAACAAACTTACCTTTTATTTAATCCTAAGAGTTTTTTGCCACTTTTACAAGCTGAATAGTCCTACAACACCTAACACTCTTTAATTGCGTTAAACATATTATATAGCGACTCACCTGGCGAGTCCGCCGTACAATGTAGGCGGCATCCGAGAAGACATCATGAAAATCGTAGTGGGAATGAATGTGTTAAATCTTTATAATTTTCATGACGAAACTCCCCAGAATAGACAAACGTCCAAAAGAAAGCCTTTGGTTCAATGAATTGGGCTCTTAAATGAATTTGGTTAACAGATGTCACATTAAATAGCAATACCAACATTGAAATGCTAAATTATTACCGGTATCCGATTTAAGTTTAGTTACAAATGTGATATTGTAAGTGGTTTTATGTTAGTATAATATTTAGTCTATCTTGAGTGCTTTTCCACTATGCTTGTAAAGAAAATGGGCAAATATAGACGAAAAATGTTTGTACAGTTGTTTGTTAGTCGGACAAAATTGTGTATCAATTTTGATTTTGTGACAACCTGTGGGGTAGTGGAGGGCTCTAAATCTTGTCTCATTAGCTTAATGTTGGAATACATTAGGTTTCATTTATTTTTGTACAACTTAAGATATGCACACTTCATTCATGTTTGAATTGTAATAAAATAACAATTATGTGGTTAATCTTTTGTTTTATTTAAAATATTATTCTGGAAACAGTTTTTCTTAATAAGGCAACATTGTATCATAACTTGTTTTATACAGACATTATTTCAGATTGTGAGCACAGAGGTCCATAGAAATAACAGTCCCTAATTAGAAAAGAACAGGGACTGCAATAACACAAATCTTTCTAGTTTCCTTTTGCTAGCCTTTGCTTCTTTCTTTCTTGATATTCTTGTACATTATCAAATTTCCTTTTAAACATAACTTTGATTGAATTTAATTCAGAATCACATACAGGTTTGATGCTTTCATTTTCAAATACTCTAAAGTCACTGTCCAAACTTACATCTATGTCCTCATCTTTACTGGTTATACTGTATTTTAAAACTTTTAAATCAATATCATTGTAAACTAGCAAGCTGTTCTTGATGAATTTAAACTGAGAAGGACAGAAATCAAAAGCAAGCTCCTTCTCAATTTTATGGGTAAAATTATCATTATGCAAATTTAAACTACATAAAATAAGTTTGTTATAAGTGTGAATAGATACAACTAAGAGGCTTCTTGCTTGTGATAAGCCAGTTATATCAAAATTAACTATTGGTAAATTGTTTACTTCTACTCCTTCCGAGTCCATAACCTTTTTAAAGTCCTCCTTTAACTGTACATTATCAATAATAATGTCGGTATTGAAAGAATAACATAGTTTGCCAGATAAATAGTCCCAACATTTTATAGTACCATCTCCTGATGCACTTATCAAATATTTATTATCATGGGGAAGAATTTCAATGTGGCTCACAAATTCTGTGTGTCCCAGACAATAAGTTTGAATGTTGTAAGTATTAGGGAAGTGAGAAACTTTAATCTTCTCATCTCTGTCGGACGTTATAACATATTTTCCGTCGTTTGTCTGGAGCACGTTCAGTAGCAGACTTAAATGTCCCAATATCTTCGTTCCATTGTCTTCGTTCGTTATATCGTATAGCAAAACATCGCCGGTTTTATCTGCAACGAATATGTGCGTGTTGTTGGCGCCAAATCTTATTTTGCTAGCGCTTCGTGGTAGAGTAAATATCTTTAAACATTTGAACTCTGTGGAATCATAAATTAGTAACTTTTTGGACGTTGAAGTTATTACGGCTATATATTTGTTGTCTGAAGATATAACAATGTCCGTAATGCTATCTTCTGTTCCTGTATCACATTGTAGAACATAACGTTTTTTTGAATCAAAACAATCAATTATGTTATTTTTGCACACTGCTACGAGTAAGTCACTTGCGGCTATTAGGCTCATTTTTACAAGACAATTATTTAATTTACAGTCGTTATTTTAATTTAAATAAAAGGGCTATCACCTCTTTACAGAAATAAACATCTATTTTTTGTAGAATTTTTCCTAAATCCTAACCTCCAATGATTAAAGGATTAAAGATTTTGACAATTGACACTGACGTTCCAATTTTTTTTTCTTAAAATGGCACTTCGGCTATATTATAACCATGGTCAGTGTCGAGTTTTGCCGGGAATGTGAAAGAGTGATGTTGTGTTTTTGTATTATTTTCCTAAAATTGTCCGATAAGGCTTTATATGAATGTGTCAATGATGTCAAAAGGCGCTGCTAGTAAAGGAGAACTGTCAAACACATGTCAAAAATGACGTTTTTGTATGTTAGAAACTTAGAAGCATTTAGTTACTTTTCTCGCCACGTTCATGTAGAGCCTTGAAGAACTTTAACTGGGTTTTTAACAGGGCTTCAAATACCGATATTATTTCATAACGTTACTGCTTCTAGGGCATAGATAACGGTATGAAAATTTACCGATATCAGAAATAGCGGTAAAAATTGACATTTATAACGGTAAATGTTATAACGGTAAATAGGATTTATAACGGTAGATATATGTCTTTTGATAACGTTACCTTTTGTAAAATAAATACTTAATTTAATCAGTCAATTCAGTATGCAGTATGCACAAAATTAAACTAGAGTCTAGACGTGTCTGGTGACCAGTTATAGGTGTATATTAAAGATGACGTTAAATGAGAATGACATGGTCAGCTGTAGTTCACTACTCAGTATCTTTGTTCAAATATTATATTTACCGTTATATTTACCGTTATTATTATAACGACATTTTTTCGTTATGTTACTAAATATCATTAAAAAAATTACGTTATCTGGCTACCATTATGAAAACAACGGTTCGTAACGAAATTTTTTCTGATATTTGATAACGTTATGAAGCCCTGGTTTTTAATGTGTAATATTGGTAGAATATTAACCATTCGATATTCGTTATCGTGCACAAGTATAGGAAAGTGATACAATATCCAGAAACGTGCTATTTTGTGTTCCCTCCAAAACTCCATCGAAAGTTTCAGTAAAGCGTCTACTACTTTAGGCGTCTCCCAGACAGACGCGGGCAGCGGTGGCGGTGGCGGTAGCGGTCAGTTGGATGACTTGAAAGTTCTAGTCTGTCTGTAAGACGCCTTACTGAATCGACCGACTTGACTCTTTGACTGTATTGACTTTTACTTAGAGTTTGACTAGACTTTGGACCAGGGCTTCAAATATCGCTATTTTTTCATAACGTTACTGCTTCAAGGGTAAAGATAACGTTATGAATAAATAACGATAATACGTAAAATTTGATAATAATAATTGTTTGGTCGAATATGTATCCTCTTTGTATTTTAAGAAAATAACCAAATGACAAATGTAAGATGTCAGTAAATTAGTCTGAAAGTATGGCTCAAATTAGAAACATGTAAAATCTGTAAATTAAAGTGTATATAAAGTATTTCAGGTTTTTAAGTTTCTAAATCTTTTAGTAGTTTTTAGCATGGTCCTTCGAGCAAAGTGAAGTAAATAGATGCCTTCGAGGACTTAATCGGAACCTCTGAGAAGACAACATGGTCTACCGAGCAAGCCTTCGAGGAGTGAAGCAGGACCTCTGAGAGCTCACAATATGGTCCTGCGAGTGAAAATATGGATATTCGAGTAATATGGTCCTTGGGACCTCTGAGGAGAGTAATATGGTCCCTAGGATCTCTTGAGTCGAATAATATGGTCCTTATATTATAAGCAAAGCAGTAGGACCTCTTGAGAATTTAATATGGTCTTACGAGCTAGCGCTAGATGAAAATGTGAGTAAAGTAAATAGTGTGAAAAATGAGAAACAAAAGGGGACATAAAAATAATCGAAGAAGCTAGAGAAAATCGAGAGAAACTAATAAAGAAGAAAGACGTAAATATAAATGTAAAATACATAACATTCTAAATAACTTGGAATAAATATCACATAGTGATTATATTCTCTTTGATAAATATCATCAAAATATGTCACTGTGGAAAAATTCTGAAAAATTCAAAGGTTATGTCAAAAACGTCATAGCAGTCAGATAGAATAAAAAGTCAAGAAAAAGTTTTGATTTTAGAAAAAGTACCTAAAACGAACATGCCAGATAGACGTCATAGAATAGACTAAAGAGTGTCTAAAGCATTGAGGTATACTATGTCAAGAGTGTCAAGTCCAAAAGGATAATAATAATTTATCGTCGATACAAATAAAAATATGAAAATGTAACTTAAACTTTAAACAAGCGAGATGTGGAAGGGAGACACAGAAAGAAAAATTGCAAATAAGGAGAGAAGAGAACAGAAAAAGGATTACAGAGATGTTGATCGTTGAGAATGGCCAGAAAATATTTTAAACACTAGACAGTCATAGAAGAGAAAGAGATTTTAAAGCAGAGTTTAGTAAAAGTAGAGTATTAAAAGATCTGGGTCATTAGAAAGGAATATAAAGAAATTCAATAATATTTGCAAACACAGATTGCTAAAGTGTGCTGCCTTCCAAAGGGATAAACGTTATTTTTAGACCATTTGCTTGTTTATATTATTCAGTTTACTTATACAATTGTATTTTGTTATCATAATCAGTTACCTCTTAGAAATTTATCATTATTATTTCAGTTATTGCTCTCCCGTTAAGGACATTACAAGATGTCCTTGGTGGGCGGCATGTTTGGTCGAATATGTATCCTCTTTGTATTTTAAGAAAATAACCAAATGACAAATGTAAGATGTCAGTAAATTAGTCTGAAAGTATGGCTCATATTAGAAACATGTAAAATCTGTAAATTAAAGTGTATATAAAGTATTTCAGGTTTTTAAGTTTCTAAATCTTATAGTAGTTTTAACAATAATAGTAATTTGATATTAATAACGGTAAAATATGTTATATTAAAACGACATTTTTTCGTTAAGTTACTAGATAACGTTAAAAACACGTTACCTGACTACCATAACATTATGAAAATAACGGTACATAACGATACTTTTTCTGCTATTCGATAATGTTATGAAGTTTTGGACCTGACGAAATAGAAAAACAACGCCGAAAATATACAAGAATATTGTTTTCCCGCCGTTACTTGACACTGGCCATGGTTTTATATCCGAAGTGCCATAATCTTATTATGGCACTTCGTATAAAAAAAAATAATTAAAAAATATAACGTCAAACTTTGACGTTATATTTTTTAATTATTTTTTTTCATTGACATTGACAGGTGTACGTGTGGACAGTGGAAGCTCTATAATACTTAATCTGTGGTGGAAGTGTTTTCGCCCTGTTTTCGCCTGTGGTTTTCGCTTTGTTTTCAATATTTCTTATTTTTGTTGCGATTCTTGAATTAAAATTTAAAAGTTAACTTTATAAGCCTAGAAAGCATACAAATAAGTAGGGACATTTAAAACTATGTCTAGCATGATTTCTACTTGGACCCCTGATAAAAAACACACGGATGTTGAGAGGTAAGCTAAAATCAACCATGGTACATCTTGGGTACTTCTAAATAGAAATAATTATTAAACTATAATGAATAAATACTTCCAGATGGATCTGTATATATCCAGCGTACCTAAATAGCAAGAAAACCTTAGCAGAAGGGAGGAGGTTACCCAAGGATATCTGTGTGGAAAACCCGACCCATCAGGAGATTCGAGATGTGCTTGCCACAACAGGGTTACGTATTGGAGTTGAGAATAAACTGTATTCACGAGAACGGAGCAAGGTAATAATATAGCAATTGAAATAAAAATTATATTATAGCAAAATATATTTTGCTTTAATATAATTTTTATTTCAATTGGTCAATATAAGGGTAATTGTTAAAATACTTTTTGTATTGTTCATGCAGAACACTTACTTATAATAGTCCTAGTATTAACTTTTCAACTCCCATGTGGCCACATACGTCTGCGAGAACAATAGATTTCCAAGAACCCGCCATCGAAGAATTAATAGCCAATGGCTGTTGAAAGTTCTGTTGAAGTATTTAAGATCTATTTCATATATATTATGACTTTTAATTTTATGTCTTTTGAATATTACTAAAACTACAAACAAACCTAGCTCTCATAGAAATTGTTTATAATTTACCTTTAAACAGATTTTGGCAATCACACTAAAAATAATTTCTTTATTGCCTGTTTTTCAAGAAAAAACTAATTATTGTCAAGAAACATATAAATTCATATAACTTTATAAATTTACACAGTACATGTTTTATGATTAAAATTGCATCTTTTTAACTTTAGTAATGCAAACTGGATTCTGTCATTTCCAGGAAATGTTGCACAGAGGAAGAATTCGTGTGGAAATAAAAAATGATGATGGTACACCTATCAAATCTGAGTACGCTACTAGGGAAGCAGTCATGAAGCACATAGTAGAAAATATTCCTAAACTCAAAACAAGACAGAACAGGTATGTGTTATAAGTATAACAAAA
The DNA here is from genome assembly GCA_905404155.3 of Plebejus argus. Classification (NCBI taxonomy): domain Eukaryota; kingdom Metazoa; phylum Arthropoda; class Insecta; order Lepidoptera; family Lycaenidae; genus Plebejus; species Plebejus argus. The sequence goes on along the minus strand of FR989931.1, from coordinate 16,145,983 downwards.
GATGTTGCTTTTATTATAATATAATAGACTTATCTATAATTATTATGCATAATATCTTGAAAATAAAGGATATAATATACATGTCCTTTGAGGAGAAAAAAAGGGTCTGAAAATCAGATTTGGTTCTATTTGGTTTTGGCTAAAATATAGTATCATTTGCTGGCTCTTTACCAACAATATCTTATAATTATATGATTATTAGTATTTGTAACATCTCCAGTTTTCATTATTTTGCTTCATTATTAATAATTATTCAAGCTCAAAATATGTCTTATGAATAATAATTTGTTATATTATTGTTCTTAGAATATTTTTTTGCGAAATTAATTTTATTTACACAACTTTTTCTTTGATTATTTCAGACCAGCAGACCAGCAGCCTCAGTCTACGCAGCAGGCGGCCAGCAAAAGCAAAGGAAAGAAGGGACGCCGATAACTTAAAGATTTTTATTACAAAAGTTATACATAAATATCTTATTATTTTAATATAAACTTCAACTAAGAATGGATAGTTATTGCTTTCTCTGTGAGTGTGTTTTTACCGTTCACATCCCTAGCTACACTGTATCCATCGTATATCATAACATATTTGTTGTTCTGGTCAGAGTTGAGATCCTGACCTGAACTCAAATTAGATGAGTTTAAACTCACTCCTTCATATGATCCACGAAGTTTTTGATCTTCTTGGGTATCTTCGCCATCTCCGACAGTGAACTGTTGATCAGAGGAGTCGCCACTGTCTTTTTCTTGTACTTCTTCGGTGGTTCGTAGTCCTGAATCAGGTTCTGATAGAACGCGTGAGCCTTTTGCTTCGTCTGTTCGAATTTCGAATTGAATTTCTCCTTCGTATTCAGGAACGAATCCTCCAAGACCTTCAGAGGTTTTATTTGGCGAGGTCTTAAACTTTCGAGATACGATTGATGTTCCAACGAATCCGGGTATAACTCTTGTTCTGGGTCCATCGTCTCCTGCATAGTCTCCGAGAGGACGGTGGGTATCTTCTTCATCATCCTCTGGATCGGAGCCAGCTTCTCCGTCTCCGGTATCACGTTCATCATCTCCACTATCCCCGGGGATATGTCCCTCAGTGCTTCCGAGATGTGAGGACCCACTTCGCGCATCGAACCTAATATTGTTTCGCCAAACGCCAGTGGTATTTCTTGTAAATAGTAGGGATACGTTCTGATGCCGTCCGACAGGGCTGACGTTATCAGGGGCAGGAGGAGGGGTTGTCGTGGGGGGAGTCTGGGCAGGAGGCGTGGTCTCAGTGACGCTAACCCTGGTAGAAGCAGCTGCCTTTTGACGCGGTTCTCGGCCGGTTTTCTTGGAGACACAGGTGCATACTCGCTCCTCGCTTTCGGAGTAGTCTTCATAGTTGGTCTCGCCTGAGTCTGGTCCAAGTATATTATCAAACAGCAAGCCGAGATTGCGAAGTAGCGGTATATACTGGTTGTTGATGGCGCCATGTTGGTATGTCTCTCGTTTCCCTGATTGGTTCCGAAGTCTGCGCGTTCTTTGGAACAGTGTTACTCTCTTCGGTTTTATCGGTGGCTTGATTTCGAATGTCTTCCTGTAATGTAGCGGAGATAGGTTCTTGTTTTGGGATAATATCGTACCTGAAACTATAAAATAATTTTAATTCACTGTAAATGTGTAGAGGTTATATTAATTGTGTATCTACTTTTCTGTATTACCTGTTTTTGTTAATTTTGTCAGTCCTGAAGCTAAAGGAGTTCTCTGTTTTGTAGTTTTTTCTTGAGTTGCTGTAAAAAAAGAAATTCTTGATGAATACCAAGGACGTTATGAATACTATTAATATGATGTTTATGATTTAAGATAAGTTGATTCAGGCTGCTAACAAAATCGTGACAGTACCAATTTTCGTTCTACAGAAGTACATTAAGGTGATGCCATGTTAAAGTAAAAAACAGTGTTGGATGTGTTTGAGATTGCTTGTTTTCTATGCGAGGCTGGCCCGGCCTCTCATAGAAAACAAGCAATGGAACAGCAAAAAATTGAAAGGGCGTAGCGACAAAATGGTTTTTGTCGCGTAATTTAAAAACCATAAATACATTTCATATAAGCTATGGACAAATTAAAGTGTAAGTATACTAGAACCTATTTATGTACAAATTTTGGAAGCTTATATCACTCTCCTCTGTTGGCAAAATAGGAATCCCTTTTTTTACAGAGGTCTTTTTGATTGATTATTCTGTGTTATAAAAGTTGACCAATCGTGTTATGCTATGGGTAATTTAAAGACAAATACATGATGAATACTGACAGTGAACTTTAATTTCTTAGCTTTAGTCATTGCTGAGAAAAATGGACATCGCTACAGCCAAATTATCAAGGCGTCACCTTAAATACTTAAGGGCCCGGGTTACCCTCGAAATTTTCATACATTCTTAATACCAAAATCATTTTCTCATACGAAAATATTTAACATGTTTGAGTTATTTTTCAGCATAAGATAGTAATTACCTAGGGTCCTGAACAAATTTTTTTTACAAAATATTTAAATACAAAAAAAAAATTTTTGTGTTTAAATATTTTTTAGTAAATTTACTACTAAATATTTAAACACCAAAAAATAGACAAAAACACTAAAAAATATATAAATAAATAGTAAATTTACTACAAAATATTTAAATAATAAAAAATATTTTTTAAAGTTTAAATATTTTGTAGTAAATTTACTATTTATTTGTATATTTTTTAGTTTTTTTGTCTATTTTTTGGTGTTTAAATATTTAGTAGTAAATTTACTAAAAAATATTTAAACACAAAAATTTTTTTTTTTAGTATTTAAATATTTTGTAAAAAAATTTGTTCAGGACCCTAGGTAATTACTATCTTATGCTGAAAAATAACTCAAACATGTTAAATATTTTCGTATGAGAAAATGATTTTGGTATTAAGAATGTATGAAAATTTCGAGGGTAACCCGGGCCCTTAAAGTAAAAACAAGTAGGTAGTTACCTAATTATTTATTCGTAGGAAAAAACTTTTTTCCTAAAGTTAATTTAAACTAACACTAATTCTGCACAGTGAAAGCAATAAAGTGCAAATAATAAAATTATTTACCTTTTGACTGAATAGTTCTCTGGCGTGGTAGTAGTTTGCTTCTCTCTTCTAGGAGTTTATTCAAGGAAATCGGTTTCGCAATGATATCTGAAAAATAGTTTTAGTATGTAAATACAACAAAGCGATTCCCGAACGATGATGATGAATAATAATTGTATATAAATAAGAACACTCGTTCACGTCAGTTTCTAATCTAAAACATCGCGACTTCAAAATACTGTAATTGAGTTCTGCGTAGATCGGAACGCAAATAATAATTGATAAAAATTCGGGTAGTTGAAAAACTTTAGCGAGTTGGACGCCATCACCTCAGTTCACGCGTGACCACGACATACATGACATCTGGAAAGCAGGCGATATGTCGAAAAAAGAAAAGTGCTTGTAGGTTACCATATTTTATTAGACTTTAAGTGATATACGGTGGACTTTATTAGTAAGACATTTATAAAATATAATACTAATAGTATGACTGTTCGGTGTTCGCCTACGAAGACAGGAGTGGACAAGCTATAATAATATAACATCGCATGCGCAGGCGCAACGCGGCCCGTTGCTTTGGCCTGTGCAGTCGACAAGGCTTCGCAGTTTGCGACAATATCGGTAAGTGATTAAAACATTATAAATTAAAAAAAAATATATCTATATGTGTATTTTTATATTATTAATTTTAAGTATTTTAATATCCTTCTCAAATGTTTGCATCCACCTCACTATCTCTGCTCTGCAACACCCTAAGGTTTGGCTGGAAGATAATGCCACGAGGCATTAAGCCCGCCTTTGTACAAAAATGTGCAAAAGTTTTAAATAAATAAAAATAAAAATAAAATAAACCCAGGGCCGATCTATCTATATATAAATAAAAAATACTTATAAAACTTGAGAACGTCTGAACCGATTTGGCTTATTTTAGTAATGGTCCAGGGAAGGTTTAAATGAGGAAGAAAGTGATACGAAGTACGGGCCATCTATAAGTGCTGCATAAAAATCCAATCTGTCGCTGTTAAATAGACAATAATACCTGGTTTAGATACTCTCGGTGTATTCTCAGACGGTAGACCTTCTTCGGCCTCAATGAGTTTGTTCAATGACACTGGTTTTGCAGTCAAATCTGAAAAAGAAAAACATGAAATTTAATGTTACTTAGGTACTTACTTAATACTTGGTATTGCAATTTGTAAACTCTAATTATTGTATTCTGTGCAAGAACTACCTGAATGTATCAGTTTCAAACTTTCAATAACGAATTTAGCAGCTCGATGCCTCAGGACTCAGGAGTCAGGCAACAAATAAAATTATAGGTAATAGTTACCTACAATCTGTCTAAAAAGTAAAAAAAACCCTACGAAACTGTGTTACGAAGAGTTAATGGGAAGACGGCAATTATCGCCTATAGCTCTATAATTATTTCATTAAACGATCTGCTTGTTTTCTTGTTTAAGGGCTTATTTCATGTTACTAAATTTAGACGTCTAAAATCTAAATTGATTCGGTAACTTTTATTCAAGTGAAAATAGCATTATGAAATGGATAAATCGGAAGAAATGTGGCTTATGATTGGTGAGATCAGAAGCTTCTAATTAGTCTTCTTTTTAGGATTCTAATTAGGACGTCTAAATTTAGTAAGGTGGAATAAGACCTTTACTAATATTTTAAGTATACTTGCTTACAAATTGAAAAAAACTTACATGGCAGTATCACAAGCACAACACTAAAAATGCAGAGCCAAATACGCGATACCATTTTGTAACATTTTCAATACGACTACACATTTCAACTTAATATGACATTAATGTTTAAAATCGTAATGCCCGTATAATCGTTTATTTATTTGAATAAACTCACAACTTTGTCGAACAGCACGTTTCTCAAGTATTTGCTGACTCGCCACTTTCAGAGCATTACGTGTTTCAACATGGCCTTGGAAAAATAAGCAAGTTATTATCAGAAATAATTAGCACATAACAAGAGACATGAAACATTTAAGTTTAATAAAGGTCAGGTCACACCGAAACGAGACGTGACGTGATTAGCGATTGAAATATCTCGTGTCGGTGTGACCTAAGTAAACCTTTTTATGTAAACATACATATTTAGGGTTCCGTACCCAAAGGGTAAAACGGGACCCTTTTACTGAGACTTCTATGTCTGTCCGTCCGTCTTGTCTGTCTCCAGGCAGTATCTCAAGAACCGCTATAGCTAGACTTCAAAAATTTGCACAGATTGTGTATTTCTATTGCCGCTACAACAACAAATACCTACTAAAAACAAAATAAAATTAATATTTGAGGGGGCTCCCATACAACAAAAGTGATTTTTTGGCTTTTTTTGCTCGATATCAATAATAGCTACAGGTAGGGACTTGAAATTTTCACAACGTCCCTAATTATATGATTATGTACTTTAATAATTATTAATAAAATAAAAATTTAAAGGGGGCTCCCATAGAAAAAAAAATATTTTTTTCCTATTTTGCTCTATCCGTACAATACGGAACCCTTCGTGCGCAAGTCCAACTCGCACTTGGCCAATTTTTTTTTGAAGTCGCGACACAGTATAGCAATATAATATTATATTGCTATACTGTGGTCGCGTTTCCTCTTTAAAAAATATTCTACACGCAGGTGTAGCAAATTTTTTCCAATATAATTGAGTCAATTTTGATGAAGTTTAAAAAGTCATTGATCAAGTAATTTTCCTTGCGTTTGATGTTAAATGTTAATGTTTTTACCGTGATATCAAGTGTCAGTGTCGTCGTTAGCTAACCCTTGAGAGCGTTTTAGATACAGTAGCGATTCCGCGAATTAAGTTTCTATTTACACTGCCAAAATAGATAGTAGGTATATTGAGACTATTTGAACTGAAAATATTAGGTCAAAAGACGAAAAATATAATGTCTTTTGTTACGCTTGTGGACTTTTCTTATATAGTGAATTGAGCTCAGATTTAATGATCATTTAAATTTCCACGCTGCAGTGTGCAGTTCACTGTTCATACCTTAAGTTTTGGATATTAAATAGGTCTTCTTACTTAATAAGTAATAATTATTATAAAAAGGGAAGTCTATTAAATGTTTGCATCTCACTACAACATAATATTATAAAACAAAGTCCCTTTTTTCCCTCATGTCCCTTTGTTCCCTTTAATATTTAAAACTTTGCAACGGATTTTGATGCGATTTTCTTTAATAGATGATGATTAAAGAGGAGAGTTCATAAGTTTACAAACATTAATTAAATAGTGGAGAAATCTGTTATTTTTGGGGTTCCTGATGTGATGTCGTCAATAATTACATGTTTTTCCGCTTACATTGCAAACGCAGGCTGAACCCTACGAGATTTATCAAAATCAAGTATTGTACACAATGAAAAGGTCTATAGAAAACTCCGCGATGGTACAATTATATGTCTATCTCTTATGGATATCAATAAATATAATTTCTTGTTGATAATATAGAGTAGATCACGAGTAAAGAGTCTAAAGACATAAGATAGTTTTTATCGCAGGAATTATGTAGGGATACCGCGATACTTTTTTTTTGCAGGAGGGACGACGCACAACGTCAAGTCATAAACTATTCCTATTATATACAAACATTTACCTATTGGTTTTTTACCTCAAGAAGAAGGGGTATAATACATTATCGTATGTTTAATAGAAGCATCGATCAACGTCTTTCTTTAAATGTATTAGGTAAACTCCCGTTCGTATATCATTCGACAGAAGATCGTTTATAATAAAAATACGTTTTATCCGCAAAAGCGACTTGAATCGTATCTCCGATTAAAGATTTCATCCCTCGATATCGGCCGCTCGTAATATTTTAACGACAGTGGGCCCCCGACTTAGATACGCCCTTTATTGCCTTCATTTTATTATTGATAGAAACATTCGACGTACGATTAACTGCTTTTTAGGGTCAGTTCATATTGCAACGCGACGAGGCGATACGGGGCATTTTTTAATTTTTCATTAATGATGATTTATTCGAACACATTATATTATTATACAGTTAATTTAATTCGTTACCATTTCTTTTTTTTTTATAAGTCCATCAGGCCTTGACATGACTTTTTTTTTAATATATTGTATCATATTAAGTTTACCTCTAAGTATATCAATAATTATTTTGGTGCCCAGAAGGGGTGTGTGTGGTCTTAGCATGCGCGCATGGTAGCAGATCCGACTTTGTACGATTTCTTCGGATATGATATGCTCCACTATTTGCCTTTAGATATTGTGACATTAGCTTGGTGGAGAGGGGTCACTCAATTCATTACCATTATAGAGATTAGATAATAATATTTCCAGGATCCTTTATTGATGGATTATTGTAGACAGAGAGATTGAATGTAATATTTGTACCTTTACAGCAATTATTTCTTTCATAGGTTAAAAAATATTACGATAGAATTGCGGCTATACCTAGTGGGCTTATTTACCATCCACTAATCAAACTGTAATTATCGTTATTACATTGAGGCCGCGTTCCACCTGGCGTTGAAAACGATCAAAAAGCTGAAAATGCCTCCTATTTTTAGCGTTTTGATCGTTTTCAACGCCAAGTGGAACGTAGGGTGATTTGTTACTATTCAATCTACCGAAAAATACGTTAAATAATAAGGCTTAAGGGAAAAATTGTTAATTCGTTCCCTGGCGACGTTATAAGTATCTTTTACCTTTCCAGCCAGTTCTCAAAGGGATTATGTTACATAAATATTCCATTAGATTTGCAGTCCACCGAAATTAAAAGTATCTCCTGCTGAAAAAGGTCCACGTTGCCATGACAACGTAATTAATTCCAAATTTAAATGTAAATGCACAGATATTTTTGGAGGTTTTTAGGGTTCCGTAGCCAAATGACAAAAACGGAACCTTTATAGATTCGTCATGTCTGTCTGTCTGTCGGTCCGTCCGTAATCCGTATGTCACAGCCACTTTTCTCCGAAACTATGAGCGAAATAAAAGCGAAATTATACTTTGACTTGTTTTTAGGGTTTCGCACCCAAAGGGTAAAAACGGGACCCTATTACTAATTAAAAGACTTCGTTGTCTGTCTGTCTGTCTCCAGGCTATAACTCAAAGATTATGTATATCTGTTGCCGCTATAACAACAAATACTAAAAATAAAATAAAATGAGTATTTAAGGGGGGCTCCCATACAACAAACGTGATTTTTTTGGCCTTTTTTGCTGTCTCTAGGCTGTAACACAAGAACGGTAATAGCTAGAGATTTGATATTTTCACAGATTATGTATATCTGTTGCCGCTATAACAACAAATACTAAAAATAAAATAAAATGAATATTTAAAGGGGGCTCCCATACAACAAACGTGATTTTTTTGGCCTATTTTGCTCTATATCAAAAATGGCAACTTGAATTTTTCATAAAATCCTTAGTTATATGTGGACTTTAATATTTAATAATAATATTAAAATAAAATAAAAAAATAATAAAACAAAAAACATAATTTATGGCCTAATTTTGCTCTATAATGGTACGGAACCCTTCGTGCGCGATTCCGACTCGCACTTGGACGATTTTTTGCAGTTATTTCCGTAAATATTGATTTTACAATAAAATTTATAAAACTAAAGTTGTAGAGAATCAAATTTGCGACAAATTAGATCCTTATCATTTTAATAAAAATTAAAAATAAAGGATCTAAAACAAGATTGGACCTTCAAACCAATATGGCGGCTAACGCACACGTCGGATTTGGTCGAGTTTTTGAATTTGTGACATCCTCTAAACACTGTGCACTGGTGCAAAAAAATTTCTGACTATAATAATTAATTTAAACAAAAATCTAACCCTACTGTACTACAAATACTAAAAATAAAATAAATTAAATATTTCAAGAGGGCTCTCATACAACGAATGTATTTTTTTGGGCATATTTGTAATTTAATAATTATTAATAAAATTTAAATAAAATAGATATTTAAGGGGGGCTCCCCTACAAAAAATACAATTCTTGCCTATTTTTGCTCTTAAATGGTACGCAACACTTCGTGCGCGAGTCCGACTCGCACTTGGTCGATCTTTATTTATTATTTTATTTTAAATAAAATGTAAATTATAAAACACGACATAGAACGTACGGTTCAACCCGGCGCATTTCCAATCTTCATAATCTAGCTTTAGTCCGTTAGCAATGTGATTCCTTGCCGCGCCGATCCAGAGCACTTTACTCCTTGTTTTCCAGCTAATAAAGTGTGTGTTTTATTTGTATTTTGTACGCAAATCCGAAGTCCGGTCGCGGCTCGTTCCTCCCGATTTACGAGGGGCCATCCAGGAGTCACGCTTCGTATATCCACGATTTACACAATACTTCCACTTTTATTGGGGGTCTAAACTTGCCAACATTTTAAAGCTGTTAAATCTCGGTTTCCAAAGAAAGGATTGTCTTTGCCGTAAGTGCCGTAAGGACAGGTTCAATCGTGTAAGCTAAAGCGACTCTAACGTGAGTGCCGCAATGATGTTGCTGGGGTATTATTGATGTACTCTAGTATTTGTCTGCCGATCGAGGATAAAAGGTGTTTTGTTATGATAAGTTTTGAGCCTTAATAACAGCGAGTGCTTAATAGGTACAACATTGATGAGGCAAAGTATTTAAACCATCTAAGAAGTAAAAAGTTGTGGATAGCCTATCCGGCACTTTATCAGGAGGTGGTGAAACAGGCCCTAAGTCGTGTAAAAGATTAGGCTAACAGCTTGTGATATAACTTCAGATCTTAAATTACCTTGAGGTTGTTTTTGGATTAGGTTAGTGTAGAAATAGCATAGTGACGTAACTTTTACGTCGTAGCTTATCCTGAATTTTAAAATCATTAACAACAATAAGCTTCGTAGAGGTTTATCCATAGCTTGAAAAACATCGTTTCCACGGAATTATCAAATGAAAATCCTCGTCCAAGGTTTATGTTGTTTTAATTGTAGTGCTCAAACCCCTGACGTATACTCTGGGAGTTATAATTTGGTGTTTTAGACGGCTGGTATCGGAAGCTACATCTTAATAGGCTAAGCCGCGGACCCCATTTTAGATATAGGCAGTGGCGTAACTACCAAGGGGCAGTGCCCAAGCCAGGCCCCCCTCAATCTCTGATATTATGCAATCTTTAAATTGTAGATGTTTTGCAGATAATAACATTTTACAAAGGTTCAGATAGTAAGTGAAGTCTTTCAAGAATCTTTTTAATTGCAAAGTGAATTGGTACGGGTGACGGGACGTCTTAAATACGCCTCTGATTAGAGGGTCTCTTACATAAAATTTACGTCTTGCCAGTTACAGCAACACTGGTCGGGGTCCTACTTTATTTTTTTGCCCCTGGATCTTCGGTTACCTAGCTACGCAACTGGATATAGGGATTCCGAAGGGAGTTTATTCTCGGCTGATGTAATAGCGTGATACTTCTTTAGGATCGTTCGGGTAACTGATGACACTATTTGGCTTTGCCATAAAAAGTTATGGTATATTTAGGGGATCTAAATATTACGACAAATAATTTTTGCTATACCACTTACCGTCCCTTCTTTCCGCGAAACAAACAAAATGTATTTTGTTTCATAATCATAATTTCCACGAACAAATTGTTTTGTTAAATAATTTGATGTCGAGGAGGAAAATGTCGAGCAGATTTTTTGGGAAAGAAGAGAAAATATTAGAGGAGTAGTTACATAATTTTGTAGATAGGTGAGGTCCACACCGCCGTTTTTCCATACAAACATTCTCCCCTGTTTCCTCCCTGGATAATGCCGGTAGTTATAATTTTTTTCCTGAATATCTATGGCCACTAATATAATGTCCCTATGTTTCCTTTTTTTCATAATTTAATTATTAAAAAAGATATAAGCGTTCAAAAACCCAAAAAAAAAATGGCCAGATTTTCCGCTGTGTTCAAACATCCAGGTAACAGATTTAGCTAGATTATACAAAAAAAAAAACATAGGAATACAGCTCAAGCCTTTCTTTAATCTTTAATGAAAAAAAGTACCTACTTAAATCGTTTGAGTTTTGGAGAAGGAATCAACGAATCGATGATTTTCTGTTCTTTTATTAGAACTTTTTTCGTGTCGTGTGAGACGTCAGACAGTATTCAGCAATACATTTTCAAATACTTATTTTCAATTTCTCTCGCCCTTGGCGTATCCTCTTAAGTAAGACAGGTGTTTATCGATATTTTAAATTTTAAAATATTGCCACTCAGACATAAAGTAAATTAATTAAAAAATCAAAAAACCCGACTGCAAAAAATTTTAACTAAAAAGACCGAAACAAGACCTAATTCTGCCGGAAGCTTCAAGCCATGTTTAAATTGATACGACCATTGCTTACGAGATTCATGTCAAGATGAATAGAAGGCTACATTGAAAGATATAGAAAAAAATGGACTACAAAATGCAGTCGGAGGCATATTTTATGATTTTATTAAAAGGTTTAAATTGGTGCGACATGCCTCCGACTGCATTTTGTAGTCCATTTTTTTCTATATCTTTCAATGTAGCCTTCTATTCATCTTGACATGAATCTCGTAAGCAATGGTCGTATCAATTTAAACATGGCTTGAAGCTTCCGGCAGAATTAGGTCTTGTTTCGGTCTTTTTAGTTAAAATTTTTTGCAGTCGGGTTTTTTGATTTATTAATTAATTTACTTTATTTATGTCTTTTTAGTTAAGATAGATTACGTAACCGGATTAATTCTTTAAATGAGTTTATGTCATGTGGTTGCATCTGGATCCTGTGCTAACTTCATTCTATCTTTCATTTTATCAAGGCGTATTTTACGTGAAATAGGAGATTCTGTCTTCTCTTTTGCAGCCTTAGCTCGTTTAGTCTTGCCATGTTAGTTAGCCAAAAAAAGTAAAAAAAAATTGGAATTCACAACACAAACAAATTAACAACAAATACAATCAATTGAATTTTTAAGACAAATCTCAGCTCACCTTAACTTAATTAATCCTATTAGCTTTGGTAATCAGTACCAAACTACAATAATATAATATATTATAACGCCCCTTAGGGTAGTTACTACTTACTAGTTTCAATTTTCAAAAGATATTAAATGATAATAGAGAAGTATTTTTACGAGTTACGAATTAAAGTTTCAAGTTTCAACTTACAACTAATGTTTCGAACGAAATGGTAAATTTAATTATTTCTTCTTTAATCTTTAATCATTATCATTAATTATTTATAATTTATAATATATTTTATTTTTATTTTTTATACACTATTATATTTCAATTTTACAATTTTCATTAACAGTAATTTAGCACGAACAATAATTATTGCTACATCAAAAAACGTAAAGACTTTATACAAACGTGTACAGACAAGCGATAGCGCGATCTAAAGAAAGCACAGCGAAATCTATTGACGGAAGTTGGAACTAAATGTCGCTTTAAATACAAATCTATACATAATATAAATGCAAAAGTATATCTGTCTGTCTGTCAGTCTGTCTGTCTGTGTCTGTCTGTCTGTCTCGCTTTCACGCCAAAACTACTGAACCGATTGTTATGTAATTCTGTACACAGATAGTCTAAAGCCTGAGAAAGGACATAGGCTACTTTTTAACTGGAAAAAGGAGTTGTAAGGGGGTAAAATGCGTAGGTAAATTTGTAAATTAAGTTGGAGCCGTGTGTCTTCTACATCGCACCATCGCTTACCTAAACGTGTTTCTATAAGAGGTGGTAAGGATGGAGGAATCTTTTCCGATTAATTTGAAGAAATGTTTGAAATCTTAAGAAGTCAATGTTCGACTTCGAACTCTTCGAAGTTCGACCCCACTCCCCAATTATTAACCCCCTACGCAAAATTAATAAGTAAGAAGAGTTTTGTGTCTGTCTGTCTGTCTGTAAACATTGTAGTTTGCAGTAAGCGTACCGCGGAAGCACCTCTGTCGTGCAAATTTTGCAATTTGCAGTAATGTAGCCAATGTTCTTATTTTATAGATTGTATATTTTATCCATGCAGGCGGGTTTTTACCTGCACAGCTGATTGTCTAGGTAGACAATCAGCATGGACGGAGGTCCGTCCATGCTTTCTCCCGCACGCGCACCCCCGCCTTTTTGACGCCCACCATCGTAATATTTTAATTTCGCCATAATTTCAAAACCAAACATCCAATTTTAATCATTCAAAGACCAAATATTATCTACATAAACTGTACTTAGTAATGGAATAATTTATTTTGATAAGGATTAAAAGAATGAGTAAATTAAACACGTTTAAATATAGTCCAAAAAAATTCAAGATTTTTAAATAAAATAATGGTTATTGTGCCTCACTCGACATAGATAGGTATAGTGTGTCGCGGACTTTTTTGTAGATATTTACAAGTTCTATAATTACTTAGAACATATTATGGTTCTATATTTTATAGTTTAGACAGCGTACGCAAAATAAGTAACTTTTCTGGTTGATTTTTTACACCTTGCGTCCGAAGAACCCAAATATTTTACGGAACCCTATTTTTCTCAAAAATAAAATTCAGCCTATGTTCAGCAAAAATAATGTAGAATTCCAATGGTGAAAGAATTTTTCAAATCGGTCCAGTAGTTTCCGAGCCAAACAAACAAAAAATCAAATCTTTCCTCTTTGCACTATTAGTGTAGATTTATCGTTCGATTTAATAATAAAACTGCAAGTTATATACATATTTAGAATCAGTGTTTAAAATCCTTTATTTTGATACCCCACTCGATATGCTTGGTAAATTTTCATTTTTTTTTACGTCACAATATGGCGTCAAACGTCCACCATTTTGGTTTTTTCTTCATGTCACCTATCTAAGAACACTTGGGCCATTAAGACAAATCTAACGATACCTCAAATATGAAAATCCGCTTAGCGGTTCTGAAGATACGAGGTAATAAAGAATATTACAAACATACAAGATACGCGCCAAACACATAACCCTCCTGGCAGTCGGGTAAAAAAGGTTTGATCCAAAAGGATAATAGATATAGTACACAATAATGCTTAATTTTTTTATTACAGTTTACTAAAATATGATTTAAATTTGTTAATAAAATTGGTTGACATCGGGTTAATGTTTTAAATAGCGACTTTTCAAGCAATATTCTTACTCTTGAAGAATATCACCGGCTTATCAAATACCAAAGTATATAAAAAAATCTATATTTCTTTAGCAGGGGTTCCCAAAACTTTTGACAATGATAGCTTGTCGGTGGACCCGTGGACCACACCGCCGTAGTCAAAGATTACTACTGAGTTACTAAGTAATCGTAGTTAAAGTTGAAGGCTTGTCGCTTGTGCTTACTGCTTATATAATAAAATATACAAAAAGTCTTTCTTATTGCATATTTTTTATGATATGAGTTATGACACAATAACTTTTGACACAACATACTATTTTTGATACGACAGTGGGTTGATCTGACTGCCTCCAGAGTACAGACTCATTGCTTAAACCGTTGAACCGATTTTATTATAATTTAGTACGGCCATAGTTTGGGTTCCAGGGAAAGCCCAAAGGTTAGTGTTTATCCCAGAAAAGATTACGGTATCTACGCGATGAAGGAATCGTGGCACGACGATATTGCAGACAATATCCAGCAGTAGGTACATTGTTTTGGCAAAACCCTGATGACGTGGTCCGTGGGCCCTACGTTCTTGAGGAGGGCCCGATCTAAGGGGGGCGAGGGAGGAGGGGAGCCGGGCCTTTGCCCAGAACGGCAAAAATTGAGCGGCGGCGAAATTGACTTATTCCTATATCTTCCAACCTAGCCATTAGCCATCCACCACGTTTGAGAATTTTACCTTCCGACCTACTTCAGGTTGGATAGTGGAAATTTTTTTTTTTTTTTTTTTTTTTTATTATTTCACAAAATACAATGTTTTATGTGTTGTTACAAACTATAAACTCGCCAAACTTTAACGTTTGAAGGCGAGAAGCGCTCATTTTACATTTACTACAAACTTTTTACAGTAACATATAATTTTTTTTTTCCAACAATATACCTTTTGACTTACACTTTTTATATAATATTACATATATTATTATTATCTTAGATTAAACACTATTACACTAACAAAGACTAAACATGATAGTAATACTATGTATGAAGTTTAAATAAACTATACACAATTTAGGCATTTAATTTAAATATTCCCCCAATATCTCACAAACACTAGCTCATGACTCATATGGTTTTCTGTATGTTAAGGGCGGCCAATTCTTTGCCCAGGGCGGTTACATAGCTAGATCGGGCCTTGAGTTTGAGAATCCCTGGTCTAGAAATTATCTACCAGCTAGATGGTCGGTTTTATAAGGCATAAACCGCGCGATAGGGACCGTAAAGACGGTGAAGCAATACGCCGACGGCCATTGTGGGCTTTGTTTAACAGATTTACAATGTTTCGTGCCGGAGGTTTTATATTATCTATCTTGTGTTAATAATTTCAACTTTTTAATTTACTTCAGGGTGTGTTAATTTAAAAGATTTATACACAGGGTGTTATAAAACAAAGTTATAACTTTAGGGTGTGTCTGAGTATAGATTTGTTTGTGAAAGTAGCTGTGCCGAAAGAGCGTTTTTTAACCCATCAACTCCCAAGCGGCCGCGGCCCCGGGTGCCGCATAACAATTGAATATTTATTGTGTCTGCGATTCCCACGATCGAGGTATTAACTTTTGTATGGGCAAATTCGTGGCTTGCTCATACAACATAAAGTAAAAATTGTTTTTTTTGTGATTTGTATGGCCAAGCGTTATGCTTTTTCCCATACAAAGGTGAAAAAAAGTTACTCTTTCAGCGCTGCTACTTTCACAGTAAACTCTATAAAGGGGACCCATACACACCCTAAAGTAATATCACAATATAGTTTTGTTGCACCCTGTATAGAAACATAAAATAGTTTCCAGCGTTATTTTAATCTCGTCATTGATATTATTATATTTTTATAATATTACTGAGGTACCTAATGAAAAAATAATTTTCAATAACTGTTATTATGTGAAAAGACTGAAAGGTCAAACATTTTCTATTTTTGCACTCCAAAAGTTTACTCGCTGATTAATATAAATATTATTATATTAACATGTTGTGGAGTTTTGGAATTAAATATTTCGTTCTGTAAATATTTGTAAAATGTTAATAAAAATATGTTAATTGTAAATTGCTATCGGCTGTGTACCTTCAAAGTGAAAAATCAAAATTATTTAAAGGATTGTAAGGTCAATATTGAAATATTTAGAGATTAAATAAAAAATGGAATAGAATATGCAAAGCTTAGCTCAAATAAAAATACAAATTCACTGTGAAAATAATACTCTTGTAACCTGAACTTTTTCACGCAAATATTTTATTTTATTGAATTTTTAGCGAATATTATATTCTGCAGAATGTTGTGTACTTAAAATATACAGTATAAATAGTAATTTTATATTCATTATTGATATTGGTAGGTAGATTCAATAGTGTGGGGACACTACCGCCCATTGCACCGAGGCCCAGAGAGAGCCGTGATATGGATGGTGCTCCTGCGCATCGCGGCCCCCTTGTGGGCTTTCTAAGCTACCCTGCGGGGCAGCCTAGAAGAGTCTGCACGCTGCAATGAGACTGCGAGACGCGGACAACCGTTGGTAGAGTTGCGGTGGATTGATCGTGCCAGTAACTGTACCTAAGCGGGGAGTGGAACACCATGGTCCATGGGGTTGTAGTGGGTAGACCCTACGGGGAGTCCCACATACCCCGGCCGATGTCCCCAATCCGCCGGGTATGCGCAAAGCATTTCCTTATGTTAAAAAATGTAGATTCAATAGCATTACTTACACAGTCTGCTTGTATTATTTGGCTATCATATTGGAAGCGTCAAATGACAAAGACAACAAACAAATAATAATATTATCTTATTAAATAATTAGTGGTAAGTACGAACCATCGAGGAAATTGATTCCTAGGCAGTAAATGACGGACCTACGTCAGAGTAGACAGAGTAGTTATGTCTATTGTGCTTACGTCATCTGGTCGGTTTATGTCATGTCAATTTAATGTTAGCTGTGATCGGTCTGAGCGTCTCCCAGACAGACGCGGGCAGCGCTGGCGGTCGCGGCGGCGGTCAGTTGTTTGTACTGCCACCGCCACCACGTGTGTCTGTGTCGTTCCTAGAACTCTTAAGTCATCCAACTGACCGCCGCCGCCACCGCTGCCCGCGTCTGTCTGGGAGACGCTTTAACGCGACCAAATTACTTCGGTGCGCCATCTGCCTAGGAATCAACTTCTCGGCCCTGTTACGACAAAAACAATGCAACCCGGGTTAGTGGTTACATCGTTTTGTAAGAATATAGTCTAAATTAATCTACTTGATGTAAGCTTTGTATTGATTGGACCCACAAAACAAGTTTCGGACCAAATATTCCATATTACATTTCGCTGTAACCTTAGATATGCTGTAAGCTAAAAAGTTTTAAACTCATTTTTTGCAACTGTTACAGGTTATAGCGTTTTGTCCTAACAGGGTCTCTGATAGTATGTATAGCAATTTACATGTCTACATTTTTTTAGTATGAGGGAAGCTCCAATGTTTACTTCTAGAAGTTAAGTATAGTTAGTTTGTTTCTTATAAATCCAGCACCACATATCGATGTGATCCCAAAACTATTTACTTCGAGCACATCTACTTTGACATTTACCCTTTCGGTTTTACGTTTGTATCGCGGACTTCATTTGTAAACAAATTCGATCTGCCGTACGACGTATTTGATGGCGTCAACGTAACGAACTGGATCTTACGGCTTCTATTTCCCCGCTTTCCGTCCCCGCCATTTCCTGTATGTTATTGCGGGAAAGTTTCCGCGCTGAAAGAGTTTGCAACTTTGAAAATGGAATCGAGATGAGTCCGTTTTGTTGAATTTTGTCTTTGCCGAATATGTGCCATCAGATTTATTAATAGGTAGATGGTGGATCAACGCATTTGGTTGTGCTATGCCAAGCTGAACCGGAAGATGACATTGTATTGAGATAACCTGACCAAATAATGTAGGTCAAGCATCAGCCTACGAATTATTTTTTTCGATGCTAGAGATTTTACCACTGAATTTAGAAATAAGTTTTCAGCCTAAATTGTAGCATGGAAATATCAATTTTGTTGTTTCAAGTTTCAACGGGTGAATCAAAGTTCAAACCCACATCGTTATTTAAAACCAACATTACGGAGGATTGCGAACAATTACACGCAATATTTTATAGTAAAATCCTGTAATATTACAGATAAAAATATATACGTTCCGCCATACTCTATTATCTCTACCGAGCAATCTTATAAGTTTCTAATCCTACTATAATAATAATTATTATTGTACTATTCCTTAGGGAGCTATCAGACAGAGAGCGGTCACGCGGTCAAGCGTTCAAGTCAGTTTTGCGTTCTTTGTGTTGTATTATGTAATAATATGTTACATAGATAATAGATATACACACAGGAAGCGTTCTGACCGTATCAGAATTGCTCCTGTGTGACTGACCGCTCGAACGTAGAATGCGAACGCAGATCACTTGACCGCGTGACTGCTCTCTGTCTGATAGGTCCCTTACAATCTTCGTGTTCCCGAGGAATCGTCTAAAATATTCGAAGACTCTATTATTTTAATTATAAGATGCTTTTGAGTAAGCGATTTCAAGATTTTCATTACTTAGGAATTCCTTGCCTCTTAGTGACTCACAAATTAATAATCATGACAAATAACGGATATTTGTCTGTACAGCAAAAACGTGTTGTACTGCGTAAGCTAAAAATGTCTCATGATTATATCATTAATTAAAATCTTAAAGTATTTGAGTAGTAGAAAGTAGTAATTGTTTGTTATTAGCATTAACAATAATTTACTATTAATCGTCTATTTGCATTAATTTTCCAATTAAACCTTTTTTGTTGACTATTCTATTAAGGTAGATTTTAGATAAACTGCAGTTATAGCACCTGTTGCAAACTCTTTTCTAGAAAACAAACAGCAGAAGTCAGGTGATAAAATAATAGATCTTAAATAACTTCTCAGATTAAAAAAGCATTACGCAACGGGGTAACGTTCCTTAATATTTATAGGGGCTTAAATATAAGAATACTTGGTATTCGTACTACAGACGGGAAGATAAGCTGCATTATTAAAAGTAACGAGGCGATAGGCCGCCGAATAAATAATGGAGATATGGCGAAAATGCTATCTGAGGGAGATACGAGCGTTTTTAGTTACACCCCTAATAATGAACTTATTTTGATGGTTAATAGAGTAAGGCGTTAGGTAAAATTTGATTTTGTATTGGTAAAGCTAATTATATTTATGTAATGTTTTTTAAGTTTCTTTTTTAGGGTTTCGTACCCAAAGGGTAAAAACGGGACTCTATTACTAAGACTTCGATGTCTGCCCGTCTGTCTGTCTCCAGGCTGTAACTCAAGAACGGTAATAGCTAGAGAGTTGATATTTTGACAGATTATGTATATCTGTTGGCGCTATAACAACAAATACTAATAACAAAATAAATATTTAAGGGGGGCTCTCATACAAGAAACGTGATTTTTTTAGCCTTTTTTGCTCTATAATACTAATAATAATAATAATAATAATAATATAATCAATAATGGCAACAGCTAGGTACTTGAAATTTCCACAAAATCCTTAGTTATACTTTTACTTTAATATTTTATAATAATATTAAAATAAAATAAAAAATTAAGGGGGCTCCCATACAAAAAAAAAACACAATATTTGGTCTAATTTTGCTCTATAATGGTATGGAACCCTTCGTGCGCGAGTCCAACTCGCACTTGGCCGATTTTTTATGTTTAAAGCCGTATCTCAGGTATATCTAAGTGAAGGGCTGGCCGCTAAGTTTTATCAGGGTTGACCGCAAACTTGGCGGTTCGTGGAAGGACCCCTGGATTAGGGTGCATTGTATAACATCAAAACTTCCGACACTGATACTACTTGTTTCTTGTAAACTTTTAATGTATTGAAATGACTTTGTATGTTTTGTTTTGTACACAGGAAAGTGAGAATGGTGTGCCTTGAGTCTTGACCGTAAGGCGTAAGTCCACACAACAAAATGGTCCAAAATTCTACACTGTAAAAATGAATGTATACGTCCGTTTGGTCTAACCAAAGCATGTTAGCGTTACGCCATTACGTTGGAAGGTCTTCTAAAAGGGCTGTCTGTCAATGCACCGTGCACGAGATGAAACTTAATTAAATTAGTCTGTTTGGAGATTTTTTGAACTTTGATAATATGCCGTCAAACATTAAGTATCAGGCCGCATTTCTGCGATCAGAAATTTGTATATGTCACCGTAAGATTGTAAACACCGCGAGATTGTAATATGACTGAGAGATGGAATGTAAACAACCAGTTTTCCGGTGATTTTAAATTAATTATTTCGTATTTAAAATAACTTCAATTGCCTGAAAATTTGATGTGTAACATTGAATAAAATTTAGATATATTTAAAGTGCAGTTTAAATTATAAATTAGGTTAATTTTAATAACCGAACATTCCTATCCATGATAGTTGCTAACAATCCATCACTTAGTCATATTACAATCTCGCGGTGTTTACAATCTTACGGTGACATAATATAATATAAGACAAATCGTGAAGAGTATAAGAAGGCGCAGTCACAAAAACTATTAGTCAGGATTATGGCACACTAGGGGCTTGTTTCACCACTTCCTGATAAGTTCCGAATAGGCTATCTACCAATGAACTTGACAGCTGATAAAGTATGGAAAATCTGTCACAAGACTTTGTTCCACAACAACACAAGAAGTGGTGAAACAGGCCCTAAATGTGATTATAGCCGAAATCACGTAACGAGCCGTAAAATATCATACAAATTTTAAAGTCTTGCCTCTAAAGACCATAAGGGTCCTTAATAAAAAACGACATCTCAATTTCCACCTGGTATGCGTAGGTGCTTAATATTTCACGTGCGGGCGCGGGCGGAATGCGGCTAGGGCGGGGGGCGGGCGAACAATTCGCCAATAATCCGACCCGCAATAACTGAGGTGGGAATGGGTGATACCTGAGACCTATTGAGGTTCTTAATCGATATAAGTGAGGCTTTCTTCGGAGAAAAAATAAGAATAATATAGCTGTATTTTAAAAAGATATAACCGACTTCAAAATTGTACGTAATTGAGAATTAAAACTTCCTATCTCCAAAACTACTGAACCGATTTTGATTAAACTTGCACTATTCCCTAAGTTGAACAATACCTAGTTCAATAAAAAAAGAATCACTTAAATCGGACTTGTAGTTGCGGAGATATGCGTGCACAAATATAAAAACATACATACATACACTTTTGAAATTTGGCACATTTGTTCAGAAGCTGTTATTATAGATTAACATATACAAAAACTGGGCAGTTCTGGAAATATTACATACATACGCGTCGAATTGATAACCTCCTTTTTTTGAAGTCGGTTAAAAATACGTGCCGCACTCGGGGAGTGCCGCGGTAAAGTTGTTGACGACGACGATGACGACGTCATTTATAATTTCAGCCACGTGCCTAAGTATCCCATATAGAAGTGTATTTGTCTGATCACTTTTGGCAGGCTTTACACATGTGAACGGGCGAAGTTATCGCTTATAGGGTCTCTAACGGGCTCACGTTTACTAGAGATAAAAGTTAACTAGATCGCCTTATATTACTTAACGAATATTGTTGTCATACCTACGTTACAGTGTTTGGGTAGGAGAGAATAGAGATAGCATAATTATAGTGTCCGAATGCAGGTTAATTTTTGTATCCCATTGTTCGGTTAGCACCATAACCTTTTTTAGGGTTCCGTACCCAAAAGGTAAAAACGGGACCCTATTACTAAGACTTCGTTGTCTGTCCGTCTGTCTGTCTTTCCGTCCGTCTGTCAGTCTGTCGCCAGGCTGTATCTCAAGAACCACTGTAGCTAGACTTCTGAAATTTTCATAGATTGTGTAAGTATATCTGTTGCCGCTATAACAACAAATACTAAAAACAAAATAATATTAGTATTCAAGGGGGGCTGCCATTCAACAAACGTGATTTTTTAGCCTTTTTTGCTCGATATCAATAACGGCAACAGGTAGGCACTTGAAATTTTTGTGCGCGAGTCCGACTCGCACTTGGTAACGAGTTAAAGTGATATTTGAGAAATGTAATTATTGAATTATTCTAACAAGTGCACGGACACATAATATACTCCCATTTTCATAATAACGGACTTCGATAAGTCCGTTATTATGAAAATGAGAGTATATTATGAGTCGGTGTCGTAACCGCAGAGTGTACTTGTAGTAACCGCTAAAGCGATTTTTCTGAAATTGGGGTATGAAATACTTTGAGTTCCGGGAAAGATCAATACTGTCATCTATTTCCTTTCCCGGAAAACCTTCATACAATATTAACGGATGTATATGAATATTTCTATAAACTTTCAGGGCCTAGTCGAACTTTAAAGTTGGTAACCCTGTTTTCGGACAATGTAAAACAAATGACAGTCGAAATAAAGCGTCGTATTGAATGATTCAAAATGAGCGCCGTGTTCATTGTTGTACAGATTACCGAAGAGTGACCCCCTGAATATTATATTACGTAATGGGCTGTGGTCCATTTAAAACCAATGCGTAAAACTCAAATGAGTGTACAGCCAGCAGAATATAATACTAATATTGTAATATGAAAGTATCCTCTTGTGTCGCGCACAACGTATTCAGTGTTTGTGTGCAATAAAGTGTGTTCCTTTTTTTTATCGTTGTCACCAACCTGTGAGTGATTATGATAAAAATTGGTAAGGACATACAATATACTTTGATTCCTTAAACATTTTTTTTCCCGGAAATAGCTCTACGACGGGAGTAAGACTGAAGGCTCACTTGGACGAGGCAGTTTTAAGACAGGACTATTTCATTATCTTGTTTTGTGTAGAAATCCGTCTGTTTTAAGCAGGGGTTCCCAAACTTATTGTCTACTGCCCACTTTGAAAGCAATTGATGTCTTAGCGCCCCGATTGTTTCAATTTAAAATGCATCCAGATGAAATAAATCACACCCCAAACCCCTACACAACACCCCCATTTTTTTCTAGGTCCCACACCTTAGACCACCCCCCTTTAGACCTTCAGCGCCCACAAGGGTGTTGTCGCCCACTTTGGGAAATGCTGGTTTTAAGGAAAGTCTGTTTTAAGACTGTCGCGTCTCAAGAGGCTTTAGATAACATGGAAGTAATATAAAATTGTTACATTAATTTGCTGACTACACAACGATAAAGTTAAGTATACAATTGCTTTAAAATACATTTTATTTCCTGTTTCAGTGGCGGCGTTAATTTATTCGGAGGCTTTCATCACACACGTTAATGTTTCTTTGTTTGTCTCATGTAGTAACATTCAGGTATTCAATACAATTCTGCATTATTTGTGACTGTATTGTTTTGTGACGTAATATTGTGGCTTTTCACAGATTTAATAAAGTCATTCCGATTTTTAAATATGTTATAAACTAGATGACACCCGCAACTCCGTTGCGCCAAAATTCCTTTATCGTCTCTAGCCCCTATAGCATGGCCACAGTAGAAATGAGAAAGTATAGAAACACTGTGGAGATAAACTGAAGGTACCTACCGTTCCGATCTTTACCGCGGCTAACCGCGACTGACAAAAATTCAAATAAAATGCCACATATGACATAGGTAATAGACTATTTCTACTGTGGCCATGCCAAATAGGCTGATAAATCCCGTCGAATCCCTCATATAAACTGCATTTTTGTTCATCACAATATTTTATCAAATTAATGCTATATTTGGATATCTAAGCCGATTTTGCTGGAATTTGGTATGGAGCTACTTTGTGTTTCGGGAAAGGATATAGGACACGATTCCCGCGCGATAAATAAATTTTGCCGCTACCAAGTATCATATTATACGAAGTAATTAAGTATATTATAGTTATGTGTTTCTTTTCTTGTACTATTATTTATATAAAAAAAAAAAAAAAAAACATGTCGTAACTCTTTTACAACCAAAAGCCCGTCTCGGTGCCCACTCTGAATATGCCTCTGATTCGGTACTTACATTTACAGCGATATCACCGAGGAGGAAGCGAGCTGGATCTGTAAGTGGGCTGTAAACTAGAAACAGTATTTACGAGAATTACGACCGCACCCGAACTACTTTTGTAAACATTCTGGTCCTTAAATTAAGCTATTTTGTACTATCTATAAAACAAGATCGCGACGACCGCTCGTAAGATGAAAATTTACCATCGCCGTTGAATCGCCCTAACACATAGGTACTAGTATAATTATTATACATTACACACTGTTCAAACAAAATCATTATGGAAGTTTCTTAACATTGTACTTAGAGCTAAAATCTGAATTACTTACTTGCTAAAAAGTAAAAGCCGAGATTTGTGAGAGCCCACGTCGTCACACCTTGACTGACTGCGATGATAACACATCTAGATAATATAAAAAACCTTGACTGACTAATGCTAACACATCTACATATAAAATATGAAAATTACTATGTTAAATCGCAAATCAATAGGCGTAATAGTTTTTCTGTAAAGTGAACCACAAAATGTTCAGGTTGTGGGATCTTGATCTTATTTCTGTGGGGATAAGCATACTAGGGCTGGCTCCACTCGCCCTGATTAAAATACGATGGACGTACTGTCATTCCTTATTTGTCTAGAGGTATACTTAAACAAGGCCAAGT
Organism: Plebejus argus; assembly: GCA_905404155.3. Taxonomy (NCBI): domain Eukaryota; kingdom Metazoa; phylum Arthropoda; class Insecta; order Lepidoptera; family Lycaenidae; genus Plebejus; species Plebejus argus. Next base: position 16,121,172 of record FR989931.1, on the reverse strand, counting down.
GCGAGTCGAAAGAAAGTTTGGGAGCTCTACACAAATTAATTTTATGTTGTGTATTTTCTATAGTGGCAATTGTGGCAATTTCATCATACTAAACGGTTAAGAAGATACACATTTAGCCAAAACTTTTTCGTTTTCGCTTCGTTATAGAATCGCCAACCAAAATGTATGGAATTGACATAGGCGTTCGTCAATATGACGTTGACGTTCGACTCGTCTTATGTCAAATTCCGTAAATTTTGATCGGCGATTCTATAAAGAAGCGATACAGAAAAGATCATGGCTCACCCCCCTGGTTTTAGGCGGATAGACCACCTGAGAAGAATAAGATTAACTTTAAGCTACCGATCCCTATGAGTATCATAATCATCACCTGAAAATACTATCGTCTCGGCGGGTGTACTACCGTGCACCCAGACATTCAAGATATAAAATAATTTCGGACATGAAAATAGGCCACAAGCCTGCTGTAGAGTTCTCTACAAGAATAAATAGAATTCCTTCACGAAATTCCCTATTATTTTCGATAAAGAAATATGCTTAACTAAAGTGTTAGATAAAGGAGCCCTACATTTTGTCGCTGGCTCAGCACCGTTTTGTATATTATCTCTCGCTACAAATCACACCCGTCGCGCCGAGGAGGAATGAAATTGAGATACCGGGCCCATTGTTCCGTGAAAATATATCTTTTTGATATTCCTCGCGAACAATCGACGGGTGGAGATAGCAGTCTTATTTGAGGGATTAAAAAGCATTTGAGGTACCTGGTTTCGGTGACGGTGGCTGATTGATACGATGCATAAAAGTGCCCAAGTGTGTGCGCTCTACGCTGCAGCTTCCTCTTCCCTTGCTTTCGTAGCCTGTGGAATGTATGAATTGACTCGACTAGCGACAGATAAGGTACAAGACTTTTTATATGCCCATCCGACCTTTATTTTTAGACCATCGGCCATCCATATTATTACTAAGAACTAGAAACAACAATTTCCCAATGCAGAAATTCAAGAGATCTTCGCTTCAAGGGCCAATAATATTAATAACTTATTTTAGGGTCAGTTTACATTAGGTTCAACGTCAAAAAGCGTTGCGATGCTTTTATTAATAAGTTGTTATAATTCATGACAGGCAGTCCAATGCCGATAGCTACAAGTCTGATAATACACAGTGTTTCTTCAGGTAGTATATAAAGTTTAATTTTAAATTGAATCCTTGAAAACATACGCATCACGTCGCGTTCCTTTAAAAATATGCATCGCCTCGCGTCGTCGCGTCACGTCGCAATATCTATGCCTTAAAAAGTCAGTTATTTAACTTTAGCATTAGCAACACAACCAAACTCTAAAAATCGAACCAAATCGCAAATTCAGCAATATCTTTCATTGATAGCCTCTTCCATGATCCCGTCGAGTTTTAATGTGACGTCATTTGAGGATCAGGCTCATCTTAAAGCGCTTTCGATTTTTCATTTCCCCGTAATGTGGAAGTAAACGGTGACAGATGTTTGATGGATGTATTGATATTGTCCTTTATCCTGGTATTCATTTATCAATTGGGATTTTATAATTTCTTGATGAGTATTAAGTATACAAAGGGCAGGATTCCGGAGATAATGGTAGAATTATTATTTGAAAAAAATTGAGGAAAACATAAATTACTGAGGAGTGTAAAATTCGGATGAGTTGTGTCTGAGTTTTTAAATTAGAAAAACATAAAATTTCTAATACCAACAATAATATAAGCCCTACCATGCGTTTTACACATTTGTTTTATGATTCATTGCATCACCTATTGTTATAATGTGAACTGACCCTTAGCTTACAGATCTATCCTTATTGTTTCAAGTACATTAACAAGTAGGAAACAACTAGGAACACATTATAATTCAATCGAAAACTTCTTGTTTCTAAGCATCATAATTGAAGACGTAAGTGGATAAAGTTGATAACTAACAATTTGTAAAATTTCGTTGTTTTGCATAAACGGAGGCTTTAGGATAGGGAAAAATATCTTATATATAAAAATTCATTATCAAATGTGTTGGTCGCGCTAAAACTCGAAAACGGCTGAACGGATTGGGCTGATTTTAGTCTTAAAATAATCCTTAAGTCCAGGGAAGGTTTTTAAGTGACACGAAGTTCACCGGGACAGCTAGTTTAAAATAAAAATGGATTTTATGTATAGCTAGATAGTAGATAAATTAGCTAGATGATGAAGTAAGAAATAAGTTACAAGGTTTGTAAAAATTATAAGGGAAAAAATTAGTAATTGTTTTTTGTCATTAAATATTAATTGTTCACTTCCTCCACTCACATCTTTAATTCAGAAACTCCTTGTTTCTGAACATCATAATTCAGAAACTTCGTATAGAAGGATATACAAACACAAACCACTCGCATTACACGGCTCAGCTAAATATTTACCTAGTGCTCTTAGTTAAATCTGTACTGAGATAACACTCCGTTCAGATTTATTTTACTTTTCTCTCTACAATAATGATCCATATACGGTCGAAATAAAAGTTATCTCGGAGGCAAATAACAGTAAACGCAGCGTAAATCCTCGACGGTTATGAACTTATTTTTGTTCTTGCTGAATGTTGTGTAGGATGCGAATTAGTAATTCAGAGATTTCCGACTTTTTTTTACGGATTATGATTTATAAATATTTATTTAATTTTAGTCTAAAAATAACAACTTCCGATATACTTACTACATGAATTGTAATCGGCAAACAAACCTACCAAACACTATTTCAAGAGAGCGAAGCCGCCGAAAAATACAACGTGTTAAATAATATAAATTATAATATATTTTGTATACTTAGCTATAATATTATGGCGCGATTGCCGGGTAGGCGCGCTTTGTCACAGTCACTTACTATAATGTAAATTATTATTACTGTGTTACTTATTCTACTAATTTGGACTGGTCAATGCAAATTGATCGCTTGATCGCTTAAAAATGTTTTTTTCTATTCTATTGCAAGAGACTCAACAAATAAATTTTTACGTTTCCGTATCCAACCATATAGAAATACCAGAAAATAATGTGTATATTTATAAATAACCCTCATAATGATAATAATTAAACAGGTTTTATTATTCTCTAAATAGCCGCCTTATTTTAATAAAGATACATAATAAATAATAATGTCCATAAATAATTATTATATTCTTATTTCTTACAAAGTAATTTTTGTACAGAGATTAAGCCGGATATAGCTTCGCGGAAAATGATTGAAAATATTCCCCTAAAGTAAAATACTTTTTAAAAATTTTCGTTATTTCCTAAAGCAAAACATATTTTATTTTTAACCGACTTCCAAAAAGGAGGAGGTTATAATTATGTTCGCTGTGGATATATTTTTTTTGTATGTTCAACGATTACTCCGCCGTTTGTGAACCGATTTTCAAAATTTTTATTTTGTTATATTAGGTTTCACTTTAATTTTATTTTATATAAACAGGATATAACAAAACTAAGTGATATTTACCGTAGGGTTTGTAAGGTTTGTGTGGCTACTTTAAGTAGCAGCGCTGAAAGAGCATTTTTTTGTTATTTGAGATTTGTGATTGAAGCGCCTGTGTGTCAGGAATTTTCCCATACAAAAGTTTAATAAAAGTTATTCTTTCAGAGCCGCCACTGACAGAAGACAACTGAAAGAAGACAAGAATTGACATTTTAAATGTTATTTCATGAATTGACATTTAAAATGTCAAAACTTCAACTAATCAGTAGGCCTACCACGAAACGGTTTTGAGACTCAAACATTCGGACGAGATTGCCGCGTCTTGCTCTAACAACGTCATTTCACGTTTGTTAGAGCAAGACGCGGCATTCTCGTCCGAATGTTTGAGTCTCAAAACCATTTCGTGGTAGGCCTACAGAGACGATGTTGTTGTGGGGCGCTGAAACCGACAAATCAGTGATTTTTTTGGATAATAACTAACGATTCGTTTCGCAATTTTACTAAAGCGACTCGCGTTTTCGCGAAAACATTACCTTTTGACACTAAGGTTGAAAAATTTAATCACACATTGTCTAATTATCCGTGTTTTCGCGAAATCCTAGAATTTTCGCGATAACTCGATTTATCAAATCATCCTACGACATATTATATAAACCCAATTTCAATATTCTAAAAAATATTTATACTTATCAAACGTTTGAAAGGAAATTCGTCCATACAAAACGGAACTCCAAAACATTTCTTAAGGTTTCCTCATTAAAAACTTGTAATTATACGAAAGTTGATTTGCAACAAAGTATGTATAATTATAAGAAACTTTAATTGACTTTCCGAATACGGTACGCACTTTGAAATTCCGTTTGTGAATCCAGCTCACAATTTGTTCCAGCAAAAGTAAAAAACTTGATGGAATCCTTAATTTATTTGCTCTTATATTCGAAACTACGTAGCAAACAAACTAGATTAAGTCGCAAGATGTTCCCTCTGAAAGTATTACTCATATGTGACATAATGACTAGAGTTTTCTACGTTTGTTTATTTTACGAGACGAAATATTCAATTTCTCAAAGTTTAACTTTCAGTCTTATAAAGGTTTAATTCGGATGCGGTTTCAGGAGTTGTTTTATAACAAGTTTATTTAGGCAGCAAAAAGCGAAATTGTTACTGTGTACTTTAAACTGGAGTAGTTTAGCCACTTGGCCCTTACTAATTTTTTATTATTATACATAAACATTTTTATGTTTCCATGACAAATAATTACTATAGAAGGTCTGCTTGTTTTTATCTGACATTTAGGGAAAATTACACATAACACAATTATTGTCGTGATGCTCAGAAATGGGACTCAACACTTTTTTAGGGTTCCGTACCCAAGGGGTAAAGACCTATTACTAAGACTTCGATGTCTGTCCGTCTGTCTGTCTGTCTGTCTGTATGTCTTGAGGCTGTAACTCAATAACCACTATAGCTAGACTTCTGAAATTTTCACAGATTGTGTATGTCTGTTGCCGCTATTTAAACAACAAAATATACTAAAAACAAAATAAATTAAATATTTAAGGCGGGCTCCCATACAACAAACTTGAATTTTTTGCTATTTTTTTCTCGATATCAATAACGGCAAACAATAGGCACTTGAAATATTCAAGAAATACTCAATTTTATTAGCACTTTAATAATTTATAATAAAATTTAAATAAATAAAATAATTAAGGGGGCTCCCATACAAAAAACACAATTTTCAGTCAATTTTGGCTCTATTGTGGTACCTTCGTGCGCGAGTCCGACTCGCACTTGGCCGATTTTTTCATCCCTTTACACCTCTTACTGCATCCCTGCAATTGCAAACCTATCAGAATATGTAAAAAACGTCATCGGTTCAGCCTTTATCAGAAATTATAAGAGGGATGGAATAACAGTCTAAAAATCCAAAATTTCAACCACTTTACATCCGTGCGATTGCAAACCTATCAGATGCAAATGTCATCGGTTACCCTTTGTGCCAGGATCACAGAAGGAGGTATGCAAATATAATTGCGGGCTGTGCGGGTATTAGTAGCGCTTTGTGAATGACCCGCTCCATTTCACGCCGTTCTGTATATTAGCCCCGTACCGGTTACACTCACGGATTTCGGCTTCACTTCGGCCTCTTAACGACTTTCGCTTCTGTTATTTTTGAAACCGAGATTTGGGACCCGATTCAGAAACTTAACGATCATGCAGTGTAAAGTAGACCACAATCGAGAATTTTACAATTTACGTTCCATTTTGAGGATATTTTGGATGGTTGCTAAATTAATTAAAGATTAATAGGTACTTTGTTCAAACCTTCAAGGAAATGAGACCATTATCGACTCTTAGAAAGCAAGGCAACTTTGAACTAAATGCTATTATAACTATTATAATACCTACCAGTCGTATTTATATACGTCACATCACGTTTTTTTAACAAAAACAATTATTATAAAAAAAAACTGTATTTCCTTATCATAGGTGATAGGACCACTTATGAAGTATGTTCTTGCCAACAAAAAAAATAATCTTCAAAATCGGTTAAAAACAGCGAAGTTATTCGCGAACAAACAAAAAATATGTAAATAGGGTCGAATTAAGAAAACTCCTCCTGTTTGAAGTCGGTTAAAAGTGCATAAATGGCGAACTCTAGGATAATTTTTTATAGGATTCCCTTCCCTCCCTTCCCTTCTCCTCTCTTAATCTGGGAACGTAAAACCTGAGAATGAAAGATTTTAATCAAGCACTTAAGAGAGCTTCTATCGATCGTTATAGTTATTTTAAAAGTTTCTAGCATACTCTTTCATAAGCTGGCTGACGTGTAGATATCTAATATCCGGGGAGGGGTTTATCACACGGTGCATTCAATGTAAAAGTAATCGCGAAGTCTTGATCGTTCAATATGTGATACTAGCGACCTGCTCCGGCTTAACAAAAGTGCAAAACTTCTCAAAGGTTATGGATATTTTAGGCATTATTTCCTTATAGCACAGAATAGATAATAGTACAAGTACTTATAGTTAAATCACTCTATTTAAAAGAAAACCGAATCGAAATCCGTTAAGTAGTTTTAAAGATCTAAAGGCCTGAATAATCTACAGAGTAATGTCTCTACTACTTATCGGTCTAGACAGTCATCTAGTTACTACATAAATTACAATAAGTTTAGGTCTGTATTGTGGGAATTCAGTGACAAGCCCCAAAGGAAGATCTTTTCACTGAACGCCAAAAGTGGTATGCTCGGTCAGGCGGAAGATCGCTGTAATCATTTCAAATATCGTATAGTCGCATTTTATAAACTTCAATATCCAGGATTGTCCTTTTTGTTTCGCTACAATATAGAAAGAAAAAAATATGGGCAACCACAAAACTTAAAAGAAATTATCCTTTCAGCGCTCCTAATTTCACAGCGAACTCTATACAGGAGATTCGTATACATCCTAAAGTATTATCACTTTGTTTTGTTAGTTTGTACACCCTGTATATTATGTAAAGGGTTCCCTGAGTTCCAACACGGTGGCACAGTTTCATGGTTTTACCAAAATAAGATACACTAATTATTGTAAGTGTATTTTATTTTGGTGAAACCTGCATGATAGAACATACTTAATAATTTTTGTACAATAGTAGGTATCTGGAAGTGTTATCGTCTTTATTTTTTAACCGACTTCAAAAAAAGGAGGTTATCAATTCGACGCGTATGTATGTAATATTTCCAGAACTGCCCAGTTTTTGCATATGTTAGGTAATCTATAACAGCTTCTGAACAAATTAGCCAAATTTCAAAAGTGTATGTATGTATGTATGTATGTATGTATGTATGTATGTATGTATGTATGTATGTAACTATGTATGTATGTATGTTTTTATGTTATGTTATGTATGTATGTATGTGTTATGGAACTACAAGTCCGATTTGAGTGATTCTTTTTTATTGTACTAGGTATTGGTCAACTTAGGGAATAGTGCAAGTTTCATCAAAATCGGTTCAGTAGTTTTGGAGATAGGAAGTTTTCATTCTCAATTACGTACAATTTTGAAGTCGGTTTTATCTTTTTAAATTACAGCTATTTAAGAGCGCGTTCAGTCGTGCGCGTTTTCTGCAGCGTCGCGTGTTTTCCCAAACGCTACAACAGAAAACATAACTCTGAACTCGCCCTGACCCTTGTAGTTTAAAAATTTGAAAATACCACTGATATGAGTAATAATATTTGAAACGCAAAACCACAAGGGACGTATTAAATAAAACCCAAAGAAATCAACTGCTCAGTACGTGATAATTCACCTCTTCCATTGTGGAATTTAATATCTATAATGCACGTCTATCGCTGCATTATTCAATATCCGCAAAGAGATCTTAATAAAAGTGTTATTTTCGATTTTCAAATTTAAATCCCATTCGAATGAAAACAATGATTCGATTGGATTTTGAATTTGTAGAATTATAATGCACAAAGATTTTGCAATAGACAACTTTTGATTTGTTTGTTATTCCTTCATAGTATAAAGCTAGAAAGCCTGAATATTTTTGGTTTATTAGAACGAAGGCTTCATTTTTCTGATTTGTCTGAACCAAATACACGAAGTTTTTTTCAAATTGAAACAATATGTTTCAAACCACTTTAGTAAAAACGAAGTAGCAGCCGTAGGCATACATTTACGTCGCACGGTAAAGAGAAAGGGGCTTATTGCTTTCTCTACAACGCCACCACGCTGTGCGGCGTTCGAATTTTCCTCAATCCAAAAAAAATTCCAGGACACGTGTTCTGAGCTTGTCGGGAATTTAACATTTTTATCCAACCCAAATTCCCAAAAGAAGTCATTGCAACTATTTGCTGTCTCCAGATTTTTATGAGGAAGGAAAATTGGATACTTCCTAGTTCCTACCTCCCCTTTTTGCGGGACTCAAGACGGCTTAAGCATGCCCCTCGGTCTCCCTATCAAAGCGTTTTCGTGGTTGGATACCACTGTCGATCCTGGTGACATAGGAGATATAGGGGTGGGAATGTGTGGTGGGCCACCCCAAAACGATAATATATTTATAGAACTTTTCACAATTTAATCAGGGCGACTGAAGCGAGCCCTAGTATCCCACAACCTTTACATTTTGTGGTACACTTTACGGAAAAATTGTCACGCCTATTGATTTGTGCTTTAACATAATAATTTTTATTTATATGTAGATGTGTTATCATCAATCAGTCAAGGTTTTTTTATGTAGATGTGTTAAATCATCAGTCAGCCGAGGTGTGACGACGCGAGCCATCACAAAGCTCGGCATTTAGCTAATATTTTATATACCATAGAATACAGTTTACAATATGATAATGGAGCTGTGCGTTTGTAACCGCGGCGTGTTCCGGTCAGTCGTCAGGAGCAGGAGACAGGAGACAGGCGCCGTGAGCCGCCTCCTAATGCATGTGGCCGTCCATAAATCACGTCACATGAATAGTAATATGAAATATTATTATGAATTCTCTTGTTTACAATTGGTTGCTTGTGCTTAACGTCAATTTCTGCATTTAGAAATTATTAAATAACAGTATTTCTAAATTGATTTTGTCCAAAGACGCCTAAAAAGATAAAAATCTTATGTTCATAGAATAATGAAAAGTTTTCAAAATATTATGTTTTTAATAGTACAAATTTTGATGTGACGTCTCAGAATTAATGTGTCGACCTCATGCAATGTCACTACGTCGACCCCTCCTTACCTCCTTACCGTGTGACGTGACTTATGGATGTCCCCTATGTAGGTGATACAAATCACAGGCGACAGAGGGATACAGCCGTTTTGAGTCGGGTCCAAATGTATGCTGGTACAAGGTACTCTTACAAGTATAAATTAAAAATATATTAATTTTAATTAAAATATATTATTAACTTTTGGTTTCGATAGGTTTAGTGTACCTATATCTTGTACAGTATAATCACGTTTGAGCACATAAACTACGTTTATTAATTTAGGCCTTAGGGCCAGACTACATCGAAACGAGACGCGGCGCAATAGCAACACTAAATTAATATACTAAGCAGTGTCATTATGTTATAATTGACATAATAACTTCAAATTCATTTACACACCGCCAAGTCGAGAATCATTACTTTTTGTCTTAGTTTGACATGACCCTGCTAAATACTCACATACGGTCATATTAATTCTTTAGGTAAAAGTTATCCGACGATTGCAAAATCGGCCCTTAATCGATATATTTCATTCCATCAATCCGGCTCGATCCGGTTCCATCAATCTTCGAGCGGCTCGATGCGAGCCTTCGAGCTGTCATTTTTGCGGTCCACACAGTAATCATTATTACTCGATTTGGAGTAAAACTATTGAGCAAAACCGTACGTGAGTACTTAACATAAGACAAGTCTTCTTAACTCCCACAGACTGTAGCAATAAATCCATCCAGTATTTTCATGACGTGGAAGTCGCGGTACCAACTACTACGCGAGATTTCGTGTCGCTTTACCAAATTACATACGTGATACGTGACGTGGTATGACGGGACAAATATGGAGTCATCATTATCAGGCACGTCGCACTGTAAACAAGTAGCGTTGGCTGATGTCAAGTAATGTACAAGCTAGGGTTGCCACTTTCTTAAAGTTCTTATGTACATGTTTGGAGCTTTATATTATGCCTTTTACAGACTCCTTCCAACAGAATCTTGAATTATCATATTCAACGTTACGTACGTTCGTATGTCATCATTTTTGCTACACTTTAAATCCATACTAATTACTAATAATATTATAAATGCGAACGTGTGTCTGTCTGTTTATCTGATACCTCTTCACGCCCAAAGCACTGAACCGATTTTGTTAAAATTTGGTATGGAGTTATTTTGAGTCCCGGTAAAATGTACGGTTCCAGCGCGATAAACGAATTTTGGATCAAGGGAGTTGCGGGCGTCATCTAGTATCAAATAAAAATTTGCAGGTTAAACCACGCTATTATAAAGTCCTTTGTCGCAAACCCTCTACAGTCTATGGATCATTTCAATAATTGTTTTGCCTGTGATTCGTTTGGTCCTACAACGACGCGACGTTCTAAGGTTCGATATATGCCTTGTTTTTAATAACACAGTAAAATTAAATTGACACGAATTATTGGGTTGTCTTACGACTTACATTATTATGCCACAGAAACTGCAAGACAAAGTATAAATAACTTTAAAAAAATAACTCTTTTCTCTTTAACATCTTTGCACTTCCTTCAACTCGGAAAACATCGTAGATACATTCAATACGTATTCCAAGAATATTAATATAGCAAAGGTATTCTTAATGTTCCATAAAATTCTCAGTACTACTTTCAACTTTGTAACTAAAACGTAATCAGAGATAAATCTTTGGAAAAAACACACACACACACATCTAAATGTGCCTTTTTAAATACTGATATCTCTTCCACAGTATTTATTACCCGTAGAAACTTCAAAACAAATAAGTATATATTTTTGTTTAAATCTATAACACTCAAAATAATATTATTTCAAAAAATTTATTTTTAAATATCGTGAAGTTGAACCCTAGTCCGAGGGCATTACGTGTTACTCCGCTTACTCGAGAGATCTCGTCTGATTCACCGTCAGTGTTTCTGCGATACACTTTAATGCATGCAAATCATATTATGAGGTCTCTACATTTTCGAGATTCTTCTATTTTTTTAAGTGAAACCTCTTTAGCTGGACTGGCTATAAAAAGGTTAAACTCGTGTGTCGGCAACGGGATAAGTAGCCAGGGGCCTGAGTCAAGACGAATTCGTAATCGCTTCGTTATAGAATCGCCGATCAAAATGTATGGAATTGACATAAGCGTTCGTTAATATGACGTTGACGTTCGACTCGTCTTATGTCAATTCCATACATTTTGATCGGCGATTCTATAACGAAGCGATTACGAATTCGTCTTGACTCAGGCCCCAGATCGCTTCTGCTGTCTATACGCGCGCGTGGCCGTCGCGGCGTAAGTGTTTGGCCATATAGAATCTAAATATGTATATACCTATAACTCAAAGGTGACTGACTGACCAACATAGTGATCAACGCACAGTCCAAACCACTGGATGGATCGGGCTATATTTGGCATGCAGGTAGATGTTATGACGTCGGCATCCGCTAAGAAAGGCTTTTGTCCAAGGGAATAAAATAGGGGATGAAATGAAAGCTTAGTCATAAACAAGAAACTTTGTCAATTTTAACCCGTCGATCGTAGAAAAACGAGACACAATAGCTTATCTATTGTTCTCGCGGTTGCATGCGACTGCTCGGGGCTTGATGAATTAAACCGATCGGGCTGAGACTTTGATACCTAATTAATACTTAATAATACTTCTTAAGGGCCCGGGTTACCCTCGAAATTTTCATACATTCTTAATACCAAAATCATTTTCTCATACGAAAATATTTAACATGTTTGAGTTATTTTTCAGCATAAGATAGTAATTACCTAGGGTCCTGAACAATTTTTTTTTACAAAATATTTAAATACTAAAAAAAAAAAAAATTTGTGTTTGAATATTTTTTAGTAAATTTACTACTAAATATTCAAACACCAAAATATAGACAAAAACACTAAAAAATATATAAATAAATAGTAAATTTACTATAAAATATTTTAATAATAAAAAATATTTTTTAAAGTTTAAATATTTTGTAGTAAATTTGCTATTTATTTATATATTTTTTAGTGTTTTTGTCTATTTTTTGGTGTTTAAATATTTAGTAGTAAATTTACTAAAAAATATTTAAACACAAAAATTATTTTTTTTGTATTTAAATATTTTGTAAAAAAAAATTGTTCAGGACCCTAGGTAATTACTATCTTAAGTCGAAAAATAACTCAAACATGTTAAATATTTTCGCATGAGAAAATGATTTTGGTATTAAGAATGTATGAAAATTTCGAGGGTAACCCGGGCCCTTAACGCGAGTGTAGCCGCGAGAACTCCCAGAGTGCAATATTTTCTCTATTTGAACCAGCTATTGCACTTTGGCATATCACGACATCAAATAGCAATTATTAAACAAGATATTCCACATCAAAAGGCACAAAAATCAATTGCGTATTGGCTGTAACTCAACCGAAAATAGTTCCATCGGAAAATCCTTAGTGAAGCGAATCAATAGAGCAAATTTGCGAGCGTTTCAAATCTGTATTGTCGGGCAGAGCCGGGAACGCCTGACGAGTGTCAAACACAGGGCGGCCGAACAGAAAAACTGATTTCTTTGCTGTCAGAAATCCTATCGGTTATCAATTTGGCTGGGAAAATGAGAGAAATACACATTTTATAATTGTTTCAAAGCTTTGTGTAGATTTAAAAATACAACATTGAAGAATATTCTGTTTCAGATTATTCGTGGTTCAGGAAGAAAGGTAATAATTGGGATTGAAAGGTTTTCGTTTTTCATGTAGTATTGTATGCTTTCAATTTCCGATAATAATCCCGGAATTCACCAGACTATGGATAGTTCCTAACTTGCTAGTGTGTTGCTTTTTGTTATGATCAGGTCAATTTAACGTAATACATGAGCGCTACATTTGATAACCATAATAGGTAACAACACAATCGTTAAAGTTACGCAAACTTTACGACAGGACATAAGAGGCCATTCTCGCTCTTCCATACCTAATTACGTACTATCTTACAACGAATTATTTGAAATTGAATTTAAGAAATCAATGATTTTACAGTAAGGATGGGAGCAAATTACAAAAACATTATACTAATTACGAGAAAGCGCTGACTGGATCTAAACCAATATAAGGTAACGTTGGATAACGTTACTGCCGTAGCCAGCAAATCGCTTCGTTAAATATCATTATTATGATAATGGCCCCATGCTCCCGGGGATATTATTATAGGAGATAATTAAAAGAAAATTAAAATGAGCGTAAGATCGTAACCTTGGTAACTTTTAATATTTTGTTACGTTTAACAGAAGTATTAAGAATAATGTTATTTTAAGCATTCACCTTTTTATTGGTTGCAATTACTTAGCGCACTTACATGACTATTTGACAAAATAATATTATTATAACAAGGACTTTTAGGCAATATTATAATTAATTTCTGAAAGAGTTAGTCTTAAGCGGGCAAGGCCAGCGGCATAACCCGCCGGGCAAGGCCGGCGGCCTCATTTTAAAACAATTTTGACAAAGCTTGTTTCAAAATGAGGCAAGGCTTTGGTGTGTAGATGTAGACTGTAGACAGCTTTAAAGGTCATAAAATTACAAATCATGTAGAAAAATTCAGGTGTCATAAAGGTGAATTCAAGAAATTAATTATTATAGTGCCGTATTCCCTGACAAATAAATAAATGAAATAAAAATTAAGTTATCATCAAAATAACAAAATTCAGTTATAATTTTTTAACCGATTTCCAAAAAGGAGGAGGTTATAATAATATGTTCGGTTGTGGATATTTTTTTACTCTTAATGAGATGAATTTTTGTGTCGATTAGCTATTTAGACTATGTAAATACGGAATCTTAAATACGGAGACATAAATAAATTATTAATATTTTTGATTATATACAAGACAAGAGAACAACAGACAATAAAATAAATGTAGACAGTAACGTTCATTTTAATGTACCTGGAATATTATAAATTGAAGAGAGTTTCAGGTAATTACAAACACGTGGTCCGAAAGAGACAAAACATAATTTTCAAAGATTAAAGAAAGACATCTAAACTGTTTTATAATTGTATTAAATTAAGGATAATGATGTTTTTACGAATTGGCACCATTCATTTTGTATATTTTAAGTTAATCAATGTTAGAAAATAATGGCTTCGAATCCTCGAATTGACGTTGGTGAAGGGTCTCAATCTCTTATTAGACCATAATCAGCCAACATGGTATTAAATAACAATAGCCTAACACACGAACGTCGATATCATCCAACTGTAGGAATTTTATTTTCGCTTACCTGACGGAAGATGAGTCTCGCGTCCTCGGGGAGGTACATTAGCATATTTATTAGCGAGATCTGAATAAACTCCACGAACACAATGGCAAAAATTCCTATTAGAATACCTTAAAAATATATAATTTATTACATTTCGATTAATTTTTGATTCAGAGCTCCATCGTAATAACTGTAATAACCTTTTTGTGCCTTTATGAAATTCAGATTTATGAAAATTTTAAAATCATCTCCAATATCATATTCTGCTTTGTGATTACATCGATTTTGTATTAATTGAATAGTTCGTTTGTACAACTCTGATGTTACATACGAATATTGAAAATGTGAATGTTTGACTGTCTGTGTGTTACCTTTTCACGCCAAATGCCGCTGAACTTATTTTGTTGAAATCTGTAGGCCTACTACGAAACTGTTTTGAGACTCAAAAAATCGGACGAGATTGCCGCATTCTGCTCTAACATCATTTCACGTTTGTTAGAGTAGGACGCGGCATTCTCGTCCGATTGTTTGAGCCTCAAAACAGTTTCATGGTACAACTTCTGGTATGGAGATATCCTATGCGATAAACGAATTTTAGCGAAACGGAGTTGCGAGCGTCATAGCTAGTATATTAATATACTAGTTGACCCGGCAAACGTTGTTTTGCCATTTAAAGTATTTCTACTTCATCAGTTGATACAAAATCTTACCCCCTCTTTTGTCCCCTAAGAGGGGTGGGGGGGAAAATTGTGTATACCTGATGTTAAGTTGGAAAATACAGTTAATAATATGAAGTAAGTCCATTAAAGAAAAAATTTGATACAAAATCTGACCCCCTTTTGGTGCCCTTAGAGGGGTTGGGGATTGGGGGGGATTATACACCAGATGTTGAGTTGGAAGAAGACAAATATATCTGCGAAAACCGTATGCAAATCGGATCAGTAGTTTACGTGTTAAAGAAAAAAGTTTGATACAAAATCTGACCCCTCTTTTGTCCCCTTAGAGGGGTGGGGGGAATTTTTTTTATACATCAGATGTTAAGTTGGAAGAAGACAAATATATCTGCGAAAACCGCTTTCAAATCGGATCAGTAGTTTTCGTGTGATAGTGGAACAAACATACAGACAGACAGACAGACATACAGACAGACAGACAGACAGACAGACAAAAAACTAACCACATTTTTGGCTTCTATAGCGATCTAGTGACACCCCCCGCTTATTATTTTTTGAATATCTTTAATGTACAGAATTCACATTTCTACAGTTTCATTATATGTATAGATTATAATAAATATAAAAGTGTATCTATCTGTCGGTCTATAGTATGTACTGATACCCCTTTTACGCTGGAAAGTAAAACCGTTAAACCAATTTTTGTGAATCTTTGGATCTGTGGAGGAAACAGGATATTTTTATCCCAAAAATGTACGGTTCCGCGATCGATGAATTTCGGTGCAAAGAAATTGGGTAAACATTTAATTAGTTTATAAAATTGCAGATTTACTATAAACAAACAATAATTTTCAAATATCAATAATCTGCAGAGTGCATGAATAAGCATTTGTTATGCGAAACAAAATCGTAATTTACGATTATAATAATATTAACATTATCATGTATTAATACAAAACTAATCCGTTGCAATTTAGTCTAATTGCGTTTGCATTAACTCTATGTTAATTCCAGTTTAACCCCTTTAAACGTAAATCTACGGTGAACAGAGTATACGTAATGTAGTCTTTGCTCGATACATAGAAACGCCACTTTATAATCCTGTCTTTTGAGTAAAATCTTTTTAGCGGCGTTGTCTACTTTTTGGGATGGGTAAATTATGTTAAACTCGCGTCACATGTGACCTGATTGAAAATTCGTAAGACTGATGAAGAATCGCCTCGCCTCGCCTCGTAGAAGTTGCGCTAGGGCCGGGCGGCGCGGCGTATGAAAAGTAGTAATATACCTCTCCCTTTTTACTGTGAGGCGTAAATGTATACCTGTATCTACTGTTTCATGTTTACGTTTTCACTTCTCCCGAAGCCACTTTTTTAAGTAAAGTAACGACACAAAAAGGAATCTTTGCAAATAATCCCAAAAAGCTGTGCCATTCGAATTCCGCAAATGCAAAAATAATAGGCGAGGCTTAACGGATTTTTGATTCGATTTAAGTGGTTGTAAGTGGGTCTCACTATGTGGTATTTTTCCTGCGAGGGATGTGAGGTAAGTGGCTATTATATTATACTGTGCATGTGCCAGTCATGTTTTACAGTGATGACGGCTAATGAGCCTGTAGAGGGAAACTTCCACACGTGTTTTGGAAAGTTAAGCGGTGTTACGTATTCCCGAGAGGCCCTTTTTTATTGGAGGTGGTAAGCGATTTTTTACTGCTGAAAATGCTGTTTGGATTCTGGGATGATGAGTTTGGTTATTCCACAGATTTCCATTTCAACTAAACAAGAGTCTTATCCGGATTTATGTGTAAAAATGAATCTGTCTATTCTCTTTCTCATGCTTAGGATGAAAGGTATAGGTACTTTCTATGAGTCTATAAAATGTTTATCTTTGAAAAAAGAAAAAATAATTTTCCGAGCGATAATTACACCGAGCAACGACCCTGTGAGCAGCATCTAGCATATTAAAAACAATGTTTGATTTACTAATTAATGATAATTAACATAAAATACCTACTCAAAATGTGATTATTCGTGGATTACGTATATTAGTGTGGATAGTAAAATAAACCATCATTAAAATAAAAAAAATGTTTGTTAACATGGCTTGTCAACCTTAAAAGTTGAAGTGTTATTATGATAGGGTTGTAAAGGTTTCAGGTTGTGACGTAGAGAGCTTTCAAGCTCACGAAT
Organism: Plebejus argus; assembly: GCA_905404155.3. Classification (NCBI taxonomy): domain Eukaryota; kingdom Metazoa; phylum Arthropoda; class Insecta; order Lepidoptera; family Lycaenidae; genus Plebejus; species Plebejus argus. Next base: position 16,103,912 of record FR989931.1, on the reverse strand, counting down.
TAAATATTCGCTTTATGATCGAAGTAAATCAATAGTACTTGGACTGAAATCTAGTGGGCTACGGCGGAGAACAATCGGGACTTATTTTGTATGAAAATCCACAGACAAATCGAATTGATCGCAAATTAATTCGGTAGAGCCTGGAAGAACAAACTTTGCTTTGTGTTTTAGTAATTTTCAGAAAATCAATTAAGATTTATGAAATAAATAAAGGAAAGAAAACCATGGATTGCACACGAGCAGAAGAAAATGAAACAAGTCTCAAACATAAAGTTAATATACCTAGTTAATATACCTAGGTATATTAACTTTATGGTCTCAAATGCCGAATACTGTCCGTAGCGGTCATTGACCCCTGTCTGAATGACAATGAAGTGACAGATACACCACCACCTTAAATTAATTTGAGTCCTGTCACGCGTTTGACATTTTTTACCAGAAAAAGTTTACAACACTGGCGACGTGATGTAAGAATTTCCCTGTATTTTCTTGACTAACGTATTGTATTTTTCTCAAAATTAGCCAACTTAAAGAAAAACATTTAATCAATCTAAGCTCCGCACCCGAACGAACTTTACTCTTGAAAGTAACGCCACGAAATCTGACCGTAATCGTTTAAAAACCGCACTAAACTCCCTCCTTAACTCTTAATCACAGTCTTAAAGCCCTAAAACTCTCATAACTTACTCAACATACAAAATTAATACACTTTTGCTGGGAAAACAGCGCGCGGGCTATGAAAATGGCGTATTTAACGTTTAGAGGAATTTAATATGTCGTAAAATATTATTTATTCCCCATTCGCCCCGCCAGAGATTTCAGCCTCGAGAGTATAACGGCCGCCTCTCCCCACTTAACTCCTAACATATTAATCCTATTTTTATTCAATACTTTGTCCCACTTGGGAATACTTTTCAACGAGTATCGATGTTGTGATATTTATGGCTTTATTTATAACAGTTGACCCGGCAAATGTTTTTTTATGTACGTTATATTGTACATGTATAAGGGCTAAATCTTCGTCTTGAATCACTGTCTTTTTAAAGCCACATCAAAATCTGTCAGTGGGAGATTTTAAATTATATTGGAACAACATTTTGTCCGGTATAAATTAGTACCCTGATTATAATATTTGAATGTAACATGAATGCAGATTTGCGTTCCTCGTTCGATCTAGCACTTTTTCTATCAAACTACAAAAAGGTAATTTCATGAAATGTCCAACCACCTCAATTGGTAAACAAAGGATGTGCTCCCATGTTTTGTTATGTCCCAGTCTCATATTTTGCACAAAACAAAGACATCCATACTGATATTATTAAATCAATAAAAAAGACCCATGGTAACAAAATACCAAAATTTTCGCGTCCCCGGACGATAAAAAGTTAGGAACATATTCCCTGGTCTGGGAGAGGCGAAGACTTGACCTGGCGAGATATCGCCTCACCCATTTTTCTGCGGCGTTGTTCGAATGAAGTTTGAAACTTTTGACACCGGCTCGAATGCGGTATGTGAGAAATGTACTGAAATCAACTGAAACCTAACTGTAAAATTGTCAGCTGCCACAAAACTTTTTAAGTCACATCACCGAACTAAAGAAGTTGAAAACGGTACGCCAAAGTTTGAACACTTTTTATGAAATTTTAAACAGTGAAATCTTCCGCCATTGGAGAATATTACGCAAAAAGCGCTAGTACTAGCACATACCGATACATAAAATTAATATATGGATGATAATAACCTGACTAAAATCCGATGTATAATTGCACACGTTGTATCAGAATATTGACAGCAACGTTGTCAAACTTCGAACCAAACTTTTTGTTTACTGTCTATCTATGCCAATAACTGATGCTGCCGTCTACCCTTAAAACATTGCCGTAATATCTTATTGTATTTACTGTATAATTTTACTTTAAAATGTTACATACAGTATTAAATAAATTAAGGGCGAATTCATTGTAACGTTGCGATACCCTACCACTCGAATTTGGAACAAGCATTCAATCTGTTTATAATTGTATCTTCTCGTGAAGAAAATAGCCAGTTTTGAATAGACATTCAAAAAACCCATTGCAATGTCGTTGCGTCACAATATAATGGGTATCACACCTAAATCCATAAAGTTAATATACCTAGCGTATATTAACTTTATGCCTAAATCATACCTTAAAAATTAACAAGGATAAGCTATCTAGTCCCTCTACCTTCAAAATTAACAAGGATAGGCTATCTAGTCCCCTAACTCTATGTTAGTTCGGTACCAGTGAGTCGTGAAGAACTCTTCCGAAGTTCCGGGCGCCCGAAGAATTCACCTCCAATAAGTAAGAGCAGTCGCCTATGAAATAACTTGGCGGATCCACCCATAGACAACGCCTCAACTTTTAATTCCAATAACAAGTTGCGTAATATCAGCGGCTCCCAGACACTGCAGTACATGAAAAGGTTATTTAGTTCAGAAAATACAATATAAATAATCCAAAACGTATTATCAGCCCTTACTTTAAAGTAAGGGCTGATAATAGGAAAAATTTTTTAGGGTTAATTCATATTGTAAAGTCGCGAGGCACTGCGTTCAAATTTCGAAAAGGCAGCCCAGCACCGCGATCGCCAAATCTGTTAATTCACTGTGTGTCTTCTTGTGTACTAAATAAAGTTCCGTTTGGAATAGGAATGGGCGTCTCACGGAATTCTGAATACGGAAAACGATTTTTTATATTATCACTAGCTGACATGTCACATTAGTAGGTACTATCAGAGAAGTTAATTCAAAGTGCAGCGATGACGGACCTAAGTAATTAACATAAGCGTTAAGTCAAACAAACCCATCCGACCGATCACAGCTAACATTGAATTGACATAATCAGACCAAAATATGACGTAGTAGGTCCGTCAACTTCCTAGGAATCAATTTCCTCGATGGTACATAGGTATTACAAATACAAATACAAATACAAATCTTTATTTCCATAAATTAATTGACAATGTTTTTAAACAAGTGGCAGTCCCACTCTATTTATTGTAATTCTTACCGAATTACAATAAATAGAGTGTAAATATCAATAAAAACAGACGAAATTAACAAATAATAATAATAATACTTAATATAATCTTAATACCACAACAAAAATTAAAAATCTTAGGTTAAATTATTATATTCTATTACTAACAATAATGAAGTGTGTAGGTGTGTAGGAAAGAGCATGTGTAATTGTATGTGTGTGTGTATGTGTAATCACAATCACACACACGATGATCATCCTGCTTCTTAACTTGAATACCTCGGAGACCAAAGTTTACACATTTAGAGGTTATAAATAGACCAATTGATAAACAGGGTAAATAAGAGGTATTGTAGTGTGATTATAATTTATAACTAACTTTCCTCCTCAAAGGCCTGTACAAGGATCATAATGATGTTGTGTCCCAAAATAGGACAATTATACAAATTCTCTTGTCTATTGCGTGGTAGTTAGCTTTGGCTTATGTTTATTAATTGACTTTCTGCTTGGTTCTCATGTTTATTACTTAACTTTTAGTGTGTACCTGAGGAATATTAATTTGATCAGATGGTTTTTAGGGTTCCATAGTCAACAAGAAAGAAAGAAAAAAGAAAAATAAATTTATTTGATATAACATATTACAGAAATAATTCTTAACAGTTACTGATACTACACTATGTCATACCAAATTGGTTCCCATTCAGCAAATGCTGCGGACGGATCCGCAACGCTGATTTTCGATGGACCCCTTATAGTTTCGGTCTGTCCGTCCGTCTGTCCGTCTGTCTGTCCATCCGCGGTTTTGCTCAGAGACTATAGGACCTACAAAGCTGTAATTTGGCATGAATACACATATTAATAATGCCGACAAAATGGTACATAAAATATTTAAAAAATATTTTTTTATAGTACCTCCCCTACACATCAAGCGGGGTTGAATTTTTTTTTCGCGCCTACCCCATCGTGTGGGGTGTCGTTGGATAGGTTTTTTAAAAACATTATGATTCGTAGATCATTTTCCGATTTAGGGATCCATTTGTGAAATATTAAGTTTTAAAGTGAAAAAAATCGTTAGAGTCCAGTGTCCCCCCCCTTCTACCAGCTAAACGGTTGGAAATGTGAAAAAATTCACGGGAGTAGGAAATATGCTGAATTTAAAATGAAAATTATCACGACTAAGAAGACTTCATAAGTTATTGAGTAAAAGTCGATCAACTAAAAAAATTTATGTAGTGTATTCGGCGAAGTATAAAGGAACTTTCCGTTCAAATTCCTTCCAAAGTAACTGAGATGATGTTGTTAGTAGTGTAAAACATGTTATAAATGTACATTCATTGACCATACAAAAATTTACAAAAACTAACGGTACTACGGAACCCTATATTGTGCGTGGCCCGACATGCACTTGGCCGGTTTTTATTTTCTAATATTAATCCTTATAAACATAAATATGTGAAAGTGCGTACTATGTTCAGTGGCGGAGCAACTTTGATGTGGGCAAGATATGTTTGCGAGGCGCCCTGATGGACGACGCTTGCAAGAGGATGGATTTTTCTTGAGACAAAGAATTTTTTAATAGTTTTTTTTATTTATAAAATTATGACTGTCAAAACTTGTAAATCCTAAAAGTCCAAGGGGCGCGAGGCCTCTGAGGCCGTGGGCGGTGGCCCATGACGTCGCCCACGCCTTACGCCGCCTCTGTGTATGTTTGTATGTACAAATAATAAAGATATACTAAGAGTCCCGGGAACAGACATATGAAAGTGTAAGTATATCATAGTTCCAACACGATATTACTTAAATTCGCTGAAACAAAATAGCGGGTTACACTATTATAATAGCTTCACTAGATTTTCCCTTTTTAGGATCCCTAAACGCAACGGATCATACTGAAAAAGCATCAATTCAGTTTTATTTAACGCCAAGTGCACCGAGTCAGAGCTAATGTAAATTGTCACTACCCTAAGCCTGACCAGTGTCGAATGTTTAAGATTCCCGGTTTTTTGCGTCGGAACGATTTAGTAGGGGAACTCAGTGGGTGGAAATAACAAAGACGATAAAACTGTTCGTTCGGAAAAGGGATATTGAATGAGGTCAGACGTATTCGGTGTTAGGGACAGACTACCACCAGCTATTGTTAGATACCAGTCGATAGGAACAAGCGTTGAGATGTTACATTGTGATTTGTTTTAGAATCGGGTTCTAAAATATAGTTATGACGTCATGACGTACATAAACCTGAAATAAAATGCGGACAAACGCAGGCAGAGCAAAGAGATGACTCTAAATTAGCTAAGGACGTTCATTCGATCGAGTACAGCCCTAATTTATTATCGGTATTTTTTAAAGGTGACTAGATAATTAACAGATTGTTTGAGGAATGATTAAAAGTGTAAAATTCTCATTCATCAAATATAACCTGGAATAATTTTTCGTACTGTTCAGGATTTTACTACGAAAGAAGCACACAAATCAGTCCGGACTCCGGCATACGTTCCTAGGCAGTTGACAGACCAACGTCATTTGATCGGATCATGTCAATTCAATGTTTCAGGCTGGGTTTGACGTAACATGACCAAATTACTTAGGTCCCCCGTCTGGCTAGGAATAAACTTCTCTGATAATACATTTTCATATCCTTACATAACACTGCACAGAGCGCAGGTTTTAAAATTATGCAGGTTCATTAAATTAGCAACATAAATCAGACACATGGTCGCGAGTGGAATTTATAGCTGAATATAATAGAAATATAATCGTTAATCCGCTCATATCTGGCCGGCTGCCTAAAACTTCTGCCCGACGCATACTGCGGGAGAGATAAGGCTGACAGTTTCTGTAGTTTGACCGGAGTACTAGTCAAGGCATCGATGTCGGTCGTTGACTTTTCATGTATCCAATAGAATTTAGAGCTATGACTTATTCTAGTCTGCACGAGAAGGACATAAAGTTTTTAAAAGTTTTTCCAAGGCTCATGAAGTGAGGAAACTCGATGCGAACTGATGAACCTTGTAGATGCATTTCTAAATTATTTGTATGGATTTGATAGATTTACAAGACTTCTCACGCTCATGACATCTGTCAATTCAGCACAAATTTAGAAATGCATCTACGCGTCGCGATGCGGTCTGAATTGACCCTAATACGTTAGAATAAAGGGCTAAGTAAATACATTATCCAATTATGTACAGCAGTAACAATTGCAGCGACACAATAGTGCCCTCATTCTTCTTCAGTAACGAGACATTTATATTTCAATGTATCTTGCCGAGCATAAGCATTGATAATAAGTTGTTCCTGTCTCCTATTGTGCTTGTAAAGTTACTTGTATTTCTTTCACTCGCTAAACTAATCACGTGCTCGTACTTTGAGTTTGCTCGTATTTTGAAACATGATACTTTTATACAATTTAACGGAATAAAAAGTCATTGTAGAGTTTTTCGGCTCTATGCTCCAAAATTGAGGTGTGTATTTAAGAAGTTAAAACTTCTATAGCAGAAATGAAAGGATAGTAGATGGCTCATAATCCCAAACTGTGTAATATATTATTATGGCAATATGACATGTTAATATGGCAAACGTTGGTTTTCCGGATCAACTAATACTTCTAGAAAAAGTCTGTATCTAGATTCACATTTCACTTTCCTTCTGGACTGTTTTATTCCCGAAATTACACTCATCTACTCTACATTAATGATATACACGAGTATAGGAAGAGAATTTAGTTGTTGGCCGTTAAAATTCGATGTCCCCTTCCCCCCTGGCTAAGGGGGACTCAAGGGGGGCAGCTCGGTCCCGGCGGGACACTCATCGTATCGGCACCTAAATTGGATTTGAGTGCGAGTCGCAATACGTCAAAGTCTCCGTCAATCGAAGGTCGCTTGTGAGCCGAATACGCGTCAATTGTCACAAACGTGCTCGAAATATTACGTTACAATGCGGTAGGGTTTGATTTCACCGAAATAGGCTGTTGAATTTCACCTCGAATAGAACCTTTATACCGTGGAAAGACTACCTAAACATGGTTTTGATACTAAAAGCGAAAAATCTTAGTACTAAAAGCCAAAACAGCAGCTTACTAAAAGCCATGGATAAATCAGTAAGATGTTTTGCTCATCGATATTGTTTGCGTTGGTTTAAGTTTTAAGGACCAAAATTTGTATCACTGACGCAATGAAATTGTAATTGCTCCACTAGTCTACATAACATATCAGATAAGAAAACTTAAAGTTTAAACCAACCATCAATATCAGAGCTACTGCGCGGTAACAGAACTATAACGAATAAAATTACTTAAAAGCCTACAATCAGTTTTAAATTATTGCAGCTCTCTAGGGTCATTAATTGATCATGTCAGTCTGTTATAGATTCCGGCTGTCAGGCGTCATCTCTGTATGAAGATGCTTTGACGGCTTTGAAGGTACTGCCGGAAATATTTTTGTGCATCGAACCTTGAATAGATGAGAAAATATAATATACTTTGCTGTGTCATTCATTGTAACATGTACGGCGTTCTGCAAAGACGTCTTAGACAAACATACACCCACAGTAACATGATAGAGAGTGATAGCATGATAGTTGCCCTAGTCAAACTTTAACCTGGATGGCAGTAGGACGACAATTTGTTGTTTAACAAAAGGTTATTCACTTTTCCGATTTTCGTAACGAATACGTCTTGTTTATGAAAAATATCAGAAGCAGACAGCTAAATTGTCGTGACTCGTTAAGCGACGTAAATAAAAACATCGTGTATCTATCATTGATCGTGGGATTATTTATTCCGTTGAATAATTCATGAATTTAAATATTATTTTCGCATTATTATGCAGACATCAATTCCGATGTACAGGGAAAATCAAATATCGAAATATTTTCGGATATTCTGAAATATCTCTAATTATTTTCTGGAGACGGAATATAGATTTAGCTTCGTCAAAATTCTCTCACAGTCAAAGATCTAATAGTATTTGGTTTGGTTTTTTAACATCTTGCTTTTCCGATTCTACATTTGGCTACAGCAGTGTCTTATGTGTCTTAATTAAATTTTTTGATAATCTATTACCTAATAATAATTAATATACCTGCCCATGTGACGAGTTCTCGACAATGACTAAATTTTTTGAGATATTAAAATTTAAAAGTGTCTCCATAAATGTGGGTTTTCGGTTACAAGTTAGTTAGCTATGTTTGTTAAGATAAAACCTAACTAGATAATTAATTTCTTCCTTTTTAAAAATCCGCGAATTTGTAATACCTAATCCTTTTTTCCTCGCTCTCCCAGATTCTATTTTATAGCCTCATAAATTTCTATTTACTTTTTAACTCTTTTCTCAAAGAAAACATAAATCTCTATTTACTTTTCTCATGAACCGATACTTCTCAACTTTATGAATTTTTCCGCCGATATTCAAGGCCAACATTTGTCATACCTATCCTTTCAATCATTACATAAATCTTATATATCTGAAGAACGGAATATCAATGGAATTGAAATATAAATTCTTGGGAAATCTTTTGAGATCGTACAGTTGCTGACCTATCCATCGACCTTATTGCTTTGTAATAAAGTTCAAAAATGATGATCTGGATGTGTCCGCGACTGTACCTTGAACAAATTGATTCATACTTTAGTTCCCACTACCTGTCGTTTGTCAGCTTTTGATTTCAAGTTATTCTATTAGAAATCTCAATTTAAGCCGTTTGTACAAGTAGTTTTAGGTAGATTTGCTTAAAGAGATGCGTGATTGCGTTATAATATTAAAATCTGAAGCTTATAATTGTGTTCTACGCAACAAATAGTGCTAAACCGCGTAAGTGACCGCGACATAAGTGACTCTATTTTTTTTTTTATTCGGAACAACAACAGCCATCATTCTTATATCATTAATAACACTTGTATAGCTAATATTATTGTGTAAACTAAAAACTATGACCCTAATTAATTTTCTGAATAATATAGCATTGCGGTCAGCGCTATTTTTAAACAATATTTATTACACGACTAGACGTGAACTGCAGAACTGAAACGACGTTTGACGATGCACGGCAAATGTTAGATTTATTTTCATTACGGAATTTCTTGATTCAGTCACCGCGCTCAAAGGCAATATATTTTTTTTGCAATTTTGATCTATGTGTTATACTTAGATCAAAATTGCAAAATTTTGTTAATATTGTTCGATTCAGCTATAAATTACAAATTCGTAGAATAACGCATGTTATCATTATAAATTAACTCGTAATTACCTAGATGTGTAGTGTGAGACCGATTGAACGTGAATATTAATGTTATACTAGATGTTGCCCGCTACTTCATTGCCCCTAAATTAAATTATCGGAAACTGTCCATTTTCGTAGGCAAAACTATCCTATGTCCTTTCCTGGGACTTAAAAAAAACCTTATTTGGTATAAAACTCTACACCATAAACTAATAAACATTTTAGGATCAGATGACCGCAGCTGTGTTAATTTTCTTGATAATTCCTGGATGTCCTACGACTCAAAAGATTAACAGGTAATTTAGTTCAAAACTCTACATATGAAACACAAAAAGGGTACAGACACATACACTTTAGACTCATATTAGTATGTATAGGGGGAGCGATCGGCGTCATAAAATCAGGAGGGTCACTAGGGACACAAAAGTTTGTCATAAAACTTTCGGTTCTAAATCTGGGGCCCAAATCTCACACCTCGATCATGTAGTATTGCAACTGATTGTATTTTGGAAATAAATACCTATATTCTATAGGGTTAGATATATATACGTATTATATTACGTCCGCGCGAACAGCTTGGCCGCTACAGCGCGACATCACAAGCATTAGTAAGTAACTATTTATTTAAGGTGACGCCACGTTAAAGTAAAAAACCATGTTGGATGTATTTTAGATTGCTTGTTTTCTATGCGAGGCTGGCCCGGCCTCTTATAGAAAACAAGCAATGGAACAGCAAAAAATGGAAAGGGCGTAGCGACAAAATGGTTTTTATCGCGTAATTTAAAAACCATAAATACATTTCATATAAGCTATGGGCAAATTAAAGTGTATGCTAGAACCAATTTACGTACAAATTTTGGAAGCTTATATCATACTCCTCTGTTGGCAAAATAGGAATCTCTTTTTTTACAGAGGTGTTTTTGATTGATTATTCTGTGTTATAAAAGTTGACCAATCGTGTTATACTATGGGTAATTCAAAGACAAAGACATGATGAATACTGGCAGTGAACTTTAATTTGTTAGCTTTAGTCATTGCTGAGAAAAATAGACATCGCTACAGCCAAATTATCAAGGCGTCACCTTAACAAGCGGCGCTGTCGCGCAGTCATTTATAGCTTGTGATCTTGAAGTAGCATTTCATATTATGACAAGTATATTGTATGACTCGATCTACAGGGTGTAACAAAACTAAGTGATAATACTTTAGGTTATGTTCCTTGTAGAGAGTTCACTGTATAAGTAAAAGTAGCACTCGCTGAAAGACCAAATTTTTTTGTGATTTGTATGTTTTCCCATACAAAAGTGAAAAAAGAATTGCTTTTTTGGCGCTGCTACTTTTACAGTGAGTTCCACACACGGGACTCATACACAGCCTAAAGTACGGGGTACACTTCGCGTTTCGTCTTTTTGTACGGAGTAAATATTCTGTTTCAAAAAGTTTAAACAGTGTACGGAGGAGAAAAAAAGAACGGAGGCACAAAAACTCATATTATATAAAATATCTAAAGGGGTTCGAACATTTTTGTATGGAGCCTGGCATATCTAGCCGCCAGCCATCTTGATTTTTTCCGAGCACGATAAAAGTGGTACATTTGGATAGAGGACACTTACATTGTTTGTTTATTTTATAAACAAACAAAAAATGTTATATGACATGGTATCCTAAAGTGTCACGTTTCCGAGATATTTTGAAGTAGAGATCGCCATTTGTGCCATAGGCGATCTTTACTCTATCCAAATATACCACTTTTATCGTGCTCGGAAAAAATCAAGATGGCTGGCGGCTAGATATTATGCCACAAAGGTTCGTACCCCTTTGTATCAAATTCTGTGTCTTGTTATTATGAATATCTGCACTACTAACTATTTAGTAATCTGTGACCTAAGTATTGCTGTGTCACGAATCTCGTATCGTAATTATTGACCGCTGTTAACTATCACTGAACAGAGACTATCACTTTATTATTTATTCAGTGTGAACGGCCCTCACACCGAGCTAGGGTAATTGAAGGCTAAATGTCTGGGTATCGATCCTGTTAACTACCCTTAGGATTGTAGAACTATCGTATACTTGTTCAGTTATAGATATAAGCTGTGTAGTAAATCTTGTGAGTATATTGTTAAGGCGAAGCTAAGGCAAAACAAAAATAAAGGGCGAAGTGAAGTACTTCGTAGACTGTGTAAGTATAAATGTATGAGCGCTCTACCGTAGCGCCAAACCTATTTGTCTTATACTACTAAATATACCTACTTCGGCAATCCATGACAGCGTTCCTCATGCAGTTGTAGCTATATCCCGGCACACTAACACCTGTGTCTACTACACTGACACTGATGGAGACGCTGTAGCAAGCTTCATAAAAAGATCCACGGAGGTGTCAACCGAATACATAAAAGACTACAACATAAAAAGCGGCCAAGTGCGAGTTGGACTCGCCCATGGAGGGTTCCGCAGCAGCAATAAGGTTAATTTTTATGAAATTATATTATTTTTGATTTATTTTTATATTTCAGTCGATTTAATGAAATTTAGATTAAGGTTTACTATTTATGACGTATAAAAAAAACTACTGGCTAGATCTCGTTCAAACCAATTTTCGTTGGTAGTTTTTATAGTAATATACATCATATATTTTTTTTAGAATTATCATGCCTCTACTTTAGAAATTAGAGGGGGGGGGGACACACATTTTTCCACTTTGGAAGAGTCTCTCTCGCAAACTATTCAGCTTAGAAAAAAATGATATGAGAAACCTCAATATGATTTTTGGAGACCTATCCATAGATACCACACACGCATAGGTTAGATGAAAAAAATTTTTTTTTGTTTCATTCAGTTTTACTATTTATGACGTATAAAAAAAAACTACTGGCTAGATCTCGTTCAAACCAATTTTCGTTGGTAGTTTTTATAGTAATATACATCATATATTTTTTTTAGAATTATCATGCCTCTACTTTAGAAATTAGAGGGGGGGGGACACACATTTTTCCACTTTGGAAGAGTCTCTCTCGCAAACTATTCAGGTTAGAAAAAAATGATATGAGAAACCTCAATATGATTTTTAGAGACCTATCCATAGATACCACACACGCATAGGTTAGATGAAAAAAAATTTTTTTGTTTCAGTTGTACCTATGGGGACCCCTAAAATTTTTAATACTTTTTCCATTTTTGCATCAAAATCTTAATGCGGTTCACAGACTACATCTACTTACCAAGTTTCAATAGTATAGCTCTAATAGTTTCGGAGAAAAGTGGCTGTGACATACGGACGGACGGACAGACAGACAGACAGACAGACAGACAGACAGACAGACAGACAGACAGACAGACAGACAGACATGACGAATCTATAAGGGTTCCTTTTTTGCCATTTTGGCTACGGAACCCTAAAAATGGCTATAAAAGATAGGAACGACAAAGTCCTGAGCCATATAATAGCGGATCGTGAATTGTGATCCTCAGAGATCGGCATCGGAAAAAAAAAATACATTTGGAAGGACATGGTCCTAGCAAGCACATTGGCTGGTAGATTCGACACAGAACGATATCTTTTTAACACCCTAAAAACTCCACCCAGCTTGAGTGACCCCTCTCCACCAAGCCAATGTCACAACATCTAAAGGCAAAGGGTGGAGCAGCATAATATTTAAGAAAATCGGAAAATGTCGGATCTACTAGCTGACACACTGGGAAGTATCATATAGGTATTGTTATGTGTGTATATGTGTATATAAATATATATGTATATTATTATGACATATAAGTAATATTATCTATATCTGTAAGTATATAACATGTTGTATTATATACTTTATATAATATTAATATTATGTATATTAATAAAAAAAAAAAGTCCATGGCGTGATGGACTACAATTACATTAATAATATTATTTCTATAATTATCCTTGGTGCGAAAAACCAATATAAAAAGAGAGCAAAAAAAGGATATGGGCGAATAGCCCATAGACAGCCCCGAATTATATTAATAAAAAAAATATATATATACCTACTTAGGCTTCTTTAACGCCTCCATGGTCTAGTGGTATTGGTTCGATTCCCGCGTTGGAACTTGGAAACATGTTATTTCCAAGTTTGCTTAGGACAATGCAGGCTGATCATCTGATTGTCTGACAAGTAAAATGATCCATGCGTCGGATGGGCGTGTAAAAAGTCGGTCCTGCGCTCAGGCGCAGAGATTAATAATATAATAATAATAATAATATCTATGGACGCTTCACACCACGTCAGTCTGGACCCATGCTAAGTACCTGAAGGACTTGTGTTACAGGTACCAGACAACGGAAATATATTTAATACTTTTATACTATACATATATTTAAGATTTTTATTATATGATAAATATATTTAATACACATCCATGACCCAGGAACTTTGAAACTTTTTGTTCCGTCGGCGGGATTCGAACCCGCGACCTCCGGCTTAAGCTACCAACGTGCTATCCACTGAGCCACAGAGGTCGTCAAAAAGATTAGTTTCTCGCCAGTCGTGTCGGTCATCAGGTCCCACTGGGTTATAAGAGTAAAGGTATAGAGAGTTCTCTTGTGTACTGCGCACACACTTGGGCACTATAAAATTACTCCTGCGTAGCTGGCCTGGTTTCAATGAAACCGGCCACCGTCACCGAAACCGGTGTGGGAGCTATTATTATTATTAGGCTTCTTACAGCCGTTTAGCAGCAGCAGTATTTCCGGACCTATACGACCTGCAAACCTTCAAGAAGAGAACGTATTCCTTCTTAAAAGGCCGGCAACGTACCTGCAGCTATTCTAATGTTGCGAGTGTCCATGGGCGACGGTAGTTGCTTTCCATCAGGTGACCCGTTTGCTAGTGTGCCCCCTTATTTTATAATAAAAAAATTGCTATATAGAAAAACCAATTTAAACAAACATCAAACGAGCATCAGCATAATAAACGATGCGATCCTCGCGAGAACGTACAAACATTAGGGTATTAAAAATGCAATAGCTATCTATCACACGGTAAAACTTTATTAAAGGTCGATTGTTTTCGCTCCTACTTTGTTAGCAGTTGGGGGTGACAGGGCTATTTTAATTTAGCAGAACGTTGTCGGAGAAAAAGACTTCATTTCGCCAATTTCAGCTGCGAAATTCCCGGTTTAAACGTGCGCTTTTTTGCCAGATAAGCGAGCTGTTTTGTGTTCGTTGCATTAGTAATGTTGTTTCATGTTATAGCAGATAGATAAAAATTAAGTATTTATTTGTTAATACAGTAAATTGTCTAACTAATACATTAATAAATATGCAGAGGAGCTACTTTACTAGTTCAAATAAGTCAAAGTCAATATTATTACCGTTATTTGGCTAGGCTTGATAATATAATCCGACCAAATTACACAGCCCTGCCCTCTTATAAATAAATTTTGCTTATAATACAAAGTACGAACTACGTACTCAAAGATGGTAAAGAAATGGTGGAGAAACCTTTAATACTTGTCAAATATCATCCCATATTAGTTTTATTTCACGTACTTAATGAAAGGTTCTTACAGAGGACACGAGTGTACATGATTGAATGGCCTAAAATCCAATACTCCTGGCAATATTGATAAAACAATCTAGTATTAAATTAGAGTTGGCTTCGATAAAACTTTTACCTTAATGAATAGTATCATGAACCGAAAACCTTTTAACGTAAATAGCAAAGAATATCGGACGAAATATATTTCTTTAACTTTCAACTAATATCATCTGGATTTATGCGACTATTCATAAACTTTAGGGCACCTGGGTTCGTTCAATTTTAGCATGTATCCTCAGGTGGTACGGTTTAAAATGAAGTAGCACGGTTTCAGCCGCTTTGCAAGAATACACACATACGTTACTGAAAGCCAGCAGAGAGCTGGTTTTTCGTTACAAACTTTTTCAAACCAATTATCTGAAATAGTTTTTCCTGCCATTGACGAAGAATCAGAGTTATGATTCAAGTTTCCGACCCTGTTATATTGATACGGAGAGTTACGTATAACGTAACAAAATTAGATAGATTTAGTTGAACTTTTTGATTGATTTATTGAACTCAATTCCGTAGAAGAAACGCAAATACTTAAGTATTCAAAGTACATTGATTCCACTCGAAACCCGGGGTTTTTTAATACAAGAAAGTAGTTCCTTTACCCACAAGGCCTTGGCTATCTCAAAGGGTCTGTATCCACTTAAGTAGCCACAATCTCTACACAATTCTCTGGATAAGGATATCGAGCGTGCATTGGACTGTAGTTTCCCTTTACTATCTATTTACTTCATACCTTCCTGTTTGATCGGGAAATTGCGACGAAAATTCGAGAGAAAACATTACAATACCAACATTACAATAATAAAAATCAAAGACAACTTTAAACTGCTTTTGTAATGTTGTAACTTGGCATAGTAACATAACAATATAAATATACTGTACAGAAAGTCAGTATTTCATTAGATTTGCTCCAGGATTATAGTCAAGAAAAGAGACTAATAGACAGACATTAATTAATATAAGCAAGATTTTTAATATAAACATACAATAATTATCATTTATTCAGTAAATTACAAACATACGACAATATTTTACAGTAGTTTTCTTTTTTATTTTCTAAAAAGATCACCAACCCAGAAATATTCTAGAAAATAGTAGGCTCGTTTCACAAAATTTATCGAGCACTAATATGAGACCTCGTTAGCGCAACAGCCTTCATTAAGACCCATACGAAAACCTAAATGATTCCCGCGACTTAACAAGCTTGCATACTGGGTATTGGCAAAAAAACCGGCCAAGTGTGAGTCAGAATCGTGTGGCAGGTTCCGTCTGAAAAACTTACGAAATTTTAGAAGATTCTTTGGAATACGAGGATGGTTGTTACGGGGAGAAAAAATTAGAAAATTTCTTAAATAGTATAACAGCGGGGCTAAATGGTCACATTTAGGAATTCTTCTCAATCAATTCACAAAATGAAGTCAAAACTGTCAAACTCACGAATGTCTAATTAGTACGAATTTAGACATCTGAATTGCAAATAGAGTGTCAATTATGAGGTTTTTTAAAATGAATCATATTATGATTCATAATATGACTCTCCAAAAATACCATTTTAGCCCCGCTAGCTGCTGATCAAAACATCGAACGTGGTAGCAGAGGAGTGAAACAAAAGTGTGTCATTCACTGTTTTCCGCAAGTTAACGACGTACTATTCGTTACTATGCAAAGTAACTAGGTAAAGTGCGAATATGAGCTTTTTTGGTTTAAATTTCACACTTTAACGGATGGTATCTGGAAATCTGCAGATTACCTAGTTAATGTGCACAGTAACGTATTCAGCATTCTCATCTGTAACTAATATGTACAAGAATTGCTCGTTTAAAGATATAAGATAAGATACATGGTATAAAAGTGGTTTCAATTTTGTTTATCTTGTATGTCTGTACATTTCACTCTGGCAAATAAACTATTATTATTTATAGTGCGAAAACAAAATATTGTATATACGTTACGGAACCCGTTAAAAAAACTAAATAACTCATTGATTCGCAGTTGAAAGAAGATATAACTGAACGAAGTATTGAAGTGTCAATGAAAAAGTGCGCCTTCAATACGTATTACGTTTAAAGTGTTCCTTTGAATTTAGAAGCGAATAGGATTCCGATTTAAAGTGTGAGGTGTTTCAGATGTTGCTAGGTTTAAATCTGAGTAAATAATTTGTGTTATTTATTGTATAATATGCTGTTGACAACAATGATCATTTTTTATAACATAATGGTAATCTTAAAATTTGTTTCTAAAACTGTCCTATGTCCCAGGACCCATTATACCTTTATTCTAAATTAGTTCAAAAGTGAATAAGGTAAAACAGAAATGAAGTCAAAGATATTATATATATTTTTGCATTACATGGATAAAACAAAAGGCCACAATTATAGTTACACTGCTACGCAGCGCACTACGCTGCTACGCCGTAGCGCTACGAAGTCTACGGCGTTACGTAGACCCGCGTAGGCCAGCCGGCCCAGGCGCTGCAGCGTAGACATTATTATAAATATTACTAGCTCTTTGACCGAGCTTTGCTCGGTAATCGATAAAACATGAATGAAATGACATTTTCTAAAAATGATTCCTAGCTAGATCGATTTATCGCCCCCGAAACCCCCTATATTATATACTAAATTTCATGAAAATCGTTGGAGCCGATTCCGAGATTACAATTACATAATTTATATACATAATATATACAAGAGTTGCTCGTTTAAAGATATAAGATAAATGCGAAAGTGTATCTGTCTGTCTGTCTGTTACATCTTCACGCCCAAACGACTTAACCAATTTTGATATTTTTTTTTATAGAATTTTTAATTTTTTGGAGTCCCTGGAAAGGTATGTCCCTTGGATATGTATATTCCCATACAATAAACGAATTGTGGCGCAACTAGGAGTGTCATCTATTAGTTCTATAATGAGGATAGTCAATTTGTTGGAGACAAGGGACAGTCAAGAGGCCTTCTTAATTATATATTGTATTTTTTTAAAGATTTTTCCATGTTTTTGGTAAAAGATGGCCCGTGCAAGTTTCTTACGCCGGTTCTTCTCACCGGGTTCTTGAACCGGTGGTGGGCACCTTAGTGGCTACGTTCTATACGTATTCATGACACCTAGTTTTAATAAAAATATATTTTATTTATTTTATAAATTATATAACAGCGAATGTATGGAATGTTATATCGCCTTGAAGTTAATTACATAATATATTTTCAATTTCAAATCTCGGTTTTATTGTTGTGTTCAAGTTATAAGCAATCCTAGATCTATCATGTTATATGTAACACTTATTCTGAATCCATTTAAATGCGGGTGAAACGCGAGGAAGAGAACGCTTATTCGATATAAAAAGGTTTCGCGTTCGTTACCGCTCAGCAATGAATCGTCTCGAAGGTATCGACCTCTGTAACTAATGCTAAGGCCGTCCCACTGTCGACGTCACCGGGACGTCACCGACAAAAATTCAAATAAAATGATACGCCCCCTTTATCCCCATTCCCAACTCAACTGCAATGGACAAAAAAACAAACGATGAAAACTTTAATGGACTGTATTTATCGTTTACAACGTATAATAATGACCATTAGTGAGAGATCGCGGTGTTCGCGTCTTGACTTGTCGCCGTTGCAGTCCGTTGCTCAGAGCAAAAAGTGCGTGAAATTAGGAATTTTTAAGTCGCTCGTCGCGGCCCCCTTTGGATCACCCTACGCCCCCCAAGTACAGGGCGCGCCCTACTGGTTGGGAACCCATGATCTAGGCTATTGGACATTGGTGTTATTTTTCTCTACGCCACTACAAGCAGCGGTAGCATGTGTCGCTGGACCAATGTCGGTAGAAAGTGAAACCTATTATAGCCTATGTCATAAATTTAATTTTAGCCGGTGACGTCCAGGTGACGGTGGACAAACGGCCTTGGGCGGTTCCGCCAATAAAATAAACCACAAACGGCAATCTTTGAGTTGTAAATTTATCTCCACAATCACGTGTTTTGTTAACGAGGTTAAGAAAATGTTGTCGATACGGGATTTGTTAGGTTGAGATTTATAAAGTGGTTAAGGTTATCCTGTTAGTACTTAAATAGCAGTTATAGTAAGACAGACATTCGTATGCACAATATTTAGTACCATTAACTGTTTGTGTGACTAATTCATTGATGTATAAGCTCAATTACAGTTAAACTTGCTGTATTCGTTTGTTATTTTATCAAGAAAGGCTATTCAAATAAAAAATCTTAGAAACGCTACGTACACTATTCTTTTTAGACCTTGAAGATTTTATCAGATTACATCAAGTCCAGCCAATCTGTCATAACTCGACCAATAAGATATTATATTATTGCAATGTTTTCACGCCAAGCGACAGCACCAGAACACACAGTAAACAATAAGTTTTGTTCAAATTATTCATTGTATATGTTAGTCGCGCCTTATGCACTACGCTTACGTAATATTTCCCATTATTCATTCTCCTCAAACATGCTATTCAAATCCAAACATCCTTGGTTCCAAAAGTAGTTTATGTGGGTCAAATTGTTCACATGAAATCTTGACGGACATTCGGTAATACAGTCAAATGAAAGTCTTCCAGCTTGATAAGTTGTCGAAACTTTTGTTGCGAGATATTCGCAAGTTTAAAATTACAAAGTAAAACACGATAGCGAAACTCGGTTTAATTATTACAAGGCATTGTGCTGTGGAACTCACAAACATTGAATCGAGTTAGAGTTTTATTGCTGTAATTTGAAACAACTTTTAGTTACGTTACACTTAATATGTATTTATTTTCTTTAGGCGTCATATTATTTATTTAAATGACACTTTTTATTAATTGGATGACTCCCGTTTTTAGGGTTCCGTAGCCAAAATGGCAAAAAAGGAACCCTTATAGATTCGTCATGTCTGTCTGTCTGTCTGTCTGTCTGTCTGTCTGTCCGTCCGTCCGTATGTCACAGCCACTTTTCTCCGAAACTATTAGAGCTATACTATTGAAACTTGGTAAGCAGATGTAGTCTGTAAACCGCATTAAGATTTTGATGCAAAAATGGAAAAAATATTAAAAATTTTAGGGGTCCCCATAGGTACAACTGAAACAAAAATTTTTTTTTTTCATCTAACCTATGCGTGTGGGGTATCTATGGATAGGTCTCCAAAAATCATATTGAGGTTTCTCATATCATTTTTTTCTAACCTGAATAGTTTGCGAGAGAGACTCTTCCAAAGTGGAAAAATGTGTGTCCCCCCCCCTCTAATTTCTAAAGTAGAGGCATGATAATTCTAAAAAAAATATATGATGTAGATTACTATAAAAACTACCAACGAAAATTGGTTTGACCGAGATCTAGCCAGTAGTTTTTTTTATACGTCATAAATAGTAAAGTACAACTGAAACAAAAAATTTTTTTTTTCATCTAACCTATGCGTGTGGGGTATCTATGGATAGGTCTCCAAAAATCATATTGAGGTTTCTCATATCATTTTTTTCTAACCTGAATAGTTTGCGAGAGAGGCTCTTCCAAAGTGGAAAAATGTGTGTCCCCCCCCCTCTAATTTCTAAAGTAGAGGCATGATAATTCTAAAAAAAAATATATGATGTAGATTACTATAAAAACTACCAACGAAAATTGGTTTGAACGAGATCTAGCCAGTAGTTTTTTTTATACGTCATAAATAGTAAACCTTAATCTAAATTTCATTAAATCGACTGAAATATAAAAATAAATCAAAAATATTTTAATTTCATAAAAATAAACCTTATTGCTGCTGCGGAACCCTCCATGGGCGAGTCCAACTCGCACTTGGCCGCTTTTTTTATGGATTAGATTTTGCCCAAATTCGTTTATCACGAAGGAATCGTGTATTTTCCGAGAAAAAAGTATCATATCTCCTTTCCCGGGACTAAAAGTTTCTTCATACCCGGCAAAATCGGTTAGCGGTTTGGGCGTGATGAGGTATCAGACAGACAGACACAGATTACACGTTAGCATTTATAATATTAGTGTAGATTTCTTGTTGGACCAATCTATCCACTTTAGTCTCTATTATATTGTTATTTAGCAGGCATGGTTGAACAATAGGCACAAAAAACCATATCATAATAATCTAATAAGACTCACAATAGCACTTACCTAGATTTGTAGCATGTCCCTTGTGACTTCCCTTGGATTGCTAGTGATCATAAATGATTGTTAATTTGGCTGTCAAACTCTACACCTATAACTGCTTAAACAAAATACATAAAATTTTATAATACTTCATACTAAATTCCAAATCCAAATAGACTTTAGACACTTTAGTACAAAAAGTAACAGTACAGCATCGCGTCCGGTTATGAGATTATACTGTAGAAGCCCGCCCTCGCTCGTCGCCCGTGAAATTTCGCCGTAAACAGAAGTAAACGCTTAATCAGCGCCAAATAGGGCTACCACCTAAATACTTCTTTGGACTCTCCAATTCTTCTTAAATTTAAAGACTCTTAAAGGCTCTTAAGGTTACTTCTCAAGCTGAAAAAGTGGTTTTATGTTATTGAGGTTCCTTTTTTATATGTTTGGGTGTATACATACATCTAAAAAGTATGTTTTATTGTATGCTATAATTTTGAAGGTGACAACCCTAACAGCAAGTCACGTAAGCGGATACTCCAACATTTTCCAGCTGTTTGCTCTTCTTGATCATATTTCACTTCATTGTTAACGTCAGCTTCAAATAAAGAGTTACAACTGAAATCGTGTTACATGCTGGACTTTATTTTCATAGAACACCGTGTATATTTTAACAAAGATGGCGGATAATAGTTAAAGGATTTTTATTCAGCAGTCACGCGATGGCGCTCAGTTTACATGATTTATTAGGATGACACCAATATAATAACATACTTATTTGCAGTCAGCTTTGTTCGTGTAAATACAGTATTCTAAAGAAACTGTACTTATTTGGGTTAAAGAGTCTGTGTGTTGATCCAGAGCCAAATTTTTTAAGTATTATGCTAATATGCATCAGAAGCAATCGATTAAAACTCGCATATAACAATAATATGGACTTATGCCTATCATAGTTACTAACAATAACTTATTAGATCTTTTTTTATGAAAAAAGGGGGTAAACGAGCAAACAGATCACCTGATGGAAAGCAACTTCCGTCACCCATGGACACTCGCAGCATCAGAAGAGCTGCAGGTGCGTTGCCGGCCTTTTACGAGGTAATAGGGTAGGGGAGGGTAGGGAAGGGAAAAGGGTAAGGGATTGGGCCTCTGGTAAACTCACTCACTCGGCGAAACACAGCGCAAGCGCAGTTTCACGCCGGTTTTCTGTGAGCCCGTGGTATTTCTCCGGTCGAGCTGGCCCATTCGTGCCAAAGCATGGCTCTCCCACGGAATAATTATCACGGCTCTCATCTATATCAATAACTTAATTATAGAAGATCTATATTAATTACTTAAATAATATTATAGATCTTAAATTTTTAAATTACTGCAAAATGTACGAAACGCGATGTTTCATGATATATAATAATAATATATAAAATATATTTTTACTTCAGGATATTGCAGTCACGTATGCAACTTCTGGTATGATAAATGATAATTTAATCTAATGACCGCTGTTTAATCATTTCAAATCGCCGGTGTGATAAAGACTTGGTCCAGCAGACCAATACGACCTGCAAACCTTCAAGATGAGAGCGCATTCTCTCTTGAAAGGCCGGTAAGGCTACTCATTTGATGTTGCGAGTGTCCATGGGCGATGGTTGTTGCTTTCCATCAGGCGACACGTTTGCTCGGTTGCCCCCTAATTAAAAAAAAGACTTAAGAACGAAACTATCATTATCTCTTTCAAAGCTTAGTTCTTTGAAATTGTCTGAATTCCTCTGTAATCTGAATATTGTAATAAAATTATTTCGATTCCTCAGCTTTATATTTCAGAACTATTCTTGCAGTGCAAGCTCCTAATAGATTCCCGTCTACAGAAATCCGTATTTTATTATATTCCTTAGCAACTAAACCTGAGATTTCATAAGAATAAGTGAAATATCGTGCTGAGTCGGACTCTTTGTGCTAACCGAAGTGAATAAAATTTTGTAGGTAATTGACTTTACTTCTAAGGAACTTTAGCTTTTTAACGATGCAACGTTTTCTCTAATTTTTATACCTTAAGCGGGCGATGTATAAGCATTGATAAGACTAGACGATACCCGCAACTCCGTTGCGCCAAAATTTGTTTTAAATTTTTCATTCCTATTTCCTTTCCCGGGACTCAAAGTATCTCCATACCAAATTTAAGCAAAATCGATTAAGCGGTTTGGGCGTGAAGAGGTAACAGACAGATAGACGGACAAATAGACACACTTTCGCATTTACAATATTAGTATGGATAATCTGCTGCCCAGTGGTGTTCCTAATTCCTATTTGGGGCGTTTATATTTAGTATTTAATCCAAATATTGGGTTGGAATTTAAAGGGTCAGCTCACATTGCAACGAGATGAAGCGACACAGCATTTTAAAATAGTCATTCAAAACTGAACTTTAATCACTGCACGAGAAGATAATATAAATTTAATTTCTCATTAATAAAAATTGCAATATAAATGGACCGTTTTTTTTCTGCCGCTGTAAATATCAAGTTTTGCTATTGTTATGCAATTTAACTAAGTATTCTTGGAAATGTAAAAAAAATATTGACTGTTTATAAAAAAACTTTGTTGCAAAATAAAAGTGACACTAAAAATAGCTTAAATGATCAAATCCGTCTTCAACATGATTGAGGAAGGTCGAGAAAACACAAAAGTTGGTCCGAACTCCGAAGTTAACGAACTCTTATATTATTTAAGGAAGTTTGAAGATTTCAACAGAAGTCAGAACAATAATAACGTATTGTATTCTTTGTAACTTTAAGATACGTTACAATGGTACGTCCTGCCTTTGTAATGGTAGTTTCGGCGTTTTATACGTTTTATAACTGACGTTTCATACAGAATTTAAAGTAAGAAAAGTTTAAACTTTGAGGCTTCTTTTCTATTTTCAAATTTGGAATATAAGGTTTTTAACTTTTAACCTAAACCATTGCATATTTTAATACAAGTTTTGAATACATTAATCCCTGGTTTATTCAATAAATATCCAATAATATTCTCTTGTTGCTTGATATAATATTTTTGTTGAAACTTTTTATCGTTATTGTGTTTCATTACTTTATATTTTACAAGCTGTTGCCCGCGACTTTATCTGCCTCAACACGTCTTATTAAAAGACTTAAGACAAACAATTTTCCCGGTTTTTCACATTACCTACCTATACTTTGCGAAACTTTTCAATGCGAACTTATTATTTTCTGACATTAGCACGTTCAAACAAAGAAATGAACTTTACAGCTTTGTAATATTAGTTACACTTATACACTTATTATACACTTTTTCACATTACACGTATATTTGAGTACGAATGCTGAGCCGAGCTTGTACAATAAATCATAACTGAGCATACCTTTTCTTGCGGGCCGATTCATAATTCAAATTTTTGTGTCCGCCCCTTCGCTGTACCCCGCAACTCCGGAAACATGCTGACCAGCGCCGCGTACAACTTTATGGAATTTTAATGTACGTCAAAATCTTCAATAAAGTTAAGTTATTATTAAATGTGTCAAAGTGTGACCTGTTACGCTGTACAATAGGTACAGTATAAATATTTATTTTGTTTCCTTTCAGAAAGAGTTTAACAACTCATTACTACGGCAGCAATTTTTTTGGCAGAAAAAAGACTTGTCGAACTCCGGCGTTGTCGGAAGAAGTGAAAGTTTAAACACTATTTCCTCTTTTGTGCCGCGCCGACGGTCTGTGGTCCCTTCATTTTACGAATTTTCGATCACATGTATATGACTTTTACTTTTTCTCTCTGACTATAATTGTACAGTGTTAGACCTGTTGTACTAAAACAGCCAAACCGTAGAAACCGTGGACAATCAACTAGTCTTAAACATACGAAGGAAATGACGCGTATACAGAATGTAATTTACTCATCCGGGCGTGCGTTTATTTATTGTATTATAATCTTCCTCATAAGTTATTCAAATCATACACGCGTGAGCTCGACGTTGTAATATCCCCACTATTACAATATATTAGACAAATTATGTTATACAACTATTGTGATTATTATCTTACTGCGTGATATAATTTGGATAAACGTATAAAACACTAGCACCAAAATTATTTATTTCATTATCTGAAAAATTTAATAAGTTTTATGTTCTATAGCATTTTTGTTGCTTTGAAAAGAGTGAAAGATATCGTGAGATAGAAACCACGATGAACTTTCATGATTTAGCGCTCCAGTGTTACAGTAAATGGCGTTAAAAATCCAAAGCTCAAATAAAGAAACAATGACCAACAAATTTTGCTTAGCTCTATACATAGAGTTACAAGATAAACAGAAAAATACAGTTAAATCACAGCCAAGTCAATGCTAAGCCACATCCGTGCAAAAGTTATGTGAAAATATGAATAACACGAATATGGCCGCGTTGTTTATATGGGCATTGTTCGTCGCAGATGGCGCCGCATTTGTAGCCCGGGGCGCTGCAACGTCCTAATATTTCATCCATTGATCATACATACACGAATGTTAATGTCTGGTATTTCTGAACCTATAGGATGCTCCTCAAAATACAGTTCGGTTTGAGAATATTCAAGTGTTCGGAGAAATGGATTTACAAGTTGGACTTACGTAATTTTAGGTTATGTCAGCAGATCACGACCAACATATTATTATGATCCGACGAAACAGATAATGAAAAAACGGTTTTTTCTGGACCAGGATGCTCCTCAAAGTACAGTTCAGTTTAAGAATATTCAAGTATTCGGAGAAATGGATTTACAAGTTAAACTTGATTATTTTAAGTGATTTTAGGTCATGTCAGCCGGCGAAACATCACACAATGCAAAAAGGTTTTTTCTGATAGTATAATTATATACCAGTATATTATCTATAAATTGTCGTCACGACTTTAGAAATTGATCCATGTCTGTGGTGTGTGGACCACATAATATAATACAATATTATGTGTGCGCAAAAGTGGACTCATAAATTTGGTCAGAACTCAGACCACGGCTTACATTAACTTGCCATAACGTGATTAACCAATGACGTAAGACAGCAAATGCCAAAGCATTTGCCTATGAATCAAATTTACTGATAGTACATTCGCAGAAAGCTTGGGTAGGTCTCTCTATTATTTAGACACCTTTAAGTTTTAATTACTAAAAATCTTGGACTAAATAAGTGATTCGCGCAGACTAGTAATTATATTTTTGATCCATTTTAATTGAACCTTTTAAAAGTAATTGAATGAGTAAATTAATAGCCGGTGCTTAGTAGGTAAGGCAATGAACTTTATTAAGCATTTAACGATACGCAAAATTGCTTCTAATATTTTATAAATTATTATTGCCTTCACGTCACACTTAAGAATTCAGAACGTGGCTCCTAATTATAAAATTTAACTGAGAGTGTAAAAAGAACTAATAACTTACCTAACGCTTTCGCTTACTATTCATGAAAATATTGTCTTTTAATATTTTTAATTAAATATTCAACAGCTAAATACTTTGACTAGGTAAACTGCGCAAAACAAATATTACTGTTCTAAAAGTCAGAGTGGATCTGCATAAATTATGTTTAGCATACTTTATATTTTTCATCGTAATGTCCAAATAAGACACTAAAATTATTAAGCTTTTGTTTTCCTAACTCTTACGAGAAGTCGCCTGACAAGGTATCATATTATATTCAAACAAAATGATCAACATTAAGGCT
The DNA here is from genome assembly GCA_905404155.3 of Plebejus argus. Lineage (NCBI taxonomy): Eukaryota > Metazoa > Arthropoda > Insecta > Lepidoptera > Lycaenidae > Plebejus > Plebejus argus. Next base: position 16,077,332 of record FR989931.1, on the reverse strand, counting down.
CTGATTTAGAACAGGTGGTCCGTGGTATGATTCCGAACAGAATTGTTCTACCTGCAACTTTTCGCCATCGTCCCACGCGAAAAACATACCATCCTCATCACCTTGATTGAGCAGTCTTCCAACGTGCCTTTTAGGCGTAACTTTCTGCCGCGCACTGTAAAACTCTGGAACAAACTGTCACCAGCAGTATTTACGGACCTATACGACCTGCAAACCTTCAAGAAGAGAGCGTATTCCCACTTAAAAGGCCGGCAACGCACCTGCAGCTCTTCTGATCTTGCAAGTGTCCATGGGCGATGGTAGTTGCTTACCATCAGGTGACCCGTTTGTTCGTTTACCTCCTTATTTAATAAAAAAAAACAAATCTACACAAATATTTACACCGTCAAAAATATTACTTCCACTTTTGGCTTTGCCGTAGCGAGTGACTACGGCGCGAGAAGGAAAAAGAAACGTGATGTTATCTAAGATTAAGTTAGCAAAGTAACATTTTTCCACACTCCCCAATACGCGAAACTAAAAAGTAATTGATATAAGTTCGCCAATAAGCCGTTTGTGTTGGGAACATTATTTGTTTTTGCACAGAGCACCAAATTGGACTAAAACAATGTTGCTGGATAATCCAATCTCAAATACAGCCCCAAAACTCCATTAGGGAACCGATTGAAACATTTTGGATGATTTATTCTAACAAAGTCGTTTTTACCCGTCTACGCTGAAGTTGAAAGGAAGGGTAATGTTGGGTTTCTATGTATCCCCTGAAATAGTGATCTGGGTATACTTAAGTGTATCTGGTAAGTATACTACATACTACTTAACTACTAAAATGTTTGTTATAATAACCTTATTATCAGGATAATATTATGTAGTTTAATATTTTAATAATTTTGTGAAGCTACTCATAAAAATTAGCTTGATAGTAATAAAAAAATATTGTTCTAGAGCTCCCGTACTATTATTGCAATCAATATGAAAAGCGATGACAAATTACCCAAAGGCTCAGATTGTTAAAAATCAGGAATATATTTTTTGAATATTTAAAAAAGTAAGAAAACAGTTTTTCATGAATTCAAAAACCGGGATTGTTAATTGGCCTGCCTCGTACAGGTCTAGTTCTTATTCAGTTTTTTTAACAAAAAGCCATTTAGAACTGTTGTTATCGTAGACTATAAGTAATAAGACTTAAATAAGAGAAGACACCTTTACAGATGACTAAATAGAATTATATCGTAAACACTTTGATGATTTTTCAAACGAAGCGGTAGTCCAAATATTGTTTTTATTAATAAAATTTACCAAGAAGGAATTTCTTCTGAGCTTTTGCCGTGCGTTTCAATTACGCATATATCTACTAAAGTGTAATTATTTTTATCGTCTGATGAGCCTCCTTATCTAGCACAAATATTTATTCTTCATTCTTATGTAAATGATAAAAATAACATATTTTTACTATATAAACGCTAAAATCATATTCGGAAAAATAATTGATATCTAAATAAAATAATTCGTTACTTAGGTACGCCCTAATAAACACAACATTATTGCAAATAATTTCTCACAGAAATCTTTATACAAGAGAATTTCGCATTCCTGAATCGTACAACTTTGTTACCAACCAACCCAATAAATGATTAAAATTGCGACTCAAAATCGAAATCCTTTGAGATTAGAAACAAAGAGTTGTTTAGGAGTTGAGATTAATGAAAACAAATTTCAAGTGTCTCCTTTAATTTGTTGCTAAACTAACTTTACGTCGAAGTTAACATTAGGATTAATAAGTTATTTGAAGTTCCAAATCTTAATTTATTCCTCAATTATTCTGTTTATTCGACTGACACTCCTATTGTTAAACAAATTAATAAACACTTTATTTAATGACAAATGTTTTCGTTCGTTTGCTATCCACGGAATTTTTAAGTAATTTTGTAAATGAAAGTAGATATTATCTAAATATACATAAAAAGCTCATATAGCGGTGTTAATTAAATTCTGAGATCCGTCCAACATTTATTTTCGTACCCGTCGTAATAAATATGTTTTGCGAGCTAGTAGGGCGACCGAATTAAGCCCTAGTATATCCCATAACCTAAACATTGTATTTGTAGTACACTTTACGGAAAAACTATCACGCCTATTGATTTTTCATTTATATAGATGTGTTATCATCAGTCAGTCAAGGTATGACGACGTGAGCCCTCACAAAGCTCAGCTTTTAGCTAGGTACAAAAGTACCAATAACGCGTTCGTTCTGATTAAAAGGCTTATATTAATATGTGATCTATTACAATAACAATTCGTCGTTGAATCATAAAATATGTAATATAATAATATGTCATACTGCGCTAATTATTCACTTTGAACAAGTTAATTATGACTACATTAGGTAGACAATATTACAGTACTAAAATATTGAATTCATATCATTCTGTGGAAGCTTATTAAACTAAATAATTATTAACTCAAACAGCCAACCCAACTAAACAAAGGACATAATTTTTATACATAACGAGCTATTGCCCGCGGCTTCGCTCGCGTTAAGAAGTATTATTATATACAAACTTTCATCCCCTATTTTAATCCCTTGGGGGTGGAATTGATCAAAATCCTTTCTTAGCGGATGCCTACGTCATAACATCTATACCTGCATGCCAAATTTCAGCCCGATCCGTCCAGTGCTTTGAGCTGTGCGTTGATAGATCACCATGTCAGTCAGTCACCTTTGAGTTTTATATATTTAGATTTGTGAATATTTCAACTAACTATCGTGATTCTTCACGCAACATTATGATAGACAGACGAACGAACAAACAAAATGTAACACCTTTTTGTACCATATTCTGAGCAAATAAACGAATTATGAATTATGACGGACGGACAGATAGCGAAGTTTTTGCAAAAGTAGTATACGGCATTCTTCTATGAAGTAATTACTTACACGTGCCGATTATCAATTATAACAATATTGTATTAGTTCATTGCACTTAGAAATAAAGTTATTTGTGCGTTGATAAATAAATTTAGCTTGAAGGACTTTGTCAATACCTTGATACGGTTTAATTTATGTATATATTTTAATTCAGAACGTTAAATCAATAAGTTTTTCATTTACTTTGCAGTGGGACGGATGTTGGCTTTTACACGAATTAAATTTGAACGACATGAAAATAAATTCAAAGTGTATCGTTCGATTTGTATATTTAAAAGTTTATTACTATGTAAGTGTTTGGTAATATTATCTTATTGATGTATTAACTTTTTTACGGAAGACTCTGTGCTATCCATTGGCTGTAATTTGCTGTAATTGTTTGTCGTTGAATCAAAGAATTTTGGTCCTATATTTCAAGAGGTATAAATATATGTAGTTAACTACTAAAGACTGTTTGTACATGTTCTTTAGTTATAACTTGATCCCCAGATTTGAGGCATTTAAATACTATAATTTAATAAATATAAAACGTTTGTATGTTTGTACCGATTATGTTACTTGACCGACTTAAATGAAGTTGGAACGGATATTATACCGGATGCAACAAAACAATAATAAATTACTAGTTTGTATAGAATTCACCGTGATAACAGCAGCACTGAAATAGTAACCTTTTTTTTTAATCTTTTGTATGGGCAAATTCTTGACGCTAAGGCGTTGCCTATGTGGAAGGGTGAAAATAGTTTTTAACACGCTTAAAAGTTATGTTTATTAGCTTCGCTTGTAACTATGTCAGTACGTAAGAAAATCTTGGAATCTTAATTTGACCCATTTCCCGGTCCTCGATTAGGATGAAATTTTGCACACGCTATGAATTCTGATGACAATACATGACTAGCTAAGAAACGTCATTACAAATCAATACAAGAAATGCAACACCATGATATGGTAATGGGTATCAAATGAAAGGGTTTGCTGTCAGAAATACAAAAATGAAAAAATATATAGTCGCGTGTCTTACATCCAACATGGCGGACATTCAAATTGGCGGCTTGGCCTAGTGCGTGCTAAAAGCTTTTTATCTTTTTAAACTATTAATTACTGTTTTTATTATCTAAAAGATTTTACGGTTCCTGAGGGTCTTTTACGCACAAAGTCGCAAGCAAAATCTAGTTCTTTATAATATTGTATTCCTCTTTGTATATCTCTTGTGAATTGTGATCCGTTCCTCGAAGCGGGGATTATCCGACGCGGTGTAGCTCGGCGGTGGATAACGTCTTACACGCAATTGCATCGTATACTTCCTGAATATTCGATTTGTATATTTATAACTTGTATAATCTGTGATTATTCCTGATGTTTTGTGGGGAATAAGAACGCTGTGGTTGGTACGAAATAAGAAAAGTACCTACTTTGCGACACAATCTACTAATGTACTACGTCAGTTCTCTCACGCTAAGAAATCTTTATTTGTTACTAGTTGATGCCCGCGACTCTCGGAGCCTGTGTTAAGTGGTAACAACCACTTCCTGATAAGTACCGGATAGGCTATCCACCACTTAACTTGACAGATGAAATTCGGAGAATCTGTCAAAAAGCTGTGGGTAGGTTATCCGGCACTTTATCAGGAAGTGGTGAAACAGGCCCTCAGTGTCATCCCTGGTGGTGGTTAGTGAGCGGTCAGTACGACAGTAAAATCAGCATAATAACCATTTGATTCATATCAAACATCCGATTAAATCGTATCGCTTTACTTTTATCCTGTCAGTTTGAGCAATAAACCTGGACTATTATGCCAGATTAAACCGTTCAGTTAACCGTTTAAAATGGAGTAAAATTATGTTCATTTTATATCACAACTAATAAATATTCTGAAATTTTAATTCTCGCGTTCAAAAACTAGTGTCCATCAAGGATATTACTTTGCCCGCATCAAATTAACTAAATTGCAAACCAAATATATACAAATCTGGCAAAGCGGTTCATAAAACGATTAGATTTTATTTTTCGCGTTGTAGATGTATTTTTTTGGTAAAAAACTGTAAAGTAGTAACTACATACACACTATATATTTTACCTGAGGTTCAAATACAAAATAGATAGGTACTATGAATTTAAGAAACTTAGTAGATTTAAACAATATAATATTATAATATCATTCAGTTATCATAAAATTGCCAAGTGCGATAAGTGCGGCCGAAGTGCGGTAATGAATAATTCATATCGAAGTATAATTCATACTAACTGCCTTTCTGTTTGTCTGTCTACCTTTACCTCTTCACTCTCAAACCGCTGAACTGGTTTCGCTAAATTTTATTATGGAGATACTTTGAGTCCCGGGACATAGGATAGTTTGTATCAAGGAAAAATTGTGGACGTCATCTAGTAAAATACTTTTCAGTTAGAGCAGAACATGCAGCCTATCTTGCTCCACCCTTATTCAGTTATACATATACGATTTATATTCTCTTAAACATTTAAATTTTTACAAATAAAATAACATACAAGCGGATTTTACAAAAATAACGGAATGCGAAGTGTTTTGTTTGTGCATTTCACGTCAGAAACACGGCGCTTGCCCGTCATTTTGCATACGAGGGCGGCGGCGGAATAAATCCAGAATAACTTTATCCCGAATTCCATCTTCCGGGCTTAAAACAGTGTTATGTAAATTCCACAAACGTCCATCTCATTATCGAATTTTGTAACGCGATCGAGCTAAATTTGATCACATCACGTACATCGATCGTTAATGAAAAAAAATCCAAATTCTTTAATTATTTGTAGATAAGTCTTCACATTTAGAATGATGTGATATGCTATTATTATTAAGGTAGTATGCACCTCATAATAATAATGAAACTATTACTTGTTCATAGCATCAAGGACATATTTTTTAGAAGTTCCACCGACAAGAGTAGAACTCTTAAATGTAAAGAAAAAGAAGACTAACGAATATAAATAAGATTTTTTAAAGTAGACGTAAATAGGTACGTATATCTATTTATTTCAATATAATATGTTATTTCAATTTATTTGTAAAACAAGGTGAAACCCTTTTTTTGAAATGAAATACTTACTGTACTATATATTTTTAGACAGGATTTTCGTCAATATGTTTAATGTCATAGAACTCATAGATGTATACAAAGCAAGTAATGAAACAAGCGATTTCAAGGTATTGTTTTAGCTACTTTTAAAAATGTAAAAAAAAAGAATTGGCTTCCTCCTGCACTTGTCTCTATCTGGGACATCTTCTCTATATTATGTAGGTGCGGGCGTGAATCCTGGGATTTTTTCTGTTGGATTGGTTAGGATATGCACTAATATTAAAGCTGCACTAATATTTGATTAAAATAGCAGAATTGATATTGACATATCAACTTTTGCAACTATAATTAGCAAACGTCTAGTTGCACGTGCACAAACATCGTGACGAAGTCTGGCAACGTCGCATCAAGTGAAGTAAGGTTTGTTAGATTTTTTTCGTTACGGAATTTCTTTAATCGGTCGCCGCATTCAAAGCCCGCGATATGCAATAGCTTAAAATTATATTATTTGTCCTTCACCTCCATCTAGGACATTTCTTTATCCAGGAGGCGTGACCATAGGACTCGTAGCATGGCTACAGTAGAAATACGAAAGTATAGACAATCAGCGGAGATACAGTGAAGATGCCATTCCGATCTTAAGTCCTAAAAATTCAAATAAAATCCTACTTTATGACGTAGAGTGTAGACTAAAAGTGGCATTTTAATTGAACTTTTGTCGATCGCGGCTAGCCGAGGTAAAGATGCGAATGGCACCTTCAGTTTTTATCCTCTGTTTGTCTATACCTTCGTGTTTCTATTCTAGCCATGCTACGGGTGCTCAAGAGCTAGCTCTTGAGCAGCTTTTATGCAGCAACTTTATCGTGCGACTTAAAGTAATCGTTGAGGTCAGTAAGTGCTCGCAATAAATCGTACTCGCGCATTACCTCCGTAGTTAAAACACTGTAACTGTAAAATCCTCTCGCCGCACGGAAACTTATCTAGCTCGTGACCTTATTTATTAGCTCTTAGACTACATCGATTAGAAGGTGCTATGCTAGCAGAAAAAAAGGATTTCACTAGTGCTACAGCTTGTGGCAGACGATTGCTAGCTATCAAATACAAAACTTTTGATAGACAGAATTTTGATAGGCACAAATTACAAAAAATATTATTATCTGCTGTCAGTCAACTATCGCAGAGCTGTCGCAAAATGCGTCGTCTTCGGGAGTGTCGCCAGTGGTGACAACGAAACAGTCATAAGCTTTGTCCACACTGTGCCTTTTTTGTGTAGGTATGTATATTATTTTTTGTTTTGTTAAAGGGTATGCGTTATAGCGCAGTTAACAGCGAACGTGAGGCATGCCCGTGACGCGCGCTGAAATCGTAGCGCTCGCTATGACACTTTTCTTTCAATGCGGGTGGAATTTGGCGCATTCAATTATTGAATACGCCAAACGGAAGATGAATAAAAAGAAGATGACGAAAATTGAAGATGAAATTGCATAATAGCTATAACAAGCACATTTTTTCGTCACGTGGTAGAAAAAGCCCTACGCCCCCCTAGTTCCTACGCCGCGCCTGTAGTCTACTTATCCACATAATATTACAAATTTTCGATTAGGTCACATAATATTGTCCTGAGTTTAATATTTTGAATCCAACCCAAGAAAAGTCACACCACCGCTAAAGAAACATGAACTTCTTTAAAGGCGTTCTGCACCTTTTTTGGGGTTATTTTCATATGAATAACATATTGTGATGTGACTTGGGAGTAGCACAGTAGCTTGCATCCGTTCTCTTGGATCTATAACGTGTATGCAAATTCTAGGTCCCAGGCTGCGACGAGATGTCGGTTGTGGATTTGTGTTCTCGGAATAGTATCATAGAAAATGTATTGTGTAGTATTTCTTTGTAAGTTACAACATTAAAAAAAATATAGATGTATGGTTTGTTACCTGCCTCTTCTGTAATTTATACTCTAAGGAATTATTGTAACTGTTATGTTTAACTTAATATCATAGCTTAGCTTATTGATTTTTGAACCTGAAAATTTGATAACAGGGGGAAAGTTATTATAATTATATTGTTCGTTTTATAGTTATTTCACATTTAAATTGTTAAATTTTTATTTTACTTACTTCCTCAATACTTTGGGCATGAAAAACCAAATAGCTATGAATAAATGCAACTTCTAATTTGGTTTCCAATTGGAACTTAAACGGGAAGCATTTGAAAGAAAAACCCGAAGGAAAAAACCAATTACAATCTGCACTAAGGCTCTGTTCACACGAGCTACCATAGCAAGACAGCTGTTGTTCTCCCCAAGTATGAGCTACTAACAAGAAAGTTTTTCGATTATAAATTCAAATTGGCTATAATGTCTTTGCTCTAGCAAAGATATTATAGCCAATTTGAACTGGATCTATCCAAGGCAGGTTTTTACACCTAGTAGCAATGCCACTTTCCTAGCACAATTCATTTAAAGTGAAAAGAATTACTTCAGTTAACTATAATACACTTTCCTTATTTTCGCGGTGTTATGACTTTTTGTCATACTATATTCAAACCACGAGACGAGTCACAAGTCACAATATTAAACATAAATTTAAAAAAGACCGTTTAAACCACAAAGCATTTTGGGTGAGAAAATTATTACCAAGCGCATGTGTATCTTGTTTGCGCTTGCAAAGAAAATATTTGTACACAAAGCGTGACAACCTAATCGGTTCTCATACTGCCGGATATAGTATCCGGATACTAGGATTATCCGGGAGATACATGAGGTCCGTAATAGGGAGCTGTCAAATGTCCGCCTGCTCTTTGATACCAGCTTACTCCGAAAGAATGATCCGTTCGTATGTTCGGAGCTTAACGGGGTTCATGTTTTGTGGTTTTTAAAATATTTATTTTTATTTTATGAAGGTGTACATATTATATTAGTCTGATAATTATATTTGTCACTGTGTTGTGTATGATACGTAGATATGGACAAAATATTCTATGAGTATAACTGATAACATAGTATAACTGTAGTATTTGAATGGATAGTGTGAATTGTTCATTACTGATAAAGAGTTAGCAATATGTAATAAGTAGTTATTAAGCGAGAACTATAATAAAGCATGCATGCATGCATAATAATAAAGCATGCATGCATTCAAGCTTTTAAGTGCGTTTTTCCTGTCATGCGTTTTGTGGCCTGTGCGTGAATCTGGTCCGCATGCGGGTACGTGTTGCCCGCATGACAGACAAAAATAAATGCTATGAAATGATAGGATACGATACGAGCAACGATAAGGAAAAGCGCCCTAATGAACCTTTCTAATTTGTGGATACATTAAATTATGTAGTGCATATTATGCAACAAGACTTGAGTCATTTGACACATTTGTCAAAACGTAAAATGCAAAGATAAGCCTACTTTAACACCTCCATCATGGGTATCGCAGACACCCACGACGACCCATTTTCAATTGTTATGCGGCAGCCCGCTGCCGCTTGTGGATTGATGGGTTAAAATACGAAATTATTCTCAAACTTTATCTCCTTGAAAAATGGATATTAAAGATACAGAAATTATCTCAATCCATATAACTCAACCTCGTTGAAACTTACACTTTAATAGTAATCAATTAAAGTCGTTTGCGTTTCTTGTGGAACGTTCCGGTATCGTGTTTCTTTAGGATGTTCAAATTAATCTACAACCGCATCGGAGACAGATCGCTGATATTTATCAAGCTCCGAGTTAGCATTGTTAAAAGTAAACTTTAATTTACAACGTTGAATAAATGCTTTCTACCCGTAGAAATTAGAATAATACCTAGGGACTATTCAGACCACATCAGTCTGGCCCCTGGCTGAATTATTATCTACTGGATGACGCCTGCAACTCCGTTGCGCGAAATGTGTTTATCGCGTAGAAACCGTACATTTTTCCGGGATAAAAAGTATCCTATCTCCTTTCCAAGGGAACTCAAAGTAACCCCATACCAAATTACAGCAAAATCGGTTTAGCAGTTTGGGCGTCAAGAGGTAACAGACAGACAGATACTCCTTACAACTATGCAGTGGCGGCCTCTCCCATTGCGAGGCCCCGGGCGGCAGACCTTGCGAGGCTCTTTGGCCGTCTATCCACCGCCGCCAACGCCAAAAATTCAAATAAAATGCTACTTTATGACATTTTGCTTGACGCGAGGCAAGAGCAAGGCCCCGGGCGATTGCCCTATTCGCCACCCAAGGCCGCCACTGCACCTATGTACGCTTCATATGTAGGGCCTACATGAAGGACTCCTGTTACGGGTACAAGATTGTGGAAATATAATATTATTTAAAACTTTTACACTATATTATATATACCTTTAAGATTTTTTATATTACTAAATGTCGACCGCAACTCCACACAGAAAATTCATCGCGCTTAATTCTTATTTATAACATAAGTAAGGATTACACAATACACGTATTGAATGATAAACATTGATGATCTGACTGGTAAACATTGAAAACTTTTAGTTCCGTCAGCGGGATGCGAACCCGCGACTCTGGCGAAGAGGTCGTCAAAAGAAGGCCTTACTTAATAATGTAGCGATACGCCTTACATATTTGCTCGCGAATTAAATTTATTGTGAAGGAAGAAATTTATATTGTTTGCTATGTTAATTAAGCATTGTGAGATATGATTTGTGGATGTGGGAGAATTAATTTTCATGTGCCTTATTTAATGGCGAAGCAGGCGTTATATCAAATGCCTACTGCCTCGAAAATATTGTTTGTTAGCGTTTTGTAATTTTGTAACCCTGTTTCATTGCTATGGAGTACGTACACTTTTTGTATATTTACATTAGGTATTTTAAGTTTAATATACGTATCTTCAATGTTTGTATAGATAATTCTAGGCACATACCTATTAACATTATTATAATTACTTACAGTATCTTTGCATCATCGTCTAGACTCTAGAAGTCTAGAGGTAGGTAATTATAGTGATTGTCTAATTTATCAACATTATTTTATTAAACAGCAATTTAAAAAACTGTGGATTAAAATGAATATAATAATATCTCGGAACATTTGCAATTTGTGATTGCAACGCTACACGTGAAACTTACAACATTCTCGTTTAAATTGAAGGAAAAACGGGAACCAAGTAGAAAATTATAAGGGCACTTTAATTTAAATAATGGACCATTCTCATTCTCATATTTATAAAGCACTATGCACATATAAATTATAATTTAATTCCTCCCTCGCGTCCTGAATCGTAATTGGACCCATTATAATTACATTTTATCATTTCGAGAAAGCAAAATTGTCTCCGAAATTAATAGCAGATTGGTTTAATTTGCCCAACGAGCTCGAACTTCGGGTCTTAACCTCAAAATCGGAATTTCTTTCGCAAATTTACCGTAAATTATGCTATAAAAGTATCCGAAATGGAAATATGTATCCGGATTTAAATATTTTAATGCGATTTGTGGGTTATTCATTATTTATGTTTTATTTTTAACCGACTTTCAAACGTTCTTTAGGCGGGTCTAAAAGTTTTTAATCGAATAACGAAGTACTGGGTGGTACTGGTTTGATTTAAGACATCATTTAACACAGATTTGGCTATATTTTTATCTGAAATATATGAATGTTCAATTTCTTTGGGATTATATTTGCGCACACGATGCGGTCTTTAGAAACATATTGTGTAGGTACAATAATTTTAAATTATGATCATAATTAATCAAAGCATCACAAAACCCAATTACATTGAAAAATATAATTAGAAATTAATTGAACCAAAAACATAATACTAACTGTAGATTATAAAAATTAGGAGAAAATTTCGCTACAATTTTATACAGTTTTTTTCATAAAACTCGACGGAATATTGTTATAATAATTATTAAGAATGTAAATTGTAATTGGGGTCTCTGAAAATGAGCGTTATAGCTCGGGTTTGACGAAAACATTTAGTTTATGTTTTTTTTATCGGCCTAACGAAGTTTTTTACGAGGGAAGAGAGAGTCGTAAAGAAGCATCTAAAACGTGATAGCCACGTCGCATTCTGTGATGTATTGGAATATCTTTACATTCATAAACACGACGTATTTTTATTTGTCGCGTTGTTTCGTTCGTGATAAAAAAATCGGCAAGTGCGAGTTTGACTCGTGCGCAAAAGGGCAAAACTTGTGATTTTGTATGGGAGTCCTATAAAAAAAAAAAAATTTGGCCATTCTTTTGAATGTTTGTGGTTAAGTTGAAAAACACTGCTCCAGACAGACAGATAAACTACTATTTACATTCATGAAAGAAAGAAAGAAAAGTGTTTGCGTATTATTACAGATACTAAATTAGTAAATATAGTAAAAAAATAGCTTGAATTATAAAAATAACATGAGTATGTACCTATAAGTTTTCGACTAAACTTCTCTGCTCAAATTTTAGCCAGTAAAAACTACGTTTGCTTTATAATTAAAATATAATAGAATATTTCTTCGGAGGAGCCGCCTCAGTTTTCTTAAGCCGGGAAAATATGCAAAATTAAAAAGTATGAAGTTCAACTTATAAAGTTTGCTCAAATATAAAACTTGCTAGGTTTATTATGTTTGTTTATGCTTAAGTGTTCGTACATATTTCCTCAAGTTTTTAGAGTTCCGTACCCAAAGGGTAAAAGGAGGAGCCTATTACTGAGACTTCGATGTCTGTCCGTTTATCTGTCTCCAGGCTGTATATCAAGAACTATAAGTACGTGGACTTATAAAATTTTCACAGATTGTGTATTTCTGTTGCCGCTATAGCAAAAAATTATAAAATCAAAATATAATAAATACTTAAGGGCTACAAAAAACACAACATTTTGACTACTTCCGCTTAGTAACGGTACGGAACCCTTCGTGCGCGAGTTCAATTCGCACTTGCTCGATTTTTTTTACTTTAAGGAAGATATACAATAGTGCATTGAAGAAAAGCGTGTGCTTGAGATATTATATTCCAGATTTCTTCATAAAATTATTGGATAAAATTTCGTATTACATTTTTAGAGTGAAGTAATAACTTTCTGAGTAGGGAGTTTACGCTTATATAATTAGCCTGTTTAAACAATATCATAATTTAAGACACATTGTTCTCCATACATTTTATGACATACCCCTTTAGTTTGTAACTGCACTGAATCTGAAAAAATATAAACGTGTATTTGTGTTGCAAGAATAAATATTATTATTATAATCTTTAAAATATAAATCACTGTCACAATATAACAATATATATATTATTTTATGGAATATTGTTATACTGTGGCACTGTGCATGGCGAATGATGTTTTCCGTTTTGATTAATTTTAAAACGACGATCTCAGATAAAATTCATAAGCTAGTGTGTATCTCTTTATTGAATTTGAATAAGTGACATAGAAATTAGTATCATTACATTATTTTAGTTTACATTAGGATTGAAATGGATCGGAACATATTCATAAGTTTGTTTGCCGACCTAGTTCCCGAAATGGCGGCGTCATGTAGGACAATAAATTATTATTATTCTAAAAAAGTTTTTAATTTCTTGTCATTTCATACAATGATAAGAAACAGATTGTTTGTTTGGTTGTTTGAATATTTGGTTTTTTGATAACGTTTGCCATACAGTAGACCACGGGGAAGGACATATTATAATACACTTTATCGCGAGAAGCAAACTTAAACTTTGAAATAAAACAAATGGATTATGAGGACATGAAGACATTTGTTCCCCGAAGTTTAACGATGACCCTTCCGTCCCTCACCTACATCATTTATCACGAATCGATCCAATAATCTCCTTAACATGCAAAACTCTCTTTTCACGTTATATCAAAAGGCTGCTAACTTACTTTACTGAAGATTAATTTTTTTCTTCTTTATGATACAAAGGTTGTACACTGGATTTTGAAGTTTGAACTATACAATGTTTTGTCTTTGTCTTTTCCACGATATTTCTTATGTGTCAGATAAGGACAAATTAGGTATAAATAATTTTATACTAATTTGACTTAAACTAACTAAAGGCTTAACGTGTATGCTCTTTGGGGAGTTTTTTTATTACTTGGTTTCCACTCAATTGATACGCTACTCATAAGTAGCTACACTTAAGTATCTATGATAAAAAACTGCATCCCAAAAATGATCCTAAGTATCATCTTAGCAGTAAGTGCGGCTTATTAACATGAGACTTAATTCCTAAGTCAAGGCATCAAGCAGTCATCAAACGAGGTTCTTAACGCAAAATACTTTTTAATAAGACATCAGTGACTTGCTGAAACGCTCAACGATCAATTATCCCGGCCCTAGCAAATGGTGTGGAAGCTATATAAATACCTCAGAGCAACGACTTGTAGAATAGAGAAGCAATGCGCTAGGCGCTGTCTTCAGAGATATTTACTTGAAGTCACAGAAATTGTGACTTTATTTTAATAAAGATACCTTTCAAATTGTTAGCAATAAAATTTTTGGACTCCAAAAACTGAAAACGTGCGTACACATAATATTATGTCCTTTAGGATGGGTGCCGTCGAATGCCGATCTTGTTATACGTTAGAAAGTCTTCTGAACGGTCGTCTTACCGTCACCCATTAGAAACAGGTAAAGGAAACATTTTCCTTTTTCACTCTAATAATAGTTTTAATTTTTATTAAATCCATACTTTACTAGATTATAAATGAAAAACTGTGTCTGTCTTTTACCGCTTCACGCCAAAACCGCTGAACCGATTTCGCTGAAATTTGGTATGGAGATATTAAGAGTGAAGCCAGACGAGCGTAATTTGTGAGTCAGAATTTCTTTTCATACAAATCACGACTCACAAAATTACGCTTGTGTGAATCAAACAAGACTTTTGTATGAAACTGAATGCAGCAGAATTCTGCCCAGCAGAAATTCTGCGACTCACAACTTTGTTACGCTCGTTTGAATTCACACTAAGAGTCCCGAGAAAGGACATAAGATATTTTTCATCCCGGAAAAATTTACGGTTCCCATCGTAAACTAACTTTGAAGCAACGGAGTTGCGGCATCTAGCTTGTGTGAAATAAATAGCTTCACAAGGTCTAAGCTTTGTATTCCATGGCTTATCCCTCTTCTGCAATAGACATAACGAACCAGTAGGCCGACTTCAAACAAGCTGACGAATTGGTGCGTTGTACCACGTGGTACCGCTGCAATGCAAGCAATAAGCATTAAGCATATTACGCCTCAGCAACGCATCAACTGGGCGCGCGACGGCAGGACGTAATTAGGTACGTCAAATGCATAAATTTTGAGAGCACTTCTAAGGGTGGGTTGCACCTGCAGAAGCGTAGTTAAAGTTAAGGTTAAGGTGATCATCAAATATGGCGTCCCTCCATTAAAGTAGGTTAGTGCAACCCACTGTCGACCTACTGGTTCGCTCTGTTTATTGTGCCTCTTCTGTGTTAAATACATCACTAATCATCGCCGGGAACTGCCAAAGAAGGGAATCTAATTGATTAAGAGACGTTAGGACTTGCCAAAGTCGATCCAAATCAAATCAATTCTCAAGTTTGTCTTTCCATAATCCGTTGTCTTATGTATAATTTATGGGGGTCAAACTTAGAAGGATTAGGGTAGTCTCTACTTTCGTACGGGCAACGAATAGATACCTTATATGGGACTACTTGGTTTGTGGTGGATTTTAAAATATATTTTTGTTGTTTATAATAAATTATTATAAGTATGTTTATTGTTTAATGTTAAACTTTCAACCATAAATGTGATTCATTCCACGTCGAGCAAAATATAATATTACGACAAAGTACAGGTCTACCAGAATCTGATGGCAAAAAGTGAGAATATGAATTGACTCTAGCAATACCGGGGTAATTCGAATAAAACATTTTGTTCCTTTTTCTTCTTATAGCGGCTAATTCTGTGTGTTAAACAAGCAAATATAAAAAAATATCCAACGATCAAGGATATTTTTTGAAAATCTGCTGTCAAAAATTGCCATCAGATTTTGGTAGACCTATATCATGTATTTTATCATTCGCTCAGTGACTAATCGTAACAGCACGTGCTATGCAAAAATCATAATTTTATAACGATAACAAATTATTGGCAAAATAACCCATTGGGACTTGTCAAATTTTATTATGAACTGCTTATCGTTTCCTGAAATTCTGAATGTAATTACCATCAGGCAGGTTAATTAATTCAATTATGCGCCTCAATGGTTCTGGGCTCTTAATATCCCAGGCGATTGCTCCGAAATCTTTCGAAATTATGTCAGATTTTAAGGTTACTTCGGCCATCTTGGTTTTATACAGGGTGTAACAAAACAAAGCGTTCGTTAATATGACGTTGACGTTCGACTCGTCTTATGTCAATTCCATACATTTTGATCGGCGATTCTATAACGAAGCGAAAACGAAAAAGTTTCGGCTATAGGCCCTGATAGCGCTGAAGGAGTAACTTATTAAACTTTTGTATGGGCAAATTAATGACGCTGCCGCTGCCGCGCTGGGGCGCTTGCCCATACAAATCACAAAGAAATTCTCTTTTAGCGCTGCTACTTTCACAGTGAATTCAATACAAGGGACATATACACACCCTAATGTATTTTGGTTTTGTTAAATTCTTTGTATTGTTTGTTATATTATGTACATAGGATTAAAAGAAGACTTTAAGAATGCTCCAACCGGAGAATTAGCAGGTCGGATGTCTGTGAGTACGAATATCGACGTTAATGACATTAAAATAAGATTCATATTAGCGCGCCTTGTACAGTGGCGGTTACGACGCTCGCCGTATTCTTGATATGGCGAAAATGTATGAAAAAATTTGAGAAATTTTATTATTTTTGTTATAACTGGAAAAGTTGTTTATTTTTATATAAAATTTTTAGCGGACTTTATAGAGGACTAAATAAGCAACAATTTTTTTGTATATTTATTTTCCTCAGTTCAGTGTATTTAGATATTAAGGTACCTAATCAGACCCTATTTTTTTCATATTTTGCGATTATTGTGATGGTTAAAACGTATTTTATGTGAAAATTTTGTATGCGGCTATAGAATTTTTATGGTACAGTCGTGGAGATGAATATATTATCTTTCATTTGAAACCAAAATATCCTCGCAGTTTGACTCCTAATTCTTTAATAGGGTACCGGAAAATCGCTGGTATTTGTAATAGCGTCCTTAAACCAATTATTTTTACACAATATTATAATTTAACATTGTGTTTATATAATATACATTCTTGGGGATTTTTTTAACATTGCTTTTATTATAAATTTTACAAAACACAATTTATTATTATATAAAATTTAGTTCAGGAAACTGTTTTGTAATACCCCAAGAAGTCTAGACACTACATTCCTTATAATAGACGTACTCCCCCTAGGGAAGTGGACGTGCATCTTTGACTTAGCACTCTTAGCGCGAGCTGTCGTGTCTACAGTGTACTTGATGTGCCCTGAGGATTTTACAATTCTACAACTTACAAGGATGGTTTAACCAACGGTTTAACACGTTACACGTAGCTAGGAAATAACGCTGCATATTGAAAAGTATCACTTATATCCTCCATGCAATGTCTTGCATGTATTTTGAAAGATCCATCCTTAAATTTCACCGGTGCCCTTCTAATTTTAGTTTGAAAATATTATATAACTGCAATGTTTTTATGCTAGAAGGTAGTACCAGCACAGACAGAACAAAAAGTTTGGTTTGACGTTTGACATCAATTAATTATATTTAAACGTGTGTCACATAAACACCGCGTTCCATTTGATGTTAAAAACGAACTCCGCGTTCCATTTATGTTAAAAACGATGAAAACGCTCAAAATAGGAGGCATTTTGAGCGTTTTCATCGTTTTTAACATCAAATGGAACGCGGGGAAAGTTAATATACCTAGCGCAATAGAGCAACAATTTCGAGATGTCAAACGAAACCGAAATTGGTTTTCATCTGTGTGAAAAATATGTGTACGTATACACTTACACAAGCATGATTGAACATGAATTCTATGAGATTAAATTGTCAACGTGCCGATAGTGCCGACTAGAGGTCAAAAAAGGAGTTCTGCTATCATATTGTATCACACGTCTCTTTTTACCACGCAGTGTTACTGACATCTCGCTTGCTCAGGCCTTTGTTTCTCTATTCCGCTAGGTATAATAACTTTATGGTGCAACATGTCGGATTTTGGACATATTATTTACTGTTAGTATAAATAGCGCCCTCTGTTCCGACCTTTGCGTTTAATATATCCTATTCTCGTAGGTCTAGATACTACCTACACCTACGAGATTAGGATATAATATTAAACGCAACTAGTAGGTAGAGATCGCCGAATTATTAAATATACGCCGCTTTCGGTTCTAGCGAGACAAATAAAATATAAAAATAATTTTTATTTATATAGATAAAAAGAACAAATTCTTTTCAAATACTAAAAAACAGATTGACTCTATCAATGAACTGTCTGAACCACTGGGCTAGAGTATTGGATTTTTATTTTCGTGCAGTTTCCGTTACGAAATTAGTTACAACGCGTTCGTTTATCGCGCAGGAACACAAATAAAACACGGTAATACTTGCACTTTTTCCACTATATTCATTAATTTTTACAAATTTCACTTAATTACACGTGATTAAGTGAAATTTGTAAAAATTAATGAATATAGTGGAAAAAGTTATTTGTGTCTAAAATGAATTTCCACCAAGAACCAACAGTACAATCAATTACATATAATATGTACTTTTTCGTCATAAAAAGTATCCGATGCATACTAAATTCCAGAAAAATCGGTTCAGTGGGGAGCGGAGTAAAGGTGAAGAGGTAACTGCTTACAGACAGACAGACAGATACAGACATTATTTATATAATATTAGTTAGCATGGATAGTAAAAATTCCCTGCTGTAAAAGAAGTTTTTTTATTTAAAACGCTCTCTCATCTTATTTTCATAGGTTGATATAATTACTGGATGCTACCTGCAATTGAGAGGAAATAAATGAGTTCAACGGTTCAGGCATAAAGTCAAAAGCACAGAAATACATATTCGCATTTATATTAGAACAGGTCATGCAAACCATGGCACATTTCTTGTAATATGACAGTCATAATAAAGCAAAAAATAACGCTAATATTTTGTTTAACACAATAATATCACGTAAACTGACGTTAAGCTTGTGAAATAATTATGAGAGACGTCTGAAAAATGTTTATTTTCTGAAATTCCAAGAACACGAGTGGCGATTAATAATTTTCTGAGAATATTCAACAATCTCTCTCCAGCGGGTTGCTACGGCGTTGTTTTGGCACAAACAGACAAAGTGATGGATTTTGGGATGAATAGATGGAGTCACTTCGTAAACCTTCGTACTAGTCAAGAGTGAAACATCATCATTGTCTTGTAATCAGGTATTATATTATATTGATTTTATTTAAACTATACTACTTACTATACTAGATGATTTCGTTAGTTATCACTTTCCTCCTAATAATACCTTCCCTGGACTTCCACGGCGATTTAAAGACTAAAATTAGCCAAAACAGTTAAGCCGTTCTCGAGTTTTAGCGAGACTAACAAAATTAAAAATTTATTTTAATTGGTTGCATAAATTTATGTTCGGAATCATCACGCCCTATCTTCCGAGTTTTTCCCTACAAACGTCTCCTGTTTCCTCCCTGGATAACACCGGTAGAGTTATAATTTTTTTCCTGAATATCTATGGCCACTAATACAATGTCCCTATGTTTTTTTTTTCATAATTTAGTTAAGTGTTAAAAAAGATATGAACGTTCAAGACACAAAAAAATGGCCAGATTTTCCGCTGTGTTCAAACATCCAGAAATAGCCCAGTCGGGTTAGTTCAGCCTTGTGTCACTTTGTATGGGAATCTGAAATTAATTATAGTCAGATTTTTTTTTGCACCAGTGTTTAGAGGATGTCACAAATAGCTTAAATTCAAAAACTCGACCAAATCTGACGTATGCGTTAGCCGCCATATTGGTTTGAAGATCAAATCTTTTTTTAGACATATCCCCTTTTTTTAATTTTTTTATGAAAATGACTAGCTGTTGCCCGCGACTTCGTCCGCGTTACTATAGTAGATCACGTCCCAAGTATTATTTTTCAAACATATTCAATGTACAGAATTGACTTTCTTACGATTTTATTACAATATGTATAGATGACTTAGTTTGTTCCTACAAAGGATAATTAAGATGCAATACAAACTCCACGATACCTTTTAATTATGAACAAAAGTTTCATGAGGAATAAGGGGGGGGGGGGTTTGGGCGGGCGAAGCCCCCCCCCCCCAAGAAAAGACCGATGCCAAAGCTCCCAGCATGTTAATCAAACGACACTCGAAATTTGTATAGAAAAGATAGACAAAAGCTCATAGCATGGCAAGGAGTGAAGATAGATACAAAGTGTGAAGGAGAAATTTGTAGGAAATTTTATGGGCTTTCATTACGTACCGGACATTTTTTCTCTACAACGCACCGTTTTAGCGATATGAGCAAAAAACTAAAAATATTGAAACTTGAGCCCCTCCCCCCGCCCTAGGTGATATCGTCATAATATATAGCCTATGTGTTGACCCGACCTCTATATAATATTCGTGCAAAATTTGAAGTAAATCCATTCAGTACTTTCTGAGTTTATCCCGGACATACATACAGACAAACAGACAAACAGACACACAGACAAACAGACAAAAATTCTAAAAACTATATTTTTGGCTTCCATATCGATTGTAGATCACGTCCCAAGTATTATTTTTCAAAAATATTCAATGTACAGAATTGACTTTCCTACGATTTTATTATATGTATAGATAAGAACTAAATTTGTTGTTAATTTAATTTTCTACATTTTGAGTTCTCATAATTTTTATTGTAAAATCAATATTTACGGAGATAAATTAATAATTTTTGAACACAGGCTGGCATTGTCGGTTTCGACACAAGCCAATAAAGAAAAAAAAAATTTTTTGAACACGACTTTCTTTACAAAAAGCCTGACGCTACTTTATATTTTTTTACTTGTGTTCCTGAAACTCTTTATAACTGTTATCGATCCAGAAGTAAGTGAAAACAAAACAAGCGACACTGTTTTCATTTATAATGTTTGTTGGGATTTAAGATTAAATAATAAATATACTGAATGTAAATTACGGGAATTTTATGGGACAGCCCAGAATGGGTGTTTGTGGAAGGGCCTAAGGTAATTAATTTCCAAGCAGATTTCGTTCAAACACCAATTTCTTGTTCGTGCTCGGAGAATCGTTTAAATATTCATACTTTTACAACGATAGCCAATTAATGCTTTAATGCTGAAAATATACTTTAATACCCAGTGCGAGCTCCGATAAATTAGCAGTCTTACTCCCAAAACTGATACGATTTTGATTTACGCGTCTGATTAGTTCCAAATTAAGCCACATCACGATTTTGCGCTAGTACTATTTACTACTATTATATTAGCTACTTATATTATATTAAGTCGGAAGTAAGCTGTTGAGATCTTTCAGTCCCCTTTTTTTTGATGCGCAGGGGAACCCATCATGGGTGCCCCGGGTTGGGGATATGCCTCAGTTAAGCTGAAGCACCCCGGGGGTATGTGGGACTCTTACCCACTAAAACCACCTGCGGTTCGCCTTCAGCCGTATAAAGGAGGGATGTCCCGGATCTAACAAACACAGGACTTCCTCCACGACCGGCCGGTCTACCTCAGAAGAGACCGGCCTTCCACCAAAGTTAGGGAACGCTTCGGCAAACTGAAGCGTTCCCGTCGGCATCTGGACTGGCTAAGACGGGGAGATTTACATCCTCTCCTGGAGCCCCGTTAGACGAGAGTTAGGAGGTTCGCATAGCGTCGCCTCCGCACTACCCGTCCTACGCCGGCGGAGCGGCAGAGAGGTGGGATCGTCCTCTCTGTCCCGCTCCGCGGCATCTTTCTGCGACACAACAATTTCGCAGAAAGAGACCGCCGCCTGCCAGGCCTCATCGCTCTCGAACATGCAGCGGGCCATGCTCGGGAGCGAGAGGTCTCGATCAGCCCCCCTACCATGACATTTTATAGCAGTATGACTTTAATATTACTTTCAGATTTCGCACTAACAAATAACATAGCTATGTTTATATGATAAATAGAGATCATGTTTGTTTTTGCGAAATTCAAAAGTAATATTAAGTAATACTGCTATAAGAGCCCATGGTAAGCACCCTGATTCGATTATCGAAGTGATTCTGATCCTGTCGGGAGTAAGGCAGCAGATGCAAAAACGCAGAATCGGTTTTGCGCTTGAGTAAGGCAAAAGGTACTTTCACCCTTATTGTGGTATACAGTGTACTGTGGGTGTGAGGTGGGTGTATTGTAGTACCCCATAGTATACTACATCATCAATATAGAGTCAGTACTTTGTCGCCTCTTCACGCTGTAATGTGAACTGACCATAATTCTTCGAAACTTGCATGCAAGTAGTGGCGCTAGCAAAACTGTAAAAAGTTTATTGTATTGTGTGTGTATGTTTTTTTAGGCACTTCTTTATCAAACAATAATTACAGAATGGATTGATGAAAAAGTCTTCGCGTTAAAGGCTGGTATTATCCTGAAAACATGTGTATTCCAGTGATATACTCTTCCTAGATAGCCTGTTCAACTTCAAACAATATAAGCCGAGCAGGACAACTCATAAAACATTAACAAAAACAGTTAAATTTTGTTGTTAATAAATTTTAAGATTAACTTTACCCAAATCAAAGTCTTCACATCACCCAAACTATATTAAAACATTAAAGACTCGACATAAAATCTCGGCACGACGAGACAATAGTCTCAGGAATTCTTTTCAGCGACGGGCCTTTGGGAGGTTCGGTGTAAAGAATTCACAGGCCAAGGCAATCCAATAACATGCCAGTACGTACTACGCCAGAGAAAAAGACAAGCAATTCAACAGTACACAAAACAATGCGCTAAAAAGTCTTCTATGGACGAATTCACAAATGTAACAAATGCAGTACTAATAAGGGTCATCAAATGTAGTTTATTTTCGTCGTGGTTTGTACACACACTTACCCCACGCACAATAAACCCGGGGTATATAAATGGGGATCTCGTGTGTACTCGGGACAAGATTGAACCACTTAAACATTAAGATTTATTTACATTAGCATTTTCAAACGTAAAATATTGCAGCTCGAGAAATAATACCGAATACGCTTTCGGAGTGGTGTGTGTATACTAAATGGATGCTAACAAACTCACTCGGGATATAATAAAAAAAGAATCGAAAAGGTTTCAAGACACAGTTTTTGGACTATTGTCTCGTATGAGTTGTCTTTTTAGCCCCTTAACTACAAGGCCTCTTTTAGTCACGATGGATTACTATGATCGCTGCCATGATTGTGAAGTCTATATTAGCAGGCATTAATTATATCGACGTTAGTCATTCATTAGTAATCATACATTTTTATGCCCATATTGTATTTGTTCATCTGTCAACGTGAAGAAACATAGCATTGCATACAATGAGAAAACAAACCCTTATGAACTTGTACAAGATTTTCGCACATCGGAGTCAAATGTCTGTCCCAAAATAAAGAAATAAACTGCGAAAGTAGTAGTATTAGTATGCAGCACGATTTCCCGTCGGTCGATAGATTTTCGTTTCCCACAAAAACCGCTTGTTTGACTTTTCCACGGACTCACAGTACAAAGGTTTTTTATCCGGTTTTCGTTAAACCCGATAAATGTTGGAACTCGCTTACATACCACGCCATTGTCTCCGATTTGACCCTTTCACTGTACGCTCAATTTTCTGTTTGTGTATAATATATCTCCTCTAATAGTGGCCTTTGTGTATAGAACTCCAAGCCGCATTGTTTAAACTGACACACTTTTATTTCAGTGTACTAAAATGTTTTTGTTTACTAACAGTATTTATTTGATATTTTATGCCTATATTTTTTCCGTTTTTTTGCTGCGAAAATAGTATAGTTTAAACATAATGTATTCAGAATAGCTTAATTTACTCAGAAATAAAACAATTTTGATTTTGAATGTCTTGAAGGTGCTAGGGCTTCTTGCGAGAGCGAGATTTTTCTCGTCTCGTCTCGTTCTCGTCTCGCTTTTATAGCATTTTATAAACAAACATTGTATAAGTTGTAGCTTTTGAATGAAATATTATGTTTCTTTCATACCGGCGCGGTGTGAAGCAGGGGCGGGCTGCTAGTTAATTAGAAGAATAAATGTAAGACTTTGCTGGTGTTGACGTTATATTATATTTATAAAATAATTCGTTGGCCATATGAATCCACAATTGAAAATGTTTAAGACACCTGAAGTGTAAGTTTTTATGCAATATCCTAAAACTAACTCTGTACACGTAAGACACGTGACAAATAAAGCCACTTTCATTGAGGGGAAACCTCTGAAAAACGTAATTACATCATAGTTTTACAGGTAAACATTTTATCCTCTCGGGCGTCACACGCCATACAGAAAAGATACCCAATACCCATGGTGCCTCTGCGGCGACATCCGCACGGAATCGGTTAAAGCTATCTCTAACCAAAAATGACATTAGTCCCTCAAATATTATAACATTCTTAAGAGTCTCTTTGATGTTTTGTTTACTCCCTGCGAGGAGTGGTACATAAAGGATTTACTGCGTCCCGGACGGCCGCGCTTTGATTAAACCCTTCCGAACCATTTTATCCGTCTACCCTCACGTAAAACCGCCCTAAATATCCCCCTAGACGTAAACCATACGTTTTCACTGTGAAATTGAATTGACTTATGAAATGTGGTTGTAAAATATGATATGTTATGTTGGGATACGTCAATCTTGTCGTCTGGTATGTTACATATAGGTGGTATGTTACATATAGGTTTAGTTTATGTATTACGTTTTGTAAAAAGTTAACGTGATTTTACGGAGTAATGTGAAATTTAGCCCGTGAGTATATTTTGACAAAACGCATACTATATAACGAATATCATGCGCATAACATAATACTGAATATTGATATTGTAATATTGACTTGTAGCTCAAAAGATTTTTT
The DNA here is from genome assembly GCA_905404155.3 of Plebejus argus. Classification (NCBI taxonomy): domain Eukaryota; kingdom Metazoa; phylum Arthropoda; class Insecta; order Lepidoptera; family Lycaenidae; genus Plebejus; species Plebejus argus. The sequence goes on along the minus strand of FR989931.1, from coordinate 16,052,311 downwards.
ATCTTTTTTTTATTACTTAAACTGTTTGTAGTTGACGGCTAAAATAAGTATAAGAATAATCAATTAAGTATATTAGAATAATCACAGGCACAGTATTAAGAATTTTCCAATGCGAGATTCTTAGGTACAGAATCTCACAAGCATAAGTTTTGCATTTTGTACTGTGTTTTGGTATTGAAATAAACAATATTATTTATTTATCTTAGATAATTCAAGGGCGCTTCTATCATGGTTTAATATATTTTATTAATTCAGGTAGTATCATAGTCCGTAACAAAAGTTTATTACTAAACAACTAAAGAATAGAATAACAAGCTAGAAGGTTAGTGGGGCGGAGTTAAAAATGCATGGCTGTCGTTTTCGTGATATGCCAACGACCGGCTCAGTTTACAGAACAACTTCATGTATGTTAGATTATTCCTTTATTACCCGTTCCAAAAATTTTAAGAAAGGCACTGAAAGGGTATGTTTTCTATTTTTAAGTCGAGTAGAGTTAACAGAAGCAAAGTTAAGCACAAAGGTAAAATCTATGAAATTTAAAAATGTTGGGTTATATAAATATTATATATTCTACAAAAGATTGTTTTTAACCGACTTAAAAATATGAGGTAGGTACTCAATTTGGCCCGCATGTATAATATTTCCAGAACTGCCCTGCAGTTTTTAACCGACTTCCAAAAACAAGGAGGTTGTACGTTCGGCTGTGGATATGTTTTTTAGGGTTCCGTACCCAAAGGGTAAAAACGGAACCCTATTACTAAGACTTCGATGTCTGTCCGTCTGTCCGTCTGTCCGTCTGTCTGTCTCCAGGCTGTAACTCAAGAACGGTAATAGCTAGAGAGCTGAAATTTTTACAGATTATGTATATCTGTTGCCGCTATAACAACAAATACTAAAAACAAAATAAAATCAATATTTAAGGGGGGCTCCCATACAACAAACGTCATTTTTTGGACCTTTTTTGCTCTAAATCAATAATACCAAAAGGTAGGTACTTAAATTTTTCTCAAAGTCCTTAGTTATATGTGTACTTTAATATTTAATAATAATATTAAAATAAAATAGCAAATTAAGAGGGGCTCCCATACAAAAAACACAATTTTTGGCCTAATTTTGCTCTTTAATGGTACGGAACCCTTCGTGCGCGAGTCCCCTTAAATTTTTTATTTTATTTAAATATTATTATTAATTATTAAAGTACAATTATATTTAAGGCCTTCGTGAAAGTTTCAAGTGCCATACCTCTTATCATTATTGATTACGAGCAAAAAAGGCCAAAAAATCACGTTTGTTTTAATTTTATTATTAATTACTAAAGTACAAATATTATAACATATAACTTAGGATTTTGTGAAAATTTCAAGTGCCTAGCTGTTACCATTATTGATTACGAGCAAAAAAGGACTAAAAAATCAGGTTTCTTGTATGGGAGCCCCCCTTAAATATTAACTTTATTTTATTTTCAGTATTTGTTGTTATAGCGGCAACAGATATACACAATCTGTGAAAATTTCAGAAGTCTAGCTATTGCGGTTCTTGAGTTACAGCCTGGAGACAGACAGACAGACGGACGGACAGACGGATAGACGGACAGACAACGAAGTCTTAGTAATAGGGTCCCGTTTTTACCCTTTGGGTACGGAACCCTAACAAGTGTGCTAATTTCAATTTCTATGTACACATATAAAATTACCAAAAGTTGAGGTAAATGAAGATATTTGTGAGCAGCCGGCGTACGTCAAACACACTTTTATATCCCTTATTAAAATAACTTGGTGAAACTTGGTTTGTAGTTAAGAACCAGAACTAGTGCCATACAAATTTAATGAATCATAAGTTTTGTTTATCTAAAACACAGTTATATTAATATTATTGTTATTGATATTGAATATATGCTCAGGAATTACACCAATTTACATGAAATTTCGCAAAGATGTAGAGTAAATTTCGCGGAACAATGGCTGCAGATATCGTACATTTTGTCATGAAAATGTACGGTTTCCGCAAGACTTCCTTTTGCGTCTACCAAACATAGTGTAGTAGGTACAACGCTCCTACTTTTAACCAAAATAGTAAAATAACGCCTCTATCAAGCTTACCTCTTTGTTCTCGTGGAAATAGTGAAAATTGTTCTTTCGGCTAAGTATTCCAGTACAATTTTCTCGTAAAATATTTGGCAATAAGAGCGGATGAAAATGTTCAGGAGTTTCCAAGATTCTTTTGATACAAAGAAATAATCATGAAGCGAAAGGCCTCGTGTGGAGAAAGTTCTTTGAAGCTTATTAAAGAATCGTTACGGGTAGATAGAATATAATATGATGTACGGTATACCGTATAGGCTTTTTATAAATTCGTTCCTTTGAGACGCGTTATCGCGAAGGTTAACGTCAAATTCTTCAGTTCCTCGGCCATTCATAAGACCATGAAATTGTTCTAGTTTTAGGATATGAATAATTAATATAGGTCGCTTGTACCCTTACCTTAATGTTATTCATTGGCATTTGAGCCCTAGGGCTTACAAACCGAAACATTGCCAAAGCTGGGACTTTAGAAATCTTTTACATAGGAAAATAACCTTTATGATCGAGTTATTTGGCCCGACATTTATCAGCATAATAGATTTACTTCGTACATTCGAGAACATATTGTATTGCTAAATTAAGCCCGCGCCAAAATTCGTTTATTCGTTTCCGGGGCTTAAAGTATCTCCATACAAAATTCCAGCAAAATCAGTTTAGTGGCTTCGGCTTGAGGTGGTAACAGATAGACAGACGGACCGACAGACAGACACACTTTCGCATTTATTATATTAAGTATGGATTAAGTACCTATTTATTATGTGTATATACATGTATACAAGTATATAAAAGAATAATTATTATGTTTGGTTAAAACCAAGAGGCGAGTAAGAAAATTTCTACTTAAAATTCCATATTTAATTTTCATGTTTCGCGGTTTGGATCATATCAATGAACCAACGTTTTAAATTAATATTATGCTTTCCTGTGAGAGATGTCAGCAAAAAGAAACAACATTTTACTATAATTTTATTTATCTTTTTGTCATATTTAGTACGTAGTAGTGGCTAGATTTTAAAATGAAAGTTTTATTCATAATTGTAGTAAAATTTATTGCGAACCCGTTTAACAACATACCGCGGTAAGCCACAATATTTGTTATACAGCTGACACATTTTGCGATGTTTCGAGGCATATCTAATATAGTGCTTTTATTTTTAGGGGATCAAGTCTGGGAAAATTTATGGTCATTGGTTCATCAGTAATGGTTTTAAAATGTTTTACATGAATAGTGTGTAAGTTTAAAATGTACCGATCACTTCCCGCAATTATAAAAACTATGCCCCGCGGTGCTACCCGCGGTTTTTAGTGAAATTAATTTCGTTTCAGTAGATGATTTTTCGCGAATTTATTTTCATTGATATTCCCATACGAATAGGAAAATTTTCGAAGTAAAATGTAGGCTAGACTCTAGATGTCAGCTAACTCCATGCCTTTCTCAAAAAATTTCGCCTTTATAAATAATATTAGTATGATATTATAGTTAAGAGCCATGCAAACCATCAAGAAACAACACCCAGGGCCTGTTTCCCAACTTCCTGATAAGTGCTGGATAGGCTATCTACAACTTAACTTGGCAGATAGAGTATGGAGCATCAACTGTCAAATAAGATATTAGCTAGCTACCCCGATAAGGTGCTGGATGAACCGGCACCTTATCGGGCAGTGGTGAAACAGGCCCTTATTGTTGTATTCTCTGAGAGTGAACTTTTTTGACTTTATTTGACTTCCTGGGTCTACCCCAGGAAGTCAATTAAAGTCAAAAAGTTAGTGTGACGGTGGCCGGCAATAAACAAATTCAACCAACTAACTTTGGTCCGCTATCTTTGAATCGATTTCTTTGACGATAAATTCTCATCATTTCATCTGTAAAATACCATAAAAATGGATCACGTCAAAAATATAAAAATACACAAGTCTTTTTTATATTGGAATCCATTGGTAGTATTTTATAATTTATCGAGTGAGAAAGAATGTAGGGAGTGGAAATCGAATTTAACTCGTACCTGGCCGCAATCGACATCGGTGAATGGAAATTAGATTTTCAGTTGCAACGCTATGCATTATATATCCAATAACTTAGATGGATTTTTTACAGCAATCAAAGAAATGCAGTAATGGTTTTATCTAATAGATGTTATAGAATCTAGAATGTCTTTGTGGCAAAATGTAATTTCCTTCAAATCATCTTGTGAAGAAGTCTTTTCCTGGTAAATCAGGATTTATAACAGTTTGTCTGTTTAAAAATGGACTGTTGAAATAGTATATTTTTAAAAAAAGAATTTGAGGGCAGATTTAATGCGTGTGTACTATACCTACTCTACTTGGCGCAAAATGGCGGTAGCGGTCATTGACTCCTTGTCAAAAACTTGTCATTTTCCATATAAACCGCGATTGACAATGAAGTATCAGATGTTCCTATAAAGTTAATATTATACCTAGCGGAATAGAGCAACAAACTCGAGCTGTCAAACGTAACCGAAATTGGTTTTCATCTGTGTGAAAAATATGTGTACGTATACACTTACACATAAGCATGATTGAACATGAATTCTATGAGATTAAATTGTCAACGGGGCTGATCCGGGCTGATGGACGTCAAAAAAAGAGTGCTGCTGTCATGTATCACACGTCTCTTTTTACCACGCAGTGTTGCTGATGGTGACATCTCGCTTGCTCAGGCCTTTGTTTCTCTATTCCGCTAGGTATATTAACTTTATGGATGTTCCTAGTCCATTGTCAATCGCGGTTTACATAGAAAATGACAAGTTTTTTGACAGGGGTTCAATGACCTCTACCGCCATGTTTCGCCGAACACAGTATTCAAATATTACCCATGTTATCAAAGCCCAACTTTTTAGAAAATGAATAAAATAAAATATTATATTTTTTATTATTAGGCTTTTCGGTGCTGCATAGTTTAAATCATCTATTAATAGAAATGAAATTGTATTCCTTTTGCTAGAATTTGTTAATGATTCCCCTACCAATATAATTTCTATAAAATAAGTGTGATTAAACATCGTAGTCTTTCTAAATACCAAGTTAAGCCTCAAACAACTATTGCGATACCATTTGATACGAACCAAATATACAGAACACTTTGAAATACACTATTTGATTTGTATTGAATACAATAAATTGGTTCATTGTTACTGTATTGGCACGTTTATCATCTGGCAAGCGTCAATCACGTGCCGCGTGCGACGGACGTGCCAACTGCCAATTGCCAGATCAGAAACATTTAATGTATTTTTTAAATGAATCATATCGAGTATGAAATGTGAACAGATATCATATTTTTGTTCGTACGGTTATTTTAACTGTACATTTGGGTTTCCGGTTTTAGACTGTTAGGGTCAATTCAGACCGCAACGCGACGTGTAGATGCATTTCTAAATTTATACTGAATTGACACATTTCGTGAGCGTGAGACGTCTTGCAAATATACTATAATAATTTATTATAATCTATACATATAATAAAACTGTAGAAATGTGAATTCTGTACATTAAAGATATTCAAAAAATAATAAGCAGGGGGTGTTACTACATCGCTATAGAAGCCAAAACTGTGGTTAGTTTTTTGTCTGTCTGTATGTCTGTCTGTCTGTCTGTCTGTCTGTATGTTTGTTCCACTATCACACGAAAACTACTGATCCGATTTGCATACGGTTTTCGCAGATATATTTGCCTTCTTCCAACTCAATATCTGGTGTTTAAACTTTCCTCCCCACCCCTCTAAGGGGACCCAAAAGGGGACAAAAGGGGGGGGGGGTAAGATTTTGTATCAATTACTGATGAAGTAGAAATACTTTAAATGGCAAAACAACGTTTGCCGGGTCAACTAGTATAATATACAATCATCAATGAAATACTTATTGTGCCGTGTGTACACTCACTGCACATGTATGAATAGTCGGCCAAGTGCGAGACGGACTCGCGCACGAATTTTTCCGTTTCGATACAGAGCGAAAGTTGGCAAAAAATTGTTTTTTGGCAGCCCACTTTAATATATTTTATTAAAGAAGGAATAAAACTAAGTATTTTGTGAATAATCCTGTTTATCCATTATTGGCTACGAGCAATAATCGGCCAAGTGCGAGTCGGAATCGCGCACGAAGGGTTCCGTACGTACCATTATAGAGCAAAATTAGGCCATAAATTGTGTTTTTTGTATGGGAGCCCCCTTTATTTTTTATTTTATTTTAATATTATTATTAAATATTGAAGTACACATATAACTAAGGATTTTGTGAAAAATTCAAGTACCTACCTGTTGCCATTTTTGATATAGAGCTAAAAAGGCCAAAAAATCACATTTTTTGTATGGGAGCCCCCCTTAAATATTCATTTTATTTTATTTTTAGTATTTTTTGTTATAGCGGCAACAGATATACACAATCTGTGAAAATTTCAAGTGCCTACCTGTTGCCATTATTGATATCGAGCAAAAAAGGCCGAAAAAATCACGTTTGTTGTATGGCAGCCCCCCTTATATATTATTATTATTTTGTTTTTAGTATTTGTTGTTATAGCGGCAACAAATATACATAATCTGTGAAAATATCAAATCTCTATCTATTACCGTTCTTGAGTTACAGCCTGGAGACAGCAAAAAAAGGCCAAAAAAATCACGTTTGTTGTATGGGAGCCCCCCTTAAATATTCATTTTATTTTTATTTTCAGTATTTGTTTTTATAGCGGCAACAGATATACATAATCTGTGAAAATATCAAATCTCTAGCTATTACCGTTCTTGAGTTACAGCCTGGAGACAGACAGACAGACGGACAGACGGACAGACGGACAGACAACGAAGTCTTAGTAATAGGGTCCCGTTTTTACCCTTTGGGTACGGAACCCTAAAAAAGGCCAAAAAATCACGTTTGTAGTATGGGAGCTCCCCTTAAATATTAATTTTATTTTATTTTTAGTATATTTTGTTGTTATAGCGGCAACAAAATACACAATCTGAGAAAATTTCAGAAGTTTAGCAATAGCTGTTCTTGAGATACAGCCTGGAGACAGACAGACAGACAGACAGACGGACAGACAGACAGACATAGAAATCTCAGTAATAGGGTCCCGTTTTACCTTTGGGTACGGAACCCTAAAAACTAGCCTTACTTTTGACTACAGAACTCTCTACCTTTTACCCCGTCTAAGGTCAAGAACTTTCGTACATTACTCAAAAGTTAACTCCGCTAACCCTATCGTGCAAGATGAATGCCAGGATGATCCTCTGTACAAATATAAAGGTTAGGTCGTATTGTTTGCTACATGTTCGATCCCTGGGTAAACTTTCTGAGGCTTATCTGTTTAAGGCCTGTCCATATTGAATTTCTGTTTTAGTTGGCAATGTAAATTTTGACCCTGCCTTGAAGTTCTGTTCCTAGGTGTCGGTTTTTAGGGTTCTGTACCCAAAGGGTAAAAACGGGACCCTATTACTAAGACTTCGTTGTCTGTCCGTCTGTCCGTCTGTCCGTCTGTCCATCTGTCCGTCTGTCTGTCTGTCTGTCTGTCTGTCTGTCTGTCTGTCTGTCTGTCTGTCTGTCTGTCTGTCTGTCTGTCTGTCTGTCTGTCTGTCTGTCTGTCTGTCTGTCTGTCTGTATGTCTGTCTGTCTGTCTCCAGGCTGTAACTCAAGAACGGTAATAGCTAGAGATTTGATATTTTCACAGATTATGTATATCTGTTGCCGCTATAATAACAAATACTAAAAATAAAATAAAATAAATATTTAAGGGGGGCTCCCATACAACAAACATGATTTTTTTGGCCTTTTTTGCTGTCTCCAGGCTGTAACTCAAGAACGGTAATAGCTAGAGATTTGATATTTTCACAGATTATGTATATTTGTTGCCGCTATAACAACAAATACTAAAAATAAAATAAAACGAATATTTAAAGGGGGCTCCAATACAACAAACGTGATTTTATTGGCCTTTTTTGCTCTATATCAAAAATGGCAACAGGTAGGTACTTGAATTTTTCACAAAATCCATAGTTATATGTGTACTTTAATATTTAATATTAAAATAAAATAAAAAAATAAGGGGGCTCCCATAAAAAAAAAACACAATTTATGGCCTAATTTTGATCTTTAATGGTACGGAACCCTACGTGCGCGATTCCGACTCGCACTTGGCCGATTATTACACATATTATTTTTGCACATGGATTATAGTGTCTATGTAAGCTTTGCCTGAATACTATTGGGATTAAATTATTTTAAACTAGATGTTATACCCGTTTGATAGCTTTGAAAGTGGTTATCACGCGGGTATCGTATTTATTTCGTGATTAAGAGGACACAATTTTCTTAAAGTAATTCCATAACTTTCATCAAAAATGTTAAGGTAGAATAAGGCAGAAATACATACTTTCGCATGTACTTAATATTATGCATACTGCCGAGGTGTTAAGTTACTTTACAATGCTATGTGTGCAGTGGGCACATTGTGACAGTTAAAACCTACTGGCATCAGTTTTTGTCATTGACAAACAAAGAACGAAAGAGATCCTCTACTGTGATTTATTAAAACTAAATCAATTTTACTGACACATTTTAATTTTGTAACGCTATGATCATGTCACGTTATTTTTCCTCAGCGGGCTCATAGACGATCATTTTTATTGCGCAAAATACCACACAATATTATTGAACAACTTATTAGACAACAAGATTGAAAGGCGGGCGCGTCAATAATATTACACAATACGTGATATTCCACAATAACTTTGAACGTCTAGGGATCGCTTACATACCGTTTCTGTAAACTATAGAGCTTCAGCATTTATAAAGCTTTTTAAACAGTTTAACACTGTTCGTGGCAGCCGGTGTAATTGCAATTTGCAATAGAAAATAGCTGCTAGCACTAAACGCTAACCTTGCTCCTGGGAGCTGCATTACCGTCGCTTAGGGGTTCTAATACCTGAACCTGTCACGTGGTTAGTTGGAAATTATCATTAAATCACAGTAAGTGCAGGTGGCTAGTGAGAAAATGCAATGGTTGTTTTATAAGTCTTTAATGGTTGGAGAATCGTGCCCGTAGAATGTTTTTAAATGTAACTGTTTTGTTTAAGATATTGCTGTTGTTGGTTAGGGTCAATTCAGACCACAATGCGACTCGTAGATGCATTTCTAAATTTGAATGGATTTGACAGATTTGCAAAACAACACTGCAAACACTAAAAATACTAGATCAAAGTCTGATTAAAAACGAAATTGATGATATTCAACACTGACACGACAAAGCTATAATATTATGTAGATCTGTTTTTATAAATTAACCTATTGATGAATATACCGAAACCTTTTTATTTTGATTCATTAGGAAAAAACTGGACTGATGACATGCGACCGCAACGCGAGGATTTCAAAATACGTAATATTATATTTGAGTGCAATTATTATTCTGTCGCAAAAATCAACAGCGGTTGCTCTGCGGACGTACGCGCTATGAAAATGCATGTTTACAGTTACTATGGACCCGTGTTTACTAACGTTTTTCATATGGAAATATTCAAAGTTACACAATTTGACTAGATAAATAAAAATACCAACCCATTTACTAATTGATTATTGCACCTCAGAATAGAATATTAATTACTTAACTGTAATTAAATTAAAAAGGTTTTGACATAAGTCCCATACATCACGTTGTGTCAAACTCGTCATTAAATTGAATATTGCTCGTGACATCGCGATGTAGCCTCCAATCCGCTTGTTCGAGCGGATGTATATAAATCCAGCCTATTTATATTATAAAGGCTCCATTCCACCGCGGCGCACGCTGTGCACGCAGCACGGCCACGCGCATTCGTGGATGTGCACGGATTTATTTCTTTGACTTGAGTCGATTCGTGCGTAGCGTGTCCGTACTCCGTGGGTTGCAGTGGACACAGTCACATAATATATTTTCTTACAAAGCAAAGCTTGACGCACGTGCGTAGTCTCTCCGTGCGCCGCGGAGGAATGGAGCCCTTATGTCAAGTTACATCACAATCAACACATTATCATATAACACCATAGGATTGATTCAGACCGCAACGCAACGCGTAGATTCATTTCTAAATGTATATGAATTTGACAGATTCGCAAGACGTCTCACGCAATTGAAATCTGTAAAATCCATACAAATTTATGCTGCGCCGCGTCTTGCTTCGCCTCGTCACGTTGCGGTCTGAATTGACCCTAACGTAGTAAAACAAAAACTAAAAGTGCTGATGATAGACTACTTTAATCGCAAAGTAGATTCGAAGTATAATTTGCCGCCACACACTCGGCGCAAAGTGTGTTAAGCTTTTCCAATTATAGCGAACGAGTTGTGCGTTTGTGGGTTCTCTAGTAACTTCATTGATTATGACTCGTTTACTTATGCCACACTTATACCACAGTTTAAAATTAATATCATACAGTAGAGCAGCCGTTCTTAAACTTTTTTGGTGTGAAACATGTCGGATTTTGGTCGGAGTAAATATGTCGCTCTATATGTGCTCCTAGCACCCTCTGCTCCAACATTTTTTTCATGAAATAACCCCCTTATTTCACGAAAAAAATGTGCAAACGAGCAAACGGGTCACCTGATGGAAAGCAACTTCCGTCACCCATGGACACTCGCAGCATCAGAAGAGCTGCAGGTGTGTTGCCGGCCTTTTAGAGGGAATAGAGCCTCCCCTATTCCCTCTTAAAAAGCCGGCATCCCGGTAGGGATGGGAAGGGAAGGGAATAGGGTAGGGGATTGGGCCTCCGGTAAACTCACTCACTCGGCGAAACACAGCGCGAAGGCTGTTTCACGCCGGTTTTCTGTGAGCCCGTGGTATTTCTCCGGCCGAGCCGGCCCATTCGTGCCGAAGCATGGCTCTCCCACGTCAAAATTAACTAATTTACATAATATTCCTATTTTGGACATTAATACAAAAACGTTACATAGTAACAATGTGTTTGTAATAACGTACGTTCCTGTACCTTTGATCAGTATCCACAAGCTACGTGCTCCATAACCACTTTTAGTTCCTTGTTTAAACGAACTACTGAATTATAACATAGTGCGTGCTTCAACTTTAGAGGCTTAAAGGGACTATCAAATATTTTATTATCGAAATAACATTTGTTTTTATAGAAAGCGATAGCGGTATTTTCCGGAAGACATGAGTACCAATAGATCTATGGACTATAGCAGAATTTATATGCATTTAGTGACCAGTCTTAGTATCAAAAGCCGTAGCGTCGTTTTTTTCAAAGGACTATCGCCAATCTACGGATTTATTCTTCCCTGTCTCCGGCATTGTCGCCGAGGACGAGTAATGAGCGATATGGCTGCCTGCCAGGAATTTAGTTTCATTTTTTAAAGTTCTCCTCAGAGAAATTGTTCAATACCCCGCAGATAGCAAGCTCAGTGTTTCGGCTGGCGTAATAGACTAACTAGAATAACTTGCAGTAAATTGATAGCTTGAGGGTGCGTTAGCACTGGAGCTGCGAGAAATGTGTTTTTGAGAACCAATTGAATCGCTTTATTTTTCTGACCTCGCTAAGCGCAGCGATTCTATTGGGTTTTAAAATTTAAAAACACATTGCTATGGCCGGTATAAATAGTCAGTACTCAAGATGCATCTCGGTCTCAAGACACGGTTCAGGCTCTGTGATTGGTTGGCTGTCAAAATTTGGACCAATCACAGAGCCGAACCGCGTCTTGAGACCGGGTCGCATCTTAAGTACTGAGTATTTATACCGGCCTAAATTATACACCCCACACCGGTTTCGGTGACGGTGACCGGTTTCATTGAAACCAAGCTAGTTAGTTAGGAGTAATTTTATAGTGCCCAAATATGTGCGCAGTACACAAGAGCACTCTCTATTCATTTACTTATTTTTTATTTTTATTTTTATGAAATAAGGGGGCAAACGAGCAGACGGTTCACCTGATGGAAAGCAACTTCCGTCGCCCATGGACACTCGCAGCATCAGAAGAGCTGCAGGTGCGTTGCCGGCCTTTTAAGAGGGAATAGGGGAGGGTAGGGAAGGGAATAGGGTAGGGAATTGGGCCTCCGGTAAACTCACTCACTCCGCGAAACACAGCGCATGCGCTGTTTCACGCCGGTTTTCTGTGAGGACGTGGTATTTCTCCGGGTGAGCCGGCCCATTCGTGCCGAAGCATGGCTCTCCCACGTCACGAATACGAGTATAAGGAAGAGGTCTTCCATCTTCCACCTCATCTTCTTCTGCGTCTTGCGTTCCGTCAAATGCTCTAATGTGATAAAATCATAAAATACATTATATTATTATTTAAAACCGAGGAATGTGCTCTATGAGTATATATTGTCGCTCACAAAAACGTCCAGAAAATGATATTTCCATTAACAGAAAGAAAAAATATTTCAATAATCTGAGAAGGATTCTCTGAAATTGATGTGGCAAAAGGTTAATACGTCACAAATAAAATAATAATAATTTGTAGACATACTCGTGTAATTGAATAATTTAGTAACGTTATAATCTTACTTCTTAGTATTTATTATTACACAAATTACAAATAACTAATATCTTTCTAATTAATTCAGAGAACTTAATACCAATTCATAATACGGAAAAGGAGATTAGGAGAATAGCAATTAATTAATTAGTGAAGTTGGACGAAGCTATTCCGATTGTAGGATAATTACAATCACTTATACTTAACAAGCTTTTAAATTGTTTTCTTTCTTTTACCTGACGTACTTTCACGTTTTTTTTATATAAAATTAGGGGCAAACGACCAAGCGGCTTAGCTGATGGAAAGCCTATAGACACTCGCAACATCAGAAGAGTTCCAGGTGCGTTGCCAGCTTTTTACTAGGGAATATGCTCTCTTCTTGAAGGTTTGTAGGTCGTAAAATTGGTTTAAAAAGTTATGAATTCTAGTGACATACGTGAAAATTTCCAGTACATGGATCTTCGTGCTTAAACTATTATACCGATTGTAATGTAATTATAGTGTACGTAGTACGTACGTGTGGGTGGAAAGGACAAGCGGAAGATTTTTTGCGATAATTTGTACGGTTTCCGCGAAATATATGAAGTTGTGGGCGAATGTACATAAATTATACGCACACGCGAAAACATAAATTTCAACAGCATTAAATTTTCATTTTCCGAAATCACATCCCTTAACTATGAACTACGATTCATTCATTTAACGGCTATGGAAAAGCTAGCAACGCTTTTAAGCAAATGAAAACAATATATTACCTAATACACCGGTGGCTTGTAATTTTAAACTTAGACCGCACTATCAGTACTATGGTCTTAACTATACGAGGCAACATACAAAGCTTAATATTAAACTAGCTAAGCCAGGCCGCACGTTGTACGACATTTCTGATCAGAAACAGTTGAACATCCGCGCTGTCTCTTACATGTTGTACTGAGCTGAGTGAGCTCGAACTCGCCGGAAGGATATTTCGGGTAATGTGCGGGGTGGCGATCCGGCGGAATTCAAATGTTTCTGATCAGAATTCGGACAATGTGCGGCCGGAGTAAAAGCCGAGCTTTGTGAGATCTCGCGTCATCACACCTTGACTGACTGATGATATAACACATCTAGTACATCTACATATAAATAAAAATTCCTATGTTAAAGTAGGCCTGATAGTTTTTCAGTAAAGTGTACCACAAAATGTTCAACTTGTGGGATATACTAGGGCTCGCTTCGCTTGCCCTGATAACATAAAATATTCTATGAAACGTTGTGCCCAGCTGTCTCGTGATTTGGATATTATGGCCTGTATTCACTGTTATAATCAGGAGTGCAGTAGAAAGCAAGTGTGTACAGCGATTGATTAGTGCAAGTCCTTTATTTTCTCCTAATCACTAATCCTGCACTAATCACTTGAACTCGCACTAATCAAAGTGAATATAGGCCCTTATACATAGAATTCCAAGTGACACACACACACACACACTCACACTTAAGACTTAGGTCATCAACATCGAAACGGAATTACTATTCGTAATTACAGTTACGTAATTACAGTTACAAATACACAAAGAAACGAGATTTTATTAATACTAGGTATTGTTTACTGCACGTAAAATTTTATCAAAAGTTCTAGTAAGCTTTTAGAGTTTTTCTAATAATTATTATGAAGTTATGTTTTCGTATTTAAATTTTATCTAACTGCGTAATATAATAATTGTGAATCGGTACCCAAATATTGTAAATCCAAAAATGGATATTTTGCAGTAATTTCAACCATTTTGGTAATGTGTTGATAAACTCTTCATTTCACATAATGGAGCATTTATCAATTGTGATTTATGGTAATAGCATTTGAAACGACATTCGTACGAATATATTCTTTGGATTAAATTAATATTAATGGGACACTCAAGTACAGTGGACATTCCAGGTGACGATATTTTTGAAGATATGAGCAAAACATTATTCAGAATAGAGAAGTCAGTAGTGGCAATAGAACCCATTATTTTTTTATATTTACAAAATAAGGATAAATTATACTATATACAGCACATTATACAAGGTTTTTTGCAGTATCATTGAATTGTAAAAATAAATATTGTAATATATAGGACAGCTTTTATGTCGGAAAATGTAAGGTTGTAATGTAATAGACTTCTGTCTGAAAAAAGTTGCAAAATTTACTCAAAATCGAGCTCCAATAGAAATCAGATGGATTCAAATAAGAAACCGAGTATCTCAAAAGAGCAAACACATTAGACTTACAATATTATTCAGCGCAAATTACGTCCTAAATTCGAGCGAAAGCGCGTCCGATTGGAGCATATTTTAATACCGTCTGGCAAGCTGCAGGCGACACCCCCTAATGTTTTCCTGTTTCACCCTAATGTGCCTACTTAAGTAACTAAACTTTCTTATCGAACAAACCGACAACTCACTTTAGAGTTCCAAAGTAATATCACGAGAAATTACTGTTTCAATCTTGTGACTTAGTTTTTTGATGAACTTTTTAATGTATTATAAATGAGAAGGAGAATTTTATGTTTTTTGCCGCCAGAATCACAAGTAACTGTCACGAAATGTTCGTCGTAAAGAATACCCCAGTGATCACAATATGTTAATGTAGTCTAGACATACGAGTAAATAAGAATGGTCTTACCTCAAAAGATTTAAACACCCGTTGAACAGTTGATTAGAGAGAATTTCAGTACAAAAATGTCACAAAACAACTGTTCAACAGATGTTTAGTTTTTTGTAGTAAGACCGTAAATGTTTAAGAGATGTTTTACTTTATTTATTTTACTATCTAATCACATTTTTTATTTGTACTTAAAAATCAAAAAAGTTTTACGTGCCATACAAAAAATATAGACAGTACTTCTTCTTCTTCTGCACCACTAAACACTGCTTCTTCTTCTTCTGCACCACTAAATCGACACTTTATATTGTTATAGTACGTCGTCGTAAAATACGTTAACTCTTTAGTACATCACATAGTAGATCGTTATGTCTGTATGTCTGTCTATTTACTACCTCTTTACGCTAACTACTGAGCGTATTTCGATGTAAGGTACGGTATACTTTGACCTCAGAAGGATTATAGCTTTAATCCCGGCAAAATGTAAGGTTTCCGTTTAAAAAACATATCGCTGTATAAATGAAAAACCAAAATGCGGGTGACATCTAGTGTAAAATATAACTAGATGACTCCCGCAACTGAGTTGCGTTGAAAATCGCTTATCGCGAAGAAACCGTACATTTTTTCTGAGATAAAAAGTATGTATGTCCTTTCCCGAGACTCAAAGTATCCATATAAAACACACTTTCGAATTTACAGTATTAGCATGGATTACTATTTTAACGTAACAAATACTTGTAATTTTGTTAAAAACCCAACGCCGAAAAATCCCATAAGAATTCACATTCGCGCTTATGTAAAATAAGCGTGTAAAAAGTGTTGTGTCGAGGAAAAAGAGATTTAGGGCCATCCAATCCGTCCCCCCGGCGCTGCGATCCCTCGTCGATACAACGAGACAGTGATCGATGCGATTACAATACTTCGGCCGAACGATCAACTTGGTTAATAATTATTATATTCTAATGGTGGCCGTACATGATGGCCAAGATTGGCATGTTAGAGTTTAAGGTTTATGATCATCACGCAGTGAAACGTGACGTGGTAATGCGATTACTTTTTATTCTAATCAAAATTTTAATTTTTACTTTATTAATTATTACCAAATAAGATACACATTAAGGGTGAATTGCACTAGAAGCGTAGTTAAAGTTAAGGTTAAGGTTATCGTCAAATATGGCGACTTTTGCTAGGGATTTGACAGTTCATTTCACATTTTGTTATGGTTAAAGTTAAAGTTATAATTAAAGTAGGTTGGTGCAACTCACTCTTAATGGTTAAGCTCACCGCTCGTAGCGTTAAGCTACCTGTTAAATGTGAACTTACCCTTAGGGGTAACGATAGATCAATGTTTGGCTGGCTATCCTAGTTAGTGTAAATAATCGTAATACTATATTATTATAGTAGATAACAATGAATTAACTTAGTTTCAATTATAATGGCGCCCGCATAATCCTTCCCTACCCTCCCCTATTCCCTTCCTTGCCCTCCTCTAACCTATTACCCTATTCCCTCGTAAAAGGCCGGCAACGCACCTGCAGCTCTTCTGATGCTGCGAGTGTCCATGGGCGACGGAAGTTGCTTTCCATCAGGTGACCCGTTTGCTCGTTTGCCCCCATTTTTTCATTAAAAAAAGATGGCAGACCTACGTTACGGATCGGGACATGTCAATTCAATGTAAGTCCGCTATCTGTCCATGAATCAACTTCTCTCACAGTAAAACCGACGTCGATCATGCTAAAATAGATAAATACTATTATATCTCTCTAAACGATCGTTATCGTTTGTATTGGCCGCTGCTAGCAAATACCTTGGCAAGTAAACAAACCTCTTCGTAGTTAGAATTCCACTGGAATTGTCCAGCGATGTGAAAATTTTACTGCCTATAATTGCATGGATTGTTCTCTATTATAATATTATTGCTATATTACAATAATAACCAAGTTTATCATGATGTATGCTATACAACAAACACACGTCATGTAATGGACACTCGCAGCATCAGAAGAGCTGCAGGTGCGTTGCCGGCCTTTTACGAGGGAATAGGGTAATAGGGTAGGGGAGGGCAAGGATGGGAATAGGGGAGGGTAGAGAAGGAAATAAGGGAGGGTAGGGAATGGAAAAGGGCAGGGGATCGGGCCTCCGGTAAACTCACTCACTTGGCGAAACACAGTGCAAGCGCTGTTTCACGCCGGTTTTCTGTGAGCCCGTGGTATTTATCCGGTCGAGCCGGCCCATTCGTGCCGAAGCATGGCTCTCCTATCTTCGATTATGTTATCGAGGAAGTTGATTCCAGGTAGATGGGGAACCTACGTTGTTGACGCGATACGTCATACCCAGCCGGCAGCCGACAGATCACGATAATAATATTAACATTAAAATTGATAATATGATCCGACCAAATGACGTTAGTTTGTCAACCATCCAGGAATCAATTTCCTGGATGGTACATGATATTAATATTGCAATCATCTTGGCCCATGTGTCAAGGCGCCTTTAAACTTATGATTAACTCGGTTAATTATAGCACACAACTTCTGTTGATCGAGTCTTAGCAATGTTCGGAAACGCTTCTAATTCCTCCAAATAAACCCTTTTAAAACTTTCCCATCGGTTCCACTAATACGTTACAGTAATGAGGGTTATGTGGTTTGTTCATAAGCGTCTAGGGTTCACAATGACTTGAAACATTATTCCCGTAGGTACATTTTTAAAATATACAAGTTGTAACAAAAGTAAATTATAAATATTTGGGGTGTATATGTGTTTCTTATAATATTATAGAGTTGACTGTGAAAGTAGCTATATTTATTGTAATTTGTATGGGCAAATTCATGACGTTAATGCGTTTGCCTAAAAATCACAAAAAAATGTTCTATCAGCGCTGCTACTTTTACAGCGAGCTCTATACAGGGTGTTACAAAAATAAGTGATAATACTTTAGGCTGTGTACTTGTTCCTTGTAGAGAGTTCACTGTGAAAATAGCAGCACCGAGAGACCAAAAATTTTTTTCACTTTTGTATGGGGAAACTCGTGACGCTCGGGCCCTTGCCCATACAAAAGTGAAAAAAAAAATCGTCTTTCACCGCTGCTACTTTCACAGTAAACACTCTACAAGGAACACGTACACACCCTAAAGTATTATCACTTAGTTTTGTAACACACTGTACATATTAATATTATACCCTCTCACTCAGTGGCGTAACTATAAGGTGGCAGGGCTGGCAAAATCCCTCGGGCTCCCGACCCAAAAGGGCCCCAGATTTTTTATACATTGATTTTTATTATTAACGCGACGATTTTTACTGATAGGACCTCGTCAATTTGCCACGGGCCCCAGATGTAAAATAGTTACACCACAGTCACTGCTCTCACTAATAAAAGTAAATACTTTTACTGTAGCATATGCAGTCCTGTGAAAATACACAGCGAATAACTATACAAGGCGTCTTTGTCTAGTTAGAAGATTATTGGTAAAGTCACAAGACAGAACCAGAGAGCGTGGCCCTGTGTGTAAAATATAGTTCTACGTCCGAAATAATCTGTACATAAATAAAAATATTTTTTAAAATTTTGTTAGTCTTGCTAAAACTAGAGAAGGGCTGAACCGATTTTGCCTTGAAATATTTGTGGAAGTCCAGGGAAGGTTTGTATAATTGGTAGAATATGAAGTTTTCGGGTCATCTAGTACTATACTAATTCAAAAAGCTAATTTAAATTTAATTTACAGGACAAAAACTGTACGGTTTATAAAATGTAACAATCAGGTAAATAAAATGTGTTCTCAATATATTTTTATTTCTATACGGTATTAGAATTTTGTTCGTGTGTGAAACTCTTACACCCTCATCACAGATGAATGTCCGTTCATTTAGGGATAAAACGTTTAGATTTACGTATGTCAAAGGTACCAGAAAAACAAGTATTTCCGAATAATACCTGGCAGGTACAGAAAAAATAAAAACAGCTGTAACAGATACACAATTTAATAAAATGAGATCAATTTGTTTTTTTTTTGCATTATTCGTTACTGGTATTGATGATTGTGATACAGAAATATACATAAAAATATATATTAATAATATTATGATTCTTTTTAAGTTGATAGTAGCCAGTAGGTACTACGCGTAAGCATTGCCTAGTCTGGGCTAATTCACATTGCATTGTATTGTTGTTAGGCATCGCGACGCATTTTGAAATAAGCGATTCTAGGACAGACAACCCGACATTGCGAGCGAGTTATAATATGTGTAGTAATTAGTAAATAAAGTTTAATTTTGATTATGTAATTCAAAAATAAATCTTAATCCATCGACGCGTCACATTGCAACGGGAACACATAAGGACTAAAATATACGCGCTTTGTTGTAAGACCTCGCACAGGGTTTTACATCTAAAAGTGCATTTTCAGTACCTAAAACAAGTAAAATTTGATTGCAACTCATTTAACGAATTCAACTAGCACCGAGTTCGCTAATTAGCGACGTTGGCGTCTGAATAATAATCAGCTCAATTAGTTCTCCAATGGAACAGATGAGACAAGCTCAATGCGAGATTGTGCCCGCCAACCGCCAAATTATAGTGGTTTTGCTAGTACCGAACCGTACATTTTACATGGACACTGGACAGGTATTAATCAGGGCGAGCAAATCGAGCCATAGTATATCCCACCAACTGTACATTTTGTGACACACTTTAGGGAAAAACTATCACGCCTATTGATTTGTGCTTTAACATAGTAATTTTTATTTACATAATATGTAGATGTGTTGACATCAGTCAGTCACGGTGTGAGCACGAGCCCTCACAAAGATCGGCTTTTATCTAGTATTAATAATAATATTATCTATGGACGCTTTACACCATGTCACTCTAGCCCCGTGCTAAGTACCTAAAGGACTTGTGATACAGGTACCAGACAACGGTAATTTATTTAACACTTTTATACTTAATTTAAGATTTTCAATATATGATACACTGTATATTTAAGGGCCCGGGTTACCCTCGAAATTTTCATACATTCTTAATACCAAAATCATTTTCTCATACGAAAATATTTAACATGTTTGAGTTATTTTTCAGCTTAAGATAGTAATTACCTAGGGTCCTGAATATTTTTTTTTTACAAAATATTTAAATACTAAAAAAATTTTTGTGTTTAAATATTTTTTAGTACATTTACTACTAAATATTTAAACACCAAAAAATAGACAAAAACACTAAAAAATATATAAATAAATAGTAAATTTACTACAAAATATTTAAACTTTAAAAAATATTTTTTATTATTTAAATATTTTATAGTAAATTTACTATTTATTTATATATTTTTTAGTGTTTTTGTCTATTTTTTGGTGTTTAAATATTTAGTAGTAAATTTACTAAAAAATATTTAAACACAAAAATTTTTTTTTAGTATTTAAATATTTTGTAAAAAAAAAATATTCAGGACCCTAGGTAATTACTATCTTAAGCTGAAAAATAACTCAAACATGTTAAATATTTTCGTATGAGAAAATGATTTTGGTATTAAGAATGTATGAAAATTTCGAGGGTAACCCGGGCCCTTAATACCCATCCATGACCCAGGAACATTGAAAACTTTTTGTTCCGTCGGCGGCATTCGAACCCGCGACCCCCGACTTGAGCGCACCAACTAAGCCACAGAGGTCGTCAAATCAGGTATCACTGCGTGAAAACCTGTGTGGCTCATAAAAGTGGTCCAATATTGTGTGTCTTATAGAGCTGTATTATATCACACAGTAAAATATTTCTAACCCCACCTCTGTGGTGAGTTTCATCAAAATCGATTCATTAGAACAAAATGCAGTATATACAATCAGTAAGGTCGAATATTTCATTGTATAGCAAAAAAATATTTAAACTCATAAAAATGAGTTAAATTTTCATTGATTCTGATAAATGATAACAGCTTCATGTAACAAAGTAGTCTTTTAACATAGTAGGACTAACTTAAAATGACGCGCCCCTCCCTCGTATTCACAGTACAAATTTTTTTTATTTATATCAACTAGTGAAGTGGTGGGGCGCGTCACTTCAAATTAGACAAGCTCTAGGTATGTAGAAATACAGCTTTTAAGAGATATAACATCTATAGCTATATAAACGAATGGTATTTCCTTAAAGAAATAAAACACAGCATGAAATAATTCACCTCACATCGCGTACAACTTTTAGGTATTATTAGATTGTAAGAGTTGACGGTAAGATAGTGTTACAAGGTAAACTTTAGTTCGAGATGTTATTTGAAGTTGTGGAGTAGGGATCGGTAATAGAAACTACAACTATAATATATACTTATTAATCATCATGATGTATGTACTTATAATTTACTTTATTATTATAAGTTATGAGGTTCATTATACCCGTGTCTTGAACTGAAATTATTGAATAATAATTATTGTAATATTGCGTTATATAAAAGCATTTTCATCGAACAGTCTTGTTTTCAAGAGGAATTAGTTGCCTCCTATCCACTACAACTACATTTTCCCATAATAGAGTTTTCGTCTGGCCTGAGCGAAGGAGCTACGAACGCGTAGCGATGTGCTACGCCGCGTAGCACATCGCTACGCGCGTAGCCCGTAGATGAGACAAGCTAGGCTACAATCTACATGGACATTGGACAGGCATATTATTCTTATATATAATTTAATAAGTAATTAAATCATGTGAAAGCTTATAAAAATAATCGGTCAAGTGCGAGCCGGACTCGCGTACGAAGGGTTCCGTACCGTTATAGAGCGAAAGTAGGGAAAAATGATTTTTTTTGTATGGGAGCCCCTTAATTATGTATTTTAATTTAATTTTATTATTAAATATTGAAGTACACATAATTGAGGATTTTGTGAAAATTTCAAGTATCTACATGTTGCCGTTATGGATTACGAGCTAAAAAGGCCAAAAAAGGCCAAAAAAGGTTGTATGGGAGCCCCTTTTAAATATTAACTTTCTTTTGTTTTAAGTATTTGTTATTATAGCGGCATCAAATATACACAATCTGTGAAAATTTCAGAAGTCTAGCTATAGCGGTTCTTGAGCTACAGCCTGGAGACAGACAGACAGACGGACAGACATCGAAGTCTCAGTAATAAGGTCCCGTTTTTACCCTTTGTGTACGGAATCCTAAATGCAAAAATATAATTTACACTCATAGATAAAAATTCACGCGGCAATTCAATCATTCATATAGAAAAAAAATATTATCTACATAGAATTGCGTCACTAAAAGTGAAAACCACAAAAACTTTTCACCCCAACGTTTTCGAGTGTCACAAATCATTACCAAAGTTATGAAATTAAATTTGAAACTTTATGCCTTCTTTCGGTAATTTGTAAGTTGAGATCATATTTTTTACGACAACTTTTATGGCACTTTGAATGCCATTCGTCATTGTTACAGTCGTATAAGAGAATTGGCTGCGCGAACACATTCCAGTCAAAGTTTTTCAAAATCTTCAATCACATTTACAATTTGACGACCTCTGTGGCTTAATTGGTTGAGTATGTGGCAGCTCAAGCCGGCGGGTTCGAATCACGCCGACGAAATAAGAAGTTTTCAATGTTCCCGGGTCTGGATGTGTATTAAATATGTGTAGGATATAATATAAATCTTAAATAAGTATATTATGTATATTGTATAGTATAAGAGCCTGTTTCACCACTTCCTGATAAGTGCCGGATTGGCTATCCACAAATTAACTTGACAGATAGAGTATGGAGAATCTGTCAAAAAAGTTGTGGATAGCCTATCATCCCGCACTTTATCAGGAAGTGGTGAAAGAGGCTCTAAAAGTATTAATTAATATATTTCCGTTGTCTGGTACCTGTAACACAAGTCCTTCAGGTACTTAGCACGGGGCTAGACTGACGTCGTGTGAGGCTTCCATAGAAATAATATATATTATTATTACTATTATTATTTGTTTTAGTAAGTATATGCAGTACGTTTTTTATTTTGTGCCAAATTGTTATTTTGAGGCATCGACAATTAAATTTTAAAAACGTTGTTGATTAATTGTTTTTTGCGTGCAGATTTTTCTATGAAATACACATAACCTAATCTGAAAATATTATATTACCACATTTTATTAAAATCCTATGAACAGGCTACAAATAACTATACTATTATTATTCTCACTTTACTGGATCCTAAGGCCTTCTAAGGCCACTTGGCTTTGAAATTTAACACAAATTTGTGCTAAAACTCCCTCTTACGTCTCACAATGCTCCGATATGAATCTGCTGTGAATCCTATCTTACACATTTGAGCAGACTCCAACTTGGCCGCTGAAATATTATCTCTCTGCATCGGGATTATTAATAGTTCATTTAGTAATGGTTCAACTGGAATATCTTTTATCTTTCGCCCCACACAATTGGGATTAAAAACAATTCATTTCGACGACATGTTATTCTGACGTTGTAGGATAATTATTTGAAGCGTTTGTTATGGTTCTTATTTGATTACAAAATATGGATATTATATTGGAACAAATTTTTCATACTACTATCATACTATAATTTTTATGAACTTTGTATGTTTATAACTTCGTCACGCTTTAAATACTACTGAACGAATATTGATTAAGAGCTTGGAAGAAGTTTGTATTAAAAAAATAGTTTTCTTGTGAGATTCCGTAATAGCAACGTTACGTTTAAGGTTTATTAGGTAGAAAATGCTTGGTTTTTTGATAGGCTATTTATTCGAACGAAGCCAAGCAACTTCAACTAGGCACTAAAAATAAAAATAACCTAAAGCAACGCAAAAGAAACAAGTCAAGTTAACTTTTATCAAACTTTTTTAAATCAAGAGGGTCTTCTTGAACCCTATTATCACAGCGAAGTGGATCTATTGTGACATGATTGTGGCTCACTTTGTTCCACTATAATTTGCAGTGGAAAATATTTTTTTGTGACATTTTGTGTACCTATTTGATAGTTTTGTTATGACGACAGCGTCAGAAGACTGTGTTTTTAGGGTTCCGTACCCAAAGGGTAAAAACGGGACCCTATTACTAAGACTTCGATGTCTGTCCGTCTGTCCGTCTGTCCGTCTGTCCGTCCGTCCATCTGTCCGTCTGTCCATCTGTCTGTATGTCTCCATGACTTCTGAAATTTTCACAGATTCTGTTGCCCTTATAACAACAAATACTAAAAATAAAATAAAGTTTATTTTTAAGGAGGGGCTCCCACACAAGAAACGTGATTTTTTTGGCCTTTTTTGCTCGTAATCAATAATGGTAACAGCTACGCACTTAAATTTTCACAAAATCCTTAATTATTATATTTGTACTTTAATAATTAATAATAAAATTAAAATAAATAAATAACTATTAATAATAAAATTAAAATAAAGTAAATTTTAATATTATTTTATCCCATACAAAAAACACAATTTTTTGTCTACTTTCGCTCTTTACCGGTACGGAACCCTTCGTGCGCGAGTCCGACTCGCATTTGGCAGATTTTTTTTGAAATCATGACGCGGCTAGTGTCATTATTCGTGGATAATCACTCAACCTTATAATGTCAGCCTCAAGAAATTAAAGTCCTAACTTTGTATGTTTCTATTAAATAACCACATGGATAATATTTTCATATGTCTCAGCTGTCACTTGTTATCCTTCAAGACTGATTCAACCGTATTCAACGGAAAAAGTCTTTCAATTCTGTTTATGAACGTGTCGGAAACCTAAGGCCGGCCGCATACACACGTTTTTCGTATTCGATTTCCGAATTCGTTTTCCGTATTTGGACAACTGAATCCAAATAATCAATATAAAATACCACAATTAATTCCTTGGCTGTTGATGGACCTACGTTATATGGTCGGCTTATGTCGATTCAATGTTAGCTGTGATCGGTCGGATAGGTTTGAATTAACGCGACCAAATTACTTAGGTCCGCCATCTGCCTAGGAATCAACTTCTCTGATAGTACATTAACTCGCACATATTTGAATTTTTCCGAACGGAACGAATTCCGCATGTACGTTTCTAGTGAAAGCCGATGTAGGTCAAGATAAATGAACGTTTGCGCTAGTCTCACGGAATTCCAAATCAAAATTCCACATTAGGAAATCGAATACGGAAAACCTGTGTATGTGTCCAGCCTTAATCGTTGTCATCTTTTGTATATTTGTTCAATATTCCCGTCAATTTCCGTCGTTCTGTCTATTTTGATAGCATCAAAGATGTCTGCCACGTTCGCCATTGTGTAATGCGTAATAAATATTAAGTGCGGACGTGGCTCAAAAATGGCTATCACGAACCTCGTTAGGAGTTAAATATTAATAACCCGCTCGGTTTCGTATGCCATTATTACGGAAAGCCCACCGCTGATTAGATAGAGGTATATTTTTGGTAAACAAGAATATAAAAGGCATAGCTGATTGACTGATCAACGAAAAAAGTAATCATTGAACTTTCGCACACAATATCTTCCTCTTAGCCCCTAAACCTTCAATAACATTATACAATATTTCATTGACCAATTTATTTTTAAAGTTTAATAATTATAAAATAAAAAAAAAATTTAATAATTATAATATTTAAGAGGGGCTCTCATACAAAAGACAATTTTTGCCTACATTTACTCAGGTCACTAATGGTACGGAACCATATGTGCGCGAGACGGCTAAGTGCGAGAACGACTCGCACTTAGCCGATTTTTATTATTAGTTGAGATTAATTATAACTAAAACAATACGATGTTTTAGTCACACCGCAACACGGTGACACGTTCGAGCTAGAGGGTCCCAATTCTCAGCAGATAGCAGCCGATTAAAATCGTGATAAATATTTCGAATGTATAATGTATAAAAAAAAATAACAGCTCTGTAATGCGTAAATCTGTCCCATTGTTTCGCTGTTGCTTCCCTGGGCTATTAAGTTAATTGCTACTCTTTTTCAATTATGTTTAAAAGCTGAGCTTAGCTGGCAGCAATTTTTTTGGATTTATTATTTTAATGTGATATTGGGAGCGTTGACAACGATTTTCTTAATTTTAAAATCT
This sequence comes from Plebejus argus, assembly GCA_905404155.3. Lineage (NCBI taxonomy): Eukaryota > Metazoa > Arthropoda > Insecta > Lepidoptera > Lycaenidae > Plebejus > Plebejus argus. The sequence continues at coordinate 16,026,100 of FR989931.1, read as the reverse complement.
CAGCTGGCCCCTAGACGATCAATTATTGTACTGTGCAATATCACACTTCAATTTTATTGGACAGTTCGATAGACATTTGACAATTAGATTGAAGGCGCGCGATGTTCAATGTCAACGTATAGTTAAAAAACGGATCAGAATTTGGAAAAACTGTATAGAATCAAAGTTATAGAAAATTTTATAAGCTTTAATTCATCGTAGAATATTTTTTGCTACAACACATAGCTTTTAAGGTACTAATACCTTATAAGCAAAAAAACAAAAATTTAGACCTTTGTTACCCTCCCCTCCCTCCGGCTCACCCCCTAGACGTCAGGACTTTTAGTATGTTTTGTCCTTAACTACCCTGAATAAGTTCCTGCAGAAATTGCTTAGGTTCCCGCTCACGCATTCTACAACTACTTTATTGACTGAGCTAATCTACCATTATTGATATCGAGAAAAATATGGCAGAAGAATCGAATCGAAATCGAAATGTTTGCGCAGTTTCAGAAAACGGGACAATTTGGCGTCCCAGAAATCATTTCAGGGACACCGGGACACTTAACTATAAAAAGGGACAGTCCCGCACAAAACGGGACGTTTGGTCACATTATCTATCTATACTACTATTATAAAGAGGAAAGATTTGTTTGTTTGTTTGAGTCGAATAGGCTCCGAAACTACTGGACCGATTTGAAAAATTCTTTTGCTATTGGAATCTTACATTATTTCTGCTGAACATAGGCTACATTTTATTTTGGAAAAAAGTAGGGTTCCGTAAGATATTTGAGTTTTTCGGACGCGAGGTGTAAAAAATCAGCTAGAAAAGTTACTTATTTTGCGTACGCTGCCTAAACTATAAAAGATAGAACCATAAAATGTTCTAAGTAATTGTAGATCTTATAAATATCTACAAAAAAGTCAGCGACACACTATACCTATCTATGTCGAGTCAGGCACAATAACCATTTATTTATTTAAAAATCCTGAATTTTTTTTGGACTACATTTAAACGGATATATTTTACTCACGCTGTTAATCCTTATCAAAATAAATTATTTTATCACTAAGTACAGTTTATGTAGATAATATTTGGTCTTTGAATGATTAAAATTGGACGTTTGGTTTTGAAATTATGGCGAAATTAAGAGAGAGCGCACATCTTAGACACGACTGAAGTTAGACAATCTTGTTTCACATAGACAAGTCTGTCTAACTGCAGTCTAAAGACAGTTGTGTCTAGCATGTGGCGCACACCTAAGTCAAGACTGTCTTGACTATGATGACGCAATGCATACAATAAATTCATTCAGTAGCAAAATGGAGTTCACAGAAGCTGCTGTGATAAGTATCCTAGCAGTTCGTGCAAAACGGCGCAGACAACGGAAATATTGGGTACACCCCATATACAGTCAAAGACTGTTAAAAGGAAAGTTCTATTTATTGTTTGATCAACTAAAGCTTTATCCCCGAAAGTTTTTCAAGTACTTTCGAATGAATGTGTCTACCTTTGATAATTTGTTGAAATTGTTGCAACCTTACATTACTTATCAAGACACTCATTTTCGCAAAGCTATACCGGCTTCTGAACGACTAGCACTAAAAAATTTTTTTTTGTTTCAGTTGTAACTATGGGGACCCCTAAAATTTTTAATAATTTTTCCATTTTTGCATCAAAATCTTAATGCGGTTCACAGACTACATCTACTTACCAAGTTTCAATAGTATAGCTCTAATAGTTTCGGAGAAAAGTGGCTGTGACATACGGACGGACGGACAGACAGACAGACAAACAGACAGACAGACAGACAGACAGACATGACGAATCTATAAGGGTTCCTTTTTGCCATTTTGGCTACGGAACCCTAAAAAATGCAGTAACGCAGACGGCGCGGCGGAGCGGGACGGCAGCTAGTTCTTTTCTCTCTATCTCCACTAGAACGAACGTCCTGAACTGACTGCCTCCACCCGTCGTGTGCTTTGTGTACCTACGCGGCGAGGGCAGCTGCAGACATCGACGGGCAGACGCGATCTTTTTTAAGCCCGCTCCGCCCCGTCGTCTGTAAAACAACAGAGTCCACCCGGCAGCCAGCGCACGGCGCACGTGCTGGCGATACAATAATTTACTCTACAAACAAACTATAAATTAGTTATATTTGAACAAAGATACTGAGTACTGAAGCTGAACTACAGAATACTGACCATGTCATTCTCATTAGTCGACCAGACACTAGTTTAATTTTGAACATACTGCATACTGAACTGACTGATTACATTAAGTACTATCGAGGAAGTTGATTCCTATGCAGATGGCGGACCTAAGTAATTTGGTCGCGTTACGTAAAACCCAGCCGACAGATCACAGCTAACATTGAAATGACATAAGTCGACCACATGACGTAGGTCCGCCATCTGCATAGGAATCAACTTCTCTGATAGTACTTATTTTACAAAAAGTATAGTCTATCAAGAAGGTCATGACAGGTGGGAAAATTTTTAAATGAAATAAAAAATTATGAGAACTTTATTAATTCGAGATAAAAATGTGCAAGGTGACAATATTCAAAATGAAATAAGCGTTCTCTGTGAAAATACAAATAAAAAAATAACCTTTTAAGCGTGATTACAATTAGAAAATTTTCCCGCCTGTCATGATTTTCTTGACGGACTATAACGTTATCAAAGAACATATATATTTACCGTTATAAATCCTATATAACGTTATAACATTTACCGTTATTAAATATTAATATCAATTTTTAATGTTATTTTTAATATCGGGTAAATTTTCATAACGTTATGTATGCCCTTGAAGCAGTAACGTTATGAAAAAGTAACGTTATTTGAAGCCCTGCTTTTTGGTCGTATTATTGTATATGTTTTGACACATGTGATTAAAATTGTCAGAATCTAATTTTGAAATCTCTATTTAAAAATAAATTATGTCAGCTAGCGTGAGGCACATTCCTTATTCCATTCATAATCTTAATGAAACCCGACGAATTTGATATAATATATTGAAACCTGTCCCATCCTTCTCTTTGCTTTGCAGTTGAACTACTGGTAGTTATGTATATTGTGGCTAGTCAGTTTTGTCGTAGATGTGCGCGCTTGCATACATTTCAAAGGGAAGTCGACAGTCGTTAGTCAGACTTGTCGTGTGTCGCATTAGTCAACTTTGTCTATTAGACGTCTTGTCTCAGATGTGCGCATCTAGTGCATTTTACCATGCCATAGTCTGTCTAACTACAGTCTTGTCTCAGGTGTGCGGTCGCACTAAAATATTACGATAGTGGGCGTCACCAAAGCGCGTGCGGGAGGAAGACAATATTCTGTTATAGAAATGAAAATTTTGTACATAAAAGATATGAAATGACACCCGAAATTACACCTTTGTCACTACATCGCTATAGAAGCCAAAAATGTGGTTAGTTTTTTGTCTGTCTGTCTGTCTGTCACTCTTTCTGTCTGTCTGTATGTTTGTTCCAACATCACACGAAAAATACTGATCCGATTTGAATGTGGTTTTCGCAGATATTATATTTATCTTCTTCCAACTTAACATCTGGTGTATAAAATTTTTTCCTCCCACCCCTCTAAGGGGACAAAAGAGGGGGTCAGATTTAGTATCAAACTTTTTTCTTTAACACGAAAACTACTGATCCGATTTGCATACGGTTTTCACAGATTTGCATACGGTTTTCACAGATATATTATATTTGTCTTCTTCCAACTCAACATCTGGTGTATAAAAATCCTCCCCCCCCCCTCCCCTCTCAACCCTCTCTGGGGACCAAAGAGGGGTCAGATTTTGTATACAACTTTTTTCTTTAGTGGACTTACTTCATATTATTAGGTATTAACTGTGTTTTTCAACTTAACATCTGGTGTATGACCTTCCCCCCCACACCCTCTTAGGGGAAAAAAGAGGGGGTAAAACATGTATCAACTGATGATAATATATACTTTAAATGGCAAAACAACGTTTGCCGGGACAGCTATATTCTATAAAATATAAAAAATATTTTGATAATCTGTTGGACTCGCTAAAACTCGAGAACAGTTGAAATGATTTTGCTCTTTTTAGTCTTGAAATATTCGTCCGGGATGGAAGTGAGAGATTTATAAAGGAGTGATACGTATTTCACCGGGTTATCTTGTAATTGATAAGCTCTGTATTGTTACTTTTTTTGAAACTAGAACGTGTACTTAACACTATAGCCAAAGAGGAGAGCCTCTTTGGCTATAAATCAAAGTACATAATACCTCAGGTATTATGTACTTTGAAAACATAACATATCACTGCAGACTATAAGCCCATATTTTGCCACAAGAAACATGTCGATGATTGTTGGAGCCCTGTGCTAGAAGTCTTAAGTGTGTATTTGTATATCTGCAAAAAACTTACTGCCACTCTCTTCAAGAATTCAATTAATTATTTAACTGTAATTAAATGAAGACTTAACATAATGCTCATACATTCTTATCTGTCTAATTATTTATTAAATTGAAATTTAATCATCATTAAATGTCTCTGAGTGCGGCCGTTATAGTACATTCAAAATCAACTGCAGTATAAAGTCGATGAATTCGTCAAAAATAAAGGTCGTTCACCTGTCTCTATCGCTGCGCCAACAGCAGCATATTATGTACAAATTAAATTGGAAGTCACTGGGCCGATTCAGCACCGATGGGCCGAGTCAGCTCCTGGAAACGGGAAGTAATTAAACTTGATACTGAACTATTATCCGACTACAGTCACGAACTCCATCTTGTCCCGGGATAAGAAACTTCGAAAATTAATCCTTATTCCGACGATCTTTGTAAAATCAGTTTAAAACTCACCGTTTGGGAGACAGTTTGTGGGCTTATGACAATGTAAAAATGTTGGGCGAAGTTTACTTAGTTTCTTAGTTACAATATTGTATCTCCGACTTTCGAGTTTCATCATGAGTAGTTAAATTAAAGTTGTGCATTAATTATCACAAGTATACAGAGTGATAAATAAAGTGATAATCCTTTAGGGTATATGTCCCTTATATAATATAGAGTTCACTGTGGCAGAGCTGAAATGGCAATTCTTGTGATTTCATCGTGCTGCTATTTTCTCAGTGAACTGAATACTACTTTGTTAAAAAAATCACAGATTGGATGTAACCGGTAATTCATACTTAAACGAATGTAATAATAATGATATATTGCAAGTTTACAATGTGAAAAGCTTAGAGCAACATAATATTGTAACAGATGCATTGGTAAAACATATATTTTCTATATAATATAATATTTCTGATATTATACACGTGACTGTCAGGAAAAAGAACCTTGAAGTTAAAAAATACTTATCGAATTCTGTGTTTAAAGAGGAGGGAAATGAAGAGAACATTCCATTTCAAATGTTAAGAGGCAGGAAAAATAATTCACGTTCCGAATATCTCATACATTACCTCAAAGTTTGATAGGCAAAGATAACATATTTTATAAATTATGTAGGAATTTTTAATATAATTTGTTAATAAAATACGTATACTGAAATTGCTTCTATCTATATTACTTTCCTTGGAGCTATTTAAAGGTACAAATGTTCCGGAATTGCAATATTTTTTTTGCAATTATTTCTAACTTTCTAATTTAGTTATTTTCATTGAATATTTTGTCGCATTAAAATTATAAAAATGTTATACATGCTACTTTCAAATGCGTGCTTCTTCTGGAGGTCTTATTTCTGGGAAATCGTGCATTTTTCCATTGATAGCCAAAACGTTTTATAAGAGAGATGCTTTTCGTGTCAAGCTCAGTAGCTCTACCATGAGTTTTAAGCTATAGTATTTATCGATACTCGATATCGACTTACGTAAATTTTTAGTATGGAAAATTGTACAGCGCCTCTAGCGGTCACTTGTGGAACTAAAATCGCTACCATGAGTTTACAATAAAATATACGTATCGAACAAGAACTCGCTAGCGACTATAGTTTTAATCAGTTTCTCTAAACAATCGGTACCATGAGTAAACAATTTGACAAGTGGTATCGTAAAATACCGTTACGACAGTAGTAAAGTAACTCACTAGCCTTTTGTAGGGTGAAAGTGTTGGTTGTCATTTGTGAAGAGTTTCATACAAGATAATATTTAGTAATTTGTGCTTAATATGGTGTATAAATAATAAATATGTCCGGTAAAGCATATTTAGCGTGGAATATGTTAACGTTGGCTTCACGAGAAGACGAACGTAGTGAACAAGGACGATTTCAAGCTAGTGTTTAGTGTACGAAAGTGTCTTGGAAATCCACTTGAACATTTGAGTGATAATAATTTTATTAAAGAATTAGTGTACGAAAGTGTCTTGGAATTTGTAAATCCACTTGAACATTTGAGTGATAATAATTTTATTAAAAAATATAAATGAAACGAAGAGGCTTTCGAGCATATTTTGTTTGTTATTTGGACTCCTTAGAGATCACACAGATATTTGAAATCATCACAAAGAGTTTCCCTTGAAACAAAGGTAAGTTAGTACTTAGGTACATTATTTATGAACTTATTTTGTAGACGTATTTCTTCATAAAAATAATATATATTTTCGTTCACGTCTTTTCCAAAACTAGAATAGCACGGAAGTGTTTACTTGGTAAAATTATCATCACACAAAAAATAATAACCCAGAACGCAGAGTGCAAACCCTTCCCAAAACCATTAGAACAAAAAAAGGTAAAATTGTTTTATGGTTTTCGAGATCACTTGAAAGGCACTTGCCACTTGTATTCACAGATTAAGAATTAGTTACTACGTAACTTGTATTAATTGTAAAATATACCTAGTTCACAAGAAATAGCAATTCTTTATCTTATTACAATAATTTTTTAATTGTAAAATATACCTAGTTCACAAGAAATAGCAATTCTTTATCTTAATACAATAATTTTTGGTTCACAAGTTTCTACTTATCTTTAAAAGTTCAAAGTTCGTTTACAAAATTCATCGAACAATGCGTCTTTATTTACATACACTATGCAATCTGTCTTCTTCTTCTCCTTCTATAATGCATACAAGTTAACGAATATATTTGTTTCTTACATTTACTAATAACAAGTCGCTGTTTTAAATTGGTAGAGTTTTTAAGGCCATATGCCGTCTTAGTCTTTTACTCGAGTTAGAAAGAGATACACAAAACAATTATGAAGTTAGCTACATTACGATTTTGTACTATTATAAACACACGAAAACTACATAAACAATCGAGCTGTCGCTAGCGATTATTATTGACTCATGGTACGGTTTTTATTGAAAACGATTCGACGCACGTTTTCACCTTAGCGAGTACGGTAAAATCGTATACGTTTTCGATAGCAACTCATGGTAGAGCCACAGGCCTTTGCATCCGTTGTAGAGAATTCATACAGTATTTTTAGAGTGAAGTAATTACTTTTCAAATACTATAATAATAGTGTCTGGAACATAATTTTTTAATGTTTGTATGATTGCCCAAGCATATCTCGCAATAGCGAGTCCAGTCCAGAGGAATGAACAGTCCAATACGTTTGCGATCATCCATGTGCGGGTTTTCTCACGATGTTTTCCTTCACCGTACGAGCATTCGTAATGTGCTTGAGTTCTGAAAATCACTTTGGTACACGCCTCCACCCAAGATCGAACCTGTAACCTGTAACCTGGTGGGTAGACCTTTGGTTCGCACTCGAGGGCGAGTGCGAACCAAAGGTCTACCCACCAGGCCACAGACTATATGAGTTATTTCATGAATTTAGGTGAAATGTAGTAGGTACATTTCATGAGCCAGTGATACGTGGCGTTTGTGATTAGGACCCGGCGCGCTGGGGGATCGCATTAACGGGTACTTCAATTAACTTGATGACGTCATTGATTGGTGACGCAGTGACGTCATGCTGGGATTGAGTGGCACAACATAATATTGTACAAGTTGTAAGTATACGTATTATGAAGTAACTCAAAGAGTTAGGTACCTAACAAGTACCTAACTTTTTGAATTTCTCCTAATTTAGTTTAATACATGAGTTATTTTAAGGTCAACTTACACCAAACTGGTTTAATTGTCAGTTTTTCAATCATTCCCTCTCTTTCATGATGAGAAAAATGAAACAGAATAGTTAACCACAATTAACTTTAAACCAGACTGGTGCAAGTGGCCCTCAGGTTTTTTTCACACCAAAAAAAGATTTCCCTATTTGACTTATAAAGTTAAAATGTAACATTTTTCTAAACTTAGTTAACAGTAGATAAACTATCTTGTATATTTTTATTGTCTCTGTTGTAAGCTTAACACTTTATAGAATTCAGGAGTTTCATTATGTTTTTTTATTAAAATAGAACAGCTAATCGTTATCTCCAGACAGAAATCGCATTTAGCTGTAGTGTTTTTTCACCATTTTCGCTTACTTTGCGAATTCCCGGGTGCCGTTGCTTACATAACTTTTCTATTTTCTGGTTCATTGTGCAAAGCATTCATTGAATGTAAATAACGAGTAATTGACCTAATTACAAACTGCCGTGTGGTCAGGCTACCTGAATTAAAAATAACGCAGTCCATTCACAGTTATTTTACCTTGGAGTTTGTAAAGTAATTCTTGTGCAGTCAGTATAAAGGTTAATTCAAAGGTAAAACAGCAAACTGTATCTTGATCGTGGTTAATGGTTAGCTCTAGATTTGTGTACTCTATAAATAGTTTTTGGTTAGAGTAAGAGAGAGTTAAGTAATTGAAGGTTTTACGTCATCAAGATCTTAACATAGTATAATTAATTAAATTTTTTCATCTTGCTACCAACATTTTGAATTCATGTTAGATAATGTGGATCCTATCGATTTAAACGTTGTTAATTTTCGTAAACTCTGGGATATGGAGCAAGTCATGTCATTCAAATAGTACATAGAATTGTTAGAAATTATCATAATTAATCCAGAGTTACTTTTGCCCACTTCCACATAATATTATCTAATATTATGTGGAAGTGGGCCTTAGCATGTTAAATTGCGGACCGTCCGTAAAGGAAAATAATCCCTTTTTGTCCTACTCGTGATTATCACTGTCACTCTTTTATTTATGTTCGGTGATATTAATAGTTCTAATTACCAATTACCAGCATTAATTATTAGTTTATTGAGGTCCACTTTCACAAGTCTGGGTTACAGTTAAGCCTGGGTTAAATATAATTCTTTTATACGTCTTCTCTTTCTTCGTATATTTATGAAATGGAAAGTATAATTTTATAACATAAGGTTAACCTAACTACCTAACTTGGATTAATGTGCTTAGTTTAATTATAGGGACATAGGCTATCCTTATGGCTAAATAAGCAAATAGCCAGATGATTGCTATACACTTTTCGATATCATGGAACGTATTATATTAAAAACCGTCACATATGAGACACGAAATTTCCAATTAAAATAAGAAAAATATGAAATTCTGGCGTAGTGGTACTCAACCTTTCTTTTATACGGGCCACAAACACGTTTTAGTGTTGGTGTCGCGGGCCGCAATCAACATTATTTAGCTGGTATAAAAAACGTTAAAATTAGCGACTTTTATTGGTATAAGGGAAGGTTCGACATAAATAAAAATAGTTAATTTTCTTATCTTTGAATTCACGCGGACTACAAAAATTTAAGTCAAGTCGGGGTGCAGATTGAGTACAGGGTTTAGACTTTAGAGTTTAGACTATGTCCCGAGTCCCGACATGTATTCATTCGTTATCACGCGGGGAATACCCGGCCCGGGAATATCTTCCGGTGAAACTAGCGGCATCTATTGTGCGTCAAAATTCTGTACATAGTTCCCGAGTAACAACCTGCGCGCTGCGGTCGAAAATACCTTTACACGGTGCATCGGCTATTTTAGCGATTTATAATGGAAAATAGGTGGGTTATTTTTGATTAACGGGTAACATTGGAGAAGTTCAGAGGTAGATGGCGGTTTGTAATTTAGTGAGGTTATAGCAAAATATTGTTCGTAATCGTACGCTTCGATCAAATATTTGATCGAAGTTCGTACGTCAGTAGGTTGGTTTCCTAGGTTCGCCACCTGCTTATAAAAGAAGTTTCTGAGTACAACCCTATCAAAACGCCCGTAGAAGCTTTCAAATTATGATGATAAATTATAAATATTATCGGATAGTAAATTTATTCTGTTTAGAAAACGTATTATCTTTATTGAACGCCTATTTAGTATTTAGTCTTCAATATAACTTTAAATTATGATGTATTTGTTACTTGTTTAAATCCCACGGCCGCAATACAACAATTCAGTAAATTAATTCTTTGAACACAAAATTACGAAACTAATCAACGTTTTAATGTACGAACATTTGAAAAGTTTGAAAAATATCTGTTCGGGCTCCCCGGGCGCGTTTGGTTAGGGACTTAATTGGATAACATGTTTTAAGGTTTCGTCGAAAGTATCGGGGTAACATATTCGTAAAATTACTTCGAGTTTAATGTTATTTATGAAAGTTTTTAAATTATGAATTATGATCATTGTTAATTAATCTGGAGCATGAATTCCTCTAATGAGACTTTTTATGCGTGTATCTTTTAAACGCATAAATCATCACTTTTCTTTTTTTTTTCATTATTTGTAATGTCTTAATTAATTTTTATTCTGATGATTCTATTTCACGTAAGTTTAAGCGTACCTTACGTAATGCTTTAATTACGATCCGCTTTTATAGACACGTCAAGACACTCGTTAGTGATGTGATGATGTCAAAACGACACTATGCTAAGAAGACGTTAGTCAGGTGACACTTAGACTTTCGTCCTTATCACAGCAAGTTCCGTTATTAGTGGGCCATACTAACACTGGCAAACTATTGGTTTTACTCAATCAGTTAAAACGTTCGACAAATTAGTATTGACATAAACGAGCGATTGGACGTCCAAAATTCAATTTTTCGCCAAAAGTGGCGATTCAATTAATTCCGCTTTTAGATTCATGCAGTGTTAGTTGCTAAGCCCACATGAGCTGTATGCAATCGAATAAATTTAAACGAAAGCCGTTTAAAACGCGGCCAGCTGGCCCGTTGATTGATAGTTTAGCTGTTTTGTTATTGTTTTAGTGACATTATTGCATTTACAAAAACTACCGCCGTATATTTGAACGGATTACCGGAGCTTGATATATAGAAAGGTGTTTTCACTTTCTGCGTTTGTCATTGTATATGTACCGTGAAATGGGAGATATACTGTTCCGTATGGAATCAGGTTGAAAGCGTCGGTACATATAGGATAAACATATTTTAACTAAGTACACACAGTAGAATATGGATAGTCAAAGCTTAAAGGTGTTAAGCCTTTTTCAAACGAATAAAGTAATATTAAAAATAGTAATACAGCAATACTACCAGGAGCTAAAAACATTTTGAACAAAGAAAACAAGGCACAGTAATTTTGTTTATTGCCCATATTTTAAATAATTTTTATGCCAATTCATTTACTGCCGTACTCAGAGACGAATACTAATTGCTTATTCTATAATATAATACGCGAGCGGAAATCTTTGGAACCTTTTTTACGAAAAATTCGGAAACGTAGAAGCATGAAATTTCGCACAGTTGTAGTTTATATTATGGTGAAGGTCCTGAAGGAGTGCATCGAGCTAATATTATTTTGAAATTATGCTTTCATCATACATTTTTTTTAACAAATAAAATATTACACACACTACAACACACATACTAGGGTCAGCCTATACGCACGAATTGTACTCTTTTATTTATGGTTGAAGTCTGTTGCCAAATTGAAAATAGATTTTTTTTATTGAATCTTAAATACTAATAGACAATTAAAGACGTGAGTGCATGAATGAGGTATGTAACACATTTCGAATTTCGAGTAAATCGCGTTTAAAGTTTTGAAAAAACTTTTTATGATTTTTCATCACAAATCAAGTAATGGCTTTTGTTATTTGTATCAGGAGGTGTAAATATCTTCCGTTTTTATTGTTATGTTAAAAATTATATAAAAAAATCTCCATTCTAGGATAAATTAGGAAAAATGTGAAGTTACTCGGTTCTTCACTTTTAAATGCAACAAAATCTGTAAAGACTGTCAATGCATGAAGTACACATAAATCACTTTTTTTTATTGAGATGAAACAAGACTCAATTTAAAAGACAATAAATTCACGGCCAAACAGATTTAAACAAAAATGGATTATACTTTTGAAAGACGGGAAAGATTATAAGGGAATTCCGCATTAGAAAACTAAATGTAAACAAAACTGAGTTGTAGGCGTCATCTAGTAGGAATTAAGTAGAGAAAACGAGATGATGAAAGTAATAATCTCCAAAGCAAATTTCGTCGAAATCAGTTCAGCCGTTTAAGTGTTAAAAAGCATTTAAGATCATACAAACACGATTTCCCAATTTATAGTTTACTAGAGTAAGATCAATTAATTTTTTAAAATATCTTGGGTTTCTCAAAGTTGATATATTATAGATTGTTTAAAATGAACCCTTACTTAATAAATAAATTTAAGTATATTAATAATAATAACTTAAATTATGCACTATTCAAATGTTACAATTAAAAGAACAAAATACTAATTCAAGTTTTTATTGTGTTTTAACTTACTTTTAACTGCGTTTTCATGACTATGGCTTGTACGTCATAATACCTAGTAAAAAAAAAAAACAGTCAAGTACTTACAATAAAAAATTCTTTGTCGAGCATAGCTAGTTCGATTTTCAAATTTGGCCCGCGCGCTCATTTGAATTTGGAATGAAGTATCGACGCGACCAAAGAATAAATACACTAGGTACGCGACGCGACGCTATAAAGTATTAGCACAGGATAAATGCAAACAGCCAATTTTTTAAATTTCCAACAATTTAATATTATAATAAAAACAAAAACAAAATATTTTATACGTAGGTACCATTTAAGTTACGATAGGTTTTTCCAAAATTTTAATTTGTTTGGAAACAACGAAAAGCGCCTAGTCTTTAATAAAATAACTATCGTAGTATAAAAGAGTATGGATGTGTATGAAATATGCTTTGATTATTATATGTATAAATATGTATTGTGTATGATATAATAAAAATCTTAAATAAACAACGTTGTCTGGTACACGCTGGCACGTGCTGCAACTTCCAGGAACGTGCTTTTTGTGTCCCTCCAAAACTCCGTCAAAAGTTTCAGTATAGAGTATAGGGTAATCAACCGACTTGACTCCTTGACTGCTTGACTTGACTTTTACTTAGACTTTGACTAGACTTTAGATATGATCATAAATGACGATAATATAGTAAAAACAAAAACGTTGATGAAAATTATTATTATGAAGAAAACTGACTAAGTATACCTTTGTATGTGGCAAAGTACACCCCCGGTGTCAGAGCCAAACGCTAACAAAAAAAAAATATATACTAAATTATCTATGCCTTTGAATAATAGAACAATAAAAAAGTCGATATAATATTCCTTATTTAAAAAAAGTAAAATATTCAAGCGATCTCCCGTACTGCAACGCATATGGGATTTGTATGGGATGTAATTACCCGCTTCTTGCATAGTCATTTGGACGAACCTTGTAACTTACCTGCTTCATCATCTGGCTAACTTTGTAAGTATACGTAAAATTCTAAATTTTTTGATTGCAAATCATTTTCCAAGTCCTAAAAGCTACATTTATGCAATAAAACGTAAATTTTCAAAAATGTTACTTACCTCATTCATGCACTCACGTCTTCAATTACTATACGGCCAGTCTGTCACCATTAAATTTGACTTTATTAATCTGAGACTGTCGCAGGAATTATGTCTAAAAAATAATAAAGTCAATATTTTGACAATAGAATATTGACAATAGAAAATCGTTGAAATTTGAAACTTTAAATAATTTAATTTTTATTGGAGGTCGAATTTCGACCATTGGGCAATCTCTAGTAGTAATATGAAGATTTTGACAAACCCTCCATGCATTGACTGTCAAACTCTTCATTAAATTGAAGTTTAATTAATCATCATTGAATGCAGTAGTTGTTAAATAAATATAGAAGGTCTTTTTAGAGCGCTTATAAACGGACGGCACTTGTCGACAGTTGCCGTCGATAGCCGTCGACAGCCGTCGACGCGTACGGTCGACAATTAGTGCCGTGCGTCTGTAGAACGCGCGGAAGTAGACGGACACATCAGTCGTGGAAGTGGCCCGTTTGCACCAAACTCATGAATCTGTCACGGCACAGCGCTATAATAGAGCTGTTTAGAAAAATTATGCAATAACGGCGGCTTTCTTGGCACGTGACCAGCTCGGCGTAGCGCCGCTTTGTTGTCACGTATATATTCGTGTTAATATTCTAGTTATTGTTTTAATGTAATTATATTTTAATTGGATGTTTATTATTTATCTGAAATAATTAATGTAAGTTTAGTGGAACAGGTGATACGAAATGCGATCAAAATAAGTTACTAAAAAGGTTTGTGAGGTGTGACTGTTACTATGACCGGAAATTTGGTGGAAAATCGTATGTCGTGACATGACAACGAATGAAATTATAATATTAAACTAGCTGACCCGACGTTGTCCTGTCTTAACGTTGATTGTTTAATTCGAGTTGGTTAAAAAAAATAGTATTTCCATGCCAAATTTCATCAAATCATATTGTGGTACACTATAGTTATAAGTTGATAATTGTTGTATTTTTACTCCGTGTGTGCACATTAAAAAATATTTATTTATTTATTTATATTATCTCATTTTTACGCCTAATAAGCTCTTTCAGGCGAACGGCACTTGTCGACGGCAATCGACTGCTGCTGCTGTCGTCAACAAGTACCTTCGTCTGTAGACTGTAAGATGCCTTACATGAAGAGATAGTTGCTTCTATTTCGTAATCTATTTATGTATCTATTTTATTTCTGTTTTCTATTTAATAATCTGTGACTGTACGTTTATATCGTTGCCGTGTGTAGCTAGCTTAATGGGATGCCCTTTTGTTGAAAACATCCTTAATACAAATCGAATATTTGATGTGGTACTGTAATATTTGCGATAATACGCTCCGCACATTGTGTGGTCACAATACCGACTGCGAAATTATTAGCTCAACTAATATTTCTCATTAATTAACATGTTTGTTATGGTTCGTGTTAACTAGCTGTTGTTTGTTACTTTGTTATTTTAATGTTGGTGTTTGGTTTTGTTATATTTTGTGTGAGAAGCTAAACTTCTCACTTGCCAATTCATGAATTGTATGCATGCATTCTCTTCGGAAAAGTTTTCAACCAAAAATAAAACGACACGCAGTCCTGAATCGCGGTATCGAACTTTTTTGAGATCGGCGCGGCGTGACAATGAACAACGTCTTCATACTTCTAAAATACAGAGGACTCAAACATAATATAATATTATACCGTGTATGTTGATTGGCAATTGATTGGTATGAATGGTGACACAACATTTTCCGGATCAGATACTTCAACAAAAAGTTTAAATCCATATACTAATATTATAAATGTAAAAGTGTGTCTGTCTGTCTGCTACCTCTTCACATCCAAACAGTAGAACGAAATGCCGGGAAAAGACTGTTGGATACTTTTTGTTCCGGAAAAATATACGGTTCCTGCACGATAAATGAATTTTTGCTCGTTTGCTCCGTTTGCTCGTTTGCCCCCTTATTTCATAAAAAAAATATTTTGGCGCAACGAATTTGCGAGCGTCATATAGTCTTTTTATTTTATGATTTCAGTTATTAAACAGCAAAAAATATTATTGTACGAATTCTCAGTATCTAAAATCTGTGTCTGGGTATTTTCAGATAATACAATAAATTTAATTTGTAGAAAATCCAATAGAAATTGTCTGCATATTTTATTATATTATTATACCTAGACAGAAAAGACAAAATGTGATTTGTGATAAACAATAATATAATTTAGACTCAATTCCAGAGCTGCTGACAATCAAATTTTTTGTTTCATACAGTTTATGAATATTTTTATCACATAGATCCATTTCTGACTAGGCTAGATTTAATTATAGGCTCTAGAATGTTACAAAGGATAAAAAATTTGAATAATATTATTATATTATATATCATTACAATATTTTATGTTTTCACTGTTTGTAATATCATTATGTTTAAACTACTTTGAAACATAATAACATGTACTATGATATGTATAGACTATGTAGACATAGAAAAACATAAGTGTCGCACTCGGGGACTGACGCGGTAAAGCTATTGCATACAAAGATTACAAACACCGTGCCGAATTCTGCCGAACTGAAAGGACGTCACACGACCATGCACGGCTATCAACGCCGCAACGCTGTGCCGGTTGGAGTGGAGGGTGTTAGGTTTATTTTCGTTACGGACTTTCTTGATTCGGTCGCCGCGCTCCAAGCCCGCAATAAAAATTTTAGCGCAAATAGTGCAAGAATACCGAGTTTTATTTTGTCAAAATAGTTTTGACTTCATCGTAGTAGGATAGAAACAGTGAGATGTTGACAAAGAGCATGACAGTGTATCGTGCGGGAATTACAAGTTGTGTCGTAAAGCTGACCGAAACGGCGGCGACATTACAATTAACGTCCAGATAGCGAGCATCAAACAGCACTAGTGTTAGGGAGACTATACACTTTACAGTATACACTTATTTTCTATACATCCATACTAATATTATAAATGAGTTACTGGATGTCTGTCCGACTGTACTCTGTCTGTCTGTTACCGCTGCGTACATGAAAAATTGGTTGTTTCCCCGGAGAGGACATAGGATATTTTTAGCCCGGATAAATCTCCCATCAAACCTTATTAGAATAAAATTATCTACTTTGAAATATCTTTCGAAAAAGCTTCAAAAAAGTCCTTTGAATAATCAGTATTCATAACAACCTCGCTACAAAAATCATGCAAAAAGGACAAATTTAATTTGACTTCAGCAAATACTTTTAAAATGTTTCTTATGGTTCTTTAAGTACTCCAGGCTAAGTGTGTTTAACTTTCTAATTAATTTATGTCCACGCCCGTTAACCTGAAGGCGCTAACAAAGATTTATACAACGATATAAATGCAAGAAATGTTGAGGACAGCACACATTTTCAGGAAAAAATTAACTACCTTGTTATAATGGGCTCTTAAACGACTAATCTCAAAAAATATCTAATTCTTTGATAAAAAATTTTGAAAAATGTCATAAAGATAAAATTTTTGATTAGAAAATCTTTAACTTTTCTGATCTAATGACTAGAGGAGAGAATACAAAATATTTTATTTGCAGTATTATGTTTTAAATTGAAATTAATCTTACCTAGTACCTATAGGTCTTACTTTGTACTTTTTTTGTTATTTGGCGTGAAAAACTTCTAAAATAATAGTATCGTAGTAGTATGTGGGTACAATATTATAATCTCAAAAAACTTTTCTCCTTTCGCTATTCATTTACGTGACAATTCTTGGTCTTTAATTTTGAAAAAGATGAAAAACTTCAACATTTATGTAGCTTTTAATTTTATTATAATTAAAGTAAATAATAAAGTTTGTAGACTCTATTGAAATATTTAGATTCCATGCGTAGCTTGCGTAAAGGCAATTTAAAACAATATTGTGCAAAAGGTTACACAAATACTGGTATAATATCCTTTAAAAACAATGAACTTTATATATTTCCTATTTGTGTTATTTTTGTTTTTTATATACCTACTTATTGTCTTTTTTTCTTGTGTGTTGTTTCTTTTTCTTATGGTGTAATGTGTATTGTGTATGTGTCGAATAAAATATGTTTGATTATTATTATATTTGTACTGAGCACTCCTTGCTCACGGGCAATTAAATCCCGGAAAGTCATGCGTGGGGTCAAAGCCAACACGTAGTAGAAGCCCCGTAACACAGTTTTAATCTGAATGTAATGTAACACTAGCCGGCGACTGTCCCTGTCCGCACTAAGAGCGTACACGAAAGGAGAGCCAGCAGCCAGTGTAAAACAATTATACCTCTAATATTGCAGAGAATCTATACTAGAAATTATATACCGGGCTATGGGGGTGAGGTGCTAGTTGACTGGGTAACTGGGTCTATGGAAGGACTATGGCGTCTGCCGATACAGCGTGGTAACATGTATCATAACTCATAAGGTTGGCCGACGGCAACTCTTTGAATGAGCCCCCCTCAAAATGGCCGCACGCACGGTGCACCGCGGCGGCAAAATTGAACATGAAATAGGAAAAAAAAAAAAATATTTAGATATTTAAACGAAAATGCAAAATGTAACCACAAATTATTCTTCCTTATGTTATGAGCTTTTCGTAGATATGATTTTTGAAAGTAAAAGTAGGTATCATAATTCATAACTCATAAGCTTCATGAAAAATAAGAAAAATATCACAAAATATTCGAATTTAGCCTCCTTTTCGGAGTTAGTTTTGATCGAGTGAAGTTTTCAATATTATTATGTTTCGAACTACAAATTGTCAAAGTACATTAAGTAAACAAAAATGTGTATTTTTTTTGCTTTTACAAGTCACTATTTGTTTGTTATTAAGAGTGAGTTGCATCAACCTACTTTAACTATAACTGTAACTTTAACCATAACAAAATGTGAAATTAACTGTCAAATCCCTAGCAAAAGTCGCCATATTTGACGATAACCTTAACCTTAACTTTAACTACGCTTCTGGTGCAATTCACCCTTAGTGATTCAAAATCATGTAAAATTGGGTCTACCTGGCCTAAATGTCAAATCTGGACAGTGTACCAGGGACCTTAGTTGGTCAAGTTTGTATCTATGCCAACAAATCATCGTAATTCAACATGGCGGCCATAAATAGTCCGGAGTGATTACGCGCCCGTGGCGACCGATACATATGCCCGATTCAATTAATTCCCTCGTTAATTATATCGCATGTATTTTAATGACGTGCCGTTGAAATTGTGTATCGACTATGCCGCTCCAACATTGCCAGAAGATTGCGTTTTATTTAAATAATCGGCCAAGTGCGAGTCGGACTCGCGCACAAAGTGTCGGTATAGAGCGAAAGTAGACAAAAAATTGTGTTTTTTGTATGGGAAATATTTAATATTTATTTAATACTTATTTTATTTTAATAATTATTAAAGACTAAAGTACAAATATAATTATGAATTTTGTGAAAATTTCAGTTTAAAAAAATTTTTTCAAGGAAAATTTTGCAGTGTTACCATTATTGATTACGAGCAAAAAATAGCAAAAAATCGCGTTTGTTGTATAGGAGCAGCCCCTAAAATATTTAATTTATTTTGTTTTGTTTTTAGAATTGTTATAGCGGTAGCAGACATTTAATCTGTGAAAATTTTAGAGGTCTAGCTATTATAGCGGTTCTTGAGTTACAGCCTGGAGACACACAGACAGAAGGACAGACGGACAGACATCGAAGTCTTAGTAATAGGGTCGCGTTTTTACCCTTTGGGTACGGAACCCTAAAAATAGCACATAGAAAGCATCGGCCTGCAATATGCAGGCTAAGTGACACAATCCGTACTAATATTATAAATACGAAAGTTTGTCTCTCTGTCTGACTGTCTGCCTGACTGTCTGTCTGTCTATCTGTTACTTGTACACGCTCAAACAGTTAACCGATTTTGCTAAAATTTGGCATGGAGATACTTTGATTTATTTTTTATTTATTTAATAATTTATTGTGCACAAGAAACAATTACAATATAACAATATACACAGTAAAATGACACAAAGGGTCTGCTTATTTCTAATAGAAATCTCTTCCAGCAGCCCTACGGAGAGAGATAGGATTGAGACAGCAGGTAGGACGTGCACTATTATTAAGAATACCTACATAATATAATAATTAATAATATATCAACACATACTCTAAATTAACTATACCTATATAGAATATATTATACATATAAGATGCTATATCTATATAATAACATATAATATTGTATATAAAATAAATAAAAATATACTATATATACATATACACATACACACATATATATATATATATACTTACATAAACAAACATAATACTAGTATTTAAATGGATTGAGATTCGAGGTAATACTCTTTCAAACGTCTTTTAAAAACCGCAATAGTGGGACTATCGCGAATGGTGTGAGGGAGCGAGTTCCACAATCTGACAGCATGAACAGTAAATGAGTAGGAGTAAAAGTTGGAACGATGTGAGGGGAGGGAAAGATTTGACCGGACGTTGGACCTACATGGGAGATCGGGAGAACGGGAAAAATTGAACCTGTCAAGGAGATATGGAGGAGCGAGAGGATTGTGCAGGATGTTGTAAAGTAAGGACAGGATGTGAGAGTTACGGCGGAGACGGATTGGTAGCCACTTGAGTTTAGAACGATAGGCCGAGACATGATCAAACTTTCTCAAGCCAAACACGAAACGTATACAAAGATTCTGTAGACGCTCGAGTCTACTTAACTGTTCCTCAGTGGCGTCCAGGTAACAGGTGTCGGCGTAGTCAAGAATGGGAAAGATGATTGATTTGTTAAAATTGGAGGTTCTGGAAGGTCACCACAACGTCTAAAATATATCGAAGCCTCACTCGATCGAAAAGTTGATATTGTTTATCACCTTTCGGCCATGCTTGATTTTATTCGGCTAAATAAGGCTGGTCTGGTCCTATGAATCAATTTCTCCGATACAACCTAAATGAAATAGTTATAGTTGTAAAAGTGGTAATATTGATATTGTTAACAAGTAATAACATTTTTACATATTATTTTTAATGAGACACCTGTGACCTCGCCCACTCTACCTTGTTGGTTATATTTAAATCCACCGTACAAATTGAACATTTCTATAAAATGAAATATAAATAGTCTCTGCTTTTCTAACTATTCGCATTTAATAAGATCATTATTATTTGATTACTACCTACTAAGAAACATTTAAATGTTTCTTAGTAGATAGGTGTTTTCGTAAAAAGCAAATATTGAAGACAAAGAAACTAATCATTATTTAATTACAAGCATGTAATTAAATGATGATTAGTTTTATTATTATTAGCCAAATATCTCATCATCATCCTATTAATAGCACCTTAATATTTTATTAAAAATTTTTAGAATGTTAATACATAATATAGGACGTTCTGCAGTAGTAGATGCACTTGAAGTACCAGCAAAAGTGTATTTCACCTTACTGCAAAATAATTATATCCCTTTGGCTTTAAATTATCGCTATAAAAACACGTCGCGTCGGCATGACGTAACAGTGTTGCCATTAAACAGATTTATAATTATTTAATTAGCGCAACTTTGGCAACACTTCCCGTATTATCCCATTAGTGGTTCATGCCAGATTTCCCCCCGAATTTCATGGACAATTACAAGTATTTCCAGGCTCTATCTAAAATTGAGATCGGCGATACTGCCAAATATGTCCCATTAGATTAGATGGGATCTTGCCACTGGAGCTTACCGATCCCATTACGCAATAAATACTATTAAAATACTTATGAAATAAGATAGATCAATGTGCAAGGCTTGTACTATCAGAGAAGTTGATTCATATTTCATAGGCAGATGACGGATGTGCTTAATTTGGTCGCGTTCGCGTCGACAGATTATAACCAATATCGAATTGACATAATTATAATCCGACCACATGATGTAGGCCCGTCAACTGCCTATGAATCAATTTCTTCGATGGTACTTACATCTGCTTCAGTAGATAAAAGCAAACTTTATGAAAGTACGAGCTTTTGCCCGCGGCTTCGCTCGCGTTATATGAAAACTTTCATCCCCTATTTCAACCCTTTGGGGTTGGAATTTATCAAATTCCTTTCTTAGCGGATGCCTACGTCATAACATCTACCTGCATGTCAAATTTCAGCCCGATCCGTCCAGTGGTTTGGGCTGTGCGTTGATAGATCACCATGTCAGTCTGGTGTCACTGGGATAAGAAGAGAAAGGTATACCAAAGATTCTGAATACCATAACATTATGGTGATCAAGGACAAAAAGGAAAGTAATATATTGTTTCAAGAAAAGCCTCACTTATAAGACGCCGAAAGGTCTACTAAATCAAAATGATGATTCGGGACAACTCCATAAAATAATTGTCACTTTATAATATAAAAAATTGTCCCTCAATTCACTGTTTTGTCTATAATAATGTACCCTACCAGACACGGTGTGCATATTTGATACCCTGTTGCATATACCTTTATTAATTAGATATTACGCTCCATTTTCGGAGGAAAACTATTAATTTTGGCGCACTTCCTGAATTATTGATTTGCCCCGGCTGTCAGGGTATTTCGGCGATTCATCCCACCCTCATTACTAGGTAAGATAGTTGTCGAGGATCATGAATACAAATAATATTATCAGCGATTCAGAACTGAATAATTTGCAAACATAGATTGTTGCTTAGGTTATTATGAAGGCGATTTGTTAGTATGTTTACTTATACTTCAAAAACTACTGCACGGATTTTAATCGAAAGCATCGTAGCAAAAGTTTCGGATATTAAAGTCATTAGACTCATACTTTTTGTATAACTGTGAACCGCTTTGGCTAATTTTAGTCTTCAAATAGTCATGGAGGTCCAAGGAAGGCTTATAACTTGTGACAAGTGACACGAAAATTACGGGGGCGTCTAGTAATTATATATTATTATATTAATATTATATCCGTAACTATATTTTTAGTATACTCGTCTATTCTTACAATGTTACTGAAAGAAAATCCTCAGCCACTCTGACAAAAATAATCTTTATTCGTATCGTAGTAATATAATTTTTGAAGGGCGCTACATAATAAGCACCTGAAGAGCTCTCGAGGGGAAAATCTTACGAAAAGGTGAGTCGTAATTAGTACGTTAGCGAAATTCGCGAGAAAATGTTGATTCAGAATGTTGCAGGATATCACTTTTGTTGCATTATATTGCATTCTTGTATCTTGAGCAATTCGGTAAGTACAGTCAGCAAAAAACTTTATTAATCATACTAAGGGCCTGTTTCACTCCTTCCTGATAAAGTGCCGGATAGGCTATCTCTATCTGTCAAGTTAAGTGTTGGATAGCCTATCCATCATTTATCAGGAAGTAGTGAAACAGGCCCTTAGTCACACTTATATTGAAAAGGCGTGAGTTTGTGAGCTTATCTTCAAAAACTTCTGAACGGATTTTGGTCAAAGGGGTGCGATGTTTATACTTTCTATCCAAATAGTACAGTGATCTGGGTTAATGTAACAACTAGGTAGAAGTAGAACTCTACCTGATGTCTTAAGTATATCACATCTTTCTCCGTAGGGCTGCTGTAAGATATTTACGTGTCGTCTTTCTATGTCAACTTTTATGTAAAAATTTCTTGTGTGCAATAAATATAAAAAATAAAATAAAAGTAGTATAATATATGAAAAACACTAAACTTTTATTTATTCGAACTGGATAGATTTTGATAGCATTCGTCAGAGATATTATTAATTATATTGTTATAGTATATGCGATAAAATACTACTCACCTAAGTACGCTTAATATTTACCATCGTGGCAAAAAGTATAATAGTGGGATGTCTATACAAGTTGTAAAGATTGTAAAAATCGCATGGTATTTTCAAAGTTATCGATTACAATTTTTATACAAGTTCATCACGAAAAAAAAGAAAATCTGTAGTTAGAAGCTACAATAACTTTTGTCCCGTCGAGATAGAAAGGCTCCGGAGTCGCTATTCAAACAATATTTTTTGCGAAATCATGGTATTCCAGAAGTTTTGCTGACGGCAGAGCAAACAGCCGATGTGTGCTGGGCTTTGCAGGTATCTGTTATTTTGTTGGCGAGCGTGAAAAGGGAATTTTTAAAAACCCCTGAAATGGATGGTTATTTTTTTAACTCGTGAAAAATTTAAGCGTGACATTAAAGTTACGCTATAATTTCGTCATGCTTGTGTCTTTGGTTTATCATAAGGCAAGGCTTATTTGTTACATAAAAAAAACTAATACAAGGATTTATTGGTAAAAGTAAAGGTGTATGTAGACGTCAAACCGCGCGTACGTAACGTGGTACGTACGAATCGAGCCAGGTGACGCCGCGTTAAAGTAAAAAAACCGTTTTGGATATGTTTTAGATCGCTTGTTTTCTATGAGACGCCGGCCCAACCTCTCATAGAAAACAAGACAGCAAGAAATGGAAAGGGCGTAAGCGACAAAATGGTTTTTGTCGCGTAATTTAAAAACCATAATATAAATATATTTCAAATAAGCTATGGACAAATTATAGTGTATGCTTGAACTAATCTATGTAAACATTTTGGAAGCTTGAATCACTCTCCTCTGTTGGCAAAATTAGAATCCCTGTTTTTTTAGAGGGTTTTTTGTTTGATTATTAATCTGTGCTATCAAAGTTGACCAATCGTGCTATGCTATGGGGTAATTAAAAGATAAAGACATGATGAATACTGACAATGAACTTTAATTTCTTAGCTTTAGTCATTGTTGAGAAAAATCGATATCGCTGCAGTCAAAATTATCAAGGCGTCAACTTTTTAAGTTATCTGAAATCACGTTTATGTGTGCGTGCATCGATTCATGCGGTCTAGTATCAAGATGGGTTAATATAATATTTACATGGTGGTATCGTTTTGCCGGAATAAATTACTTCTATTGTCAATGAATAGAGGAGCGTTTAATTGCTGTTGCATTTTCATGTGCTCGCACTTCGTTAACTAAATAAATAAACATGAATACGCCTGCAAAGGCTTTTGATAAGGCACACTACATGGTGTTACAAAACGTTGCTTTGTTTTTGTATGTAAAGTTACACGCGCTTCTGTACTTGAGAGTTACTACTAGAGCCGTTTTTGCATACAAACGTTGTCCCCTGTTTCCTCCCTAGGTAATGCCGGTAGAGTTATATTTTTTTCTTGAATGTCTATGGCCACTATTAGCATGTCCCTATGTTATATTTTTTTCATAATAATTTAATTATTAAAAAAGATAATAACGTTCAAAAACTCAAAAAAATTGCCAGATTTTCCTCTGTGTTTAAACGACCAGAAAACAAAACTGGCTAGAATAATATACAAAAAATACACAGCTCAAGCCTTGCTTTAATTCTTAATGAAAAAAGTACTTAAATTGGTTAAGTTTTGGAGAAGAAGTCAGAGGACAGCGAATCGATGATTTTCTGTTCTTTTATTAGAACTTTTGTCGTGTTGTCTCTATCGCGCTCTACGGTGGGAGACTTGAGATTAGTGAGACAGCGATAGATTAAAAAATCGGCCAAGTGCGAGTCGGAATCGCGCACGAAGGGTTCCGTACCATTATACTAGAGCAAAATTAGGCCATAAATTGTGTTTTTTGTATGGAAGCCCCCTTATTTTTTATTTTGTTTTAATATTATTATTAAATATTAAAGTACACATAATATAACTAAGGATTTTGTGAAAAATTCAAGTACTTACCTGTTGCCATTTTTGATATAGAGCAAAAATGGCCAAAAAAATCACGTTTGTTGTATGGGAGCCCCCCTTATATATTCATTCTAGTTTATTTTTAGTATTTGTTATTATAGCGGCAACAGGTATACATAATCTGTGAAAATATCAAATCTCTAGCTATTACCGTTCTTTAGTTACAGCTGGAGAGAGCAAAAAAGCCAAAAAAATCACTTTTGTTGTATGGGAGCCCCCCTTAAATATTCATTTTATTTTATTTTTAGTATTTGTTGTTATAGCGGCAACAGATATACATAATCTGTGAAAATATCAAATCTCTAGCTATTACCGTTCTTGAGTTACAGCCTGGAGACAGACAGACAGACAGACAGACAGACAGACAGACGGACAGACGGACAGACGGACACGGACAGACAACGAAGTCTTAGTAATAGGGTCCCGTTTTTACCCTTTGGGTACGGAACCCTAAAAAACATGTTTTCGATTTCTCTAGCCCTTGGGGTATCCTCTTAATGTAATGGTTCTTGCCTTTAATTATTTGAAAATAATACTGCCGTTAGTAAAACCTAGGCATTTGACGAAAATTTACATTTTTGGGATAAAGGGTAGCACGTTTAATCGGCTACTTTTACTGAATTAATGGTCATAGTCTAAAGTCTAAACTATACGTGGGGAATATACTTTAAATTCTTTCAGTAGGAAATATGATCACTATAATTATGTAATTAATAAAAAAATTATCTAATTTTGTTAGACTCGCTAAAACTCGAGAACGGCTTAACCAATTTGGCTTATTTTAATATTGAAGTATTTGTGGAAGTCCAATAGGTTTAATAATATACCCCTCGTCATCTTGGTTAATATAAAAAGGGGTTTATTTTATGAACATCCTTTACAACAATGTAATGAAATATACCGCCGTACTCCGATTCATATAAAGATAGGTAAACCAGAAATTGGAAGAGGCAAAATTAGTCCCGCTGAAAGGTTTCCTCTGCGGCATTCACAACAAATGTATCTGTAGCCAATAAGAGTCTCTCATCATCATTATCAACGCGATGACTTTAAGAACATGAAAAACTATGCAACGTTATTTTTTTTATTTTTTTTTTTTTTGTTCAAAGATACATCAACAACATTCAAAACTTAAAACTAACACAATTTTGTTTTATACTAACACAATAGTCAATTACAGGTGTATGCAACCGTTTTAGAGGTATTTGCTCCTTACATTAAAAATAAGTTTAGTTAAAATAAGAAATGCTTAACTTACAATATTTTTATTAAAAAAATTCAATATAAACGAACTTACAATTAATTAGAAGAACTAATATTTATTATTATTATGGCATAATAGTGTATATTGTTTAAAATTATTATATTCAACTAGATGAAACTCCGGGGCGCCTAACTTTCGAGATCAAAATTACCTCCTGTCCTTTTCTGGGACTCAAAGTATCTGCAAACCAAATTTCATGAAAACCGGTTCAGCGGTTTAAAGCGTAAAGAGATAGCGTAAACAGATAACAGACAGACAAGCAGACACACTTAAACGTAAAGGAATAAGGAAATGAACAAAATATGTCTTCCTAAATTAATCAAGGAGACATGATTCAAGATAAGTATTGATTGGTATTAACTACTGCCATTCTTCTCAAGTGAGTCGTCTTCAACCAACATCAGGAAACCGGAAGAAAGAGAATAATATAGCCTTACTAGTACAGGTAAGTTCATTATCATTATAATTCAAAATCCGCAACGCAATTAAAAACCCATATTTATCATGCTTATAGCATAAAGCTCTTATCAGCGATTTATCTGTAGCTGCGACGGCAAAAATGAAATTACAGGAGTCGTTACGATGGGATGGTGCTGGCCTCGGTAACGGCCACTAAAGCTAATTACAGAGCTCCCAAACTGAGCGATAATTTAGATTGCATCGTTACCCTGTTCGGCGATAAACACTTTTTGCCGGGATTATATGAGCGTGTGGGATCTTGATAGTTTTTGACACGTCTTCGAACTGATAATTATATTTGTTGTATACTCTGTTATTATTTTTAACAATGAGGTGTAATTCGAGAGTTAGAAGTATGTTTATTAGGCTTAGTTTGCGATTTAATAATAATTTGCGTCTTATATTAAGTAACATTCTATTTACAGCTATGTTTTATAAGTTTGTAGAATATATATTTTTGTCTATATTCTGTTTTAATTTATTTTATATATATTAAATATGAGCGGCTTACCACTAATTTAAATGGTACATGTACATTGCGAAGTTATGATATACGATAAATATTGCACTTTATTCAGATCAAAATTAATTGATGTTTCCAATGAATTCTCTGACTAGCTCTGACACCAATAATAAAAATAATATAATGTATAAAAATGATATAAATCGAAGTAATATAATATTCAGTATCAACACTAATAGTCTGGCAATTATTGCTCGTAATTTACTTGTGTTAGTTCGCTAGTTCAATATGTATTCGGGATACTAACTATGTTACGAAGATCGTCTCTAACGCTTGCTTAATAATTGTTATGAACATTAGTGTATAACTTGGGATGTTTAGATGTTTGGAAACACTTCGTAACATCTAGTTACAGTTTATTAGATAAATATTCTCATAAAGTAATAATAAAATGATGAAAAGTCTGACGTAAACACAGAAATATATCAAGATAGATACCGCATGTCGCTCCATTTGTACGAAAACGAGCGTGCCACTTTTTTATAGCTACTGTGACGTACCGATGATAAGAATTATTTTAAAATTATATATTTTTTTTATTTAGGCATTTTTAAAATTCCGATTGACGTCCGATTCCGATAGTAGACTAAAGAACAGACTTTCGAAAGACAAGGATTGCTCGTCGTTTGGGAGCGCGATATGGCACGCTAAGTACAAACACATGTGGTATCTATCATGATCTATGTCTGTGGACGTAAATGATGACGCTGAAAACCAATATTGGGTTAGGCCTATACCACCTCGATAGGGCAAAGAAATTGACACATAAATGGACACAACCGTGATATTTGGTCAAGCTATGTCAAGTCGATAAACATCGTGACTTAGCTTGACATAGCCTGACCAAATAACATCATTTGCGTGTGAATCAATTTACCTTAAGGTACCTTTCACCTTGAGCCACTGAGGTGAAGAGCAATCAGCACAAATTTTGAATGCATTGTCGAGTGAAAACTATCGAGAGTTTTGACTTTTTTGCAAAAAATATTTATTTTTATATCAATAAAGATTGTTAGTGTATTTGTCAAAAACGTACAGTGGCTATTTGACGTTCTGAAAAGCCTCAGGCTAGGGCTTTGAAGCCCGGGCATAGTATTTGTTAAGTTTTTTATTGATGAGAGTCACAGAGAGTTATTTCTATAAAATATATCTAAATTTTAAAGCTTTAGAATTCCAAAACTGCAAACATGGGACTGCAATGTATGACGTGATAATATGAGCCATTCAAAATATCTTTGCTGTGCAGGAGATTTTAGTATGAAAATTCTTTCTAAGTAGGTTGATTTCAACGCACATGTTTTACACGTTTTATTTATAGTTACGTATTTTGTTGTTATGTAGGTTACCCAAATTTTATTAAGAAAACTCTTAACTTATTTGCGATAAATTCAATAAAACGATAATTTAGTTCATAAATTATACAAGAAAACAGTTCATAATTATTATTAGCAAACGATTCTATTGCAAATGAGAAGCAGCCGTTGATTTTAGATAATATATCCAAAGCTAAATAATATAATGTTTCATACCCTACAGACCTATGTATTCTATGTAATTAGTTTTAGCAGGCTCTGAAATTGTTTGAAGCTTAGTATCATTCACATAATATAATATCTCGTTTCAATGTTTGACTGGATAATCAGGTACGTTATAATTTATGACACTCCTACAGCATTAATATTTGTGGGAATACAATGTGATTAGCTACTCATTCGATTATAATATATTATTTGAGCAGTTAATAGCTATAAAAATATATTATTATGTTACTAAAGATAAAATATTTTTGTAAATATTGCAAAATACAGTTGCAGTGAATGCTGTAAATACATTGATTTTAAAAACAATCCTGAATAAGAATGACAATGCGATGCATAAAATATTACATTAAAATGGCTTCCACATTTTAAACAAAAAGCCACCGTTCACAGCTGCATATATTATTAAGTATTAACTGTGGTTCTAGAACCATCGATGATTTTAAATTTTAACAACTTTTAACAACCATTGATGACTTTAAATTTTAAATTGAGAATGCTTTGTTTATTATTCACACCCAATTTTAACATTATCTTCCTAAAAATGTTTTCAATGGAAGGATAGGCTTATGCAACATATTCAATATGGCGCGAGCGTGGTAATTGTTAATTATTATAATTAATGTCGGGTGAATTTAAATACTAAATTATGTTTCTCATGTACCTAGTCTTTTAATGCTATGGAATGTAAATAAAAATAAAGTACAATAAATTAACATTTTATTTTATTTGAACAATGTGTATGGTTCAATTTAAATTTTTATCATCATTATTATTATAAAAATACACTGTTTCCTTTATTGTTCAAATTAAACGCATTAGTTTGTAGTAATATGGCCGTGTTTAGCTTTGTCGACATTGAGATCAAAATGATTTTCAATGGAGTAGAGTTTCCCTAATACCGCTACATCAGTAATCATATACTGGGGCACTCGCGTTGAAGATTCTTTAACCTTTTCACCGCTCCACCCTTACCACATAAGTAAATTACGTTTTAATCTTGAATGAGCGTCACGTGACAGTGCATTTACATTAAAATGGTTTATTTAAATCCGGTATCGCTGGTAATAAACTACGCTGGATCCAGACAGGATAAACGTCAGGGATCCCAGAAGATGTCATAATGTTATCGCGTTTGCATTATTTCACGGTTCGGCGCGACGCGATGCCGTGACGCGGATTTATCGGCGCGCGTTTAACGCTCGTAAAATAAGCGTAAATATTATCGTAAATAGTTTGGACCGATATCTCAGATATACATGCTGAAATAGGAATCGGTCGTAATAATCATTGTTCATCCATTTTAGGGATATTATTGATAACTAGCAACTACGAATGTTATTCGTAGGCTAACAAGAATAATTATATTGATATTTGATAAAACTTTTTATTATTAGTCGACCAGCAAGAATAATTATTTTGATATTTAAAGAGAAAACCCCTTGAAGCCCCTAGAATATTGGGTTATATAAAAAAGGTAGCTTAACACAAAACGATAATTTCTAAAAGATCTATTGAAAATTCTACACATTTGAAACATTTTGAACTGATTACGTTTAAATTTTAAAACAGAATAAAATGATTACAAAAGCACACAATGTAAACGATCATTCAACTTCTTGATTCTATTTGGCAATCTCGTGAACTAAATTGGGCGTGATATTACAAGTGATAAATCAACTCTGAAATTACTGGCTGCGATAAAAAATAAGATTAAGGCTTCCCTATAACGAGAGAATAACCCATACGCGACCAATGGGGCGGTGCCTCCTGTAATATTCTCTTTAAGATTTCCTCAATACTGTCCCTTTTTTTGTCATTTAATATTGTAGAGTGTAATTATGTTACAATAATATTTTTAATAGGATAAGATTTTTGTAAGTCGTAAGTTTCTTGACTGACACGGTTACTAAATCCTGAATAATAAAAAAGTGATAATTGTGATTCCAAGTCCAGGATGACATTAAAATGACTTTATAGCGACAGCAAATTGAAAAATGTTAATCTATACATACTTATAATAAAACTGTAGAAATGAAAATTCTGTACATTAAAGATATTCAAAAAATAATAAGCAGGGGGTGTTACTACATCGCTATAATAGAAGCCAAAAATGTGTTTAGTTTTTGTCTGTCTGTATGTTTGTTCCACTATCACACGAAAACTACTGATCCGATTTGAATGCGGTTCTCGTAGATATATTTGTCATCTTCCAACATCTGGTGTATAAAAAAATTTCCCCCCACCCCACTAAGGGGACAAAAGAGGGGGTCAGATTTTGCATCAAACTTTTTTCTTTAACACGAAAACTACTGATCCGATTTGCATACGGTCTTCGCAGATATACATATTATTTGTCTTCTACCAACTCAACATCTGGTGTATAAAAATTTTCCCCCCACCTCTCTTAGGGAACAAAAGAGGGGGTAAGATTTTATATCAATTGATGAAGTAATAATAATAATAATAATAATAGCTCCCACACCGGTTTCGGTGACGGTGGCCGGTTTCATTGAAACCAGGCCAGCTACGCAGGAGTATTTTTATAGTGCCCAAGTGTGTGCGCAGTACACAAGAGCACTCTCTATTCCTTTACTCTCATAACCCAGTGGGACGGCAGACCGACACGACCGGCGAGAGATCAGGCGCAGGACCGACTTTTTACATGCCCATCCGACGCATGGATCATCTTACTTATCAGACAATCAGGTGATCAGCCTGCATTGTCCTAACCAAACTTGGAAATAACATGTTTCCAACGCGGGAATCGAACCCACGACCTCCGAGTCAAGAGCCGCGCTCTGTACCACTAGACCACGGAGGCATTAATTGATGAAGTACAAATACTTTAAATGGAAAAACAACGTTTTCCGGGTGAGCTAGTTAACTATGTAACATTTTCATTCTATGGTGGTGTAACGTTTCAAGCTCTCAAAATCGCACCTGATTTCGTCTTTAAATGTGATCTGGTAAAATATAATAAATCTTTATTTCTCTCAACAATCTAACTTAACCACTAATTTACAAATTATTATGCTGTGTACATTAGTTACATTAGACTTCGTACAAATGACACACTTCGTACATAATATACAAATGATTTCGTTCAAAACTATCGTTAATAATGATTCTTTGAACTAATGCATCTTAATTATTATAACTCTCAACAAAAATTCTAAAAAAGTTATGCAATTCTAAGACATGCGGAATTCTGCATCCGCTTTTCTCGGCTCTAGATCATAATGGGAAGTCGAATATGCGATGTTCCAGGATAAAACACGAGCACTCTTAATGGAAATTCCAAAGTTAGCTTCGTTAACAGCCCAACTTTATTCATTAGCGTGTATTGTCTAACGAATTTATTCGTCAGGTCAAACACAGCCAAACATTCTCGGCTCGAAGAGCGTACGCACTAGGGGGTCCTTCGTTGGTTACGTCACAGCGCAAGGAATAGGAGTCAATGCCTTGACGGGATGTAGAATGATCCCATGCATAAAACAACTTTTTCAAATCCTGCTACATGCAAGGGTTAAGACTAGTTAAAGTGTGTGACGCTTTTAGTTTGATTTGAACGATGAAGGTTATAATAAATTACACTACAAATATTTTAATGAAATAATAATTCTACGGCATCAAAACATACAATATA
This sequence comes from Plebejus argus, assembly GCA_905404155.3. Classification (NCBI taxonomy): domain Eukaryota; kingdom Metazoa; phylum Arthropoda; class Insecta; order Lepidoptera; family Lycaenidae; genus Plebejus; species Plebejus argus. Next base: position 15,993,270 of record FR989931.1, on the reverse strand, counting down.
CAGCACGCCACTAGCCAAGACACGGTTCGTTAACATGCAAAAGACGTACGAAATAAAAAAAATGTGTGATTCGAAAAAAGCTGTCACAATTGGTGCAGTTGCTCCTTAGTTATCTCATGTCTAATCCGATACATTTTTCGAGTTAGAATTTCGTCAACGTAGTTAACGACAGCATTTTTTTTGATTAAATTTTTGACCTAAATTTAACGAAAGTGTCTTAGCTAAGAGCAGCTTCTTCGCGTCGCCTAGTGCGTAGCCTCGCCAGACTTCACTAAATATTTTCGACGAATTCTGTTTATCTTGGGAAACAGTTTGCTAACTTTTGTCATATTTTAAACGGAGTTGCCGAAACTCATTTCACTGTCATAATCTCGTATAATACGAATGTAATGGGAACTTTTAGGCTGCTCGGTACGCGAATGAAATTTTAATTTCTACCCGTTTGAAGTAAAACGTAAATTATTCACATTGTTTCGTTGACGATTTCTGTGCCATCATTCTCTACATTTAGGGCCTGTTTCACCACTTTTTGATAAGTGCCGAATAGGCTATCCACCAATTAACTTGAAAGATCGAGTATGGAGAACCTTTCAAAAAAGTTCGGCACTTTATTAGGAAGTGGGTAAACAGGCCCTTGGCCTGATAAAGATGTTGACATAGCGTATTATATTCATGGTTTTCTTTTTTCGTTATTCGTGTAACTTTTCTAATGTGCTATAGAATGACCTTATAGAGTTATTTGCTGTTTAAATATTTTTTACTTAATAGTTTCGAGTGTTCTTACTGTCAAATAATAAAAAAATCTGCTAAAATCTGCGTTCAGTGATTAAGACATGAAGATATAACAGATAGAATATTATGGACTATTTTATGTGTCTATCTAGACTCATTTTCGCATTTACAATTTGAGTAGGTAGCAGTCGGATCAAGGAGACCGCGACGCGAGACTGCGACCCACTGCTTTATATGAAGGCCACGCCCACACGGCGCGACTCGGTCGCTTGCATTCGTCAGCACTTCCTAATAATTCATAATATTATAAAGCATAATATTATAAAGCAGTGGGTCGTGGTCTCGCGTCTCGGTCTCGCGTCGCGGTCGCCTTCATCCGAATGCCACCTTAATAATGGACTATCTGAAAATTCTATAACTATGTAAGGTCAATTTAAGCGTCAAAGTTTTATACCCAAAATTAAACGTAAAGCTAGTTATCTAGTTTATATGTGGTAACGTAAAGGTAGTTAAATGTTTGTCAGGTATGTCAGCAACTCAGCAATTACATAAAACCAAACTAAACTCGCTCCAACGTTTACCTCAAAGTTACTCTCTATATTAGTAGCTAGGATGCTAATATTATAGTGATTAAGGTTAATAATTGTATTACATGTATTTATTATCTGAGGTAAAGAATATTAATTTTAAATCTTATCATGTACATACCATAGTATTATGTTTCTCGCGGCTCCGCCCGTTCTCAATTTTGGAAGACTTGTACATTTTCTCTATAAAAGTGACCTAGAAATATATCCTTCCCGTGGTCTATTCTATATTTTTGTTAATTCGTATAAAAATTGATCAAGAAGTTCGTGAAATAAGCGCTTCAATTATTCAGCTTTACAATTTTTGCACAAAGTAATAAAGTAAAATATCAAAATCCTTTTCCACAAGAAAATAATATAATCTGTTAGATAGTATAAAGTAAGTACCATCAAAAGTAGATCGGGCCTACATTTTATTTGTTTAGATAAGAGCTTCCCCGCTCTAGGTGCTAACCGTTTTCAAATAAATTCTGCCCTTAGACTCGTAAAGTCAACATCACTCAAGTGTGAAGACTTGAGCAACTTAAGCATCTTTGAAACTTTTAATGCCCCCAGAAATTCCCTTCAATAAATTCAATAACTTCAATTCCAATTTCAACTTATTTAAACCAATGAACGTTTGGTAAAAAACATCAGCTCGGAATAGGGTTGCAAACTATGTCTTTATTTAAATTCTAATATAATATTATTATGTCGAACTTTATACTGAGTCTCAATAATATGTACAAGACGAAAGTTTGCCGCTATAATATGGCTATAATATTGTTATTACGACAATCTTGTCTCATAGCGAAGCCACATAGTTTCATTCGGTGCGTTGCCGCTGCGTTAACGCGTCGTTCAACCGATTGCGGTTGAAAATCATTGGATTTATGATATTATGCCAAATTAATGAGATACATCAGCGGACGCAATGTTTCAACGAATTGACGGAGTATCTATGTATTGACGGAGTACGCGTCGTTCAACCGCAATGATTTATGATATTATGCCAAATTAATGAGTTGCATCAGCGGACGCAATGTTTTAACGAATTGACGGAGTATGTATGTATTGACGGAGTACGCGTCGTTCAACCGCAATGATTTATGATATTATGCCAAATTAATGAGTTGCGTCAGCGGAATGTTTCAAGAATTGGCGGAGTATGTTTGTATAAACGATACGAAAGAAAAGGTTGGAAAACTCTCTGATTGCCCGATGCCTTTGTGGACGAGCAGCCATAGCATGGTGATAGTTTAGCACATTTTTTCAACGCGTCACCGAGGCATCATGCGGTGATAGTTCATAACGATCTTGTTTCGTTTTTTAAAGCATCACCGCAGCATAAACGCAACGAAGATGTGGAAAAATAATAATATTGTCTGTATTCAGATCTTACAAACTTTAACATACCATAATTATACGTTTTAATTTAAAATCAGATGTGGATCTAAAATACCAAACGTTTTTCATTTGCGACGACGTGCCGCAACGCCTCAACGTGGCCTCTAGGAAACCGAAGCTTCAATGCGACCTCGAGCTTTTGCGCGACCTTCAAGACAACCTCTGTGGCTCAGTTGGTGGGCTATTGGTAGCTCAAGCTGGCGGTCGCGGGTTCGAATCCCGTCGACGGAACAAAAAGTTTTAAAAGTTCACTGGGTCATGTATGTGTATTAAATATGTGTATCATAATATAATAAAAATCATAAATAATATATGTATAGTAAAAAAGTATTAAATATAATTCCGTTGTCTGGTACCCGTCGTAACACAAGTCCTTCAGGTACTTACCACGGCGCCAGACTGACTTGGTGTGAAGCGTCCATACTCCATAGATAAAAAAAAATTACGTCAAAAGCAAACATGTTATCTCTGATTTTGTATTTAAGTAAAATGAGTGCAATTTACGGTTCGATCAGCGTTCGACGAAGCGCGACGCGGATCAAAGCCGGACGTTATCTAATTTCCCCAAAATGGCCGCGAGGTAATTAAATTCGATAAAACAATTCTAGTTTTAAATCGTGTATCGATGCAGCCGATACTGTTTCCGATTGTTTCCGGGAAGCCAATAATACTGGAAAATTGGTCAAACACGTAATTCGTTAAAATATTTGTGTATTAATTATCGCTTTTCTTTTATAGAAATTCGTGAAACCGAAAGTCGATACTTAAAAAGTGGTTTTCGGAAATTTTGGAAACATTGAAAATAGTGGAAAATTTTATCACCGGTTGGGCTGTTTTGAGCTTATAAAACTAGTGATTAATATAAATATATCATGCACAATTTGTGAAATTATCTACAAAAGCGGATTTTGTAGGTTCTTTTTTTTTGTGTTTGTTACTGTCTAATAAAGGTTTTTAACGTCAGAATTTTATAAAACTACGTGGAAAATTATAAAAATTAAGAATTCCCTACCCGCGTATAGACAATTTAAACTTCACAAATATGACGGAACGTCCCGCTAGTTCAAAATAATTTTAATTAAACACCAATAAACATACTCCAGCACGGCTGCAGTAATTTACGAAACTCATCGGTTGAGCCCTATTCGGTTGGAATTGGGGAAAATGTCTTTATTGGCTCAAACAGGACACCAATTGGTCGGAGCAATTGACCGGACCGGCTCTATTCTCCGTTACGTCGGGAGCACGCTTACTGGATTTGTTACGTATATTCTCCGACTTACTTATTTGGCTTAAGCCGAAGCCAATGGCACTGTGGAAACGATCCAAAATTGCACTTTATTAATATTTTGTAATGTTTGAGGTCAATTTAATGTAACTTGTTGATGAAAGATAATAATAATAAACTCTGATTAGGCAAACGAAAATTTTGTTACGTACATAATTCACAGCCTTACTCATTTGGCTTAAGCCGAAGCCAATAAAGCACTCAAAATGGCGTAGGAAACGATTTGAAAATACGTAATATTAATTTGTAATAGTTAGTTGATATTTTCTTGTTTCTAGGTAAGTAGTAAGGATAATAATGGGGCTATTTGGGCGAACGAAAAAATTGTAACGTACAATATGATACTCTGACCTACTCATTTGGCTAAGCCTAAGCCAATAACACTTCAAAATGGCGTACCTACTCAAGAGACTATTCAAAAATAAATAATAATATTTATCCTTTCTAACATCATAAATCGGTAAGTGTGTGTGTGTCGGTTACCTCTTCACGCTACAACGGCAGAACCAATTTAGATGAAAAAAAAGAAGAAAAGGTATAGATATACTATCGAGTGACGGGAAAGGACTATAATATTAGGATAGCTGTTTTTGTTATAGAAAAATATATGTTCACGTGCGATAAATAAATCTCGGCGTAAGGGCGTTATCTAGATTGTGATATTCGAGGACAAATTAACACAAATTACGTCTTGCTTTTAAACTTAGAAGTTCGTAGTAACTAATATTATTTAAGCAAACGAAAATATTTTTGATTACGAAATTGGCATCAAGTGAATCAACCGAAGATGTTTTATCCCTGTAGGCCAAACATAATTCAATTTTGAGTCTCCAATGTTGTCATCGTGGGCTATTGAAAATTGAAATAGGATTATGAGTTGCGATGGAAATGAGGTCGTGATCAAATTTTAAATTTACTTACCCGACGATCGACATACCAATAATGCGAGCCACGCAGAATGACTTATAAAAAGTATTCAAGGTCAACAAAAACAATCGAAAAATCATTCCGAAAATTTTGTACAAATTGACAAGACTTAGAACGATTTCAAAACTTTTACCACGTTGCCATAATATTGTAAGATTTCAGACTCATACCATTCAGCCAATCCAAATTTAATGTTGTATTGCCGAATGAATTATAGTAATTAAAAGCAAAAGGTATAGTTTCAATACATATTAAATCTATCTATATTAATATAGATAACTCAATATTATAATAAGTGTATTTTAAAAAGATAAAACCGACTTCAAAATTGTACGTAATTGAGAATTAAAACTCCCTATCTCCAAAACTACTGAACCGATTTTGATGAAACTTGCACTATTCCCTAAGTTGAACAATACCTAGTACAATAAATAAAGAATCACTTAAATCGAACTTGTAGTTCCAGAGATATGCGCGCACAAACATAAAAACATACATACATACATACACTTTTGAAATTTGGCACATTTGTTCAGAAGCTGTTATAGATTAACATAATTTATACAAAAACTGGGCAGTTTTGGAAATATTACATACATACGCGTCGAATTGACAACCTCCTTTTTTTGAAGTCGGTTAAAAATAACACTAGGGTCATTTTAGTGACAATTAGTCGGCATCCACGCCCATGTACGAAAGCATCCTTTTAGGTCTATACTACTCGAATTATCACAAAAATTTTCCACCGAAGCTGAGCTAAGCTCGGTTGCGAGGATGTGTTTTTAAGAACCAATGGAAACTCTTCATTTACCTGACCACGTTCAGCTAAAAGATTCTTTTGGTTCTTCTAAAACACATTCCTCGCAACGCAGCTTAGCTCAGCTCCGGTGGAATTAACGCAGCCTTATATTGAATTGACATAACCAAATAACGTAGGTCCCTCAACTGCCTATGAATCAATTTCTTCGATGGTACAACAGTGTTGGATACTATTGAAAATCTCTTCTCAAATCGAAAAATGAAACCCCATTTCACACGTATTTTAAAAGGGGTTGAAAATTCATTGGTTAGATTTAGTGGTCCAAGATCGCCGATTCTCGAGTCACGACTCACGGCCACCGAACTAAATTGAGTACATAAAGGTTGTCGCGAGGAGTGAGTGAAACCGCTTTACAAGTTTCCGACAACCAGGAGTCGGAAAATCGGAATTTATAGTAACATTTTCTACCTCGAGAAAGTAATGGAACCTCTTTCGCAAACCGGCAAATAGCTCTTCAATTTAATTCGCAAACCTAATAAACTTTGTCTACTCAATTAGAAGAAATAATTTGTATTTAAGTAATGAATTTAGTATCTACTTGTATCTCAAATAAGAAGTAGGCGTTATTGAGAAGCTAATAATTAATTCTTCGAGTTAATTAAAGGTAACAACAAAAGCTTAGTCCGTGTCATAGAGTCAAATATGTATTAGTTTTATAATAATTTACATTATTATAATTTATAGCCCTTTATCCGAAAAACCGTAACAATATCTTTAGCTTTCAATCCAACATGAAACAAATCTGTCTCGTTTCGACAGACGACATGCATGATATTATAATAAAGCGCGATAGCAGTACTATTATATCATATTCTTTGGCGATAGGTAGGTAGCGATGTTTTTGTATGTGGATAAAAGAGACAAGAAGCAATTGAATCGTTAAATTACGGGACTATTACAATAAAATTGTTAAATAGTAAAAAAATATTGAGAATTTTAGTCGAAATTAAAACTACGTAGGTGAAGTTTGTACTTTTTAAATTATAAAGTTTTTAATATCATAGTTCATAACCAAAAATAGTCGTTGCATTGCATGCAATTATATATAATATTATTCATAATAAATACTATATAATATGAGAAGATAATATAATGCTTGGAATAGGATTTATCACTTCCATTTAAAATGCAACAAGTTGAAGACGGAATCACGCGCACATGTTACTTTGTAAGTCGATTACAAGTCGACGGCTGCCAATTTGTGACGTTAGATCTGAGTAGAGTTGGACCTGTACCCCAATTCAGCTTCAATACGGTCCAGATTCTGTCAAACAACTAAATGCATATATTTTTGTTACTACATAGATAATGCCCGTAACGCCGTTGCGCCAAAATTTGTTTATCGCACGGGAACCGTATGTTTTTCCGACATAAAAACTATCCTGTGTCCTTTCCCGGGACTCAAAGTATCTCCGTACCAAATTTTCTTAAAAACTCTCGTAGTCACAGTACAGAGTAGTCACAGATTAATTTAACTACCCCTTAGCCGTCTGTCTGTGTCAAACATGACAGTTTATAGACTACAAGTATGGTCCCAACAAACATTACCGCTGCAAATATAGCTACTTTAGAACCTGAAGTGTTGTAAAGGTTGACTTGGAGCTGTCCATTATAGGCTGTGGCGACAAAACAGAGTTAGTATTAAAATATAACACCTATAGTGACATAACGGGTCTATAAGAGCAGATTATGAAAGTTAAAGTCGAACTGCAGCGATTATTATCCCTACAGTACAGACCAGTGCTTCACATATAGCTTTAAGCGAATCTTACCACTATAAGATCTATATCATCTTCTATTAACTCCTTAAGTTCTAGGAAAGCTATTGTATACTCCTTTGGAGCGCTTTTAGTTGCAGTTAATGCTACTAGCTCTACAAGGCTGTTTTTTAACTCTTTTGCAAAACCAAACTCCTAAAGGGATGCAAAACTCCTCTATGTTATTTAGGGCTGTATATTAGAGTTATTTTCCCTATTAATAGAACCTATAGTGTCAACAATAGTTTCTATATTACATAAGGTTGCATTTTTAAGTTCATTAGCACTTCAATAACAATCTGAATGAAAGCAAAAAATTGTCAAGTTTTGCTGGAAGTTGAGGGTTCCGTACATAATGAAAAATATGATATCGCAATTGCAATTTTTAATATTTTTGAAAAGGACAGATGTGATTACACTTTAAGTAGTGACGATGATGATAATCGGAGTGAATTTTATAAGAATCGTAATTTTAGGGAAACACTGAAAGCATGGGCGATTGAGAAAAATATTGTACAAACTGCTACGAAAGATTTGTTGCTGAACAAACAACCGAAAGAGTTTCTTTCAGTCGTTTTCTTGCAGTTTTGTCAGAAAGTGTGTTATTCATTTCAGTCAATTCTTCAACAGTTGTAATTGGACAGATACTGAATGTCATATTCTCAACTTTATTTTTAGTCGCCGCCGACAAGACATCAACATGGTCTTTATTAAAATCACCGAGTTGTAGTTGCACATTATCGACTTGGACAGAAAGACAAGCCATCTTAATTTTTTTTTTATTTTCTAGTATCGCATCCATTTTTCTATCGTGGCTTTCCAGTACAAGATTAATATTTTCTAATATTTTTTGTAAATCATAATTTTCTTGCGGTTTTTCTATAAAGTGCTCTTGATCTGCAGCAAGCACACAGTAGGTATTTGTAGGTATATCCAGTATTTGGTCATTTGAAGAAAAAATTATTTGAGAAGAAGACTCGTAGGACTCTTCGGGTACAGAAATCTCGGGTGGATTGTATTGGTTAGCCTGGGAAAAAACACAAAAGGTTGGTTAAAGACATTAAGTAAACGCAATACGTGGGAGAGCCATGCTTCGACACGAATAGGCCGGCTCGACCGGAAAAATACCACGTTTTCACAGAAAAACGGTGTGAAACAGCGCTTGCGCTGTGTTTCGCCGAGTGAGTGAGTTTACCGGAGGCCCAATCCCCTACCCTATTTCCTTCCCTACCCTCCCCTATTACCCTATTCAATCTTAAAAGGCCGGCAACACACATGCAGCTCTTGTCCAAAAATTTATAAAATAAATTAGTCGTCTCGACTTGCAACTCTCAACTCTTTAACTAGTCAGATAATATATGGGACGTGAAGGTAATCCAATTACGTAATATCTTTTCAATTTGGCAAGACAAACAATAAAAACAATGTACTTCTCTCGTTAATTTCTGTTTAATACGTTTAGATACTACTCGTGCGTAAGTCTAAACTTACTTAGGTTTTGGGAAAACAGTACGGATCCCTAAATTCATGAGTCCACCATTTTTTGAGTACAAACTTAATTCACAAAGATAATAAAAAGAAAGTACAAAATGAAAACTTATTACATTAATGAAGTTACTTGTCTTTGTAGCGTTTTGATGCCTGGGTCACGAAACTTTTAAGACAATAGGTAAAACTTTAAAACATTTTTATCAATAAAAAATGTTTTTCTTTATTTGAAGCGACACTTTTTTACTTAAAATACACAACAAAGAGTTGGCCCCTTCATTATTTGCTTATAATATATAGTCACATTCACAGTAAACTCACCTTCGCAGTGAAAATTCCGCTTCAGCCTTCCATACTAACAAGTTAAAATATTATTAATTCGCCACTCAACTCCGCCATTATATTTTCATAAAAATCATATGGAACTTACATAGTGTAAGTATGTGTAACAATTTAACAATAAGGCAATAAAACACAATATTGTTAAGCCGGCTATAAAAAAGATAAAAACATATCATAATTGCGTTACAATTTACCGTATTACCGCCCTTAAGGTGCATAAGGAGTTAGTAAGATGCTTAATAGATCTACTATAACCCTAAAAGGGTTAATATTCGTGAATTTGCTTCCTTTGTAGCACTCAAAGTGTCTTTAGGTAGCCTGTAACTCTATTATACCGCTTGAAGAGTCACTAGTCACTTAAATACTTCACTTAAAACGCTTTAAGCTCAGTTATCACTATTGTACATCCACAATAACTTTACTGTATCTCTAAAATTCATTCTATAGCTCTACTATATCGTCATAGAGGAACATAATTGGCGATAAGAATTTGTGCCCAATTCAAGGGTACAGTAGACATATAGCGAGCTATAACTCCATGTGATAGCACTTATTGTACACCATTTGATGTGTTTAGCTCTCTTGTAGATCTGCTCTAACGCTTTTGTTAGCGCCTAATGTTAGTTGGGGTAGAAGACTCCAGAAATCTTCCGTCTCGTGTACACATACATTACAATCCATATACATAAATGCAAAAGTCTGTCTTTACCTTTTTACGCCCAAACCGTTGAATCAATTTTGCTGAAATTTGCTATGAAAGTACTGGAAAAGAATATAATATCAATTATCATACCTTTTAAATTGTGTTTATTTTTTGTAACAATTATGTAGTTTTCTTACACCAATAATACATTGAAACATATACAGCATGACTGGTGAGTCAATACCGATATTTAAGGAGAGTATTCAGTACTCGATTCTCATTATAAATATGTAATAAAATTAGGTTCTTATTTTTTTTTTGAATTTCCTAAAAATTAATGAATCATGGATACTAAGTAAATTACGCGGCTAGGCAAGTAGGCATACTATGCCGCCGGTGCAGAGGCGTGCGCTACCAAAGAAACACCACACAACTACCCCTCCCGCTCACGGTGTCCATGCGTTGGGTAAATAATTATTTAACTTTGAGCTACATTTACTCAGTGATCAATTGATATTATTTTTTTATATTATTTTTTTCCAACTAATATAATAGCCAAATATCACGTCCTCAAGTATTGAACATGTCTCACCAGTCACGCAGTAGTTTCAAATGATTTAAAATGTGTTAAATTTGCCTTATTTAACAGTAGAATTGGAGTACAAAATCCGGGTTCTAAGTTGTAAAGTAGGGTTGGACCTGCTGATTGCTGTAACCTAACTATTGATTACCCGATAATACCAGATTCTGGACCGAGCACATATTTGACCAGTATCAAGAAGTTGCTCGTCTATATTTAATTCTAGGAGATCTACTAAACTAATAAACTCGTTAGGCCATGGACATTTAGATGACCTCTATGACTCAGTGGTTGAGCGCGTGGGTAGCGCTCTAGCCGGGCTCGCGGGATCGAATCCCGCCGACAGAACAAAAAATTTTCAACGTTCCTGGGTACATGGATGTGTATTAAGTATGTGTATAATAATATTATAATAATCTTAAACATAAATGTATAGTACCTACCTATAAAAGTATTAAATAATATATTTCCGTTGTCTGGCACCCGTAACACAAGTCCTTCAGGTACTTACCACGGTGCCAGACTGATGTGGTGTAAACATGTAAAGCGTCCATAGATATTAGGTTTCATCGTGATTGCTGCCATGATTGCGTAGCATGCAGTAAGTATTGACGCCGATCATGGTCCACTATGCGCCACTATAATAATTGTTCATAGTTGATTAAAATATTATTCTATCATGATTCATGGCCTACTTAGTACCTACGTATAAAGGCCGCAACAAGAGTATAAACAACTATGTTAACAAAATCACTCTTTAAAACTTATAAATGCAAGCTATTATACATAGCATGCATCTTTTGAACACTGCCGCATAAAAAGTAAAATATTTTATGTTCAAAACAAAAGCCGTTTCAGTTACAAAAGACAGCAATTTATACATCACAATAAGAATCCTCAGACGGGGAAACCCCACAAAAATAAATTTGATTTTTATCTGTGGATGTGAAACAAAAGAAAGTAGACGGACAAAATTTACAATTCCGTATTCAAAGAGGTTTATTTTAAAATGGCTAAAAATTAAACGTTGGTCATTAATAAAACGCCTGCCGTTTTGGCGGGAAATTGTCCCACTTCAAAAGTGGAATAATTAATACTTCTCTTTACATCGACCGTTCCCTCAAAAATCTCAGCCATATAATATCGTAAATCTATGAGCAGTCTTGGAAATATCGAATGGAAAGTCTATAAATCATAGCGAATAGAGAAAAATTGAAGGATTTACAATATAAGTTCAATATTATCTTATTCAAATCCGAGTGCTCCTAGTTCTTTCGAGAAAAATCTAGAAAAATCTGGGGAAATCTGGAAGTTGAATCCGACATGAACTTCTCGGATAGACTAAATACTCTTGAGGCGTCGCTTTTAAGTCTGGCTTGATGCCTTTTCTTTGTCGTGGAACAATTCATCTTTTCAACTATTTTAAAATGGAGATTCTTATTCAAATGACGTAATTAATTGTGGTTCTTGCGTTGATGCGCATTTACTTTGTAAGATGATGAGTAATTAGGAATGTTAAGTCGGCAAGGATATATTTCAGAGATAATGAAAGTTGAAGAGAAAATAATTTTTCTGCTCTTTACACCGAGGCGAATAGGCACGTTAATTTTTGATTACTCTTACTTCTACTAAGTCTAGTTTATTTTTTTGTAGATTGGAGGGGGCGAAAAACATCATATTTTTTGGGTTCCGTACCCAAAGGGTAAAAATGGGACCCTCTATTACTAAGACTTCGTTGTCCGTCAGTCTGTAACGGTTCGGAACCCTTCGTGCGCGAGTCCGACTCGCACTTGGCCGATATTTTTTTCGAATTATATACTACTAAAGTAATTTATAATACACGTTTAATTTCATTGATTATTATATTAAGTTACCTGTGGCATTAAGTTCTTCACGTTTTCAATGGACCGTTTCGTAGCAGAAATGCGCAATGAAGTGTACCTTTAACCCATACGGATACATCTATACACGTACCTATATAGGTACTACATACACAAGGAGAACTTCCCCGTAAATGGAATATCGATGTCCAACAGTTGCTGGTTCAACTTGTACCATTCGAGCCCGGTCGTCTTAGATTTCATTAAGTTTTAGATAACTACCGTTTAAACTAAGATTAAAGACCCGTCGTAACTTTAATATATTTTTGATTGGTTACATAATAATTTATATTTACGTTGAGTAGTTAATTAATATTTGCATATTAATTTTGATTAAGTGTAATGCTAATTTTATTTTAGTATCATTTTTAAAAACGACAGAAAAATTCCCACGTAAAGAGAAACTACATTATAGAGACCAAGCGAATTATTAAATGTTACATAATTTATAATTAAGTCTTGTTTAGGCGGTTTTATTTTGTCTACCGCCTTGATAAAGTAACATTATATTTTAATGTAGGTAGACTTCTCTTTTAATTGAACACAAACAAGTTCTTGTTACTTTTAATTACAGAAAATGTTCATAATAAAATAAAAATGAAGGTTGATCAAATTAAAAGTTTATTCGTTAGATTACGTAGACCGCTTACGCCAAAATAGAACCGTTTATTATTAAAAAAAAATACATACAGGGTGCAAGTTTTTTTCTACATTCTACTGAGATCAATATCATGGACGATTCTCAAGACATTAAAAACTAGAGATTTTTAAAATCTTGTCCCAGGCAAAATTATTGATTACGAGCAAAAAAGGCCAAAAAAATCACGTTTCTTGTATGGGAGCCCCCCTTAAAAATAAACTTTATTTTATTTTTAGTATTTGTTGTTATAGCGGCAACATATATACACAATCTGTGAAAATTTCAGAAGTCTAGCTATAGCGGTTCTTGAGATACAGCCTGGAGACATACAGACAGACGGACAGACGGACAGACGGACAGACGGACAGACATCGAAGTCTTAGTAATAGGGTCCCGTTTTTACCCTTTGGGTACGGAACCCTAAAAACATAACTTATGCTTGGCCTACATTCAATTCATCACACAGGCACACAAAAGACTGAGTAATTCAGATTTCAATTTAAAACTGAAAATGTTATTAACGAAAGTTGTTAATGATGTAAGTGAGGGCAGTCGCAACACATTGTTAACACCTCGTTAAAACTTTGTGGGTTCGAGCTGTCTTTTTGTTGCTCATAGCTTCGACCCTTCGTTTTTGTGTGTTCAGATAAAAAAAAACGTATCGAAGTTTTCCAATTATGAATATTGATCCGAATTTCTTCGGCTTTTAAAAATGTTTTCGGTTGCAGTGATTTTTTTGTTGTTATTTTGATACTCATAATTATAATGAACTGATTTTGATGAAATTTGGCATGGTACTAATTTCGGCTCTGTGATAATACATACACTACTTTACCGATAAAGTAAAGTGTTTTAGAGGGATACTATAAAAGGCTAGTTTTAATAATGTAATAATTTAATAAAATTATATCGAGCTGACCAAATAAATGAGTAATGACAGCTCATTAAAATGGGCAATTATTCCTCAAGTTCTCCATGACAGAAGTTGACGAGAGCCTTTACTTAGTTAAAATAAACATGATTTTAACGTACAGAAGTATATTTTTATGAAGGGAAAAAGTTTTTCTGCGAAAATTTTACATAATCTTACGAATAGCGAGCGGTGCTAACAACGTAGGAATTTTAAATTTAAAAACTTTCTTTTCCAGCTTAAGGCAATTTCTTTTCTTGAGAAGATTAAGATCGAATCATTGAGCTCAAAAATTAATTATTACGAAGTTTTTAATGAGCGTTACGCATTACCTAACTTAAAAAATAAAATAATAACTCTGAATTTACTTGTGTTAAAAAAATCAGTTTTCTAGACCTTAAAGATTTAGAGATCTAGGTTTAAGTATGTAGTCAAGTTAGGGTCAGGTGCATTCTTAATTGTATTAGGACATGTTTTATTACAAAACCTATTTCAAGAGTAAACAAAGTGGCAAGAGGCTAACTGATTGATCAATGCACAGGGCTCTGTAAGCTACAAGCTGGATATTTCACACACGAGTTCCTCTTATCATGTAAGCATCACCCGACAAATATTTTGAAAAGTAAACACCCAAGGGGTTAAAATATTAGATCATAATATACTTAATTCGCGTGGGCAAAGAAAATGTACGTACTAATATACGAGTATAAATGCGAAAGTGTGTCTGTCTGTCTGTTACCTCTTCACGCCCAAACCGCTGAAGTGATTTTGCTGGTTTTGCAGATACTTCGAGTACCGGGAAAGGACATAGGATATTTTTCATCCCGGATAAACTAATTTTGGCGCAACGGAGTTGCGGGCAATAGCTAATAATTATATTATAGAAGACTGTTCTCATTTTATAAACTGCGAAATAGTTATGGACACCATCAAATGAAAAATAAAAGTTGAGTATTTCCCATGAAATTCAGCAGACTGGTCGGAGTCATACCCGACGCATTGAATATAAAGTTTTCAGCAGTAAAACCACAGTTAAAAAATACATCTTGGGTTTATGAAAGGAATTCCCGCAAACTATCTTGGTGATATTGTGTTTATGTTTTTATTTTTATGAATTATGTCTAACCACAAAAGCTGTATGACTTTTACGCGCCACCAAAGGAAATTCTCATTACCCAAATCATGGGCGTACTATCTACAAAGGCTTATATTCTTTTAATATGATACAAAATTTCAGTACTATGTTACAACTTAGGGATATACTTAGTGGCCCTCTTTTAGACGTCAATAAAAATTCGTCGTGTGAAAATATTTTACTTTACTTGCATAATACTCTAAAGATTTGTAATTTTTTGTACGAAAAATGTAAGCTATCTTTATAAAAATCGAGACCGGCTTAACCGATTTGGCTTATTTTAGTCTTGAAATATTCATGGAAGGCAAGGGAAGGTTTACATTAGTCGGAAAGTGACACGATAAGTTCACCGGGACATCTAGATGTATTAAAAAAAACACAAGTGCAATAAAATCGAAGCTTAAATTTTCACTCACAACAGCATTTAAATAGAAATGAATACCAGTGAAGTATACTTAATATTTAAATTAAGTTGACAAATAATTTGAGTAGGTATCCAAAATCAATGGAACGTTAACAAATAGACTTTATTTACGAGTATCACCCGATAACGACAACACATTACAACAGTTACCCGCACGTGTTGAGAGATACTAGCTTTCATTAACTGAGAATATAAAAGCATTTTTAACAGTTTATTTTTATCAATAAAAATTGTAAACTGTGTAATAGTTCCATCCATGTATATTGTATACCCATAGACCATAACCCATAATATTGTAAGTCCTTTTTACACTACATTTCATTCAATCTATTCTGTCCAAACTAATATTTGAAATGCGAAAGTGTAGATGTCTCTCGTCTGTCTATCTGTTACCAGCTCTGCAGTCTGCACGTCCAAACCAAAGAACCAGTTTTGCTGAAATTTGGTATGGAGGTACTAGTTAGAGCTCCGGGAATACTTATAAGTTAGGTATATCCGTGTAAAATGCAGTAGGTATATGCAATGCATACAAAAACGACTTTATAATTATTATAAGATTTTACACTTTTTGAACATAAATTTATAGGGTAGCCAAACTAGCCATATATTGAAAATTGCTAATCCACGAACAGGCTACTAAAACAATAAACGAAACTTTAAACAATAATTGAAAACAATGTAACACTTAAAATTTTAAAACATGTTTGTAAGCTCTGAAACTAGTGAGTGGATTTTGATAGAATTTTCCATCTTTAATATAGAACCACGACGGAGGAAAAAGGCTACTTTTTATTGCAGAATTTTACTGGTCGATTGATTGATTGTGAGTCGCGGAAAACTTTTATGAAAAAATCAATAATATTATATAATAAACTTACAACCGAACATAGAACTTCCTGCATTTTTAAACAGTTGGTTAAATAGACAGAAACGAAGGCTTTTATATTAACAAGGTCCGAGTAGGGAATAAGCCTACATAGGAAGATTGACGTTAAAATGGCAGCGCAATGGGATACGGACGCTAAAAGAATTATCATTTTTGAGACTACCCGCCGTTTGTGTTGGAAAAAGAATATTTTAATGAGATGTCCTCAGATAACAATATTATAGGCAGGACGTCTCCAAATTAACACAAGGGATATCGCCTTTATAAGGAAATATTTTAAGGAATATTTTATTTCTCCAACATAGAACGGGATATTTTAGATATTTTTCCTCAAATTAAGACGACGCCTTGATAATTTATAATTTGGCTGTAGCGATATCGATTTTTCTCAGCAATGACTAAAGCTAAGAAATTAAAGTTCGTTGTCAGTATTCATCATGTCTTTGTCTTTGAATTACCTATAATGATAAAGGTATTATAGGTAATTCAAAATTGGTCACGATCGGTCAACTTTCATAACACAGAATAATTAATCAAAAAGACCTATGTAAAAATAGGGATTCTAATTTTGCCAACAGAGGAGAGTGATTTAGGCGTCTTCCAGACAGACGCGGGCAGCGGTGGCGGTCGCGGTGGCGGTCAGTTGGATGACTTGAAAGTTCTAGGAACGACACAGACACACGCGGTGGCGGTCGCAGTACAAAAAACTGACCGAAATTTTTTGGACACAGATTGGTTTATTTTAAATTTTAGTTTATTTCAAAAATGGTATCAGCTGTTTGATGTTTTAACTTTAGCCAATAAAAAGCGAAAGTGAGTAAATAAACTTTTAAATAAAAAAAACTTTTGTAAAAAACGCAGAAAGTAGGGATTTTTTTATAAAATTAGGGGGCAAACAAGCAAACGGGTCACCTGATGGAAAGCAACTTTCTTCGCCCATGGACACTCGCAGCATCAGTAGAGCTGCAGGTGCGTTGCCGGCCTTTTAAGAGGGAATAGAGTAATAGGAGAGGGTAGGGATGGGAAGGGAAGGGAATAGGGTAGGGGATTGGGCCTCCGGTAAACTTACTCACTCGGCGAAACACAGCGCAAGCGCCGTTTCACGCTGGTTTTCTATGAGGACGTGGTATTTCTCCGGTCGAGCCGGCCCATTCGTGCCGAAGCATGTCTCTCCTACGTCAAGGATACGCACATACGGATGTGAGTCTGTGTGTTAATAACAAAAACTACAGAATGTAGTATGACATACATAACTGTTATGTATACTACTAAAAAAGTATACATAACAGTTAATCAAATAATGTGTTAATAACCTAAAGGTTATTAACACACACACTGACGTTCAATAAGGGTATATAGGTAAGGGGAAATAAATGAAAACTCTCTTAACAAATGCTCTTTGAAAAAAAGTGTAATGAAAAAAGTCAAACCTTTCCGCCTTCGTTTTTTGTAGAGCTAATGTACTCGTATGACGTCGAGCACGTATCGTATTAAAATGGAGGACATGTACGAAAATGCAAGTTTAATTTTACAACCCTCTGTACGATGAATAGCAGTCTTCAATTATGTAAGTAGTTTGTACTAGCTGCGCCTAGGAGAAGCGTGTAAAAGAATCTGGAGTTTTATAGCTGAAAATGTCTACAGAAAACTGTTTTGGAAATAAGGAAAAGCCTGTTGGGCCTAGGCTCGTTTTATTGAGATATTTAGATACTAGATGTTGCCTGCGACTCCATCCGCGACTTCAGCTTATAGTGCGCGGTAGTTCCCGTTTCCATGTAGGCTACATTACTGCAAATTGCGAAATTTCCACCACAGTGTTGCTTCCGCGGTACCCTTACTTCAAACTTCAATGTTTACAGATAGACATACACGTTACACTTAAAACGCCCCTCTTTTTGCGTCGGGGGTTAAAAGCTGGGGTCGAATATCAACTCTTCTTAAAACTTAAAAAGAACGTGACTGGATCGTTAATCCTTACCACCTCATAATATAGAAACACGTTTGAGTTAGCGCTTGTGCGATGTAGGTGACGTAAAGCGCCATTTATTATGAATTTTTGGACTTACTTAATTTGAACAAATTTACGCATAAACATCCCCTTACAACCCCTTTGTTCCAGTTAAAAAGTAGTATGTCCTTTCTAAGGCTTTAGACTATCAGCTGTGTACAAAATTTCATTACAATCGGTTCAGTAGTTTTTGAGTGAAAGCGAGACAGACAGACTACTTTCGCATTTATAATATTAGTATAGACTCCGTGGTCCAGTGGTCTAGACTCTAGAGCGTCGCTCTTGACTCGGAGGTCGTGGGTTCGATTCCCGCGTTGGAAACATGTTATTTCCAAGTTTGGTTAGGACAATGCAGGCTGAGCACCTGATTGTCTGACAAGTAAGATGATCCATGCGTCGGATGGGCATGTGAAAAGTTGGTCCTGCGCCTGATCTCTCGCCAGTTGTGTCGGTCTTCCGTCCTACTGGGTTATGAGAGTAAAGGAATAGAGAGTGCTCTTGTGTACTGCGCACACACCTGGGCACTATAAAATTACTCCTGCGTACCTGGCCTGGTTTCAATGAAACCGGCCACCGTCACCGAAACCGGTGTGGGGGAGTATTATTATTGTTAGTATAGACTATAGACTATAGAGTATAGATTGAATCAAGATTCAAGAGCAAGCTTTTTTCGAAGAACGTAAGCTTTACTATGGCTGCTACAACGTAATAATACATACAACGTAATAATTATGATGTCTTGTAATCATACTAGATTATTATTTAACACAGATAACAAATTAAATTTTGCAAAAAAAAAAACAAATTGAATTACGCGTCTGTGATTCATAATATTAGTTAAATTTAATTAATTTGTGGTGATCTAAATAGCATTTATATCATCATTCACCACAAAGTTTTTAAAGATAAATTAAAATTCATAAGCGTATCAATTTTTCTGTATTTTAAATTATGAATTACAGACGCGTAATTTTACCACAATTTTACGCTTTACGTTATATTTGAGAATTTTCACTATCTACTTGTGAGTAAATAAATAAGGCTTACATTTTCGCTCAGGAAATTTTAAAACAGAACTGAATCTTGAAATACCTCGAAATGTACGTCCGGCGAAAACAAAAGCTATCTCCGAAAAGATTCAGGAGTTCGCCCGGAGGTATCACGTGCACATGACCGCGGAATTGCGCACGTTCCGACGGGAATATTTTACTGCTATCTCCATAAGGAAATCTGATCCCAATTCTGTACTCGCCAGTACACAGACGTCACGGGAAGATGTGGAGAAAAGTGTTTTGAGAAAACAATCTTGTCATTAACTGAAAAAAACTGTGATAATTATTCAGATAGTGGGTAATGAAGATACTTATAATGTTTTAATATTTTTAAATTTTTTAAAATTTTAAATTATAATAATATATTAAAAAACAACCCCGATACAAAACAATTCACCCATCAATCCTCAAGTGGCACCAGTCTGTCGCATAACAATTGAAAATCTATTGTGTCTGCGATTACCACGATCAAGGTATTAAAATGCATAATATTGAACTGAACAAATCACTAAAAGTTGCTTACAACCGTTCATGTAAATATAGATAATCTCAAATTCTGCAAAATCATGAACTATAATGTCAAGAACACTTTCGATCACGTAAGCATAAAAAAAAACAAAATCAGAATCTTTCCTTCCATTTGTATCTAGGATGTCATGGATAAACACAAACACACACGTCATACAGACAGTCAGACATGTCAACACAAGAGCGATTGCAGACGAACGGCTCTTGTCGACAGCTGCCGTCGACGCATGCCGTCGGCAAGTGCCGTGCCGTAAGAAGTCCTACTTTTTCTTTACAATAATTAGACCTTCCAAAGTCCGATGATGATGATGCTTAAAATCTATTTCCACTGTTTAAATCGCTTGGGACATAAACAGGACGAAAGAATTTAATTACAGAGCAGAAATAGAAGAAGCGTCAATAGCAAACAGCGGTTTATGTGTTTGCGCCGAGCGTTCCCAGATGTGCAATTTGCTGTAAGCTGTGTAACTTGCAGCATCGATTATCACAAGATGCACAGAATGTATGCACAAGTTCCAGGAGGTCTAGGAAATATAGATGTACCTAAAACTTAGCGCCAATTTATGCATGAAGTTAACACACGGTTGACTTTTTTTCTTTGATTCGGTGTCATTTCACGTGACATGGTCGTAAATGAAATTGTGAAGAATAATAATTGATTCAAAGTAAAATGAAGATTCGTCAAAAATTGAAAAGAAGTTAATCATAATCACTTTTGAGAGTGTTACATTAGTCTTTAAGAAGACACTTCACAAATCATTAATTTTTTACACTTACATTAATTTTTTACAATTACTATTGACCCATACTTGTGTCTTTTACGTTATAAGCCATAAAATTCAAACTACCGTACGTAGATATAGCAACACCGAATTTCTAGCATCCACGATCACTTTCTGAACATAGTAGGATTTCATTCCGCAAAAACAAATGAACACAGTGTAGTTTCAAATCCAGTAGTATTGTTCGTATCCACAGGTGGACGGAGTATAATCGACTCAGGGTTCTATTGTCGCCACACAATGGCCGCACCGTGTCCTAGCGTTTGCATATTTACAACTCCTATCTTCGCTTATGTGTTTAAACAAACAGAAAATTTAGAATCTAGTTTTTGTTTTGGTGATTTGAGTTTGTAGTTTTGTTTTTAGTTAGGTAATTATAACCGTATGATTCCCTAACTATGTTTTATGTCATTTTTTAAAAACAAGACTTGATTGCCACCTAGGTAGTAGGGACTCGGTGTGCTCTTACGCCAAAATATATCTATATATTATATAAAAATGGATTTTCAATTATTGTGTTAGTAACGCTAAAACTCGAAAGCGGCTGAACGGATTGGACTAATTTTAGTCTCAAAATAAGGATTTTAAGTGACACGAAGTTCACCTGGACAGCTAGTTATTAATAATAATTATGATATTATCTCTATCTTATCTATATATATATATATATATATATATATATATATATATATATATATATATATATATATGTATATTATATATATACATAATATAAGTTGACAAAGTCGCTAAGAAAAACCTGGCCATGGGTTTATATTTTCAAGAAAGCTTATCTAGACTGATATTAAAAAAAAGTATTTTGATGTAATTTTAGGCAGTAAAAAATCTAGCTGGGACCTTTTCTTTGGAAAATATAATATTGTATTTTTTAAGCTGTTTTTTTTTTTCAACTTTGACAATTCTCCCAGGTATTATATCTGTGTTGTATTTTCGTATAATAACCGTCTCACGTTATTGGACCAACAATAGAGATTGCGTCTCGGGGCTTGCACTAATCTTATTCATTGTATAAATTATACTTTGTGTACTTACTACGGACTATGATTTAATATCGCTACGAACTTGTTACTTTGTGAGGAGATTAAGGAAGATTCGGTCGCATTGTATTCAAAAATGTTGGGAATATATTATACTAGAAGACGCCCGCAACTCCGTTGCACCAAAATGTGTTTATCGCGCCGGAACCGTACATTTAACCGGGATAAAAACTATCCTATGTCCTTTCCCAGGATTCAAGGTATCTCCATACCAAATTTCAGCAAAATCGGTTCAGCGGTTCGAGCGTAAATAGGTAACAAATAGACAGACAGACAGACAATACACACTTTCGCATTTATAATATTAGTAAAGTATGGATTAATATGGAAGTATGGATAGTAGTGTTGGTAAAAATAGCATTAGCAATAATAATTAATTGTTAAATGCCCATTAGCAATAATTAAATTAATCGTACTTGCTAATATTATCGTACATAGCAATAGTCTGCGATCATGATATAAATCACGTCCGCGCTGTTTCGCAACGCGGTGCTAACTGTTAATGAATTGCTATTTTTCACTCGATGCGAAATAATACTCGAAGCGAGCGGTGCGATGCGAACCGATAATTCAAGATGCCGCGTTTATAGCAAATAGCAAAGCAATAATACTTAGCATGCTGCGACATAAAAATTAACATGTTAATGAAATTAATAGAAAATAGCATTAATTCCCATTACTAATGGATAGTATGGATATTAGTCTGGATTATGTAAACTAGATGACACTCGAAACTCCGTTGTGCAAATCCGTTCATCGCGCGGGAACCTTACTTTTTTTTCATTTTTCATTTTTCTGGGATAAAAAGTATTCTATACTGTGTCTTCACATGTGGGTGTTAACAAGTAACAGAGAGACATACACTCTTTTGTAGTCAAAATGTTAGTATGAATCAGAGACCAGACATACTACTCCATGGTATGTGGTATGAATAATATAAAATACTGATTGTATGACAGTTGAACTCACTGGCACTTTTAATTGGCTGAGGCCAAAACATTAACCAGTCAGCAAGATCAAGAGCCGGTTTCACCATTTCCTGATAAAGTGCCGGATAGGCTATCCATAACTTATTTGACAGATCCTCCATACTCTATCTGTAAAGGTGGATAGCCTATCCGGCACTTATAAGTAAGTGGTGAAATAGGCCCTTAATAGATAAACTGTTAAAAACCTCAGATAATATCTCATGAGACATCTGAGGAAGAGGACACAATAATAAATGTCGACGTGATTGTAATTTCTAGGTACCGATCACAAGTCAATTAATACCAATTATTAATTATTAACTCTAATATTATAAAATATGTAAAAATGAGGAAAGTACTTAAGTTATTTTTTTCCTGGAAAATACAAAATTATACTTAGAGGTACCCACGTTTTTGCACTACATCATAATAATTGTAGTTCAATGCATTTTTTGAGTATTCATAATATGAAAATTACAATAACTTATGCTCATTAATTTTGAATAATTATTACATCATGTAATTCTCTTGAAATTGTAAATCCTTTTGAAAATTGGTTAAATTAAAGTTTCATTAATTTTACAAATTGTAATTTATTGGCATTGTTACAGGCACATTCTGTCATGATCATTACAATTATTATAAATATTATAGGTTTTTGTTTGTTAGCAAAGTATTACTAAATACTTGAAATTCTATTAACGACAATTAATTATAAGAATAAGAATAAGAATAAGAATACTTTTATTTCCAGCATCACACGAACCATCATAATAATTAAACAGTATTCAGTGGAACAGTTATTAAGATCTAGTTACATTAATTATAATATTATAATGATGTGTGATGCCAAAAATTGGCCCCAGCTCAGCAAACGCAGCAAGCGAGGCCGCTGCACTGATATTCTGCGGGGGCCAATGAGTGGCTTCACAACACTAATAAACTAAACAATAAACATCATACAGAAAGGAAACAAATAATAATAATAACAAGGAACCATGTACATTTAAAATACAACTAAATAATCTTAACATAATATATCGAGTGGGTAAGTTTTTATGTGCTGTTGGCTAAGTATTACATTTTAAGAAGAGATAAAAAAAAAAAATTAAAAAATTAAAAAGTCAGATTTGACAGGACGTAAAAAAAATACATTTATGGTGGATAATGCATAATGACGTCTGTGTAAAACGTTGAGGTTATTTCAGGTTATTTATTACTGCAAAACGTGGTTTTTGACGTGGCATTATTAGAAAATAAATACTTATCTATACCTAAGCGTGGGAGTACTATTTTAAGGTCTTGAGCAGTTACGAGTGTAGTAGTAAGAAAATATACAGGACACCAAGAAAAAAAAACGATTGGCCATTATGGGGTATCGATATGTGCCCAGCGTGCCCAGTGCCTCACGCAGTTCGACAACCTTCAACTACAAGCCAGTGGTGCATAAACCTCAGGTATTTACCACTGTCCTTTGAATTGACAGTAGGTGACATCTGTAATGCAAACTAAAGGTTTTTTTGGTTTTCAGCGCCCGGAGAGGCGGTGGGAGGTTGTTCCAACAGCGAGAGGCCGCATACTTAAAAGATCCTCGAAATTTGGCCGTCCTATGCTGTGGTGTCAAGATGCGGTACCGGGAGGCTCTAGTACGAGTATTAACCTCACTTGCCCAGGATAATTTCTCATACAAATAGGAAGGAGTTTGGGTGCTTATGATGTCAAAAAGGAGTACGGCAAAATGGAGTTTTCTGCGTGCTTTCATCTTGAGGAGGTTAGCATTATTAATAAAAGGTGTAACATGGGCACGAGGAGGAACAGTGAAGCAGAAACGCACACACGCATTCTGGACTCTTTGGACAAGTTTCTCTGTTCTGGCTAACAGACTATTACCTATGACAGTGTCTGCATAGTTCAGCTTCGACAGTACTAATGTCTCGCATAGCCTAATTCTGAGGTCCTCAGACAGGTAAGGCCGGTACTTGTACAGCATTTTGAGTCGGTAAAAACAGCCCCTAGTAACCTCTAACATGTGTTGCTCAAAAGTGAGGTGCGAGTCAATTACCACTCCCAAATTACGTGCTGTACTTACCTGCTCGATCTGCCGTCCAGAGACCATAATAGTTGGACACTTAGCCAAGATATCAGCGACCTGTTTTTTTGAGCCCAGAACTATAAATTTTGATTTTATTGGATTTAGGACTAGCCCACTAGAGTTAGACCATTCTGTGATAAGTTGAAGGTCATCATTTAGTTTTTTTAAGGCTTCAAGCATATCCTTTGGAAAAAAACTGATGTAGACTGATGAATTATCTATGTAGATTGAATGACCGACGGTCACATGTTATATTACATTACTAAAGTACTGATTTTATTATAGTAATTTTATTAATTATTATTCTAATAAATTCCAAAAGAATTAATAACATGTTTAAGCTGCGACTTTTGTATTTTTAGCTATTGCGCTAATTATTATGCTTGCATCTAAGCGAGATATGTTACGATTTACGATATTATAATATACATACTTATAATTACTTTATTCTTTTTCATTTAATATTATCATATTATTTATTTTATTTTATCTTATTTATGACAAAAAGCACAAGAGTTTAATAGCAATGGAAATGGCTAATGGAATAGCCGGATGTTCAATTCATTACAATTGCAGTACTCTACATATTGTTGCTTTGTGGATTAAAAATAAACTTTCTCTTGATGAATTTTACTACACAGCACCAGTGGAAATGACGATTCAAGTATTATAATCATAAATTAATAGTATACTTTTTAGACTTGAAGTCTAAACACTAAACAGCTTGTTACATTTTCCTCAAACCATTAGACAATATGAATTTAGGATGGTCTATAATAATTAAAATATTATCGAGTTTAACAAATTTTTTGCCAGCTTATTTTAGAACTTCAGCATTTCACGATGAATATTAAATATTTTCACAAAGTATTTATTTTTAAAAAAGGTATAAAATATAAATAGAGTCTGAAAAATGTAAATAACAAAGACACAAAAGGTGCCTTCGAAGTGAAATCATTAATCATTGTTAAAAGAAGCATCGAACCTTAATAAACTGCGTTTGAATATGAAAATCACACTCCTCAGCCGGATGTCGGTGACAACGCGAACATATAAATAATGTATGGGAATTTATTAATGTGGAGAATATATTATTATAGTATGGCTAGATGTTTTCTATGACTTCGCTCGTTACAAAGAATCTAGCGGGGATTTTAATTTCTCATAATATGATAAAAATTTAATAAGTAATAACCGATTTCATATCTGTGATAATACGCTATCATAAACAGTACATTATGCCATGGTCAAGTGAATGTCCTCAATAATTTATGACGAATTTTGACTATAGGATGACGACTACCATAAAAAATAAGAGTATGTGTGCGTTCTCTAGTAGTGATGTGCTTTCAGGGCTTTGAATTTTTTTTTTTACATTTTATTGAATAGAAAACAAATTAATACTATACTAAACATAAAACAAATACATTTACCATAAGCCTACATATACGCACTTAGACCTAGAACCTACATAGCATTTAAAATCAGGATGTAAAAGGAGGACTTAATTTAAATTTTTTATTTAAAGAAACGTCTTCCTTTTATTCTTAAACAAGGACCCTTCTTACGACGGTTCTTAGTGCGTCCTTAAAAGCCTCACCTGTATTCTGTAACAGAAAAACACAGTAAGAAAAATATTTAAGTAATTTAAATTAGAGGACTATTTAAAGAAAATTTTCTGAAATTGTGTACTTCAAATGACGATTTAAGACTTTTTATTCAAATGGATACCTCCATTTGAATAAAAAGTCTTAAATCGTCATTTGAAGTACACAATTTCAGAAAATTTCTGTTTCAAAAAATCCGTTTTTTATCGTGGGAAATACATTCATCGTAAAAATTTTCGAATAATTGTTTTATATCTCTATATCAAAATTTCTTGAGACGACAGGATTCTAGCATAAATGTTAGGCAACCGAAATACAATTTAGTAAGTACTACTCGATCTTGCACTTACTCTCGATCGAAGCAGAGAGTACAGAGATCACATGAACACAGATTTTTTTAGACTATATAAGAAGAATTTGAGAAGATGAAGAGAAAGGTGCGGCGATGTGTGATAGCTGAAATGTAAAGCAAAATATTATACTCTATATTTTGACATACATTTTTTATTCCTTCGCCGCAACGTACTTAGCGTTTTGTATCTGTGTGACCTTACCATCAAGCTCACATTCTCATCAATTCACCAAACAAACATACAGACCGTCTGTCCTTAAATTTAAGTATCGTTTAAGAATCACGTCGTCCGCCGTCAAGAAAATCCGAACATAATATAAACTTCACTTAAACAGAAACAGCAATATCTATGTAGAGCTGGCTAAACATTAAAGCTATGCACGTGCGGGCAAATTGAGGACATCTCCTACATAAAATATTTGTAGTCCTCCACAAGCTTTTTAGCCGCTTCATATTCTGTACTGGAAACGGATTAATGGCTTTCAAAATAGGGTATGTACTTCTACATACTGTCTGATAGTATAGTATACTATTACAGAAATTGATTCTTAGGCAGATGGCGGACTAAGGTAATTTGGTCGGGTTATATCAAGTTAATGTTAGTCATGACCTATCAGCTGGGTTTAACATAACTCAACCAAATACAGTAGATCTGCCATCTGCCCATGAATTATTTTTTCTGATAGTAAATCTATTAAGATTAGACACTAGCCTACTTAAAGTTAATAATAGTGAATGTAATTATTCTTTATTAGCTTCATTGTCGGTTTGAGGGGGTGCAGGTTCGATTCCAGGTTTACCAAAGAGATATTTTCAGAAGTCAGGCCCATTATACGGAAATTCGAGGAAAATAGAGGAAAACAACTCGAGGAACCCCGCACATATTTGGTCCCAGACGTATTGACCTACTCATTCCTCTGGACTAGGCCGACTATGTTGCGAGAATATTGTAAGTGTTTGGGAAACCGTACGGACATTGAAAATATCCTGTATCAGGTAAAAATTTAAATAGCTTTAGGGTAAATTCAGACCGCAACGCGACGCGTAGATGCATATTTTCTAAAGTATGGATTTGAGAGATTTACAAGACGTCTCACGCTCACGACATTAAAAAAGATAATATTCTAATATATCACCCACATTTTACATAATAATGATATATCAAATCTCATCTTATTAATAATTTATCAATATTGCTACTTCTTATATTTAGATATATTGTACTCCAAGATCTGACAAAACATTTTCGCTACCGTGTATTTGCGGAATTATACAAACGCATAAAGGGGAACATTTAGTTTAGTTAGTTCATTGTATTTTAACTCTCTAATTTTGACATTCCCCTTATATTGATATATTAGTTATATGTGTGTGTTAATCTTATTATTATAATCAAATCTAAGGACATTTTAATGTATATTTAATAATTTTTGACATTTTCTAAATTTTGTTATATTGACATACAGTAAAATATATATACATTTAATAAACGATAATTTAAATAATTTGTAAATGATAATAATGTAAATTAGTATTTAATGTTAATGTGTGTCAAATAATTGTGTCTTGCTATTATATTTAATAGGTAATAATATCTGATAACTACACGGAGAACTATATTAATTGTGAATGCTGTGTACACCTATAATTAACTTTTGTTTTAGAGTAAGTATATCTGTAAAGTAATTTATGTAATTGTTGTAGCAATAAGTTGTTGGTGTATCAATTTGAATAAATAAATAAATAAATAAATAAATAAATAAACAATGTAGGTAGGTCCAGGATCGCCCAATTTATTATTAGATTGTTATGATGTTTGCTTCGCACAGCCTTTTCCTATTGTGATTCGGTTACAAAGATATCTACTGACGCGAGAAAACGAACTTGTCTTGTTATGTCTTCTGTTTTTTTTGTCTAACTATGTTACCGGTCGCTACAATCTTATTGATTGTTTTTTTGGGTGAAAGAAATATGAAACGTTTATCTATAAACCATCTCAGTTTGTGGGCTGTAACGGCATGGTTTCGATGAATCGACACAGCGCGGCGCGGCGTGGCAAGAAAGAGTGGAGCGGTTACAGGCTGTATCCGCGCCACTCTTTATGTTACAGCTGGAACTAAAAGTTTATATAAGCAAGTGTCAACATTGCATGCACTTGTCAACACTATATTATAGTCTAAGAAAATTAGTTTCAAAATAATCGATCAGACATTTATGCTGTAAGTACGCTAGTACGATTTCTATCTCCACCAGTTTAAACTTTAAAGTAATTCGAATTATAAATTCTGAAACAAATAACTCATAAACGTGCATAAAACTGAAATAGTTGAATTTTTCAAAAGTGAACTTTGTTGAAGAGTTTATTAGCAGTATAAAGTATGTGCTGAAAATACAAAGGGATAATTGCCTACTCTACTTCCTTGTATTATGAGTTCCACGCGCGTTCTTGTATTTTTTAGTTAATGAAATAGTTTTAATGGTATTTCGTTTGTTTGAGGATTAAATTCGTAGATTTTTATGTTCGATAAAGGTAATGTAATTACTAAGTACATTGTATGGCTTTGGTTTTGTGGATTTCGTTTAGAGTTACGCATCAATAAATGAAATAAGACATATAATAATTGAAGACGTGAGTGGAAGAATCGAATAAGTAACATTTCGTAACATACGGACAATAACTCATTTTTTCCCTAATTATTTCAATAAAACTTGTAACTTATCTACTTCATAACCTAGCTAATATATCTGGCTACACATACAATCCATAGTTTTTCTATTTCAAATAACTTTTCCGGCCCTATAGCCTCCATTTAAGCAAAAAAACGGGAAGTTTTTCATGTTACTTACCTTATTCTTCCACTCACGTCTTGAATTATTATGTTAGTAGTTTAGGAAATAAAAAAATAGTGTCTATATAATGACACTAATTAATATAAATATTAAGTATAATAATTATTATAGTATTACTGTATTGGCTGCGACTATGATAAAACATACATGCATGATGCAATTACATGCCAGCAAAAATCAAGCCGTTGTTAAACTTTATGTGCCTTTTAATCGAAATTGGAACAAACGGAATCTATTCAGATTGCAGAAACAAACTCTATACAATAAACAATAGTGTACGCTTATGTCAATAATTGTCTACTAATATAAATGAAGAGAGTGGGAAACGGGTAACTAACATTTTATACTTATGTTGCAATATCTCATTTTTCCTTTTTTATTTAAACAAACCTTGTTACCTTACCTACTTCATCATCTGGCTAATATATCCTGCTATACATAATAATGTAATCTGCATTTTATTGATGATTTATCATTTTCCTGGTCCTAAATCCCATATTTATGCAAAAAAATACAGTTTTAAAATAGTTACTTTGCGCTCTTAGTTCTTACAGACGAACGGTCGATCGCCGACGGCACGCGATGGCGGCAGTTGACGTTGACAAGTGCCCTCGACAGGTGCCGTTCGCCTGTAATAAGCCTTACTGGTTCATTCACTCTTGTCTTCAAATGCCACCTAAATGCCACAAGATCCTTTCAGGTCTGTATTCTGTACAATGACGTCATCTTAAAGCATAGTTATTAATCAATAGACGGAACATCAATTACCGAAGCAGTAATAATCCGAGTAATATTGGCACTAAGCGAGACCAATCCAAGTCCATCCTAATACGGTAATCCCTGGCCTGAGACCCTTTATAGCATTACCGAGCTTGACACTTCCAAATTGTGCGAATTAAATAATAAAGTACAAGATTTAGGACGCATCAACATTTAGTCATTAATTTTACTAAACTACATAATTATTATAAAATCTGACCGGACAAAATAAAATTTATGTTTTATAGACCTAATATTTTATGTTCAGATTGCGATATGTTCATATCTTAATCACACAGGGTTGCCTATCTTGAGGAAGCTTTTTCGCATGTGACAATTTTTTTGCCAAGATTTCGCTATGTAAGCAGTAATTGGTCAATGATCAAACACGCAAAATATTATGTGTATTTATTTTTTGTTTAATAAGGCTGGCCGCATACAAACGTTTTCCGTAGGTATTGGATTTCCAAATTAGTTTTCCGTATTCGGAATTTCGTGAGCGCAAACGTTCGTTGTTTTCAATCGTGAATACGCCGGCTTTCATATTGAAAGGCACGTGCGGAATTCGTTCTGTTCGGGAGAAAGCGAAAACGTGCGCCAGTATCAATATACTGATTTATTCTACTGATTCTATGCATTCGGATTTCAGAATACGGAAAATGAATTCGGAAATCGTATGCGGAAAACATGACGTGTTTGCGGCTAGCCTTAATATTTGTAGTTGATAATATTTCTATAGACATAGAAACATATTTTACAATCATTGAAGCCTTATTTACCTTGTATAATACAAGTACTTAGTCTATATTAGTAGAGAACAATAAAAGATCATCACTTCGGAAATCGTATGCGGAAAACGTGTGTATGCGGCCAGCCATTAATATCTTTAGTTAATAATAATTTCCATAGACATCGAAATATTTATAGTCTATTTAGATGGCGCATTTTCATTGGTCGTTAACTCGTTCTCGGCTGCGGGGTCTCCCCGTATGCGGTATATACGGGGAGACCCCGCAGCCGAGATAACAACTAATGGCGCATTTTCATTGGTCGTGGCATGCGTTTCAGAAATCTACCGCACCTCGCATGCGGACATATTGACCAGTGAAATTGCGCCAGTAGAGAATAATGATGATGATGTATCCAGCGGTTATTTTAGGAGCGGTTCAGCTTAGCCACTTGTTTATCGTGCCTCACTCAACAACTGCCAATTTATATTCAATTGAATAAACGTTACCCGCAACTCTATCGTTTGATTTGCATTCCACAACTTCGCTCCGGTTCCCCTTGTAAAGCTTTACCACTGTATTTTTTACCATACTACAATATTATAAATTCGTAATACCATACTACAATATCGATACTAATATTATAAATGCAAAAATGTGTCTGTCTGTCTGTTTGCCTGTTACCTCTTCACGCAAAAACCGTTGAACTGAAATTTTGTGTGGAGATACTTTGAATCCCGGCAAAGGACAAAGGATACTTTTTATTCTGCAAAAGTGTACGGTTCCCGCGCGATAAACGAATTTTGAGCAACGGATTTGCGGGCGACATCTAGTATTATAAATAAGCGTGTCTGTTTGTTTAGGTATTACTTTTCCTTAACATCTCTCGATATTTAGGCCGTGTTCAAACCAAACTGATTTTAAGCCGCCGAATGTGAGCAGGCTACACTGTGAGCCTTAGTGTAAACGTGAAAAAGAAAAATTTTGAAAATCGGTTCATAAACGGCGGAGTAATCGTTGAACATACATAAAAAAAAACATATCCACAGACGAACGTATAACCTCCTCGTTTTTGGAAGTCAGTTAAAAATAAACAGCATTTTTCGTTCACAGTATGCTGACTATATGCGATAGAGTATAGATGACGTAGAGTACGTAGCTAATCAGCATCCGCGGAGCGTAGTAACGTACACGTGCTATATTTATCGGCCGCCGAATGTCAGCGCCTACGTATACGCATAGCGTAATAACGTATTGTCCGTTAGATGTGAACGAAAAAGTAAATATGTGTGGAAATACAATAAACTACGTAACGTTCGCTCACATTCGGCGGCTGACAGTCAGTTAGGTTTGAACACGGCCTTAAACTGTGATTTTTGTGTGGGGATATAACTTTAAGTTACGGGAAAGGATCGGATGGTTTTTACCTCGGAAAAATGTTCCAACACGAAGAATGAATTCTAGTAAATATCTAGTAAGAAAATGTAATAATATGAGAAATAAGAAGACGATTTCTTTCTTATAAGTACATCGCCAGCAACTAAAATTAAACTAGGTAGCCCGCCAGATAAATATATCTTCTTGTAAACAAAATTCAAATCAAATTAAAAAAGAAAATTGGAGACAAAAAATGCTTTGTTTTTTAACAAACAATAGAGAATGTCTGAGAAAATTGATATTGATTTTATTGAAATACATCAAACCGAACTCCTCACTAATCATTCAACTGTCCTGAAGAGCTTTGGCAAAAGAAATGAAAACAGGACGTTTCAATTTTTAAAAGAGAAATTGTTTCCTCGGTATAAAGAAAGCTTTGTGTTCTCGAGAACGATTCTAATATTGACGTTATAATTGCTTGAATTTTTGGACAACAAAATAAACAATATTATTATTACGTACTTTAATTATATCATAACATTAGGGATTAT
Organism: Plebejus argus; assembly: GCA_905404155.3. Lineage (NCBI taxonomy): Eukaryota > Metazoa > Arthropoda > Insecta > Lepidoptera > Lycaenidae > Plebejus > Plebejus argus. The sequence goes on along the minus strand of FR989931.1, from coordinate 15,960,133 downwards.
TAATTTGAAGAACGGGCTTAGGAGCTTATTGGAAATTGCTCCAGGATTTCATTTGTAACTTAATTAGTGATAAATGTTATTACTTGATTTAAGGGTCATTGTATAAATTTAGAGGGCATAAAATGAAATAATTTAAAATGAATATTAAAGAAAAACTTTTATAAGTACGTATACATCTAGTTAATGAAATTAATTGCCTTTAAATTTCGTTAGGTAATACCGTGTTTTTACCGCTATAGAGCGTCCGTGGCCTAATGGGTAAAATCTTTGGTTCGCACTCGTTCGATCCCGGGTGGAGGCGTGTTCCAATGAGACATGATCTCTACTACATAATACGGACGGACGCTCGTACGGTTAAGGAAAACATCGTGAGGAAACCCGCACATGGTTGGTCCCAGACGTATTCACTAGTTCTTTCCTCTGGGCTAGGCCGACTGTGTTACGAGAATGCCGTATGCGCTTTGGCAATCATACGGACATTAAAAGAATCTTCTCCCAGGCACTACAGTATTTGAGGAGTGGTTACGTCGCTCTTAAAATCCTGTATTAATCTTCCACAATGGATGTGAAGGTCTAGTTTTTGACCGCTATAAAAAATGTAGGTTTTATAAAAGGTAGGGTAGGAGAAGAACCACCGTACGAAACTCGCACGTGGCCTACTTTTTACCAAAAAAGTGAGAAAAATTGTTCTTTTTAAAATAATTGTTCTTTTTTTTCCATGCCAAATTTCAGAAAAATCTGTTGAGCGGTTTGGGCGTGAAGAAGTAACAGACAGACGGACTGACAGACAGACAGAAACACTTTCGCATTTATAATATTAGTATGGAAGTATGGACGCCTGTGACTGCGTCTTGATGTTTTGATAGTATTTTCAGTCGTTTCATATTATGTAGAACATTTCAGCTTCCGAGTCTCCTTTGAACTCATACACATGTAGTTCCATTTTGCGGTACGCTTACCAAAACTTTGATATTTCCGGATTCACGATTCCGGTTTGTTACACTTCCGGTCAACAAATTCAAGATAGTCAACAAAATGTATAAATTGCGCTAGATATATTATAAGTAGGCTTTATTGCTATAACAAACTAGTAGTCAGGGAGCCCTAGAACAAATTTTTTTGTGATTACTAACAAGCTAATTTTTTGTGAGTAGCTACATTTTGATAAGACGAACAAAATTTTATTTTCCAAAAATTTCGAAAGTGGGAGCTAACAGAGATAGAAAGGATTTCATACTTTTACTTGATGGTCCTAAAATATGGATTGTTTTATTTGTAGGACAAGGTTACTCTTAAATTATATAACTATTAACCTAACTATATACAAAAAACCTGCTGGTTAGGGCTCCGTTTTAGGGTACAGTAGTGAACCAAGTTTTGTTGATTACAGAACCCTAAAACGGAACCCTCACCTTTAGACGGACTTGCTCCAAATACTGGGAAAGTCCGTCTACAAGATGTTTCTTTTAAATATCAACTAGGTATATTTGCCACACAATTAATTCGTGGGGACATCTAAGTTTATAAAAAATTACTTTGTCATCTACTGTGAAAACCGTCTTTCTAGAGTCATTATGAAAGGAATATGGGCAGCTCAAAGCCAACTTCAAATAAAGTATGCCGGTCTTCCCCAAGTTAACCATGTATGTCCTTTCCCGGGACTCAAAGTATCTCCATACCAAGTTTCAGCAGAATCGGTTCAGCGGTTTGGGCGTGAAGAGGTAACTGACAGAAAGACACACTTTCGCATTTATAATATTAAGTATGGATTTAATAAAAAACGGACCTGCTTACTGCACATAATATAAAATGCATGTATCGGTTGATTGTACTATAACAAAAACTGATCATCAGCACTTGGACCTATGTAATTTAGTCGAGCTATGTCAACGCCAGCCCCCACTAAAACCACCTGCGGTTTGCCTTCAACCTAACATAGCATAGGTCCGTATTAATTATGAATCAGTGTATCTGTCAACATTTATATTTCAATTCGCAATATAAGTTGGCACTTTTTGATCACATAAATGCATTTATTCCAGTGAATATCCAATATTGACATCGCCGAAATGAAAGAGCATTTTAATTAGAAGATGGTGATTTTATTTTATTCGAACAAACAAACTTCTAAACGAACCGAACGGAACATTTAAGATAGTGTATCAAAGTAAGGTTTATAATTAGCTCGCCGAGAGCTCTTTTTAATGTTCGTAATTTTGCGCTCGAATCTATTTACCGGCAAAACCTTTTGATAAAGGTGAACGTAACTTGAGATTTTTCGGTCATTTTGTAGTTTCCAATTTTATCGCAGGGTTTTAGATTGAAATTGTATCTGTATTTCTTTTTCATGGAGAGAATTTTAAATTTGAACTAAGGTATATAACTAAGGTACATAAGGATGCTGGATGCGAAACAGTGTTTATTATCTGAACAGGTTATAAAAATATTACAAGAAATAGTGACTAGGTAATAATGTAAACTAACAGGAACAAATATTTAAAATATGTAATAACGTAGTAGTAGTAGATGTAGGTAAACGATATTATATTATACTCATAAGTCTTTCGGGCAGACTATAATACAGATAGTGAAATCCACTTTTCAAACTAAAATTATGTATTCACTTTTTGAAACAGCAGTACATAAATTTTAAATTACAGTCAACCAAACTAAAATGGATTCTCAGTTGAATTTCCCGCTAGAGAGGCTTTGAATTAAACAGCTTATTTCAGAAATAGATCCGACTTTAAGAAAGAATGTTTTTACGAGAGCATACTTAAGCTTATTGTGAATTCGCGGCATAACTGCTTGGAAATTCATCGCGCGCATTCAAAGGATAAGTTTGAAAATGAAAATATTACTTATTTGTATTACGTTTTTTGTATCGTCCTAACCAAGGGAACAGAATAAATAATAGTACCTAAAGGGCCTTTATCTTCCCGTCAAGTATATCCAATCTATATATATAAAACTCAAAGGTTACTGACTGACATGGTGATCTATCAACGCACAGCCCAAACCACTGGACGGATCGGGCTGAAATTTGGCATGTAGGTAGATGTTATGACGTAGGCATCCGCTAAGAAAGGATTTTGATAAATTCCCACCCCAAGGGGTTCAAATAGGGGATGAAAGTTTGCGTTCAAAAGCTCGTATTACATATTATTATATCGGGCGATCAAAAGTATTTAAAAATTCTCGTATCACAGTGTTTGTGCACGTACTCCTCCAAAACGGCAAACCGATTTTAATTAAATTTTGTTTGTACTATCAGAAGTTGATTCCCAGGTAGATGGGGGATCTAGGTAGTTTGGTTGCCCTACGTCAAACCCAGCCGATAGATCACAATAACAATTAATTGACATGATCCGACCAAATGAAGTTGGTCCGTCAACTGCATAGGAATCAATTTCCTCGATGGTACATGCGTTAGGCCTAAGAATAGGTTTTTAAATACTTTTTAGGGTTCCGTACCCAAAGAGTAAAAACGGGACCCTATTACTAAGACTTCGTTGTCTGTCCGTCTGTCCGTCCGTCTGTCTGTCTGTCTGTCTCCAGGTTGTAACTCAAGAACGGTAATAGCCAGAGTTAAAATTTTCACAGATTGTGTATATCTGTTGCCGCTATATTAACAAATACTAAAAACAAAATAAAATTAATATTTAAGAGGGGCTCCCATACAACAAACGTGATTTTTTAGCTCTATAATATCAATAATGGCAACAGGTAGGTACTTAAATTTTTTTCAAAGTCTTTAGTTGTTTGTGTATTTCAATATTTAATAATAATATTAACATAGAAAATTAAGGGGGGCTCCAATACAAAAAACATAATTTTTGGCCTACTTTTGCTCTATAATGGTATGGAACCCTTCGTGCGCGAGTTGACTCGCACTTGGCCGATTATTATATTGATACTAGAAAATATAATGTACAGTATATTATTATGGCAAAACAACGTTTACCGGGTCAGCAAGTTTTTTTTTAAACTTTAAGTTTAAAATTTTTTTGCCTTGAAAATTCAAATGACGTAGGACCGTCAACTGCCATGAATCAATTTCTTCGATAGTAGAAAGAAGAAGTACAAAGGAAGATGGTCTAAATGCGTCTGAAAAGATGTAAAATCCTACCAGCCTGAAAGTAAAGTCTATGGTAAAGTCGATCACGGGCTACCTTATAAATCTATATAATATCTCAGGCTTATCTTATCTTATATATTATTATTATATGAAATTCTCGTGTCATAATGTTAGTTACCGTACTCCTCCGAAACGGCTTTACTGATTTTTGCATAATATTCAGTAGGTCTGAGAATCGGCTACTGGGTACTTTTTAAATTGATAAATGCATAATTGACAACATTTCAAAATTTTTAAGCCTTAAAATAAAAAATACCGTTTCTTTAGTTTTTTCTCCTGATATCAAAAAAATATTCAAAAATTTTTTATATTGCGTATTTACTGAGAAAATAAAGAAAATCTGAAAAATACGCTGTGACGTCATACATACGGCATAAATCAGACATTTTCTTTGCCTGGTGTAAAATAGTTTTAAAAAAATTCATGAAGCATAAAAAAAACAGTCACTGTCAACAATGACAATTCACATTTCACATTTCTTTAAAAATAACTTGAAAATAACCAAATTATTGTTACCACTAGTTTTATAACATACTAGTGAGTTGTGTTAGTAAAATTTAATTGGATTACAATGGCAAAACAATACGAAAGAGAGGCGCGTAAAGGTTGACGTCTGACGATAACATTGACAGACGTCCTAATAAACGTAACAAACTTACATTGACAACTGTCATATTTTTTCTTTTGTAAACTATAATGGATTAATAACCGTTCAGGCGTAAGTATGACGTCACTTGGCGCTTACGTCTCTTTAGAATACGAAGGATTAAAATCTATTTTTTAGGTATCATAAAAACATAATTTTGAAAAAGCAAAAACACGTATCGCCTTATTTTAAGTCTACTTTCATATAAAATAATAAAAAAGCCATGTTAAAATTTTGAAATGTTGTCAATTGTCGAATAATAGTACTTTAATTATTACAACTCGAGACTCGGCGACCAATTATTTGTGCGAACTGCGAAGGGACAGCAATGGACGTTGCCATGGTGCTATACTTTCACTTCAATAAAATAATATGGGTGAAATACTTTATAATATGGCAAAACAACGTTTGCCGGGACAGCTAATAAATCTATATACTTTCATCGGACGGAGTCTTATTATATACAAAACTGTGTCTTCAGAGTCGGCCACGCACACATTCTTACGCCTGTCAAATGGCCGGGCTAGCGAGAATGTGTGCGTGCGGACCGTGTACAATGTACATGCAGTCAGCCTGGTCGACTCTGAAGACACAGTTTTGTGTATAATAAGACTCCGTCCACCTTTTTTTCTACGTTTCTGTATACTTTAATAAAAGTACATTTTAAATTTTGTTTGTCTTGCTAAAACTCGAGAACGGCTGAACCAATTTGGTTAATTTTAGTCTTGAAATAAGACGTATTCGTTGTGGTCCAGGGAAGGTTTTTACGGTCAGAAATATTATGTTAGGTGGGAAGTGATAATATGAAGATCCGGGACATCTAGTTCTTACCTGCAGCCATCATTACTTAAAAATTTCAAATAGTTTTGACATCGATAATGATAATGACATTATAATAGTGATAGTATAACGGTAATAACGATATCGCTCGAAGAAAAGATACAAAAGATGTAAAAGTATTAAAGTCTCCATCAAAGGATCCCAGTGGGACATAAAATGATTTTGCTTTAGCGCGATAAAATATATCCAATACCTATTTCCTGAGAGACGTTACTTCAAATTTCTATTTTAAAGTTCTAAATGACTGAATAATACTGTTTTAATTTGGACTAAAAAATTTAAAAGAGATGTATAAAATTTATTTATTCATTTTTAACTTACATTTTAAAATTGTATAAACATTTTAAGATAAGTTAGTTATAAATCTGTGTTTAGCGTAGTGTACTTATAAATCTGTGAATATCTAGACCAGAGACCTAATATCGATTAGAAAGGGTCTAATCTAAATTAGACAAAAAAGTTTTTGCTGTTTCAAATTTCAAGCGTCGAACGAGAATGTAACTTAAAATTTATATTTTAAAGTTTAAATGTATGTCCAGTATCTTTGAATATAAATTAAAGAGTTTCAGCTTTGATGTTGAACGAGTGATTCCCGTTGAGAGGCTGTTTGAAATAGGTTCAGCTGTAAAGGATACAATAGAAACCCACTTGGAACGAATGTCTTTGATACAAACGAATGCAGTAGAGGTTTTAGTATTTGCTTTTTCTCATGTTTTTTAACAAAATCATGTAAATCTTTATGTATGAAATACACGGTCGCCAACGGCGGTCGTCAACAGCAAAAATAGTATGCGCGTTGCCAGCCACACGGTTGCCAACGTGTTGTCAGTTTTTCATTATAGATTTTGCGTGGTCGTCAACCGCCGTTGACGACCGTGTATTTCTTGTTTTATCCTGAAATTGTTTACTATTACTAGCTCTAGCATTTTCTAGTAAAAACGCTTTACAATATCAAAAGACATGAAACCTACTTACGTTCTTTATTGCTAAGCACAAAGCGGGTAATGTAAGCTATTCACATTAGAATAATATTAAGGGCGTAAATACGTATTCTAATTTAACGAGGAATGCAGATGTGGTATGGTTAGAAGTAAGACATTTGTGAAACGAGAGAACATTAGTACAAGACATTCTGCCGCACTGATTACTTTTTGATCGTAATGAAATCTTGCGTATTATCTTGATCTATGTCTGTGCGTATGATATTCATTATTCAACCCTCAAGGCTAAAATGAATTATATTTTCTGTGTATCGTAATAGATCTATTTAGGTCTTACTGTTCTATAAATAGCGGGGAAAAATCATCAATGATCAAAATATGGGTATGTCTTCAATTTTCTTTTTAAACTTCACGTAGTTAGGGAACTACTATACTAATTATTATTGTAGCCCTATAAAATAATATGTCGTGTGCTCGAAGTGTGTGCTTCATAAATTTTTCAACATCGCTCAAGCAGTGGTAAGTTACTTATCCAGAAGTTTTGTCCTCATCGCTCAGCATAAAGTATTTATTTATTACTGATTAATAAATAATATTAAAAAATAATATTATTTGCTTCCACACAAGTCACTTTGTGAACCAGCCTAAAGTGTCTACTGTCTATCTCTTGATATTTACAATTGCTTCACTTTTTTTCATTTCATTAAAATTCTTTTGTTATCTCTAGTTTACGGAAGCGAAGTTATGAAATCCATTAACAGAGTTGTACTTGTAACTTACCAAACGCTTTCACGAGTTCTTCCTTTTATGTCAAATGAATAGCCCGTTCTCCAATTACCACCAAGTGACATAAAAAGACAATGAACAAGGCCCTTAAGTGCTCGAATCACGGCTAGCGTTGATTCTATTGAGTATACCACTCTTGACCTATATGTAGGGGCCGTATTATGTTTCGAGAACCACTAAAACTTGTTAAACAGAATCTCAGTTATGATAGTAACCTCATCTTATCTCGGAAACTTTATGAATAGTAAAAGATATTGCCTAATTCTGACTAACCTCTTTTGTATTTATTATAGATGATGTTCATTTTAACTTCATTTCTGCGGGGTTAAAATGGTTGCTTTGGAGAATCATATTATGAATGGTAATATGATTCATTTTTTAAAAAATCACATTTTTTTTTCTTATTTATTAGGCTTGTGTCGAAACCGACAATGCCAGCCTCATAAATTACATCAAAATTATAAACTTCATTACTAACAATTTGCAAAAAGATACTAATTAGCAAATCACAATATTATTATGGTCACTATCTGCTTGCAATTCATGTCTAGTAAATGATTAGTACTCTACGCTACTAGACATTTCGTCAGTTGACTGTTTTGACGATTCAGTTTCTGAATTGATTTTAGAGGAATTGCAAAATGCGACCATTTTAGCCCCGCTGTTCTATTCTATTAACAATAAACTTAATAAAAATTTAAAATATTTCTTTTCCCAAAGTTTATAATAATGTAAAATATGTTATGAGTATTTAATACTTTAGTAGTATTAAGGTATAGATAGGTCTGTTACAACATAACAACAATTTAATAATATGCAAAATTTACCTTTGATTCAAGTAATTAAATTAAATTCAAACTGTGTTTGCAGGCAGCGCTTAGCCGGACACCAATCAAAATGTTATTACGGTTGGCTTTGTCTTGGTTTGAATTTGCATGAACAGCACCAGAGCCAGAGGCAACCATGAATACCTCACTGAATCTTCGCTATAGTGATATTTCGGTTTATAATATTGTATGTCCTAACCAAACACATATTAATTTGAGCCTTGTCTCTCGTGGAACACGTTTCAATTTCAAATGACCGGTAATGTCATGTTTATTTATAACTACTCCTTGCTGGTTTCCTTAGGTTGAAATTGCGGTTAGATAAGTCTACTGTTATGAAAAAATGCTAATGTAATGTATAACACGGGCTATTTCTAAGATAGTGTGTGCTTCTTCATTCTTTATCACCAAACAGTATTTGTAAGAGGAAGCAATTTTGATATTTATATTGTCTTGAACAGGTTTTTCTTAAATATTTTACTGGCCATTTCCTTTAATGATTTTTATTTTATAAAATTTCGTTGCAGGAACTCAAAATCTAGCATAATAAGAAACCACAAATTTTCTCAATGAGCATGAGTTCTTGTTGTTAAGAGCCTGCTGCTATAACGCTAGCCCCGCCCACACATCCCGCTATCCTCCAATCGTGATACAATGATTCCATGAATCGTGCTCCCGAGCAATGTGCTTTACGCTCCAGCTAATAGTGAACAATATCGCGTAACAACGGTCTCCGCATTATAGCACGAAAGTAAAGGTCGTAAGTCCCAGAACTGTTTTTTGGTGATTACTTAAAAACTAAATACAATACAAATATTTCCGCTAGCTATTATTTTTTAAAGTGGGTGATTGTAGTAGTGCATGTTATTTAATGATAGTAACTCAATTTAGTGTAACCGATATTCGTTGAAAAGCCCAAAAATATTCATAATTTCGAAAAATAAAACTATCGAGTCAAAATAAGTGAATCGTGTTTTCCGTAAGTTAAATATCAGATAAATATACAATGATTTAATAAATCTCAATTTCATTGGAGTCAATCGTCTTCCGGGAGTGTAATACTTAGTAGAAAACACAGCGAAAAATGACAGCCCGGTCTTAAGTACCTACGTGTACAAGTATCAAATGTTACAATACAATACAATTAAAATAATATTACTAGCTGTCCCGGCAAACGTTGTTTTGCCATATAAACTATTTCGCCCATATTATTTTATTGTTGAAGTGACTAAATAAGTATGTCACCATGGCAACGTCCATCGCTATTCCGTAGCATTTAAACAATGGTCACCGTCATTCTCGAGTTGTAATATTATTTATTCAACAAATTATGCATTTATCAATATAAAAAGTACCTAGTAGCCGATTCTCAGACCCACTGAATATGCATATAAAAGTTGGTTAAAATCAGTAAAGCCGTTTCGGAGGAGTACGCGGTCTAACATTGTTGATTGTGACACGAGAATTTTATATATAAGATTTACCATCTATATTTATACAGGAACTGTTCAAACTCATCCTCATTGTACAATATTGCTGTACCAACAAACCTCAACGTGACAAAGTTTCCAGCTCTTAAATTATGAAGGTGAAATTTCACTAAAACATACTTACGTCGTAAAGCTAAATAAATTTATTCATTAGAGTAAGGACAGTATGTTCGGTTTCCACCTAGAAGTTAACGCTAGTAGTTAGTTTAACCTAGCACTAGAGCTAAAGCCACTTGAAGGATCGTAACTCTTGATATTGAATAATTCATTTAATACATTTACCGCTCTTAACGCTACTAGAACCGAATAGGCGCTCAGGAAGTATTCATTTTGTGCTTAGTCATAATATAAGGTTTCCTTAAGTAGTTGCAAGGATGTATCCAGGGAATGTACAGGTGTGACCTTCGTAAAAAACAAAACTTATATAATAATATTATGATCTTTCCATTTATCACAAAATTGTTTTTTGTTGAAATACCCAATTAACAATTAACAATATTTATAATTTTATCAATAGTAAACTATTGTCAATTTTGGTCGTTGAAGTTTGGTATTTTGTAACATTTAAAAATAATTCTAAATAAATGAATAATATATCAGGCAACTGAGTGAGAATAAAATTTATGGTGTGAAGTATTATGGTAAAATCTTAGCGTATTTGTACGAAAATCTCTTTGACTTTGTCGTCAGTATTTTTATTTTAAGTAGGTAACTTTTTCTTTATTTTAACGTAATTATCGCCAGTAACTTTGGTTATTCCTAAAGATTAATAAGGACTCAATTAATATTCAGACATTTCAATGAAAAGTTGTTGAAAAAAATACGATTATATTATGGTTTTCAAATGAAACTAAATTCACTTTTAAAAATGTTTATATTATTGATACTACAATTCTTACATTTTTCTATACGCTTACAATATTACATTATCCAAGATGTTTTCATTATTTTACGTTCGATTCAGATAAATATCCGTTTACATCTAATCCTATCTTTATTTAAAACTTAATAAAGTATAAATGTTCGTTTCTTGATACTTACTTAAGTTTTATACAATACCAGAGTCGTAATATTAAAGTTATTAATTATACTATAAAATTAAAGCATATTTTATTTACAATCTTTTACTAGGTTAAAATAAATACGAGTATATAACATCATCAATATTATAATAAAAGACTAACGTTGAACGTTTTAAATATGATATCTTACAATTTGAAGTCAATTTAGTAACAAATATTAATTTATCTAAAAAAAAACAATAAGATAAAATTTATAAATATTACAAAATCACATTTTAATAGTGGAAATAAAATTTAAATACATTATATCAAACAGATTAACAATTATTTTGCGCTATTGAAGCGTATCCAATTGTTGAAATATATAATTTACGAAAATACAACATTATATTTTCGAATATTTAATTTTAATAAAATTATGACACTCGGTATGTACCATGTAAAATATAATTATTATCCTTTACTTTCGTTAACACAAAAGCAACATATAACACAAATACTCGTCAAAATGTTCACAAATTAAGCATGATGATTCTTGATTACAGATTTTGTTATAAATTTTAGGCTTGTGCGTTTGCTGTGTGATATTTTGCATAAAGTCCCTATTTAGAATCAATACTTTAAATACTGTTACACTTTTTGGACTTGTAAGCTATTCGCACGACTTGAACTGAGATGCTTTTTCTGTGACTGTGTTGATGTCCATATCTGTCGTATGCGTCTCCACATTCGGGGCAGTGAAATTGTCGTAAGATATATACTGGGGAGCCTGCTGCACATCGACTTTCGGTAAAATTGGACGTTTCTTTGTTTTCATATACCCTAAAGCCGACACTAAAACGATAAAGACGATAAAACCTATACAACACCCCACAACCAAACTTAGTCTTCTCGTCAGAATGTCGGCGATTCCCATGTACGTGTTCGAAAATGGACTGTCCATGGCCGCGCCGAAGATCTCTATCGTGCTCACGCTGGTACATTTGCTGAAATGGGAATCGATCATCAGCGGCCTTATGTTGTTGAACACCTGCTCGTCCCCGTACAGGTTGGCGCCGAAGTTCTCGTACGAAGGTGCGACCCGTGCTACCGGGAGCGACGACTCCGAGGAGTTGCCGAAATTGCCGACAGCTATGACGCAGATCGTGTACCGAGCGCCCGGAGTCAAGTGATTTAATCTCGTCGTTCTCGCCGTGGAATTCAGTATTTTACCCCGAATCTGAAAGAGAATAGTGATATATTGCATCGATTTTACTACCGTTCGGAAGCGTGTATTGTTTGTATTAGTGACGAAACTCTGGGGAACGTGTAAAAACATTTCGAAAGAGCAGGTTTAAATAGAATCAGACCATAAACCGAATACTCACGGATGAGGAACATAAATATTTTTTATGGTCCATTGAAGTGATGAATTGCCTTTGTATTCAAATGGTGGTGTTGCGATTGTTGTAAGGGCTCGTTTAAAAATGTTATACATAGTTGTAATTACAATCGTGCATCTCGAGCGATGTCGCAGCCTAATAAAATAAAGTATTTGGAGTTAAAAGTGCTCGCAATGTACTCACAATGTTTGGCATTTGTTCCCTGAAGTAAGCTACTTGATATCCGTTTAAACCGCTCTGATTGCGACTTTGCCAAGAAACTAAAACGGAATAAGTCTGGATGTCTTGTATCGCGATCCGAACTAAGACTGGCACATCGCATAGTTTTTGCAGCGGCAGTTCAAAGAACACATATCCATGCTTCTCTTCTGGATGCTCGCATCGCAAATTGCTGCTGCCTTTTAGAATTATTTTGTAGTGATCCCGCATCCACCTCCATACTTCTTGAGACTCGCAGTTGCATGTCAGGGGATTTTCTACAAATAAAATTTAATTTTAAGTTAAGTTTTCATTTGCTGATGTTATATTTTCTATAATTATTTTCTATAATTATTATAAATATATTTATAAAAACCCGGTATATTATACAAAATATACGTACCGTCAAATGCAATGTTTTTAATTTGTGTTTCCAGGGACGAAAGTAATTTTATAGGTATGACCTCGAAATAGTTTCTGGTTAGATCCAGGTACAATAATTTGTTGACGTCTTTGAAAGCGTCGTACGCTATATAGGACAACCAATTTCCACCCAACCTTAAATCGTTCAGACTTCTAAGGTTTCGGAAAATTTCTTTACTTATTCTTGTGATATGATTGCTCGATAAATCGAGGACTTGTAAATTTTGCAAATCGGCTGTAAACTCGTCTAGCTCTTTGATAGTGTTGTAAGAGACGTTAATAGCTCTTACAGAATATAAGCTTTGCAGTCTTTCTCGGGGGATATTTTCTAACTTATTTTGACTGATATCCAAAAAATCTAATTTATATAACTTCGAGAATGCCCCAGGTGATAGTCGAATAATAGAATTCTTTGTCAGAGTCAGACGTTTTAATGACGGAAAATTCTCAAAATCTTTACTCGTAATAATGCTCAAATTGGTATTAGATACGACTAGCTCCTCGAGTAGAGGAAACTGTTTTATAGGATATGTCTGAAGTAGTTGAACTAACAAATTTGAAGACATGTTTAATGAAGTTAGAGCTGGCAGTACAGCTTCAGACAGCCCATTACTTGGAATATGCTTGAACAAGTTGTGAGAAAGGTCAATCTGTTTTAGCCCTAACGAGTGTTGAAAAAAATTTGGTGGCAAAACTGTTAACAAGTTCCTACTCAAATTGACCATTACCAAGTTTTTCAGGGACGGTGAATTGAAGCCACTTAAAAACGAAATACGATTATCACATAAATTTAGAGTCCTAAGATTTTGCAAGCCAACGAATTTGAAGAAATCTACGCTTTGTAGTTGGTTGTGACATAAATGAAGTATTTCTAGGGACGTAACGTTAAATAACGCCACGTGTGGGAACTCAACAAACGAATTTTGGTTCAGGTTCAGTTCTTGTAAAATCGCAGTGTAAGCAAAAACATCTTTATGTAAATCTTTTAGATTATTTCTAGCCAGATTAATTCTGAGTAAGTTTTGATTTTTTATAAATGTGGCCGAAGGAAGATGAGATATGTTGGACTCTTCTAAAGTTAGAGACTGTAATGAAGGTAAATGAGAAAACGTCCTATTTTCCAAGGTACTAAAATTATTTCTTGATAATTCTAGCGATTTCAATCCTGGAATTTGGACTTCGATTATCTCTTTGCTTGTTAAAGAATTGCTTTTCATTTCTAAGTTGCTAAGATTTGGTAATGATTTAATGGATTCGGAATTTATCAAAGATATAAAATTTTGATTGAGCCGAAGCTGTTTTATTGAGAGAGCTGAGAGGTTAAAATCCAGGAACAAAATGTTATTGTCGGAGAGATCTAAAATTTTTAGTTTCTTGAAATACATAAAAGCATTTTTTGCTATGTGCTTTATGTCATTAGTCTGAAGATAAAGTTCTTCTAGCGTTGATAGATTGTAAAACGTTTCATTTCCTATTAATGACATTCTATTATTACTCAAATCTAAATATTTAATCCTTTTTAAATGAACAAAAGTTCTATTCTCTATGTACATTATATTATTGTTTTTTAAATACAATCTCTGAATATTTAATAAGTCATCAAAAAGATTGGCTGTTAGAGTGTTAATACTATTTTCATTAAGCCACATAATCTGCACATTCTTTTGTCCCCTAAGAGAACTATTTTTTAGCAATGATAAATTATTTGAACTGAGCTGAATGGAAACGAGCGACGAATTTCTATTGGGAAATATGTCACCGATAGTCTTCAGTCGATTGCTCTGCAGATTTATGTGTTGTAGATTTTTAAGAGTGATAAATGCGTGGGAATCGATACTTTGAATTAAGTTATGTTGCAAATGGAGTTCTAATAGACTCGGTAATGGGTTGAAAAGATTCCTCTTAATGTGAATGATGTGATTATTCTGTAAACGTATCTCTCGCAACGCAATCAGTTCGTTAAAAACTAAATCGTCTAATTCGTTTATTTTATTGTTATCCAAACTTAATATAACTAGTTTACTGTTAAATCTAAAAATGTTTTTAGGAAGTTTTTTCAAGAAATTTGATCCCATGTGTAATTGTGTTAAATTTTCCAAAGAATCGAAACAATTGAAATATAAGTTGTTGATGGCATTATGCTCTAAATTAAGAACCGTAAGACTAGTTGCATTTAAAAAAGCATCGTCAGTTATTTCAAAAATATTGTTTTCGGACAAAAACACTTCTGAAAGTTGACGAAGATTAGAAAAGACACCTTTGATAAGATGCAAATGATTGTAGCTCAAATCAATCGTACGTAAATTCAGATTTTTCTGAAATGTGCCTTTACTTATACTTACAATTTTATTTCTACTTAAATCTATCGTTTCTAATTTACCTAAGGAATAGAATGCTTCCTCATCAATACTATGTATTTGGTTGCTAAAAAAAGTCAAAGTCTTTATATTTGGCATACATTTAAAGCGATTTTTTTCCAGAGTTACGAAAAAGTTTGAACTCAGATCGAGAGTCGATAAGCTGGAAAGATTAATGTCATCACTTTCTGGCATACTGCTAATCTTATTCCAAGCTAGTCTCAAATTCGTTAGCTTCGTTAATTTTCCAAAAGATTTTAAAGGAAAAGCATCTAAAAAATTTTCCGTCATATCTAACTCAGTTAATGTTTTGTCTAAAGTATTAAATGCGTCCTCTGATATATTTGCTATTTTATTTCCTTTTAAATTTATCTTCTTCAATTTCAATCCATCGAATGACCTGGATTCAATCTCACGGATATCGTTAAGTTGTAAATCAATGGCTTCAATTGTATTTAGTTCTAGAAGCGACTCATGTGGGACCTTGTTTAATTTTCCTGAAATTATGCTCAAAGACGTCAACGAATCGCGAAAAGGTGCAAATGTGTTAGATTTAATTTTTTCTATTGCTGATTGCGAAATTTGTAAATTAATAATTTTGGTTTGAATCGGAAAGATATCAGAATTTAGTTCCGTCGTAGAACTTTCGAGGTCATAAATGGATAGAGACTGAATAGCTCCTTTAATTTTCAGCAGCACATTTTTTACTACACCAGGTGTAGCGCTCGGGCACTCGAGAAATAAACCTGAAACAATTTCACACGCTTAACCGGTTTGATCATTATTTTAAATGAAGTGTAAAAAGGTCCCAGTGATCTTACCTTCTTTGAAATTATAACAAGGGCAAATAGGGTTTTCTGTTAAGCTCGGGCATTGAGATTGTTCTTCACCTTGCAGTATCGGTATATGGGTGATGATAAAAAAGATGTAAACGCCACATTTCGTTGGGGATAATTGAGCTATGCCCATATTGAGTCGACGTCATTTCAATAACATGATGCATTCGAAGATATGAATTTCACAAGTCTTACAATCTGAAACAAAGAGAAATAATCATACATTAATTACTTTGAATCACTAAAATGTTTTTATACATTTTCAAATTCGTTGATTTCGTTAGATTTCCATTTACATTTAAATTCAGTAATGCGCATAAAAGAAAATATTAGCTAATGCGGTTTAAAGCATCATGGAATTACAAACAATCGGCTAACTCCGAATGTAATAAACAAAGGAGGTGCTATTGTAAAACCTGTATAGCGCCACAAAGGCTGCGGCGTTGTTTCTAATTTAAGTGTTCCACTACAGGGGCTTAATTAATCGTTTGTATCATGCTTTCTCTATTAACGTTTCCTGTATTTGTTTTGCTGCTATAAACGTAATGGGCCTACTATTTTATTTTATGTTCTGCTTTACATATGGATAAAAAAGAGATTTAAATAATTAAAACTTAATCACACTGGTATAAAAAAGTTAATTTGTTTGTTAAAATCTGCATTTAATAACTAAATAAAATATTTTATGTTTATGAATCCAATCCTAAAGCTATCTTCAAACACAAAAAGTGTTACATCTTGATAACATGCCGAGCTAGTCAAGAAGTTTTGTACAACACAAAGGAAATTCTCGTAGACATAGCCGCATGAAGAGCTAACGATGAGAACGCAAAAGTAGAAAATCTTTTACATTTTCACAGCGTCACAAGATTAATTAGCAATTTTTCTCGAACATTCCAAACGTAATGGAGTGGCTTACATCTTTTAAATTTCTACAAAAGTAAAATTACAAAGAGTCGTCCATCATATTCCGAAATCACAATATAATTACGCTAACGCGGAAATTCGTCTCTCTTAATGTTTTCTAATTAAATTTTATCGGGTCTAATTTTTGTAGAATCGTCGTTGCGTCCTCTTTTTAAGGTTCCGTAGCCAAAATGGCATTACAGATTCGTCATGTCTGTCTGCCTGTCTGTCTGTCTGTCTGTCCGTCCGTCCGTCCGTATGTCACAGCCACTTTTCTCCGAAACTATTAGAGCTATACTATAAAAACTACCAACGAAAATTGGTTTGAACGAGATCTAGCCAGTAGTTTTTTTTTTATACGTCATAAATGGTAAACCTTAATCTAAATTTCATTAAATCGACTGAAATATAAAAATAAATCAAAAACCTTTTAATTTCATAAAAATAAACCTTATTGCTGCTGCGGAACCCTTCATGGGCGAGTCCAACTCGCACTTGGCCGCTTTTTTTAGAACTGGGGCGTCTATTTCATCATAGCGATGACACTTGATAACGTTTGTCCCGTTTCATTATTTTTGCGAACAGATTTTTGTGCGTTAACTTTGTTTATTTATTGGTGTCGTAATTTTCCACTCCGAAGATAAATCTTTTTTGTTGTGTGTGTAGAAATATTGTTCCAATTTATTAAGTTTATTTAAGTCGAGTTTAAGAACTACGGGTATGGGCCTGGCGGTCAAATATTTTTAAATTAAACTATCAAGTATCTGGGTAAAACTGAGCTTATAATATTAGATATTATGATTCTATTAATAATATCTTTATATAGTTTATGTCGGAGGCCTGCTCGCTAGCAGTGCCGACTTCCATATGGATTTCTATTCGTTTATTGCGAGCATATAAAATATTAAGCCACGCCAAGCTGATACCATCTATTTAATATCCGACTAAATGTCACGTTTCGCAGACTTCCTTTTATTGTATTACGTTTATTTTCCGTGATATTGCAGATGTCAGAACGCACCTTGATTCTATCAATATTAAAGGCGCATATTATACTATAGAAAGTAATTAATGATTATAATTTAAACAATAATGTAGACCGCAATAAAACAGTTTATTTCATAGTAATATAATAAACTAGCTTTTGCCCGCGGCTTCGCCTGCGTGGAATTCTGGAGACTGTAGAGAATGGCATAATTTCAGGAATATAAAACATAACTGTTTTATTATAACCAGCTTTCTGTATGTTTTTTTTGCAATCAGACTAGTAATTTCAGAGATTACATCCTCATTTTCGGAAATTGTTGACATTTTGCATACACGCTAAGTTATAATTATTAACATCAGCTTATAATAATACTAGCTGTCCCGGCAACGTTGTTTTGCCATTTAAAGTATTTCTTCTTCATCAGTTGATACAAAATCTTACCCCCTCTTTTGTCCCCTAAGAGCGAAGGGGGGTGGGGGGGTTTATCAACAGATGTTAAGTTGGAAAACACAGTTAATAATATGAAGTAAGTCCAAGAAAAAAGTTTGATACAAAATCTGACCCCCTCTTTGGTCCCCTTAGAGGGGTGGGGGGAAAAATTTTTATACACCAGATGTTAAGTTGGAAAAAGACAAATATATCTGCGAAAACCGCATTCAAATCGGATCAGTAGTTTTCGTGTGATAGTGGAACAAACATACAGACAGACAGATAGACAGACAAAAAACTAACTACATTTTGGCTTCTATAGCGATGTAGTGACACCCCCTGCTTATTATTTTTTAAATATCTTTAATGTACAGAATTTTCATTATTACAGTTTTATTATATGTATAGATAACATCTCCATCATACTACACCACTTGAACAAAATATTTGATTGAATACAACTTAGGCGTTTGCAAACTTTTGAATTTAGTATATAAATAAATTGTAAAGATGGTGTAACAATAAAGCTTTTACAGTCGTATAATTTACACAAGGAAGATACATTTTGTATCAAGGAAACAAGCAAGCATTTGAAATACACAAAATGCACAAGCATTAAGCACTTTCCTCAAACACACCGCAGCCCCTTAACAAGACGAGGTGTCACATCACAATATGTACCCAATATTAGCTACAGCCTTTGTTTTCCTACCACGTTATTTTGTTAATGAAATGATTCCAAAATGGCTTCCCTCTTTAATTTGGATTGTTCTTGGCACACGATTTTGTTGATAACGATATTGATGAAATTGTTGATTAAACATAATTATTATGCATTGATTTCATTTAGAAAACCAATACTAAAAATAATAATTAGTCTATTTAGTATTGAACTAAATTAATTATAATAATATTATCTTAGCTTAGAAAAATAAAATAACCTTATTCTAATAACTACAAAGAATTTATTAATATAATTATAATAATATTACTAGCAGCTGTCCCGGTGAACTTCGTGTCACTTTAAAACCTTCCCTGGACTTGTACGAATATTTTAAGACTAAAATCAGCCCAATCGTTCAGCCATTTTCAAGTTTTAGCGCGACTAACACATTTGAAAATCCATTTTTATATAAGATAAAATATTATACGTAGTAAATAAAATATTAAAATTGAACTACTACGAACAAATTTTTGTGTGTAAATACATAATAATATTATGTTATTTCTTTAAAAAAAATATCTAAAAGTGAAGAAAAAGTAGACATGTAAGGCAAAAATGTCGGAGATTTTCCTGATGTTTGTGCTTGCCAAAGTATTTATGTACCCCCAAAGTCACGAAACACGAAATTTACATTTTGTCACATCTACAATAAACATGTGAGGTACTTTAATCCCCGCCTGTTATACGGGAGCCGTAATATTTGACTTTTCCGCGTACATTTTATTTTAATGAAAAACTTTATATTCCTTATAGAAAAGTTGCCTTATTCGTTTGTTTATTTCAAAGAGAAACGAATATATTAAGCGAAGTAACTTGTTTGAAGAAAAATCGGCAAACATTTTCTTAAGACAGCTTAAGACTTGAAGTTTATCAAATATTAGTATCACGAGTCACGACGTTGCATTTTATGAGTATTTAATATTGATGGGTAGCATAAATAACATTTATTATTTTATTCAGCCCTTGAAGCACAAGCAAAAAACTTAGCGTCCATAACTTATTGTTAACGAAAACCCCAACCTTTGACCGATCAATGGCTGCTATTCTATTATTTATATTTCAGCGGTTCCCACTTGAATACTAAGCCCTAGTGTCGTCCATTTCTTTTGTGGGGGCCTATAAACTTAAACGTCTCAACAATTTGCCCAGCCATAATAAACTGACTTACGTAAGTAAAATATCAGTCATATCTACCTACCTTAATAAAATGTTCCCTAAATGGACTTTTTATGACAAAAGTAAATTGGTCCCGATAAGAATTCTGAACTACGATCTGAGGAATAACTACGCCCCGATTCGATCTATGAAAAGATGATTACTTTGACAAACGTCCTCGACGACGGTGATCTGCTTCTGAACGTATTCCAATTAAGTTCCTGAACGGTTAGACGCTTCGACTTGTCGGGCCGTGTAGTCGGATTCAAAATACGTGCTCGGATAACTGATTTATCGGCATCGTATTTAGTCTATACTGAAATTATTTATGCGGAAGTGCCTGTCTGTCTATTCCATTTAATCTTAAAGGCTGACTGGGCTTATATTTTGTTTCCCATTTTCCAAGTCTATATCGGCCACTCTTTAAATGGAAACTTTTTTTTAATAATATTCCTTCCCCTAACATAATTAGGTCTTTTTTTGTTCTTTTTTTTATTTCTTTTCATCTTTTTATTTCTTTTCTCTTTTTTATTTCTTTGTGTTCTTTCTTTTGTTACATCATTTCTTATTGCTATACAGTACATTTCAGTTTTACAATAATTAAATAAGTAAATGAGTAAAAATGTAAATGGAAATGTAAAATATACGGCTTGTACCCGATAAAATAATTTCAGTAGAAAATAATTTGCTACATTTTGTTTGTGATATTCCGAATTTTAAGTTTTACATAACGCAAAATTCGTCGCACGCTGACGGAGCATGTAGAGGGGTCATAAGAATTTGTATTTGAATAGTCGTGTTTCGATCCTAATTGCTGTTATTTATCGAATTCCCCTGCTCTGCTCCACACAATTATTCCATAAATGACATTTGATTTATAAATTGAATTCGAACATTTCCGAAAATACATCTAATTTGATAAAAGCTTGTTGTTGCGGGTTTGATTTTGTTTTGGCATTACTGGTGTACGTCGGCAAATAGTGTGTTACACATTCACCGGATTATAAACCAACTAAATGGTCGCTTTTATAATTAGTCAACGCGACATACGCGGTAATACTTGTGGACATTTCCTAAAACGTAAAACGTAAAATAATAAACGTAAATCCACGAAACGGTTCTGAGGCTCAAACGAACGAATCGGAATGCCGTGTTCTACTCTAACAAATGTGAAATGAAGGTGTTAGAGTAAGACGCGGCATTCCAATTCGATCGCTTAAGTCTCAATTGGTTTCATTGTAGGCCTCCAGGTTCCTCTACGACTTGTACTAAGAAATGATAAACGTTTGAAACAATTGATGAAACGTGAGTTGCCCTTTAATTACCTTTATAATTATCTATGTTACGTAGATATAAAATATTATTAAGTTCAAGTCTGTAGAATGATAGATTTTTTAATGATTTTTTAATCGTTACTACCTGTTTCAACCGATTTTGTATGTGTAAAATTAAATCCCGCAGGAGACGTGAATTTTTACACGATAAATAATAGTTATCTTAATATTGAAGTGTCATTTGTTGCAGTGCAGGTCTACTCTACATATTTAGTAATTTCTTTAAAAACAGTCCAGTCTGGAGATAAGGATTATTATACTATATTAACTGTCCCGGCAAACGTTGTTTTGCCATATAAAGCATATTTTCGCCCATATTATTTTTTTAAAGTGACTAAATAAGTTTGGCACCATGACAACGACGTTCATAGCTTTCACGTCGCACAAATAATTGTCGCCGTCAGTCTCGAGTTGTATAATTTACTATTATTTATTCAACAAATGCACTTATCAATATAAAAAGTAGATGTTGTCCGATTTTCCACCCTAGCCGATATGCTCGCTAGCATTCACGAAAATCGGTCGAGCCGTTTCAGAGGAGTTCAACCACGCACACCGTGACACGAGAATTTTATAAATTAGATTAAAACTAGATGACGTCCGCAACTTTACTCCGCTGCGCTAAAAGCATCGCGTGGGAATCGTACATTTTTCCGGGATCTCTATACCATTTCAGCAAAATCGGTGCAGCTATTTAGGCGTGAAGATGTAACAGGCAGACAGACAGACACACTTTCGCATTTATAATATTAAAAAAATAATATGAATATTTATTTTTGTATTTCAGAAAGATGACGACGACGATGAAACAAATACTCATTAAATCATTTCTCATGAAAAAACCTTGAACTGTCTCCTACATCGTTACTCGTGCGTATATTGGAATTATTACATCAAACACGTAATAAATATTATTTCTCCCGTCAAGTGGAACAGACAAGATTTGACTGGAACAAATGGAAACAAATATCGAGATTTGGGCGCGAATAAATAAAATGTGTCAATAACGTTTCACGAGCTAAACACACAACTTATGAGAATGCCAGCACATAAATGAGAGTGACACGTGTTCCGTCATTTATATAAAAGCTTAGACTAATAAGGCCGGATCACATTAGTTCAGCTGAATTTATGGAATACTAGCTGTCCCGGCAAACTTCATGTCACTTTAAAACCTTGCCTGGACTTCAAGGATTATTTTAAGACTAAAATTAGCAGAATCGGTCCAGTAGACTTTATCGAGTTATAGCGTTATTAACAGAATTGGAAATCCATTTTTATATAGATATAAGTAAGTAATAGAATGGCAATATTTTTGTGTAATGTTTTAATTTTAACTAGAATTTGTAATTTTTCAGTTATTTAATATCATTGTAATAAGGTAATAGAAACTATTTAAGATATTATTTAAATATACACCCTCTTACTAATAAAAACTTCTTAAACATGCGTTCAACGTGTGAATAGTTAAACAGGAGTTTTTAAGTTACACACAGACGTTACACCGAGTCTATACAGAGAAATTAGTATGAAAACGACATCGTTTATATTATGCATCCATTAGATGGTAGGTTTTGCTGTCAGTTTTACCACAGTCATGACTGTGACTGATGGGTAACCTACCGTGTAAGAGCGTGACTGAGGGTTGCATGAAGCTGATTGACGAAAATCTGGATTCATTCGTCAGTCCATCAGTCACTATCAGTCAAACATAATTCATGATTGACGGAATTGACTGACGCCTGCATGAGCGTATAATGGGTGCCATACAGGCCTTATGTCAAAAAATTATTATTAGTAGAAAAAATCTTATGCACCCTCTATACACGCTGTGTAACTTTTTATTAGTAAGAGGGATTGTATTTAAGAAACCGCAATAGGCGTTACTGCACTGCAGCGGAGCGACGCGACACTGTACATCCCATATGGCACTGGATTGCCGTTTCGCGTAATGCAACTTAGCTCATACGAATCTTATAAAGAACTAAATGATGCCCACAACTCCGTTGCGCCAAAACTTGTTTATCGCGCGGGAACCGTACATTTTCCGGGATAAAAAGTATCCTATGTCCTTTCCCGGGACTCAAAGTATCCTCTACCAAGTTTCAGCAAAATCGGTTCAGCGGTTTGGGCGTGAAGAGGTAACAGACAGACAGACATATAGACAGACAGACACACTTTCGCATTTATAATATTAGTATGGATATTTGGGCGTGACGTGTCGCATCATTTACCTCCAGTATTTTAATTAGTAGTCGCGATTTGTGGTAATTTTTTTTCTTTATTTATAGGCTTGTGTCGAAACCGATAATGCCAGCCTTATAAGTTACATCAAAATTACAAAATTTACATGCGTAACAATTTGGAACGAGATACTAATCAGATCTACACTTAATAAAATATAATTATACAAATTTACTAGCCCCCAGCAAGATCTTTCAGCTGAGCAAGAATGGGTAGTAATTTTAAAAGCAAAAGTATAGAGGTAATATTAGTAAAACTGATAGTAGTCTCGATTTCTTTAGAAGAATGATGAGACCATTATTCAGCAATGTTAATACAAGCCTGTAATTAGTATTTACAATAATTTCTGAAGAAACGCTTCTAATTACAGAGCTAGCAGCGGAAAAATAGAACTTTCCTCGAGTTTATTCAGACTGAATTCCGCCGCGAAAGAAATATTTCAAGCCTCAAGTGCTTTTAACTGCGAGATATAAAGGAATAATTATAATCTCATACGTACTCGCTCCAGATACATGTAACGGGGTCAGAACATCCGCAAAATATTGCTCTCAACGATAATTGAATTGCGTAAGTGATTTTATAAATTAAGTGGCCGTTGGTCGATTAACTGAGTGGCTATGGGATTAAAGATCGTTATATTGAGTTCATGTGAGGAGACGATGCTAGAGAACTATGGTTACCGAATACCGTTTTGTTAAAGTGAAAGCTATTAGTATTAATGTTTATCTAATAAAAACTTCTTATGAGAGTTAGAGTAGAATAATATTACTGCTATGTTTTCACGCTAAAGGTAGCAGCAGAATCCACATTAAACAAAATGTTTTTCAGACGATTGATAACGTTTCTGATGACGTATAAAACATGTTAAATTTTGGTCGGATTATTGACTGTATGTGCTGTTGGCGGACTCTGCTCCGGCTAGACTATTGCGTGATATTCCATAATGAATTTCAGTGTGCTTGATCAATATGATTATTATATAAATATATTTTTTTAATGGAAAAGGGGGCAAAAGAGCAAACGGGTCACCTGATGGAAAGCAACTTCCGTCGCCCATGGACACTCGCAGCATCAGAAGATCTGCAGGTGCGTTGCCGGCCTTTTACGAGGGAATAGGTTAGGGGAGGGTAGGGAAGGGAATAGGGGAGGGCAGGGAAGGAAATAAGGGAGAGTAGGGAAGGGAAAAGGGTAGGGGATGGGGCCTCCGGTAAACTCACTCACTCGGTGAAACGCAGCGCAAGCGCTGTTTCACGCCGGTTTTCTGTGAGCCCGTGGTATTTCTCCGGTCTAACCGGCCCATTCGTGCCGAAACATGTCTCTCCCACGGTAAAATATAAACATCGTATCTATCCAATTTAAATATCAGAAACGTAATTTTTTTTGTGTGAAAAAGCGACAATATTTCCATGGATGGTAAACAAAACTTTAATAACGATAAAAGAGGTCCAGCCACTAGTTACTACGATTTGGACCACGAGGCTATTAGCAAAATTTCATTGAAATTTTGTTTTGTTTGTTGAACATTTAAGTAGTCAACGTGGTATATGAACTCATAAAATTACTCCCATTTTAAGCTTTGGGTACGGAACCCTAAAAGCAGTAAACATACCTCCACACAATATTATAGTCTGTTAAGCTTCTGCATTTTAGCAGAAAGCATGGTTCAGTAAACTAGCATGACGTGATGACGGTAAACCCTGACAGGCTTAGCACAATAGATCTAATACTGCTATTGTGACCTACTCACACAGAATCTAGTAAATAATAGACGGTGAGGTGTAAGGGAAATCTAATGTAATTCTATATCACTACAGAGACAGATTCTACTATGCAGAGACAGATTTCATGGTAATAAAGATATAAAGTACATGACAACTATACTTATGAAAATTAATAATGAGTGCATCAAGAACAAAGTGAAATATATGTCTGCAATTAGACATTGCTAATTATATTAGCCCTAGGCGATCAATTTTAGTGTGCAATATCACGTATAGTGCACTGTGCAATACTAGTATTGACCATCTAGGTGCCCACTTATAAACAACAACATAGAATAACAAAATGGATTACAATTTAAATCTATCTAAAATTCAAGAACATCTAAATCTATTTTGCAATAAGTTCTAAAATAATTTTCTATTTTCTAAAAAGAAAAGAAAAAATATTTACTATAAGTACAGTAAATAACTGTCATAAATTAGAATGCGACACATAAACGTCGTGTATCAAGACAGCTATTGCAGAATAAATAAGTAAATAGTTAAAAAAACTAAAAACACGCTTTTTATATAAAGGGTTACATACAAACATACAAATTGAAAAATGGAATAATTATATCACATTAGTGTATAACTGTCATCGGTCCTCGATAAATCTACAAAGTTTGAACGAAATCCGGCCGTTTAAAGTGGGTCAAAATCGCGCCCAAAGAAGTCGGTTACAAACATGTTACAAACAAATATACAGGTGAAGCTAATAAAAAGCGTATAATATGACCACAACACAACATAAATAATTAATGTAACAACCAAGAAGATGAAGTCTGTTACCAATGTGCTTTAGAATATTTTTAGATTATGCTATAAATATCTCTGTAAATCAAAGTGTGTACTTTAAATAGAACAAAATCCTTTGTCGTGTTCTTTCAAGCGATTCCATCATTCATCACATCATCACGTAATGAGCGAAGTCGGATACGAAAATAGCAACTGTAGTAACCCTTTGTCTTTTAACCGATGTGTTGACGGCTTATAAGACAGTAAGGCTTCGGCCAAACCTACGCGTCAGTAACGCGTCCCGCGGGACGTGGGACGGGAGCGTCTGGGACGCGGGACGGGAGCGTATCCAACGCGAAACTGGTGTGCACACCGCGCTACTGCGGCGCGAAACCGAAGATTATTCCCGCGCTGCCAACGCGAACATCCCGCGTTGCAGACGCTCCCGCTTCGCAGTTCGCAGTCACTTTGGTCGCGACTAGCGTAGATTTGGCCGAAGCTTAAGGCGCGGAAAACCGGCGACTGCATGTGGCTACACCGCTGCAGATTTATTTCTATACTAAAATTATTTTATAGAGTAAAGGTTTGCATAATTGTACGAAATTACTTTTGAAGTCTATTTCATGCAAATGAAAATGTAATGCAATTGTATATTGTATAATTGTGTAATAATTAAGCATAAATAATATTTATGCTATGCATAAATAATAAAAATAAAAAAGGTCGTCCTATTTTAGAATAGAGACAATCATTATAATTATAGACTAGCTTTTTTGTAGAAAAATATTATATTGTTATAGGGTGATATTTTATTCATTTTACAAAGACATATTGTATTAGTTATGTTTTTTTTGCAAAGACTTTTTATTCCTTTTTCGGGTAATTTTTATGATACAGGCATCTCGGAACGGTACCAAAAAGATATGGCGACCGATCGCGGGCGTTTCAAGACCCCGCATCGAACCCAAACCCTAATTTCACACACGTTCATAATATTGTTTTGTCCGGTATTATAATAAAAATAATTCGACCCTATTCCGTTACCGGTAGCCAGCATTTCGCACGCGTTGCCATGGTAACTCAATTCGGTTAGAAGTTTATACACCGTTGATTCTATTGAAATATTTTGTCACGTTGCTCTGAGGAAAAAGTTTTCGTGTCTTTTCAATAACTTCTTGCCGCCAGACCTTTTGTATCAATGGTCATCGGCTTAATAACTTTGTAAAAAATAAGGCGTATATTAAAATTAAATGTTGTCAGATTTTTATTCGTCCGAAGGATAAATTGTGTCTCTTATAAACTTGCATAATTAATGTATACCCGAGGAAATTGAGTCCTAGGCAGTTGACACTTGACAGACCTACGTCGTTTGGTCGGCTTATGTCAATTCAATGTTAACTGTGATCAGTAGGATGAGTTTGACTTAAAGCGACCATATTACGTAGTCCGCCATCTGCTTAGGAATCAACTTCTCTGATAGTACAATTAGAAAACGTAATTCGTAGGCGGACTCACGTAATTTAGTGGAACTATGACAAGCAAAGCCTAAATTACGACTATCATGACTTAAAATAACTTGATTATAGACCTACATAAGGTCTGCCAATAAGTAATTTTTGATACACTTGCTTCGAAACATTATGTGTCATTACTATCCTCATTCAGTCAGACAATGACTTCTCATTCAAGTAATAACATAATTATTACGCAAATTTCGACTAAAAGAAACAAACATAAAACAACGCTGCCGAGCGCTCGCACATTTTCTCGGCAGAAACTGAATAATTTCAGAGTGGTATATGAATTTGTTCAGATTCAGTTAGTTCTAGATTACCATATAACGCTCGCGAGCAAGTTCAGAGGGATTATAGTTTAAATGTTACAGTAAGTCCTGTCTGGTGTTAATCCTTTAAGTTACGGTGCTAACACTAGGTTTAAAACGTGTTTAATCTCTTTCTTGTTAATTTACTATGGATTATTGTATTATATCTTAATAATATGCATGCGTCTGTCTATTTGGCTAATAATTGATCCACATAATTTCCAAATTGTGGAATAACAGATTACTTTTCATTATGAAATAAATTTTATTTATGTAGATTAAAGAAAATGTCTTGTCGCTCTCTTAAACGCTATAACATTACATAAAGAACAGATAATTACTCAAAATTTTGGATAATAATCTATAAAAATCTTGAAAGTAATAGTGACATATTTCATTCTATCCATATTCTATTGCGATAGAAAAAAAGCGCACGTATCTATCTTTCATGTCGAAGTTGGCCGATACCCAAAACCTCATCGAACATAATATTTAAACCACTCCAACATCCTGTCTGAAAAGTTCTAAATCCTCGATCTAGAATCGTAAAATTTTGTCTTGTTTCGCCACAAAGCATTCATTATAATATTGTTTCCTCCAATGGCTTAAGGTGGTCATGCATGTTTAGAATTTGATAAACCGAAAAAGTAGTTAATTTTTTAGCAGCAGTTGATTTCCAGCAGAAGGCAATGCATAACTGCAAAAATTCTGCATTCGTGGCGCATACTTCATAGCTTGAGAGCTCATGCCTAACAAATATTATTAACGATCCATCGTGAAAATTGAACAATATCTAGGGTCCTAGAAACATAATATTATTACGTCCCAACTTAACTTAATAGTAATCGTGGCAATAAATTATATACGTAGCCCTGAAGGCTGATGCGGTAAATACCTCTAAGTGGAACTAATGAAGGTGGGATCAAATGGACTCCAGCATTTAGTAGAGCATTACAGGTCTTGAGACCGCGTCTGTAAAAAGGAATTTCTATTTCACAGCGGATCGCAATATAAAATTGAATGAAACAGGTTACTGAGGTTTTCCATTGATAGATTTAATTATTATTTTCCGATCCTAATATCATAAATTTCATTTGAATACAATGCCGTTTTACCGGACTCAAAGGTATTTTCTAATACTATATTTCAACAAAATAAGTTCAACTGAATTTAAACGTGAGGAGTCAGTTTAACTTTTGTCAGTTTGAATGTTAAGAAGTATAACAACTAGACATAACATAGAAGACATTCTATGTTATACAGAAGTATAACATAGAAGTGAACATGAAAACATACTATAATTATTTTATGGAAAACACACTTTCTATTTTTAGGGTTCCGTACTCAAAGGGTAAAAACGGGACCCTATTACTAAGACTTCGTTGTCTGTCCGTCTGACTGTCTGTCTGTCGCCAGGCTGTATCTCAAGAACCGCTACAACTAGTTCTGAAATTTTCACAGATTGTGTATATATTCTGTTGCCGCTATAACAAAAAATACAAAAAACAAAATAATATTAATATTTAAGGGAGCTGCCATACAATAAACGTGTTTTTTGGCCTTTTTTGCTCGATACCATTGATATCAATAATGGCAACAGATAGGCACTTAAAATTTTCAAAAAGGAGTTAAATATATATATTGTGTACTTTAATAAATAATAATAATATTTAAATAAAATAAAAAATTGAGGGGGGATCCCATACAAAGAACACAATTTTTGGCCTATAACGGTACGGGAGCCGTCATGCGACTCGTACTTGACCGGTTATTTTTCTTTATTAGTATGTGTGAACTTATTAATATCAAGCCCCATACGAGCACCGGTGATCGCGACAGTCATAGAATACCATGGCATTTCCGAGAATCACCGATCGACGGATTAATAGTATTAAATTGTAATTTTTTTTCGTGACTTTCGAATTTCAAACGACGATTGTCCATTTTTGAAATACATAATATATAGAAATCAAAACCAGTGTTACAGTTAGTGTCTGTTGAAAGCAATGAAAATAAAACCTCTATTGAAACTTGTAGCTGTAACACAAATATTATTTTAGAGGTATTATTTGTTTGCTGACTAACAATAACTGCGCTCGCTCGCACAAGTGCACAGGAAAACAGGTGCACAGCCGGGTTAACTAAAGACAATGCTGTGTCCCTGTTACTTGTACTGGTTTTTGGGTACGGGGTTCTAGAGGGTTAAATGAAAAATAAAAAATACGTGTGGTATTCGGAGACTACCACGGTAAAGCTATTGCATCGCATTTTTATATACTTATCCTACTTCCTATTAATATTATAAAGGCGAAAGTTTGGATGTATGTATGTATGAATGTTTGTTACTCTTTCACGCAAAAACTACGGTTGGAGTGGGGTGGCGTTAGGTGTTTTCGTTACGGAATTTCTGGATTCGTTCGCCGCGCTCAAAGACCGTGATAAAAGATATGCAATTGTTTAAAATAGCCCAAGAAATCGTGAGATTATTTTAGAAAGATGTAGGGTTAAGTGGTATATTATGTAAGTGTAGATGTGATTTATGCGTATTTATGGTCGTTATAGAAGTAAATTAAGTCTGTTATTGAGGTAAAAATATTATTCTGGTGTGAGTGGTGGATACATGCTTGCCTCAAGATTACATTCTGCCACATATTGAAACATTTAAAACTACTTTTGCTTCAAAGAAGCTCTTTTCTTTTGTCAAATGCATTATATTTTTTTTTATCTGCAGCAAGGTTCGTTTTTTGACCTGTTTTAAATTGGTCGTTTTGTTCTGCCATGTCATTACCGTTTCAAGCCGTTTACTCTGCATTAAAATCATGCCGGAATGCGTCCAAAAATTACACCAATTTTAGCTGCATTGTTATTTCAATGCGAATGTTATGCGCTCAGCGGTGTCACACTTTTATTTTGCAATGTATATCGGAAATTTTGTAAGTGTTACATGAAAAAAAAGTAATGGTCAGTTCACATTGCAAAGTGACAAGGATTTTGTCGTACTTATGCAGGCCATAAACGCAAGGGGTTTGCCTGTGCAGTTACAGGCGTAACTGCAGTCACGGCAAAGTTGTGTCAAAGCCTCTACGATTCTATATACACGCTCGACCGGTTTACCTAAACAGTTACCCTGTTCAGGCAAACCTGTCAGGTACACCTTTACGTGTATGGCCTGCTTTAGATGACATGAGGAAAATGATGTAAAGTGTAAACGATCACTAAAAATTACACCAATATTATATCATTTCATCCGCGCACCTTCCACTCATGAACTTCTTCTGTGCTTAATTTCATATTTGGTTGGCTTATTATGTAAACATAAAACTCCTCTAAGGGGCACTTACTTTTAAGGAGTGATAGAGATGACATGATGTTTAACTTAGAGTTAACTTTAACCCAGATCTATTATAGAGTGATAGAGATATGACATGATGTTTACTTTAGAGTTAACTTTAACCCAGATCTACGCAAGTGCCCCTAAGTTTATTATGCTTTATCTGTAAACATTATTATTTATTTAATTAACATGTCATTAAAATGCATCAACATGTAATGTCTAATAGCAAATTGTCTAATCTCGGTCTTTGTCTAAGCCAGAGTGTTCTCAAAGTGCATGTTCCCGTATAAGTGCTTTATGTCATCTCCCGGGACAGTGTCGTGCGATAGCTATAATAATTGCGTTTACATAATATTATGCAATACATTTAAGAGCCTTGTTGTATCATTAGCCTGTATTATAGATGCGAGGGTAGTAATAATTATTGGTGGTCCTTTATTATGAACATACTTTAATCGAAATTAATAAATACATAATATTATATAATTCTTCAAGCTTAGTAAAACATTTTCTTAATTTCTAATTAGCAATAGATTTAAGAGCCTTTTTGTTGAATTGTTAGCATATTATCTAAAGTATGTTATACAGAATGACTGGTGAGACGTCATGTTCATTGTTCAATACTCGAGGACGTGATATTAGGCTATTATAGTAGTTGAAAAAAAATAAAAAAAAAATAATATCAATTGATCGCTGAGTAAATGTAGTTAAAAGTTAAATAATTATTTACCCAACACACGGTCACCGCGCGCGGGAGGGGTAGCGCGGGGCGCGGGGCGCACGTCGCCACGCCGGCCGCATAGTGATTTACTAAGTGTCCGTGATTCATTTATTTAAAGGCAAATTTGGTCAAAAATTAAGTAACTAGTTTTATTACATAATTATAATGAGAATTTACTACCGAGTACTCTCCATAAGTATCGGTAATGTCTCACGTCCAGTCATGCTGTAGATGCGAGATATAACAATATGATGTTTCTATAATATTTTTAACATTGATCCTTACCTAAATCGAAAATAAACAACGAAGTGTTAGTAATAGGGTCCCGTTTTTACCCTTTGGGTACGGAACCCTAAAAATATTCTTAAAGCTTTGCTTTTCAAGTGACTATTTGGCATACCCATCTACAATAATTATAGTTTTTAGACATTAGAAAAAAAAATGTATTATGAGTGAA
The DNA here is from genome assembly GCA_905404155.3 of Plebejus argus. Classification (NCBI taxonomy): domain Eukaryota; kingdom Metazoa; phylum Arthropoda; class Insecta; order Lepidoptera; family Lycaenidae; genus Plebejus; species Plebejus argus. Next base: position 15,927,635 of record FR989931.1, on the reverse strand, counting down.
GTGCAAGCAGTTATTGAAAGTTAAATATTATAATAATTTGAGCATTGTGGCGATAACATAGTATTTAGTATCAGTAAAAAACTATTACAGCTATGATATTGAATGTACTGTCTCTTCTTGGTGGAAACTCATGTTGAATTAAATAATTATACACTTTCCTTGCACTTATTCCACTTTATTTTAATAGATTTATTACAAAATTATAATATACACAACCGGTTTCGAACCTGATGATGAATTTTTCGAAACCGGTCGTGTATATTATAATTTTGTAATAAATCTATTAAAATAAAGTGGAATAAGTGCAAGGAAAGTGTATAATTATTTAATTCAACTATATATTACAGCTATTCGGAGTTTTTGGTGAGGATCATAATAAGACATTCGGAAGAGAAGAATATTTAAAATATACATAATATGATAACTGATAACTTGATAAGTATGCTATGTTGCAGTTTTTGTCAAAACAAATAGTGTAAAATTATTATCTAACTTCAAAATACATTCAGATAATGGGAATGCATAATATTGCACATAGTTGTAAGTAAGGTCGTGCGCGGTGCGACCTTTGTCTTTTGAAATCATGCTTTTGTTCCCATGAGGCCTTGTTTTGGTTCATAGCGACAGCGACAAATCTTGAGGCATTCAGAAAGAGTCCATGCTATAGATTCCTCTTGTTATGAATAATATTTTATATGTATTACAATATAAAATGAATCCAATATGATATAGGTCTTTATTAATTATATTATGTTTTCTTTGGAATAATTTCTACCTTATTTCGCAATATTAATGATAACGAATAAAGACATTCAACCTTTCTTTTGACGTTTATTTTATATAACAACCTTTAGTTGTATATTTGTAATTTAATTCTTAAAATAGCAACATTAGCGTTCGAACATATTTTGTACCAGAATGAAATTGAAAAGCGATGTATTGGGAATGATAACGATGAAAGTATATAATTGAATTTCATGAAACTCTCTGAAAATCTTTCCTTTTTAGGAATTGAATAGAAAAAGGGGCGCAACAAAAGAAATCTATTTTTTCTATATTGTTGTTTGCGTCTTTTATTTCTTTACCTGAAATCCCGGGAGAGAAACCCGAAGTATCGAAGTATTTGGAAAAGATAAGCACTTTTTTTCTTTCATCGTCAGAGTGTGTGCTAGTTACTGTCTCTAGCTACGAGTTAGTTACATCCACTTTACCTCTTTACACTTAAGCCGCTGAACAGATTTTGATGAAATTTGGTATGGAGATAGTTTTAGGCCCGGAAAAGTACGTAGAATACTTTTTATTCCGGTAAAATGTGCGGTTCCCACTTTCCATGCGATAAACGAATTTCGGCGTAACGGCGTTGTGGGCGTCTTCTAGTAATGTCGTAAATCATCAAAATACAAAGGGAATTAAGCATAATATAATTATGTCAAGTTGTTTTAATATTTTGTTTAAGACGTTTTTTTTAATTACTCATCCCCCTAACAGTGTCAGGGCTTGTTGATATCAATTAAGTTTTTTAAACAACATAAAATTTAAAATATTACATTGTACACGGTCCGCACGCACACATTCTTACGCTAGTCCGGCCATATTTTGACAGGCCCTAGGCGTAAGAATGTGTGCTTGGCCGACTCTGAAAACACAGTGCTGTGTATAATAAGACTCCGTCCGCCTTTTTTTCATCTCTACGTTCATCTATATTCTATAGCAAAATATTCACGGGACAAACATTGATTGACAGTTGGAAATATTTAAAATTAGACCCTGGGGTATAAGCTACCCCATGAGACAACTTTACTAGTGATGTTCGTGTATGTTTTCAACATTATCGTTTTTGCGCCGCGACGTTTCAACATTTGTATCATTGTCATGTTATGTATTTTAAAAAAATATTGAATTATGCAACATCAGGGAAATTGATTCATATACAGGTGGATCCACATTTTTAGCCGGGTTCGGTTAGGTTTGCATATTATATAATAATTTATGTTGGTTAGTACGCAGACAATTATTTTTGGGTGTAATAAGGCTGCATTCCCACCGGAGCTAAGCTGCTGCGTAGCGAGGAATGTATTTTTAACCGACTTCAAAAAAAGAGGTTATCAATTCGACGCGTATGTATGTAATATTTCCAGAACTGCCCAGTTCTTGTGTATATTAGTATATTTCAGTGTCTGAACAAATGTGTCAAATTTCAAAAGTGTATGACGTATGTAAGTATGTAATATATATGTATGTTATATTTTTATGTTTGTGTTCCCATATCTCCGGAACTACATGTCCGATTTAAGTGATTCTTTTTTTACTGTACTACGTATTGTTCAACTTAGGGATAAAAGTATCATTTTAATTCTCAATTACGTACAATTTTGAAGTCGGTTTTATCTCTTTAAAATACTATTATTAAATTTCAATATTATCAATAATAGAGACTGATTATTATTAAGAAACAATAGAAATGCTTCATTTGCCACACCACGTTCAGCGCGACGGTTCTATTGGTTCTCGTCAAAAACATTCCTCGCTACGCAGCATAGCTCAGCTTCAGTGGAGACGCAGCCTAAAACTAAACATCTACAAAAACAAAATAAAAATGTCGAAATACACGAATCTATTCAATTTCTGTCAATACTGGTTCTATGAGCGGAATGACAAATGGCACAATTAATAAAGTACAATAACTGTACTGTATTTAATTGTAAATACCGTAATTAACTGTTCACGCATTTTGTACAATTGCAATTGGAATGACAAATGTGAATTGCTGTCGCGGTAATTTCAGCATCGATCATTCCAAATCGCCCGGTTAGACAGCATTTGCATTGAAGGGTTATGTTAGGACTTATAATGGGGTTATTTTCACTGCGTTTATAAACTGAACTGTCATGTAGTGTGCGGCTTACCTCCCTCCTATATAAGTTAGAGTAATTAGTTATTAAGACAGTTAATATACGACAATCAATAAGACAAGACATCTTTTATTTGGTCTCCCCTAAAGCCACACATTGCATGGCGACCCTGCCAGTGCTGCCTCGCGGCAGCGCTGCGCACCGGGTACAGGGAGAAAATAAAATAAAATAAAAATATTAATAAAATTAACAGTGTGTGCAAAACATTACATATTTTTAAAGACAATGAACTATTAAAATAAATTAAAAGTGAACTTTGTTAGTGTTAAGTGAATATGAACTAAATTTTAAAGAAAAACAATTACCGGCCGGTTGTGATGTTATTATTAGTAGATAGGAACTTATTGGTAAATAGGTTAATTAAAAATAGTTTAAAGATATAAATACAAATCTGCAAAAAAGTAATAAATGAGACTCAGTGAAAAATAATAAACCAAAAGTTGCAAGAATAATTTTACCGTTGCTAAAAATCTGTGGGCGAAAAATCAAAAATTTTGAAGTGGAGATGAAAGCAGGCAGCCGGGAGATGATGGAGTCAGATGAGTGGTATATGCAGGCAGCCGGGAGATGTTGGAGTCGGATGAGAGGAATGTAGAGCAGGCGGCCGGGAGATGTTCGTGTCGGAAGTGGATGCAGCTGGGAGAGAAGAGAAGAGGATAGAAAAATGCGACTGGAGCAGTACTTGTTTTAATAAAAAAAAATAATAAAATAAATAATATATTGTATATTTCTAATTATACAGCGGTATGTATAAAGTTAGTCAGTAATTAATTATTTTTTCAAAAAAATTCAGAATTTTAATTTTATGTTGATAATATTTTAAATAAGTATATCATAGCAAGCTCCGTTTAAATAATAAAATTTATAAAATTTGAGTAAAGTAACAAAAGTCAGGTAATTTTTTTTTTTAGTAATGCATCTTCAGTTTAATAATATGGCAATTTCATATAATTTTGGATAAGTAATTAAATCTTTGGAAATAAAGAATGCGATAAAAATTAGTATGGTGAAAAAATTACAGTTATTTATTAATGGAAAGTCAGATTGCTCTGTAAAATAAACAAGTTTTTGCGAAATTTATTATAAATTATTTTAAGTATAATATAGTCATATTTTGATAACGTTTTACAACAAGACGTTACTTTATTACTTTTTGGAATTTTCAAATACTTAGTTGCAATCTCACGCAATGGATACCATAAGACATTTACTAGTATTTTTTTTTGCAATGTTAATTTTGTATAAATGACAAATGCTATCAAATTATTCTGAATTATTTTTGTAAAAGATTTTTTTTTTTGATGTAATATGTAATATTGTATATGTTTAATGTTTTGGATGTAAAAGTAATTTTAAATAATGGTATTATTCTGCAACTTGCAAAAATTTGGTATTTTTGGGAAATAACGATTTAATACATTAATTGTACATGAAATTAATATGAAAGAAAATAATATTAATTGAAAAAGTATTCGGAAATAATTATTTTTAATTTAGAATGTCAATCTGATAAGTTGTTATTATGCTGTGGTATAGAGAAAGTTTAAAAATTTAAAAACAGGGTGTTGACGATGAATTTTATATATTATGGAGTAAGTTTTGGTATGAGTAGTACAAATATATTTTAGTTTAAAAGCATGTTTACAGAATAATTAGAAATAAAAATGTGTGGTAATAACAAAATTATTTAAAAAATAGGAAATTGTGTAGAACTAAGGTAATTTTATAGAGTTGAAAGGTTCTTAATTTTGTTATTGGGATAAAGGAATACATAGTAACTCATAACTAATCAAATTATATGCGCAGTTGGTTAAAGCAGGTAGGTAACACCTCAGGTAAGTTTCCACGGTATCTGTGACGGTATGCAACACCTTTGTGGGAAAAGCGTCAAATGTCCGCGGTGCCAACTCAGCATTCGCGCAACAAAATGTAAGTAGAAACTTTTTCTAACCGACGTAACAAAAAGGAGTAAGTTCTTTGTTCGGCTAAATATATTTTATTTATAGGGTTGTACCGAATATAAGTTTTGTTTAAATAATTTTAACTAACATAAATTCTTTAAATTGGTTTAAGTAGATTTCTTTGTAAGAGATCCTTTTAGAAAAAGATTATAGAGATTTCAACTTTTCACAAAATATTTTGTTTTAAATAAGTAATTGAACTAAGATAGCTTTATTTTTAATCATTTTTAATTTAAATAGTACCAAGTACAATCTTTGGTGTTTTGTGTTGTGTAGTTTCTTATTTTTTAAATTTTAGTAAAAGTAATTACAGCTTTAAATGGGTCAGTAGTTATGTAAAAGGGTGATTTATTTTGTTTTTATTTGTGAAAATGCAAGGTTTTTTTTTTATGTCAGGAATTAATATGTATTACAGTACAGTCTACAATATGGGTGGTCCAAAAGAGAGCATCATATTTTGGTTTCGCATAACAGTATCAAAACATTTCGTGCATCATATTTGGTACAAAGGTAAACATAAGAAACGTGATGCAATGAGTTTATGCATCCAAATATGTCATGTAAGCGCAGTCCATATTTATGTTTGAATATGATTCCAGTAATTTAAATCCAGTACCTAATTTGTTGCAAAACTTAACATCGTAATCAGCATACATTCCAGGGCATGAATTTTATTAAATTTATAGAACTAATAATTGTTTAACAAGTATGTTTTTAAATAAGATATAAAATTAGTACTTAATAGAACAAAATTAACTTTCGGCTACTACTAATTAAAGATACATTTAATTTGCTAAAATTATTATTTTTTTTTGGTCACTAAAAATTTAATACTAGATACGTTACGCAGTTGATACAATTTTCTAAATTTAGGTACTTAGTTCAAATTTATTTTTGAAATTTAAAAAATATAATATTATAAACTCATTTTAAATAGTTTGATTTTTCAAAATTAATTAGGAAGAATTCCTTTTGAAATTAACTTTAAATAGTTATTAATAATTATACATTAGTTTGTAAAATTTAGGTATAGATACCTACTGAATTTAAACAATAATAATATTTAAAAATTTTAAGAATATGAGGCGTACGTGAAATAACTATAATAATAACTAGGTGCATTTAAGTAACGTAAATATTAATTAATTAAAAAAAAATTAGGTATTTTATTCCAATTTATGGAACTTAAAAGTAAATTAATAATTTTGTAATCTAAAAATAACAAAAGTAAAGAATATCTAAGAATTAACTTTCATTTAAATTTTATTAATCCAAGAAAGAGGCAATTTTAGAAGGAAGAAAATAAATAGCACAGTAGTTAATTCACGTATTAATAATAAAATTAGGATTTTATGAATATAGACTATAGAATGTTATGTTACTATGTATTCCAACACAATTAAATTCAGAAGATAGAAAGTTAGAGGGAAAATATTGATAATTTTGAAATTGTTTTGATTCCATGGTTACTTTGTAGATCATAATATTATTGTAAAATAAATTAGAAAAAGTAGAGTGAGAAAAACAAAGAAATTAATATTATATTACATAAGAAGCGTGTCATTAAAGAAAGTTCAGTATAATATAATATAACTAAATTATTTAAAACAAATTGGAAAGTGAGTTAAAAACAGAGAAAAGGAGAAATTATTCTTGAAAATGTATTAAATTCTTTTTAACTACTTAAAGTAAGTTGATTGGCTACATTTTCTAAGAATTTACACTGGATATGACTTATACGGATTTACTTAAAAATATTTACGTTCATACAAGATATTATGACGTAATATTATTGTGAAGACGGATTAGGAATGTGATATTTAGTTTGTAAAATAGCTGAAAGCTGTTATGTAGGAAAAGAATTGGTTAATTGAAGTTAGGAATTAGGGTTTTAGTGTTATAGTTGGTATTTGATTGAAAAGGATTGTTTTTAGGTCGATAGGGTTGCATCAATGTTTAAAATGTTTGGTAGCTGTTGGCCTGATCACCCAATAGTTAAGAATATTTTAAATATTGATTGCATAAAATTATGGAATGAGTATTTTGTTAGGCATAGGTATAGAATAGGTTTAAAAATGCCATAGAGCATTATAAAATACTAGCTTATATGCTACGTATATTGAGGAATAAATAAAATGCCGAGAGCATTAAAAAAATACGCAAGGGAATCCTTCATTCGATCATGGTGTAAACGAGTTTTCTCTGTGAGAATAGTTGGAGGTCAAGGAGCCTTAAAAGAACCTTGGTATTAAATATGGTACAAAATGGTACAAAAATAAATGGTACTTAGAGCATGCTCGGCGGGAACAATCCTTCATTTATGTAAAATGGTTGGAGACATATTTTTTTTTTTGGTGGTCTTAAAAAAGGTCCCGTTAAATGGTGTATAAATAAAATATATTGTACCAAATAAAAGTGCGCACATGAAATATATTAAAAATAAATATGTACCATTAAAATATATGTCGACTATAAATAAAAATATTATAAAAAAAAATGTACCATTAATGTTAAGAAAGTAGGAAATATAAATAAATGAAAAGGCATGCATGCATAATAATGAAATGACAATAAGAGCTAAAGAATTAAGGTACTTACCTGAACTTGAAATATTTTTTTTTTTTAAATGTAAGTGACTGGCCAGTCCACTAATCAAGAGTATTAGTAAATTATTGATAAGGTACCGAAGAAATAATAAAAATAAATGAATATGAGATGAATAATATTAATTACTATATTATGTAGACAAGTAGGTTATAGGTAAGGTGAATTAGGTACCTATTGAAAATGAATTTAAAATACAATAATATGTCTATTTAAATATGAAGGTTTTCGTAAATTAATGAGTATTATGGCGAATATTTGACAGTGAATTGAATAAAGATTCTATTTTTGAAATTAAATTGTTTTATAGAGGTTTGATATTTAGGAAAAGAGGAATATCATTTTAATTTAAAGTAAAAGAAATATCAAAGTAACCATGTAAAAAAAAAAGGAAATTAGTTCATATAGGTATATTTTTTTTTCTTTATTAAAAAAAAAACATCGTCAACAACCCTCACTAGAATAATAAAAATATATTATTACAAAATATTAATTAATAGGGCAGATTTGTATTTAAAGTTAGCTAGATTAAGATTATGGTTTAAGTTATTCTTTATAGAAATTAAAAGTAAAAGTTTATTAAATAAATACTAGTTCCTTATAAATTTAGTATTATTAAGTATATTAGTTATTGTTATTTTATAAGAGTAAAAAAAAAATAGTTTGTAATTTTCTTTTTTTTTTTCAAAAAAACGGGGGAGGTGTAGTGTGCGGCTTACCTCCCTCCTATATAAGTTAGAGTAATTAGTTATTAAGACAGTTAATATACGACAATCAATAAGACAAGACATCTTTTATTTGGTCTCCCCTAAAGCCACACATTGCAGTCAAATTACTGTAACACTACGTTTTAATTAATTTCGATTAAAAAACATAAAACTTGTGCAAATAAGGGTTAAATCATACCGCAAAGCGACGCGTAGATGCATTTCTCAATTTGTATGGATTTGATATTAATAAAAAGTTTATATTAATGGTAAAGTGTGGGTTCAAAACTTGAAAGAATAACATTATTAAGAGAATAAATTGAGATAATTCCATTATTATAGAACTTAGCTCTAGTTATTAAGGTCTTAAATTAAAAATACTGCCAGGCTAGCAGTAGTGATGAGAATTCGTTCGTCAATTCGTCGTTCCCAAGTTTCATTCCATGCAAAGTCATCAACGGAAAATCGCTATTGTAAAATCGGGATCAGCAAATTCATGGAAATTCGTTGGTTTTTGGCGTGGCTTGAAAATTTTACTACAAAATTGGCCGAGAATAAAAACAAACGCGGATATACGTGCAGTGCGTGGGACGCCAAATCGACTCTACGTAGAGCAAGGGACGACCTACAAAAAATATGTCAATGTTTTTTTTACTCGATAAAGTTTTGGTATATATTTTATTTACTAGCTTTAGTCCGCGGCACCGACCACACAACCACCAGTGGTTGTGTGGTCGGTGATCCGCGGTTTCGACGGAATAGACAATTTTTGTGTGTTTGATCTCATTATTTTGCTGCGATGTTATTTTAAAACTGCGGTATATTATTTGTTTGTAACAATAATATAACTTTTCCAATGAGTAAGTCAAAAACATTGTATTTTGCTGTGTTTATTTTATTAGTATTTTTATATTTATATTTTGGTAATTTTATCTAAGCATTCATATATCATTATTTGTGTTATTGTTTACGAGCCAGAAAGATTGAGGGAAAAGTTTGTGTGAATTATGGCCGCCGTGTTTTCGTTTGGAACTGCTTTCCTAGACAAATGGCTGGTTATACTTACTAATAATAATAATATATTCTATGGACCCTTAACACTACGTCAGTCTGGCCCCGTGCTAAGTACCTAAATGACTTGTGTTGCAGGTACCAGACAACGGAAAAATAGTTTCAGAGTAAATGTTATTATGTTAGTGTATTTATTAAAGATGATATAAATCTTCATAATAAATATGTCTCTGAGGCGATCGATAGACTTCGGAAGTAAAAAAATAAATTATTGAGCAACCTCTATAATTAAATTTAGCTTAAATACTGATAGACAAAGACTTTAGATGAGATATGACATGGAAATAACACAGTTCGAATATCTTTGTAACGGCACGTATAATAGTTTCCGAAGGAAGACGTTAGCTCTTACAAATTCGCGGGAAACAGTTTTGAATATACGTTTGAAAAGATAATTAGGGCATGTTTCACAACTTTCTGATAAAGTGTCGAATAGGCTATCCACTAATTAACTTGACAGATGAAGTATGGAGAATCTGTCAAAAAAATTGTGAATAGCCTATTCGTCACTTATCAGGAAGTGGTGAAACAGGCCCTTAAAGTTACAATTGAAAGACCTTAAAATGTATCTTTTACAGATTATACAAATCAGAAGTTGTCTTCTGGTTTGTGAAACTTGGAACACGCTGCAAGCAGAGGAAATATTAGAGCTGGCATGATAAGTCATTTCTTGTTTTACTGAATTATAGATTAGGCCCTCTTACGCCAGTCTAGGATCAATGATAAGAAGTATATATCTTAATATTGCTTATTTATTAGGTAGTGTATGATTATTAGGTAGGTATATTTCGTTGAATATTTTTCATAATATATCCGTATTCTCCATTTTAATGAAAACTGTCAGACGAAAAATAACAGTCTATATTATTTCTATGAGCTTACCTAAACATAATAGTATTAAATTACTAGCCTCTACGTAGGCAAAGACGCGGACATAAGCTAGTTCGTGGTAGTTAATTTTATTTTACTGACGCAAATAAACTCTGAAACAGATTTTCCGGTTTTTATTGAGGGTATTCTTAAGGCAGTACTAAAATCATATTATTTTTGGGTATTTTCTTTATAAACTTATCTATTTAGAATTAAATCCGCATCATATTATGCAAAGATCCTCTTTGAACTACATCTAGATATCCTGCAGGACAAACTTGGATTACGCCGGCGGCTTATCTCGCGAGTTCTCACAGCAAATACGAACCTAATTACGAAGCAGATGACTTATATAAAGATTTTATTTAACCTATTTTATTTATGATCTATTAGTATATATTAGTAATACTAATATAAACACTAATATAACTAATATTATATACATAATATAATATATTATTGTAACTAGTAAATAACTTAAATATTTCAAAATGTAGAGAATATTATGTGTTTAAGAAATCAATTATTTATAGTTCATGTTATTATTCTCGTAAAATAAATAATATTAATAAATGTCGTTTAAAAGCATATTATTATCTAAGCTTAATTTACTAAACGAAAATAAATGGTATTACCGTCGCTGTAGTAATTAAATTTGAAGTATAAAAATAATAACAAAACAAAACACAGCAGGAAATATAAAACTTCTCTCGATATTCAACAGAAACGGGCGTAAAAAAACTTTAATAAACTTTTAGCGCCGATAAAACTTACCACTTTCACAGAATTACACATTAACGACGTCCATAACTGTTGTACAAACACGTCAGAAATCCAAATAACTTTACACTTCGAGAGTTGTTCGGGAACGTTATAGGACAGGAGCTCGCGACCGCGCCGGGCCCTCTCTCGTAGCTCACTGGAGCAGGGATCTTGGAGTCTGCGTAGTGCATCCCTACAGATTGCTATACGGAATAAGCGCTAATAAATTACGTACACGCGTTACGCGAATAGCCATGTTCTTGATTGGTCTGATGTGCCGCGAATGCTCTTAATTTTTTAATTACTGAGTTCTAGATCAAGATTTCTCAGCTTTACAGATGCCGCCATGTTTGCCGCCATTTATAATTTTTTTCACTCAGAGGTATACAATACTAACTCCACTTTTTTTGAAAATATGATTCTTGCACCATTCAAATCGCAAGAACCAGTTCTACTTAATGGTATACGACATTAAATCCTATTACATCTAGAAAAAGAAATATCCAATCGTATATGACATTAAATCCACTAAAGTCGAACTGGTAAAGGACCTCAAGTGACCATAAGATTATTTACCTCTACGCTTTGCGCGAACTTAATGTTATTCATTGGACTTTCATTTGACACAACGAGAGGTAAACAATAGCATCTCCTTTAGCGTCTTATGCCATTGATCTTTATTTCTTGGTATTAAGATACTTTTTCCAATGACATAAATTGTTAGTAATTTGGTTCACATGATTCTTGTGGTAGTATTAACTCATAGTAATTACCTAATAAAATATTACTACAAGGATTCTCGTTTACAATATCATATTAGGTTTCTACATTAAATACAAATAATAATTGCATTATTTGTCTTTAATACTTTGTATCGAGTTCCATTATAAGTGTCAAAAATAAAGTGTGTTAGTAGGTTTTAAGCTAACATTAGGATTTAAAACGGGATATTTACCATGCTTAGGGCCTGTTTCACCGCTTCCTGATAAAGTGCCGGATAGGCTATCCACAACTTATTTGACAGATTCTCCATAATCTGTCAAGTTAAGTGGTGCATACAGCATAGCCTAGGCATTGTCAGTAAGTTCCTTCTGTGCGTACAAAAAAATCTATTGAGGGACTGTACCATATTCTGCTATCGTATGGATGCAATTTAGAAAAATATGAGATTAGTTCGATGTTCTACAAAACTTCTTATGAGTGAAACATTCGAAGATGTACTAGTTTCATACGATATAAACAGAGAGGTTTTTCTGTACCCACGCCTAAGCCTATTCGAGAAACACAAAAACCTATTTCGAGACTCAAATATAATGATTAATGACTAACAAAAATCGTTGCAGTGGATACCAGCCATGTTCCACGACTATTATAGGATTCTTCCATGTGCAGATGTCCCTGGACTACCTAAAGCATGCGAGTAGCTGTGTTGGTTATCCATACTTCCATATCCATAGACCAGATCCATACTAATATTATTAATCCGAAAATGTATCTGTATGTCTGTCTGTCTGTTACCTCTTCACGCCCAAACCCCTGAACCGATTTTGCTAAAACCAATATTATAAATGCGAAAGTGTGCCTGTCTGTCTGTGTGTCTATCAGTCTGTCTGTTTGGTACCTCTTCATGCCCAAACTTCTGAACCGATTTGCTGAAATTTAGCATGGAAATACTTTGAGTCCTGGGAAAGGACATAGGATACTTTTTGTCCCGGAAAGTGGAAACATGTACGGTTTCTGCGCGATAGACGAGTTTTGGTGCAACGGAGTTGCGGGCGTCATCTAGTTTAAAAGAAATTGTATTTTGATTTTAGCTTTGTGAAGTAACTTTTGTTTCATTTTGCTAGTAAGCCCCTCAGAAATCCTATAATAATTCCATCACGCTACATACTGACTAGAGACATAATGTTTCTAAACGCCGAATTCCAATAACATCCACAGGTTTATTTAGAGGTAAACAGAAGTATGATATTATCTGTAATGCTTTCTTAAAACACCTTAGTTCATTTATGTTGCAAGGTAAATAACCTCAAGTCCACAAAATCAGACAAGAATTAACTTTAATTTATTATTGTGTAATACAATGTAATTTCAACAAATAATAATAAAACATAATGTTCAGTTTGTTGCAATATTTTTAAAACTTAGTTAAAATTGCATCCAAAGTTCCGCTCCGCGCATTTTTGCCTTTCCTGTAAAATTTTTCTTTTGGCAGTTAATGTTGTACCTATACCTCTGAGGTACAGATATAAATCCAGGTACAACACATGGAATTTTTATTGCAAAAAAATTGCCCCATTCTCGCAAAATATTCACACAAAAAATGTTACCAAAATAAACCACCTGAAAGGACACGAAAGCTTCACAAAACCAAACGCTTCGAAAATTAAGTTTTCTCCTTTCATTGAAGTTGGAAGTTAGGAAGTTCGTCTGTCTCGTACGAGCACTTAATATATCTTTACCGCCACTGGAGTGGCTGTTGATATTTGTGTCACATACCATCTTTAAAACATCCTGCGGAGCGTTAGTGAATAGTTCGTTCTAAATGATATTACCTCTAACACAACCCTTATGGCTAAGTAATAAGGCTCACTAAATGAACTCCAAGGTAATATAACTTCAAACTAGAGTTTCAAATGTCGCTGCAATCGAATAATTGGTTTTCAACGGACCGAATCTGGAAAATATAAAAGCACCTTACAAACTAAATCCAGCACTCCCTGATAGTATTAGCTAGTTACGGGTCTAGCGTACAAATTGCTTTCTAAAAGATTTGTCTCATTGCCTTGTGAAAGAAGTAACAAAAGTCTTTAGAGACTATAACCACACAATCCGTACTAACATTATAAATGCGAAAGTCTTTCTGTCTGTCTGTCACCTCTTCACGCTTAAGCCGCTCCACCGATTTTGATGAAATTGGATATACAAACTACGCCTTTACATCCATTGTGGATGATTTATACAGTATTTTCAGAGCGAAGTAACCACTCCTCTACTGTATTACCTGGGACAAGATTTTAAATGTCCATATGGTTGCCCCAGCACATACGGCATTCTTGCAACATAGTCGGCCTAGTCCAGAGGATAGAACAGGTCAATATGTCTGGGACCAACCATGAGCGGGTTTCCTCACGATGATTTCCTTCACCGTATATGGTAAAGGTAATTGGGTACTTGGTGTCCCAAAAAGGTACATAGGATAGTTTTTATCCTGGAAAAATATACAGTTCCTACGCGTTCTATGTTTATATAAATGTTGATGATGTGCAACATGATGCAGAAGTAAAAGTACATAATATTAATATTAAAGTCCAGTACAGTGTAATATTAATATAGGATGCGTTTAATATGTGGCTGTAATTAGAACGTTCTTATGGCGCGCTCCAGGTTACTTTGAAGTCTGCAGCTAATATGCGATATCTTGCTTCGTACTTAGCTACTTCATATTGACGATAGAGTTCGAATTCCAATGACACATTGAAATCATAAAAAACCTCTCTAAGGGCTGGGACACAAAAACACGATACGACGTCGTGTCGTACCACGACGCGGCGTCGTTTCACGATGCGACGTCGTGTTGTGGAAATCCACGACGAGCATCGTAAAAAACTACGACGTGACATCGTGACGTGCCACGATATACGACACGACGCGACGTCGCGTGGTAGAAACTCACGACACGACGTCGCGTCGTAGAAACTAACGACACGACGCCGTCGATACATCCAGTAATAAAGGCTCTGAAAATGAAGAAAGTGAGTTTACATTCAGCATTCTGTGATTCCTTACGAATAAAAAAATATTTATCCTATCTCGGTATATCTGATACCATACGCACATGATGAAGAAAATTTAAAAAATCATGAGTAGGGTTTACTTACTAGGAGATTTCTCCCAACATTTAGGGAGTAAAACATCTGGATTTTTAGGAGTGTTTTTTACAAGCATAAGTTCAATCAAGTTGTTATGGTAAATTTAGGGATTTTTGACCTACGTTTACGGTTAAATGTAGAAGTTGCTAATACAGTTCCAGTGAAAAATTATAGCAATTCAAACTTGCAGCTATCATTCTACGAGGATGTTTTAACGTGTATCCGAAATTAGAACCGATACCGCCAATGCCGGCATGTTGTAAATGTTACTTGGACACAGATGTTTCGCATAATAAATAAAATTCTCATGTCGCGTTGTTCGTTGCCAAACTCGTCCGAAACGGCTGATCCTATTGCGTTGTAATTTTGTGTATTAGCTGTGGTAGTACTTAAATTCTGTGGGTTTGAGAATTGACCAACATCTTTATTCATTCTAGAATTTGTAGCGTTACCGTCCTAAATGACATACAAACCTAAATTAAGCTCGGGAATTCTTCTGAGATCTGCGATATTATGAACATGACATTAACAACTTTCCCCGCGTTCCATTAAGCGTTAACAACGCTCAAAATAGGAGGCATTTTGAGCGTTTCGATGGAATATTATCCTTTAAAAAAACAGCTGAAATTAAAACAATGGGCTCAGGCATATTGGTTACACTGTATATAACAAAACAACGCTTGCCGGTTCAGCAAGTGTACTATTATAAGTCTATAATAAAGCATTCCTGTAGGATTGTACATGTAAAATATACAAGCAAGCAGCCAACCTCTAGGGAATAACCGTAAAAAATAAAAGTGTTGCAATTTCCGTATGAAATATTCATACAGGTGAGTGCGGGGAAAGAAAGGAAAATTATAACATCGTGTTGGCAGCACAAGATTGATTCACCGCCCGTTTATCTACTACAAAGCTTGTACGTAAACACTAAACACCTTACGAGTTCCTTCGAATTCATGCGAAAGTGAAAAATAAGTTGAATGGCATCTTTGTTTTTGATACATTCCTAAATTAAGTTTGCATCGTAATAAATTATTGCTTAACTTTTTATTTAAGCAATAATTTATTACGATGCTTTTTAAATTATTGTATTTAGTACAAAATTACACTATTTAGTACAAAACAGCATGCGGAATAAGTTCCGCATGCTACAATAATTGTTTTATACAATAATAATCGGCTAAGTGCGAGTCGGAATCGCGCACGAAGGGTTCCTTACCAGTATAGAGCAAAATTAGGCCATAAATTGTGTTTTTTGTATGGGAGCCCCCCTTATTTTTTTATTTTATTTTAATATTATTATTAAATATTAAAGTACACATATAACTAAGGATTTTGTGAAAAATTCAAGTACTTACCTGTTGCCATTTTTGATATAGAGCAAAAAAGGCAAAAAAAATCACGTTTGTTGTATGGGAGCCCCCCTTAAATATTCATTTTATTTTATTTTTAGTATTTGCTGTTATAGCGGCAATAGATATACATAATCTGTGAAAATATCAAATCTCTAGCTATTACCGTTCTTGAGTTACAGCCTGGAGACAGCAAAAAAGGCCAAAAAATCACATTTATTGTATGGGAGCCCCCCCTTATATTAATTTTATTTTATTTTTAGTATTTGTTGTTATAGCGGCAACAGATATACATAATCTGTGAAAATATCAAATCTCTAGCTATTACCGTTCTTGAGTTACAGCCTGGAGACAGACAGACGGACAGACGGACAGACAACGAAGTCTTAGTAATAGGGTCCCGTTTTTACCCTTTGAGTACGGAACCCTAATAAAAAACATACAAACGCACCTAATACTTGGATAAGGATGCGCAAAATTTATATTTTTTTAAAATTTTGATTGTGTCTCATAAAAGTCTTGGAATGTAATGACCGATTGCTTAGTTTTTAGCTATGTCCACACTGTGCACTTTCATCTTCAATTTTCATCGTCTATTGACATTCAACTTTCATATTGGCGCATTCAATAGTTTAATGCGTCAGCGAACGCAACGCCAACATTGTCATTAAAGAACAAAGCGAAAGTTTTGGATACAGTCAGAGGGCATGCGTCGCGGGCATGCCTCACGTGTGCTGTTGACTGCGCTATGATGCATGCCATTAATGAACAATAAAAGGCACAGTGTGGACATAGCTATTATTTTTTATCCGACTTCAAAAACGATTCTAATTGACATTTCTTTTTTATTGGCAGTTGATGTTGATGTTATTTTCGTTAAACGCGAATGTTAAATGAGGTTTTTAAAATTAAAAGGGTAGGCAAAGGTAAATAAAGGGAAATAAATTAAACCCGAGAGGCTTACAGTTCGAAGCTATGTATAACGGTTTAAAAATTCTTGTTGTTAGTTAACGTAGTCTGTATGTTTTATGTATTTTCAGTACAATTTCGTGGAACCCATCGAATGATGTTAATATGTGACTTTAAGCCTTTAGGTTCACGTGCGAGGTCTGTTTGTTTTTTGAGCCCATATAGTTGAGTGAAAAAAAATTTGGCTGAAATAAGCAACTTTAACAGCTATAAAACATAATAAACCAATTTTAACTTGAACTATTATGAATCCTGTGCATCAAAACTTAAGCTCTCATGCAGTAAATAGTTTCCAAATAGAAAAATATCTTTTTGTTCGATTAGGACAGATTTAAACCTGCACTAAGGATTTTTGTTATCTACATTTTTCGAATAGGCGCATTTTTGCGAGCATGTTTCATATTTTGAGTCGTGCAACATTTTTGGTGTACATTTTCCAGTGTAGCTCACACCATAACGTAAGCTAATAAATTCTCCTGGGTCAGCGGGTATTGACAGAGAGATAAAGAGAAGCTGGCTTTGTATGGGATATTGCAAACCTGTTGTCATCCGATAAAATACGACGGCGGTGAAGACTAAATTGAATTTTTACGTCTTCCTCCACATGGCATTGTGAATATATTATTTCAATGTTTCTTGTAGATATACGAGAGGATAAATCATATTTGGATATAAGCTGCGCACAACTTTACGATCGCTCGCTGAAGATGGAAGAGAATTAATCAGCGTTCGATTTCTACGCTTACTATTTTTTTAAGCCTGTAATAATATAGAATACTACACAGTGGGCTAGAAAATTTTGTCGTTGTCGTCGACATTACTAATGTTATAATAATATTATAGTAGAAGATACTAAGCAGTTTTATAAAAAAATATATTAGTAACACTTAGGCTTCAGTCAAACCTACGCGTCTGCAACGCGAAACTGGTGTGCACACCTGCGCTACTACGGTGCGAAACCGTAAATTATCTAGACACGCGGTAGAGTGTCAAGCCAAGTTCCAGCATAACAGAATGGCGAGCAGCACCGTGTGTAATATTACACGAACCATTTGCAGCTACTTGTGACCCCCTCATAATTCAGAAACTATTTCATATAAACGTTTCAAATTTGGCTCATATAATCGGACTTGCGAGATAAATACATGCTCTAAATTTCATAAGCACAGCTTAAAAATAATGTGAGATCTTAAACTAGATTAGATTGTACTTGGCTAGTTTTCATCAGAATTAAAATGTTCAATAACTTTATGAAAAATGACTGATGTAATAAAAACTGGCCAAGTTAGATCTAATCTAGTTTAAGATCTCACTTAACACAATAACATCAATTGTTATAGATATTCAGTAAAGCAAAGAAATAGACTCTGTTATTTGTTCATAATGTTATTTGGTTCCTATATGTACATAATTCGATTTTCCATGGGACTTGGCACTCATTTAGATCTCCATCCTTTTTACGGCGAAGTCCATACACAAGAAATATTATGTTTGTATGGAACTTGGCTCAGCATTTTTACATTTATGTTTTTCGAGGGATTCGATATCACGCTCTGCCGCGGCGGACGCGAACGTCCCGCGTTACAGACGCTCCCGCTTCGCAGTCGCTTTGGTCGCGTAGGTTTGGCCGAAGCTTAATGAACAGCTGCATATAATAGCATTCTTTGATTTCCAATAAGTTCTCTATGATCAAGGTGAATCAATTGTAGTTAATACATAATGTAATATATTATATTGTCTAGACTTGAGAACTTTCGAGGACCAAATATTTGTCAAGTCCAAACCTTGGTAACAGAATATAATATTGCCTTTCTTGTGAATGATATTTGATGACACAATAATAATTATTAAGATGACATTTCAATAAATTATGTAGCTTTTGGAGAAAAAATTACGGAAATAATGCGTGACATTTAAAGACTTTTACGGGAGAAAGAAAGAGTTTAGATATTATATTAATATGATATTAAATATACCGTAACGTTTTGGTGGATATTCATGTTTCACAGTTACACTTATTCCTATTTTTTAAATATATTTGGTGACAATTGTAACACCTGAGGATGATTATATCGAAACCGGTCGTGTAAAACATTAAAATTGCAACAAAATATATTAATAAAGTGGAATAAGTGCATGAAAAGTGTATAATATTTATAATTGTGAAAGAGTTTATAGATAATTAAAATTTAAAAATAAGCACATATCGAGGCAATTTAGTTAAAAATACGTTAAATATGTGGGCAGTTACCTTAATTTCATCAGACGATCAACTTCTTACATGATTTTCTTTCGTAAAAGTTACATTATTCTAAATGTACAGTAGTCTCCAACGTGAACATCCGCAAGCGATAACAATAAACCAAAGTATGTTTCTATTACGCAGCTCATAAAAGCTCACTCTTAACTATTCAAAGTTGTTTTACCTCGGAGTATCTATTATAATGAATCTTACATCGTTATAATGAAGGCCTGGCCAGTGGTAAAATAGCTTAGAACAGACCGTAGTTAGAGCTGAGGCCACATTACTCTGGTGCGTTGCGGTACGTAGCGTCGCGTCGGCGCGTCCGGAGTCGGAACTCGGGATGTTATAAGTAATAACGCATAAGGGTTAATTCAGACCGCAACGCGACGTGTAGATGCATTTCTAAGTTTGTATGGATTTGACATATTTCAAAGACGTCCGACACAATTGAGATCTGTCAAATCAGTACAAATTTAGAAATGCATCTACGCGTCGCGTTGCGGTCTGTATCAACCCTAATAATAATATAGGCAAAGCACGTCTACGCAGTAAAAAAAATTGCCCAACGCGCAATTCATCCTCACACTTTATGTACATTGCTTTGTCGGTACTGAATTTATTTCATTAGCGTAAAGAAAATATGAATGAATGAATGAATGAATGATTTATTGCATAAATGTGGTACAAAAGGGTCTTACAATATTACTAATACATAAATGAATCCAACATTCTGCCTAATAAGTGGCGTGCAAAATAATGTAATAATAAAATTCTTTTTTTATTAATTATTTTATTAAATTATGTAATAATAAAAAATCCTTATTCTCTCACAATAATCTAACTTAAAGGCTAATTCACAAATTATTATGCTGTCGTTTGCCAATATTATTACCAAATTGTAGATATGACTAAAAAGTAAAAACCAATCTGTAAAACTAAAAAGCTGACTTACATGCCACATAGCTCCGGATACCCTCGACACCCAACTAGCATATTAGTGATAAAAACAGCCAACCTCGCATCTTTTAGCCGTACTATGGCGATTTAGGGATTCTGGAAGCAGTTTAAGTTCTACTAATACATCGTTATTCTTTATGGCTGAAAATACAACTAGGGGTAGCGAAACCTGAACCTAATGCCATTCTAGGTTGGATACGAGTTTGTTGCAATATTTGCATTTTATTAGCTTTAAACTTTGGAACGACTGCCGCCGCACCGCGCCGCAACGCACTAATGTGGCTTCGCTTAGTTCATATTTATGTTACATCTATTTTCATAATGCGAAAGTGGCTATTTACGGAGCTCTTCCTGGTGAGCCGCTCTGCACACACCAACTTTCTTTTGACGCATACACTACGGATAAATGCGCATAAAAAATGAGGGCATAACTTTTAAAATCTTAAAGAGATTTTAAAAGTTATGCTCTTTTCAAATCTCGTAATATTTTATTCCTGTTATAATATTATTTATATTACTTTTATTACGTTATATTATTATTGAAACTTAAATGCCGTTTCAATTTATTTCGGTCTTAACGTAAACAGTATCCCTCTTACTAATAAAAACTTCTTAAACATGCGTTAAACGTGTGAATAGTTAAACAGGAGTTTTTAAGTTACACACACGCTATACAGAGTCTATACAGAGATATTTGTATGGAAATGACAGCATCGTTATACAGGCCTTATGTCAAAAAATGATTATTAGTAGAAAAAATCTTATGCACCCTCTATACAAGGTGTGTAACTTTTTATTAGTAAGAGGGTTTAGCTATAAGGCTAAACAGTTGACTTTTAGGATTACTTATACTAATCTAAATGTCACGTAAAACCACACAATAAAGAATGACAATAGCACATAAAGAACGATTTTTAATTTTTGTTTTTTAATGATATGAAAATGAATTGAAAAATAGAGAAAGAATGACAATAGCACATAAAGAACGATTTTTAATTTTTGTTTTTAATGATATGAAAATGAATTGAAAAATAGAGAAACAAAGCCCATGTTTCACTTTACGTTTAAAATTTAAACATACTTACTATCTTTAGCTGAAAACTGAATTAAGGTGTATTGGGTTGTTAAAACAACTTTTTTTCTCAAGACATAAGTGATCAGATAGTTAAAGCTAATTTATTAACTCTAACCTTTTCCTGCGGCTTTGCTCTTTCGAGAATTATTCCTATGACTTCCACAATTTCCTTAGGAATGGAATTTTGGAAAATCCTTTTTTGATCGATAGTGACTGCTACTTCCTTCTCCCACTTCAATTTATTATTTTATCAAATTGTCTATCAAAGAGAAAAATCACTCAAGAGTCTGTCGATGATATCAGAATAATCTTCTGATATCGATCATTATTATTAATCCACCCTTAGACCTTTATAGCTCTAACTGGAGAATTATCGAGGCGATCGCCTACATGCCCTCTTGAGAAAATTTCGGATAGCCACTTGAACAAGTTTACGCATTTTTGCTGGGAATTTTCGTTGCGCTAAGACACGTATATCGGGAACCGTACATTTAACCGTGATGAATATTTACTTTTCCGAATCTCAAAGTATCTTGAAGCCCCTGGTCATCAAACATCTGAATTGGCGTAGATGCAAACCTAATGACACAATAGACGCAGAAGACACGGCATTTATAATATTAATATTATAGCAATCGAAACAAACAGTAACACGTCAACAGTAGGTACCGTGTATAGGCTATTAGTATTTTTTCTCTTTTTGTATCAGATGAAAAAATTAGAAAGCTTTTGCCCGAAAGTAATGTTTATCGAGCAATGTCATAAACATAGACGAAACTTTTGGGGGTGGATCAAAAAATCCTAAAGGTTATCGTCAAAACTCATTTCTCACTTCATCTATCAATGGACATCGGAATTCAAAGGTTGGACAAACTTGTTTGTACATTTATGAAAGTTTTTCATATGAACTATAAAATATTATGTTTTATGTTTTGTGATACGTGTAGCTTAATTTTGAGCTCAATAATATAAATTTAAAAAATACATTTGTACAAAGCAAATTAATATATTTTGTACATGTTATGGTATTTCTTTTACATTATGTGACATTAATAATAATTTATTAGGAAGGTTGCAGGGCGGAAATAATAACTATAGCCACCATCTTGTAAAGTTTCACTTGAACTTAACTTTGACTCCAGTTATTTATTTATTGTCATCAAAACTTAAAACAAAATTGGAGGAAATAATCCTAAAAAATGTCATTTTAACTAGGAATCAATTTCAGTCACAATAATTTTCTTTTCTGTTAAAAAATTGCTGTTGCAGTCTCAGCGAGTGAAATCAATAATAATATGAAATTTTAACAATAAATCAGTAATTTTTCCTTCGGAACACCGATTATCCGCGTTAACGGATATGCAAAATAGCAGCAATTAAGATTATAAAGCACGAATAATCGAGCAATTGCCGAGCTAACGTGGCAATCACACGTGGCAGAGTTTGTAATTAAAATTTGATTTTAATTGGAGCAGACTGATCATTTCCTTTTAGATGTAATTATCCTGGGCACCCTTCATAATTTGTCAATGATTAATTGAAAACGTTTTTTAATTAAGTATGTTGTGAGCTTTATGTGTTAAATCAGGTACATTTTAGGTACTTTTATTACGCTAATATTGTAATGCGAATGTGTGTCTGTCCGTTACCAGTAATGGGAATTAATGCTATTTTCTAACATGCAACTCTACCAAGTAGATTAAGTTAATGTAAAATTACTTATTAGTCTTAGTTAGGCTAGATTGTAATATTATAAAATACTTTATACTTATACATGTATTTTATGTAAAAAAAATTAACATGCTAATTTTGATGTCACAGCATGCTTAGTATTTTTGCTTTGCTATAAATCGCAGCATTGTGAATTATCGGTTCGCATCGCACCGTTTGCGTCGAGTATTATTTCGCATCGAGTGAAAAATAACGAGTTAGCACCGCGGTGTGAAACAACGCGGACGTGATTTTTATCGTGATAGCAGACTATTGCAGATTGCTACTTACGATAATATTAGCAATCGTATTTTTAGCAAGTATGATTAATTATTGCTAATGGGCATTTCACAATTAATTATTATTGCTAATGTTATTTTTACCAAAACTGTCTGTTACCTCTTCACGCTTAAACTTACGTAGTAACTATGTGATAGCTTAAACCTTCTTGGTAATGCTGAATGTCCATTGCATCAACGGCAGATGAAACAGTATACGGTATACCGTACCTGACATTAAAATAGAGTTTGCTACTTTACTGTAAGTCTGACGAACACTGGCTCTCAGTCTTAGATGAGTAGCGACTATCTCAAGTAACGGAATATAATATACTAGTTCTGACTTTTGCTAAAAATACACCACTAAATTGATTTTAAGCAACTATATTTTGATTCATTATTGTAGTTTGTGAGAACATATTATTATTCCCTTAAAATTTTTGTCAGGTCTAAAATAAGTCAGAACGGATAGATTTTGCGGTAACCTATTTAAAACGGCCGACTGTGTATTTCCGATCGCGCAACTTATGCTCTGTGTCGGCTTATCTCGAGGGAAATAAGGAAAAGCGCCGAATACGCCTGAGGTTTCGCAAAATATGCCTTTATGCCTTCGTAGGACATTCAAGGTAAAACGCGACCGTCCTAGTTTAAAATGTTTTGATGGGAAAAAAAGAATTCGGGAATGTCATCTCGGGTTTATTTATTTTATTTATTAGTTTATTATTTTGGAATTTCGATAATGACAACCCTGAAGTGGGACAGTTTTGAGATGGTTATGCCACGTTGGCGGGCCCCTAGACGATTAATTTTATTGCGCAATATCAAACACAATATTTATTGTACAACTAATTATCATAAATGGTTAGCCACTTCATCCACTTACGTCACTATTATTGACGTCCACGTTATAACTATAAGTTGTAATAATTTATTGATCTTCTGTATATACTTATGTGTAAGCGGGCCCATAGACGATCAATTTTTTACGCAATATCACGTATTGTACAATTTTATTGAAAGTCTATGGTTAGTATTGAACACGTCTGCCTTTATATTATAATAATAATATTGTTCAATAGTATTGTAGGCTTAGGGACCCGCTAGTAGTGTATGAAAAATATTTAACTTTCTAAATTTTGTCAATATGGTTTGACTGATCGTCCTGAAATAAGGGACGGTTTCATGAACAAAAGACGACGAGTCTTTGAAATATTTTATATTCGCTAATTGGCTGACTTCGTAATTGGCAGACGCAAAGTGATATTCTACATTATTCGGTGGGTTTACCGTTATAAGGCTTACCAACATTCTAATTGTTTTCATTTAATCAACATTTTCGTGAAAAAATTAATAAGTTCCATTTAGGCATTATTATGGCCTTTTTTATTTGAGGACCATCTCAAGTGATAAATTAATTACTGGTATTCGAGGTGGTTATTAAGTATGGCAATTTCACATTGCAACTTGAAGCATTGATGCTATATGCGTTGCATTTATAAACGACCCATTTTGAACTTCACTTAAATGACCCATATTATTTATTTTGACCATATCAAACAAAATGTGAAACATATTTTATTTGCTGGCTGTTCAATAATATATCATCGGATGGTTGACAACGCCATCTAGCGACAGAGCGGCGTAACGAAAAGCAGCGACGTGAACACCGCGCAGTTTGCAGCAGCGTGACGACACCCGCCCGCATCGCTGCATCCGAGCCAACTTCACTCCCCTTCACCTCTGAACGCGTAATGGTCGTTACAGTATTTCACGTTAATAAATTTTTAATTTTGTAATTTTTCGTACAATAAACGTAACCAGCAAGTTAATAAAGAACTTCATTGAAGAGTCCCTCCTGCACCCGAACAAAATCTGGTCCTTCGAGCCGGATACAAGATACAAAGAGCCAGGCGGCAACGTGGAGCGTTACTTGGGAGAAGAGGATTATCCAGTCCAGGATTGTCGTCAAGTCGCATCCGGTCAGGTTACAAAACCCTTTTCCCCCATCCTTATCCAATATTTGCGTTAATATTGTTATTTTTTTTCGTCTTAGTTGCGGTATTGCGCGGCGCCGGTGCCGCGTCAGGGTGTGGCCGAGCGGGAAACTGTAAGTACTTTTGCTTCCTATAACTTTCCAAAATGAGTGACGATGAATTTAATGCGTTAGAACCTCCCCAAGGGCCTATGAAAACAAATGAAAGGCCTAAATCTCCTCGCTTAGGCACAACCTCAAATAAACGTCTCGCTGATTTAAAAAAGCAGCGAGGTACCTACGCTAAAAGGCAGGCTTACGTTATTTGAGAAGTATATTTCAAAATTAGACAAATTAACACTAAATTTTAATATTAAAACTGAATTAGATTTACGTATTCAGGCAGCTCACAGTTTGTTCCAAAGTTTTAATAATATTCAATGTGAAATGGAACAATTAGTCGATGAAACCGATTTACCCACTCAATTAGAATATCGGGAGACATTCGAACAACAATATTTCTCCATGATTGCTGAAGCGAAGTGCTTGTTAAATTCTAACGATAGTGAACAAGCCCAAGTTCCATGTCAAGTTTTACATAATCCTGTGTCCGTTAAGTTGCCAGAAATTAAATTACCAGCGTTTGACGGTGCATATGATCAGTGGTTGGAGTATAGAAATTCATATCTCACCATGATACATAATCGTGAAGATCTCAACGATATACAAAAATTCCATTATTTAAAATCATCTCTAAGTGGCACTGCCTCTCAAGTAATTGCGGCCTTGGAATTTACTCCTGAAAATTACATAAATGCATGGGAGCTAATAGAAAATAGGTTTCACAACAATCGGTTACTGGTGCAAAACCATGTTAAAGCGTTATTTACTATCCAGTCCCTTCAAAGTGAATCTTACATACATATTAGGAAATTAATAGACTCAACATTACGTAATTTGCGTGCACTTAAGTCTCTGAACGAGCAGACAGATGCGTGGGATACGTTAATTGTCTATCTTGTTGTATCTAAACTTGATCAGTCAACTGAACGCGAATGGGAAACTTATAAAGGTACTATTGTGTCTAAGAATGATTCAAAATATAACATAAAATTAAGTGATCTGTTAGAATTTTTAAGAAACCGTGCGGATATGTTAGAAATGATTAAGTCTAGTAATAATAAAGTTGGTTCTACAATTAAGCATAATAATTACAGTGATACAATTAAGTCAAATTCTAATTATAATAAAAAATATGTAAGTAAATCAAATCACATACAATATAATTCGCAACCTGTCACGCATTCATACGTTTCTAATTCAAGTTCTAATAAACATAGCTCGGAAAATAATAAACCTAGGCGTAATTGTGTTAACTGCGGTGGAGATCATTATTTATATTCATGCCCAAAATTTTTTAATTTGTCTGTGCAAGATAGGTATATAATTGTGAGAAATAAAGGTCTTTGTCAAAATTGTATTCGTTCTAATAGTCACTCAATAAGCGAATGTTCGTACGGCCCATGTAAAATATGTAAAAATAATCATAATACATTACTTCATAATAATAACAGCGATAGCGTAGGTAAAGCTGCATCTACGTCGACTATTTTGCATCCGTCGGCGAGCGTTAACAAATCAGCTGATGCGCAAAGCCTACGGTCCGAGCGCAATGTACTTACGTGCAGTGCCGCTCGCGCTGTACAACCGGTTTTGTTATCAACGGCACTTATAGATGTTCCCGATACAAATAATTGTTATCATACAGTTAAAGCACTCCTCGATAATGGGAGTCAGAATTGTTTTATTACAGAATCGTTATGTAATCGTTTACAATTACCTATCATACAGTCCACAATTCATATTTCAGGTGTAGGACAAAGCGTTTCAAAAAGTTCTTACACTTGTAAAATAAATATTCGTTCTAAAGTTAATGATTTTAATACTAATATTCAATGTTGGGTTCTTCCTCGTATAACATCGAAATTACCTTCGTTAGACATTCACTGTAAAAGTATACAGATTCCTAAACATGTTTCACTCGCGGACCCTACGTTTAGCGTTTCGTCGGACATTGATATTTTGTTAGGAGCGGACATATTTTGGGATCTTTTAAATAATAATAAGATTAAACTCAGTAGTGGTCCATATTTGTACGATTCCAAAATAGGATGGATCATAATATCTGGCCCTCTTCACATTAATGAGTCGTTTAAACCTGAAAAAATTCAATGTAATTTAGTTCAAATAAATAATCAATTGCAAAAATTTTGGGAGTTAGAAGAATTGACTGACTTACCAAATATCATGTCGAATGATGATCGTTATTGTGAAAAGTTATTTACAGAGACTACTAAACGTGACGAATACGGTAGGTTTTCCGTTCGTATTCCTTTAAAGGAGTCACCCGAATCGTTAGGGGACTCGTACACTATGGCAAAAAATCGTTTTTTATGTCTGGAAAGAAAGTTAGATCGTTTACCTAACTATAAAAAGCTTTATTTTGAATTTATGCGGGAATATGAGGCACTCGGTCATATGACTCCAGTTGCATCAAAGGATATTCCGGATATACTAAGTAAACCGCATTATATCTTACCTCATCATGGTGTTTATCGAGAGGATAGTGTCACTACTAAATTGCGCGTTGTGTTCGACGCGAGTGCGAATACGTCCAATAATAAATCATTAAATAATATACAATATGTAGGTCCACCGTTACAAAATGATATTTTGTCTATATTACTTAGATTTAGGCAGTATAAATATGTGGTGTGTAGCGACATCCAGAAGATGTACAGACAGATATTTGTTGAACAGGATCAACGTGTCCTGCAATTAATATTATGGAGAGAAGGTCGAGATTTACCTTTGCAATTGTATAAATTGAACACAGTTACGTATGGTACTGCATCGGCTCCTTTTCTAAGTATGCGTTGCTTACAACAATTAGCTTTAGAATGTGATGATGATTTAGTAGCCAGGACTATAAAGGATAATTTCTATACGTAGATGACCTTTTTACAGGATCCGATGACCTTGACTCGTTATTACAGTTGTGTAATAAAATATCTGCAACATTAAAAAAGGGTTGTTTCCCGTTACATAAATGGACTTTTAGTCATAACGTTTCTCTTGATAAGTGTAAAGACCTAAATGTCGGTGAACATCACTTGTCAAAAACATTAGGGTTAGGATGGTGTACAAAAAATGATGAATTTTATTTTACAACTAAAATTACACATAGTGATGCAGTAGTTACAAAGCGTGTAATATTATCGACAATTTCACAAGTGTATGATCCTTTAGGTTTACTCGCACCTGCAGTAATAACAGCTAAATTATTGTTACAAAATCTATGGTTACATAAATTGGATTGGGATGACGAAGTTCCTAAAAACATTACGAATGCATGGCAAAGCTTTCTTTCAGATTTAAAATACTTGCGCGATATTAAAATACCTCGTTACGTGGTTCGCGGTAATTACATAGAACTTCATATTTTTTCCGACGCGTCGCAAAGTGCCTACGGGGCGTGCGCGTACGTTAGATCATGTCACAATGATTGTGAAAATACTATACCTATTTCAGTGCATTTATTGTGTGCTAAGAGTAAGTTGGCGCCGATAAAGACTGTTAGCATTCCCAGGTTAGAGCTATGCGGAGCTTTAATAGGTGCGAAATTGTACTGTAAAATAAAAAAGTCTTTATGTTTAAATTTTAATAAGGTTTATTTTTGGACTGACTCAACAATCGTGCTGGGGTGGCTTCGTATGTCGCCTCATCTACTAAAAACGTTTGTACAAAATAGAGTCGTCGAAATTAATGAATTGACCGGTGATACCATCTGGCGGCATGTTAAGGGCACGGAAAATTCTGCTGATATCATAACGAGAGGTTCTACATTAGACACATTAAAGTACGATAATAATAATAAATGG
Source organism: Plebejus argus (assembly GCA_905404155.3). NCBI lineage: Eukaryota > Metazoa > Arthropoda > Insecta > Lepidoptera > Lycaenidae > Plebejus > Plebejus argus. Next base: position 15,898,377 of record FR989931.1, on the reverse strand, counting down.
TGGTGTGGCCCTACGTTTTTACGAGAACCTGTGGCTAAGTGGCCAATTGTTAATAATAACATTGAATCGTCATCTATCGATTTGCCCGAAACTAAACCAGATACAATTAATTTACATTCCATTCAAATTACTTCATTGATTGATTTTGAACGGTTTTCGTCATTTATTCGTTTGCAAAGAAGTTGTGCATATTTATTGCGTTTTATAAATAACGCGCGAGTAAATTCGCGCGGCGGTATAGGTTCGCGTTTAACCGGTCCGTTATCAGTAGACGAGATGCAGCGGTCGCTCGATGCATTGACGCGGCTCGTTCAACAAGAATGTTTTAGTGAGCAATATCGTGAGCTAAAAAATAAAATACCGTTGAATAGTAATAAAAATAATAATAAAACTAATAAATTATTATTTAAACAAATATCAGGCTTAAATATATTTTTAGATAAGTTTAATATAATTCGTATAGGTGGAAGGTTATCTAATGCGGTTGGATTTAATTATGAAAAGAAGCACCCGGTATTGTTAAGTAATAAACATCGTTTTTCGAGGTTATTGTGTGAATATGAACACAAACGACTCCTTCATGCTGGGCCTCAACTTTTAGTGTATTCTATGCGTGAAAAGTGGTGGATTTTAGGAGCTCGTAATTTAGCTAGACAGGTAGTACATAACTGTGTCATATGTAGACGCATGAAAGGGAGAACACTGACTCCTCTCATGGGTAACTTACCTACTGAGCGACTGGAGCCCAGCTTCCCTTTCATGCAGTGTGGCACTGACTTTACAGGACCACTGTTCATACTGGATCGCAAAGGCAGAGGTGCTAAATTAATTAAAGCATATATTTGTTTATTCGTATGTTTTACGACTAGAGCAATACATTTAGAATTAGTAGGTAGCTTGAGCACGCAGGATTATATTTTAGCATTAAATCGTTTTATAGCACGACGCGGAAAGCCGTATCAAATATTTTCAGACAACGGAAAAAATTTTGTGGGTGCTGAAAGAGAATTGACAGAAATTTTTAATAAAACTAAAGATATTTCTGATTTTCTTACTAATAATCAAATTCGTTTAACATTCATACCGCCATATAGTCCTCATTTTGGTGGGTTGTGGGAGGCAGGAGTCAAGTCCTGCAAGTACCATTTGAGACGCGTACTTGGTAATGCTAAATTAACACGCGAGGAGTTTGAAACAGTATTAACGCAAATAGAAGCTGTTCTGAACTCCCGCCCTTTATCCCCTCTGTCCTCAGATTCTGACGATTTCCTCCCACTCACTCCAGCACACTTTCTGATCGGTCGACCGCTGACTGCACCTGTCTGCGAGAACCTCACGATGATCGAGCCTACGAGACTGGGACGCTACGACCGTGTGGAGCAAATTAGACAACACTTTTGGCAACGATGGTCTAAAGAATATGTTTCAGAGCTCCAGCAACGAACAAAATGGAAGGACAACAATGAGGACATCACACCTAATATCTTGGTCCTTATCAAAGAGGATAAAACTCCACCACTCAACTGGAAATTGGGCCGAGTAACAGAAGTATTCCCTGGGACTGATGGAATATCTCGTGTAGCTGAAATTCGTACAGCGCACGGTATCACACGACGCTCTTTCTCGAAGATCTGCCCGCTGCCTGTACAATTGTGAAGACGAATATGTTGGAAGATCCTGGTTCTTCCAAGGCGGCCGGTATGTTCAATAATATATCATCGGATGGTTGACAACGCCATCTAGCGACAGAGCGGCGTAACGAAAAGCAGCGACGTGAACACCGCGCAGTTTGCAGCAGCGTGACGACACCCGCCCGCATCGCTGCATCCGAGCCAACTTCACTCCCCTTCACCTCTGAACGCGTAATGGTCGTTACAGTATTTCACGTTAATAAATTTTTAATTTTGTAATTTTTCGTACAATAAACGTAACCAGCAAGTTAATAAAGAACTTCATTGAAGAGTCCCTCCTGCACCCGAACACTGGCGATGCTTTAGCGTAAATTGGGCCCATTTTTCTATTTCAGGCCGTAACTTTTTCTAGTTTGATTTTTTCTTAACCAAATTATACCCGAGTTAAAACATTTGGCGTATCCATATAAAATCTATGTAACAGTACAGTGTGCAGTTAGTTTTGTGCAGTCGCGAACTCTAAACGATGTTGATAAAATGTTCCATCGCACAAACATCCCAGATCTGGCGCACTCAATTATCGGAGTTTGGCGCACAAAGAGTTCCACATCCTCGTTTTGCGCAATCCCATCCAACTTATTAGCTTTAGTTCGATTTAACGTTTCGGAAAATCGATTAAATGGAGTGTTCGTAAATCGTACAATCAGTGGCGCGGGATTAAATAATTTTCACCTGGAAACCTTTAGCTATGTCCACACTGTGCCTTTTTTTGTTCATCAAGGGCATGCATCAAAGCGCAGTCAACAGCGCACGTGAGGCATGCCCGCGACACATGCGATGTAAAAGTATCCAAAACTTTTGCTTTGTTCTTTTTTTCTGGAATTTCTTATGACCAAATAAGCCGGACATATTCCACCCAGTAAAATGTTCTCGTCGCATGTTACAATAAGCTGACAAACACTGCAGCTGAATAAAAATGATACTGTTGGCGTTGCGTTAGTTGACGCATTCAATGAAAGTTCCAAACGAAAGTTGAATAGAAAAAAGATGACGAAAATTGAAGATGAAAGTGCACAGTGTGGACATAGCTATTCAATAGTACTCAGTAGGTATTAGATGACGCCCGCAACTCTGTTGCGTCTAAATTCATTTATCGCACTGGAACCGTACATTTTACCGGAATAAAAGGTATCCTATGTCCTTTTCGGGACTCAAAGTATCTCCTTACCTAGCCTAATCGGTTCAGCGGAAGCTTGAAGTGGTAACAGACAGACACACTTTCGCATTTAAAATATTAGTATGGATATTGCAAAACACACTATCAAAAGAATTGACTAATAAGCATACAACGATACGCTACACGGTCGGGCTATTTTAAACATGATAATTATTGTTTGTTCATAAGGCATTAGGCAAGTCTCATATTTTGTCGGATTATGTCAAGGACATAACCTGAGGGGTCAAAATATTGACAATAGCCAATCCAGAATAGATAAACTCCCATTACAAAACCTCAAACAGCATTCTTATGCTACATCTAAAGCCTCAAAAGAATATTTTGCTCCGAAACGTTAGCGCTTACAAAACCCTGTTACCTTTGGAATGACAAATGAAATTCGTAATCTGTAACCCTGCACCTAAAATTATTTACCTTTCATTCCGTTCAGTAAATGAGTAGGTTTATTGGATTAAGTTCAGAAAGCTTGCCCTTAATTGGAGCACACCGAAATGGGTTCTGTTTTTCCTGACAGTTCCTTATGTTAACAAAATATCAAGTACCTAGTAAACTATAAGTATATACATAAGTAAATGATTATTATGATCAAGTTGATCGTCATCAAACATCAATTATATAGTAGAGCATAGAATACCTGAATAATTTTCTAGGCATCAAAATTACGGGTAATATCTAAAGCATCATATTTTCTAAAGTAAATGTTAAACCATATTGAAATCATTAAAAGTTTTTGCACCTATCCAACAATTTTGTTTTGAATCACTAAACTGCGAATCGCTAGCTCATCAATGTTGAAATTACGTTTTAATTTGCTGGTACTTGTGAATTAAACCTATTTTGATGAATTAATGAATTTACTTAGCAATCATTTAATTAAAATTGCTGACAAAACAAATATTATTATAAATGGTTTAAGATATCGTTATTAAACATTAAGATGAAGTGGTAGGGCCAGAAGCGTATAATATCGCGATCTAGGGTATCTTTGAACCTGTTTTTAGATATCAACCGCTAAAATTCATACAATGTTATTCATACCGGCGTAAGGGTGAAGATATGCCTAATAACGTTATATTCTTCGAAACACGATTAAAGTAATTTGCCTCGATAGAAAAAAATCGTGAAAATCATCATAAATTGCCATTTTATTGCAATTTTTCGATTTTACGGCGAATTTAGATAGAATTCTAGTAAAAAATTTATGTTTTCATAAACCTTTCATCAAATCCCATAAGGTAGTATTTATGGTTTTCACTAAAATGATAGTTAGTCATTCAAAATAAAATAATAACCTATAACGCTCGCACTGTATGAGGGCGGCGGGGATGCGGGGTGGCGATTCAGTCGGCCGCGGAGCCTCGTCGCAAGCAGACACGTACTACTCGTCGGCCCGCTCTTTACGAGAATTTGATGTGAAAATGGGAAATAAAAACTGCAGAGGAAAAAAATATCCCTTTTGCGGAAAAGAATAATTAAAAAAAAAAAGAAGAGTTAAGGGAAAAAAAGAAATAAGGGTTACCGTACACTTGACTGAGTATCGGTATTATCTTATTTTTGACGTTATTTTTTTCCTCAGTAGGCATTAGAATAAGGGTCACCGCATATTTGACCGGGTACCGATATGGGTATTGGGTATCTTGTTTTGACTATTCTTTTCCTCTGTAGGCATGAATTAGTAGAAATAAGAATAAGCGTCACCGCACACTTGATCTGGTATCGGTATCGGTATTATCTTGTTTTAAATTTTTTTTTCCTCAGTAGGTATGAATGAGTAGAAATAAGGGTCACCGTACACGTGACTGGGTATCGATACTTATAATATTTTTTTGACACAATTGTTTCCTTAGTAGGTATGAATGAGTAGAAATGAGAATAAGGGTATTGTCCAGTATCAATAACAATATTGAACGCCGGGTGAGTAGCCGGCACGTTGACGGAGACAAGGGCCCTGCGGATAACGTCGTTCAAGGAGGCATGGCGGGACTGGTGGCCGGCGCTGCGTCGACAAGATAGACCGTGGTGACCCTGGCGGTCTACTGCGGCGCCGCAGGGGCAGCGGTGGGGTTCGGTGATATTGGCTCCTAGTCGCAAACTGAGTGAAAGATTGAATGTGTGGTTATCTAAAAGTGTTCCGGTATTGGATGATGGGTAAGCCTGGAGCCAGTAGCCTGATTCCGGCTCGGCGGACGCTAGAAGACGCGCCCGATCTGTGGTGGGCGAGGAATTTAGAATTTCTGATGTGCCAAATTGATTAGTGGTTCATCCCAATTCTTTTGGATATTGGGGTTAACTGAAACGTCACTAGGACAAACACGTTTCCAAGCGTTGATCGCCTCAGCTAGTGACTCAATGCCTACGTTTCCAGAAGAATTGGTGATGATTTTGATGAAAAGAGGATGAATGCTGTGAGCTGAAGAAAGGAAGGCAGGAAGGGACACACTGGACACGCTTCTAAGACCCAAGCCACCGAAACGAATGGGGAGAGTAGCTTGGGCCCAAGAGGTGTCAGAGATTTGGCAGTTGAAAATATTCATTATTGTGTCTTTTAAAATAGTGTCTAAATGGGAAAGAAGGTTGGGGTACTCCCATAGAGGGCAGCACCTCAGGACATATGTGAATTGGGGCACAAACAAACAAAAACGAATTATTTGGTAAGCCATATGGGATTTTATTGCGACGAGTTTGCCAGAAGATACTACGAATTTTTTTTTTGTTCCGAAACGTAAGGCTCAAAACCGTCGTTGAATATAGGGGCACCTAGAAGGCGGAGGGATTCTTTACTGAGAATTTTGATACTAGGGGCCAAATTGTTAAATTTAGACATTATTACGTCATGCGGCTGTGCGATTGGGCCGTTAAAAAAAAGTTCACATTTGGAGAAATTTAAATCCAAATCTATTGCTTTAAATTTTCAGTTGTACCTATGGGGACCCCTAAAATTTTTAATATTTTTTCCATTTTTGCATCAAAATCTTAATGCGGTTCACAGACTACATCTACTTACCAAGTTTCAATAGTATAGCTCTAATAGTTTTGGAGAAAAGTGGCTGTGACATACGGACGGACGGACAGACAGACAGACATGACGAATCTATAAGGGTTCCTTTTTGCCATTTTGGCTACGGAACCCTAAAAATTAATAAATATATTTTTATAAATAAATTGACTATTGTATACTCTGACATAATAACCTAATAAATATGACATATTATCTCATAACGTATGTCAAGTAGGCTTGTACTTTGAATATCATTCATTCATTTATTTATGTTTGTTTGTTTGTAAAAAGAATCTGCCTGAAGTTAGCCAGGGATTAGTTTACTCACGTTCAATGCGCGGCCTATACATACTAGCATAGACTTTGAGTCGGGAATTAGGGATAGGTATGGGCTACAGCTACGGGTCTGGGCCCAGCACTAAAGAGCATCTGTGAGCGTACGGAAGCATTCGAGACAATTTGGAATCGGTAACTAATGAGGTAAGTATCGGTATTCTCTTGTACAATCAACCGATAAGTGTGTACATCAAGTGTACGGTAAACCTTATTCTCATTTTTACTCATTCATACGGCATACCTACTGAGGTTAAAAAGTGTTTCAAACAAGATAATACCGATACCGATACCCGGTCAAGTGTACGGTGACCCTTATTTCTATTCATACAATACCAACTAAGAAAAAAAATTTTCAAAAACAATATAATACCAATTATAACTATACCCGGTCAAGTGTGCGGCGACCCTTATTCTCATTTATGCCTACTAAGGAAAAAATTTGTCTAAAAGAAGATAATAAGAGGGTAAAATATTGAACTCGCATGCCCGGTCGCCGCTGCCGCACGCACTGTCTACGCTACGCACCTACTAGCAGGCGTGCGCGGGGCGGAAGATGGTTGCCCCGCGCATGCTCCCGCCACGCTTCATACCTCACCCCCTCAGAAACGCGATGCGCACCCTACCACTTCATCTTAATCTGCATTTTATTTGAAATAAGTTGAATTCGACATTTTAAAATATTGACATGGAAATTTAAAAATAGAAAAATCTTTTATCCCATTCAATACAGGGGCTAATTAATGTACTGTAATGTAAACCTAATATTATAATAGCAGCTATACTTAATAATATATTAGCTTTTCCACACTTCTTTCGGTTACCGTAAACTGTTAAGATTAATTTAACCGACAATATTATGTCCAGACCACTATTCCTTAATTTTGCAAAATATATTATTATTACTTATGCCTCCTTAAACAAAGCACACACTTTTAATTTAATCTCGTAATTTAGTTGAACAGATCAACATAGCATAATGCGTTAGGTTCAATAAAATATATTATAATTTATACTATTACTATTATAAAGAGGAAAGATTTGATTTTTTGTTTGTTTGTTTGTTTGTTTGTTTGTTTGTTTGTTTGAGTCGAATAGGCTCCGAAACTACTGGACCGATTTGAAAAATTCTTTTGCTATTGGAATCTTACATTATTTCTGCTGAACATAGGCTACATTTTATTTTGGAAAAAAGTAGGGTTCCGTAAGATATTTGAGTTTTTCGGACGCAAGGTGTAAAAAATCAGCTAGAAAAGTTACTTATTTTGCGTACGCTGCCTAAACTATAAAAGATAGAACCATAAAATGTTCTAAGTAATTGTAGATCTTATAAATATCTACAAAAAAGTCCGCGACACACTATACCTATCTATGTCGAGTGAGGCACAATAACCATTTATTTATTTAAAAATCCTGAATTTTTTTTGGACTAAATTTAAACGGATATATTTTATTCACGCTATTAATCCTTATCAAAATAAATTATTTTATCACTAAGTACAGTTTATGTAGATAATATTTGGTCTTTGAATGATTAAAATTGGACGTTTGGTTTTGAAATTATAGCGAAATTAAAATATTACGATAGTGGGCGTCACCAAAGCGCGTGCGGGAGGAAGAAAATATTCTGTTGTAGAAATGAAAATTCTGTACATAAAAGATATGAAATGACACCCGAAAATACACCTTTGTCACTACATCGCTATAGAAGCCAAAAATGTGGTTAGTTTTTTGTCTGTCTGTCTGTCTGTCACTCTTTCTGTCTGTCTGTATGTTTGTTCCAGCATCACACGAAAAATACTGATCCGATTTGAATGTGGTTTTCGCAGATATATTTTACTTCTTCCAACTTAACATCTGGTGTATAAAATTTTTTCCCCCCACCCCTCTAAGGAGACAAAAGAGAGGGTCAGATTTTGTATCAAACTTTTTTCTTTAACACGAAAACTACTGATCCGATTTGCATACGGTTTTCACAGATTTGCATACGGTTTTCACAGATATATTATATTTGTCTTCTTCCAACTCAACATCTGGTGTATAAAAATCCTCCCCCCCCCCCTCCCCTCTCAACCCTCTCTGGGGACCAAAGAGGGGTCGAATTTGTATACAACTTTTTTCTTTAGTGGACTTACTTCATATTAGGTATTAACTGTGTTTCTCAACTTAACATCTGGTGTATGACCTTCCCCCCCCACACCCTCTTAGGGGACAAAAGAGGGGGTAAAACATGTATCAAGTGATGATGTAGAAAATATACTTTAAATGGCAAAACAACGTTTGCCGGGACAGCTAGTAATTTATATGTAAGTGACACAAATATTTTAAAGACGTAAATCATGCTTCACGCAAAATCTACTGAACAGATTATGATTACGTTTGCTATAATAGGCTCGGGAATAACACAGCTTCATTTACCATCAAAAAACGTGACAATAAGAGGAAAAATATTGATATTTTATTTTCCTTCAGTGAATAGTTTTCTTAGCGGATCACACGTCATTATGTCCGTTCTCATTAAGCGGCTTAGTTAATACCGTTGACAATATCAGGATGAGGACAAAGATGAGGAAATACGGAGCTATTTTGTTTGGGACAGTGGCAGGATTTAGCTCATGGACTATAGCTGAAATTAAGAATTAATTCTGCAAGTTTATGTTATCTTGTTAAACTGATATAATGTCTTGAATCTTTGTGTGTAAAATAAACCAACCATAGTTACCTGATGGTGCTTGACTGATTTTGAATAAATGAATTGGTGTAGCGTAAGCCACGGGAAAGTACTCATACTTACTTTATTTAATACCTCAAGGCTCAAACATCTAGTGCTAAGCAAAAAAATTATCTGCTAATGTAATCCATGACGTCATACACAGTGAATTAAAAAAATCCACAGCAGAACATGTAACCTCCTCCTTTTTGGAAGTCGGTTAATAATAACGAAAGGAGAATTCAATCAGGAGTCCAATTACTGTATTACAAATGGCTGGAAATACTTAAATTTAAACTTCAAGGCACAAGAATCGGCACCCGTGTAGAAAAATTTAAACGTACGATTAAAGTAAATTGCTTTTACTTCTTTTCAATCAACGCTAAGATAAATGCAAATACTCCAGTTTAATATAATGATATTATATTATACTAGCTGTCCCGGCAAACGTTGTTTTGCCATTTAAAGTATATTTTATCATCAGTTGATACATGTTTTACCCCCTCTTTTGTCCCCTAAGAGGGTGTGGGGGGGAAGGTCATACACCAGATGTTAAGTTGAAAAACACAGTTAATACCTAATATGAAGTAAGTCCACTAAAGAAAAAAGTTGTATACAAAATCTGACCCCTCTTTGGTCCCCAGAGAGGGTTGAGAGGGGAGGGGGGAGGATTTTTATACACCAGATAGTGAGTTGGAAGAAGACAAATATAATATATCTGTGAAAACCGTATGCAAATCTGTGAAAACCGTATGCAAATCGGATCAGTAGTTTTCGTGTTAAAGAAAAAAGTTTGATACAAAATCTGACCCCCTCTTTTGTCCCCTTAGAGGGGTGGGGGGAAAAAATTTTATACACCAGATGTTAAGTTGGAAGAAGATAAATATATCTGCGAAAACCACATTCAAATCGGATCAGTATTTTTCGTGTGATGCTGGAACAAACATACAGACAGACAGAAAGAGTGACAGACAGACAGACAGACAAAAAACTAACCACATTTTTGGCTTCTATAGCGATGTAGTGACAAAGGTGTAATTTCGGGTGTCATTTCATATCTTTTATGTACAGAATATTCATTTCTACAACAGAATATTTTCTTCCTCCCGCACGCGCTTTGGTGACGCTCACTATCGTAATATTTTAATTTCGCCATAATTTCAAAACCAAACGTCCAATTTTAATCATTCAAAGACCAAATATTATCTACATAAACTGTACTTAGTGATAAAATAATTTATTTTGATAAGGATTAATAGCGTCAGTAAAATATATCCGTTTAAATTTATTCCAAAAAAAATTTAGGATTTTTAAATAAATAAATGGTTATTGTGCCTCACTCGACATAGATAGGTATAGTGTGTCGCGGACTTTTTTGTAGATATTTATAAGATCTACAATTACTTATAACATTTTATGGTTCTATCTTTTATAGTTTAGGCAGCGTACGCAAAATAAGTAACTTTTCTAGCTGATTTTTTACACCTTGCGTCCGAAAAACTCAAATATCTTACGGAACCCTACTTTTTTCCAAAATAAAATGTAGCCTATGTTCAGCAGAAATAATGTGAGATTTCAATAGCAAAAGAATTTTTCAAATCGGTCCAGTAGTTTCGGAGCCTATTCGACTCAAACAAACAAATCTTTCCTCTTTATAATAGTAGTGTAGACATACATGTATAGTTTAAATTTTACATCCCTTGCACGTGTTCGTTAGTCAAATGCATAATGCAGAACAATTCCGAAGCATGAACTAGCGAACTTAAAAATTGGACTACAGATGAGCTTCATTATAGCGCGTTAATGCAGGTGAAAATGTTTAAAAGTGAACTTACGTAAAATACCATTTCATTTATATGTAAATTGCAGCAAATAGTACTGTTACCTATTTGTAATAATATGTATTTTACAATTATTAACTTCGGAAGGTAATGATTGAAAAAAGAACTTGAGAGCTTTCAAGGGACACCCGGATGGAACGAAGTTTCAGTTTATTATTTCTTATGTACAAAAAACCTGTATACACTAAAAAAAATTGTCGCTACACCACACTGCACTGTTCAATGCGAGAGTGCGTTGCGTCGTTTCAACGGTATAAAATAGTCCGTTGTTTCATAAAAACATTTGTAAAATTTTTACGACCTCTGTGGCTCGGTTGGTGGGCGAGTTGATAGCTCAAGCCGGGGGTCGCGGGTTCGAATCCCGCCGACGGAACAAAAAGTTTTCAAAGTTCCTGGGTCTTGGATATGTATAATATAATAAAAATAAGTATAAGTTGTCATTTTCTATTACCCATAATATAATCCCGGGACTGTCCCGGGATCCCGGGATTGATTGTAAATAATCCCGAAATCCCGGGATTAAAAAAATCGCCCGGGATCGAATCCTCTACTCGTAACACAATTCCTTCAGGTACTTACCATGGGGCCGGACTGACGTGGTGTGAATTGTCCATTGATATTATTGTGTGCCATGTCAACTATTGTCATAAAATAATATGTAATACAAGATGGCGGACGCCCGCAACTCCATTGCGCCATTCGCCAAAATTCGTTTATTGCGCGGCAACAATACATTTTTTTAGGATAAAAAATATCCTATGTCCTTTCTAAGTCAAATATTTACATACTTAATACATACATTTATTTTTATACAGGGTGCAATTAAACCTTCCTGCCAATTTTTTTTTCAGGGCTTAGGTATAATCAGGAGAGTTCATATTGTAACCAAAAAAAATTGGGTGTTATATTTTTTTATTGACATATATTTTATCCCATTTAAAATCGTTGCAGAACGGCCACTCGCGGCGCGGGGGAATGAGCGGGGGTAACGCGGGGGGAAGGCGCGCGCGCGGGGTCACATCACGCGCGGGCGAAGCGTCGTGTCCATTAATTGACAACATTTCAAAAATTTTAAGCCTTATAATAAAAAATATCGTTTCTTTACTTTCTTTTCTTGATATCAAAAAAATATTCAAAAAAAATTTATATTGCTTATTTACTGAGAAAATAAAGAAAAACTGAAAAATACGCTGTGACGTCATACTTACGGCATATCAGACATTTTTTCTTTGCCTGGTGTAAAAGCGTTTTAAAAAAACATCATGAAGCATAAAAAAAAACAGTCACTCTCAACAATGACATTTCTACATACGAAAGTACCACGATGACATTGACAGACGTCCTAATAAACGTAACAAACTTACACTGACATATTTTTTCTTTTGTAAACTGTAATGGAATTAACCGTTCAGGCGTAAGTATGACGTCACTTGGCGCTTACGTCTCTTAAGAATACGAAGGATTAAAATCTATTTTTTAGGTATCTTAAAAACATAATTTTGAAAAAGCAAGAAACACGTGTCGCCTTATTTTAAGTCTACTTTCTTATAAAATAATAAAAAAGCCATGTTAAAATTTTGAAATGTTGTCAATTGTAGTGTTCTTTAGGATAACTTTCGGAAGATATTTCTCAACATTTTAGTTTACTGAGTGATTATAAAAGGAAAAATACATATATCTTTATTTTTAACAAGGATCAATATATCAAAATTTGGCAGGAAATCGGTTCGTGGTTTGGGCGTAAAGAGGTAACAGACAGACAGACAGACATACTTTCGCATTTGTAATATTAGTATTTAGGATGGATGTAAAACTGAAGCGTCGCAATGCAACGGAGCAACTCATATAAGCTGTTTTGAATACATTTATTTACCACTCAGTATTCGAAAGTTTTGGAAAATACTACTCCCAGTTAGCGTTATGTAAAGTAAGGATTTTATAAGGCTGTCACGTCCGTAGATACTGCTCGAATAACGTCGCCTGAGCTACGGAACTCGGAATCACGAGCGAAGTTATGATTTCGTATTCGATGTATGAACCCAACCTATCTATGATATTCTAATGATTTTACGTAATATATATCAATAGACATATTTTATAGATGTAAAGTGATTTATTTTAGGCCAGTAAAACATCAAACTTAATAGGTAAAAGGTGTTAAAAATATAATATTAATAATATGTTTTTGGTCCCAATAACTTTTGTGCCAAGTTACCAAGTACACAATTTTTTAAAGATAGAATTAAATATATTAAAATATTTTAAATTATACATTTTAGCTTTGTGTCCAAATTACACAATAAGTTACTTTAAATCCCTTGACTTTTTTCTTTTAATTCCTGTATTTTTCTGTTTGTACGTCGAAGCATATCCTAAGTTTCTTCTTTCTAAAGGACCTTCTTTAATCGCATACATATTTTGAATTATAATTGTAATCAAAGTAAACCGATAGGGAGACAGTTCTCGCTATAACAGAATCCTTTGAGAGCATAATAGATACTGATACGGTTGGCGGCTTCTCATCATTTTAATTAAGTCGCTGAATGCCCAAAGTTATGTTTCAACTTTAAATCTTCCTTTATGTTCGACAACAATATAAATTAAATTAATTAAATACTATTGTCTATCATGACAATGTAATAATTAATTAAATTTATGGATGTTAAAAATTTAAGTCTGTCTTTTTGTTGGCAATAAATTAATTACTGAACAATGAATTAATTTAATAAAAATTATTATCATAATTATTTAAAATATGGGTTGTTTTTGTACCTTTTTATCCCTTGTAATTTGAACTCACCAATAATTATTATTAGTGTTTTTTATGTGTTATTTATGTGGTATCTATTCGTGTGTCTGTCTGTGTAGTACTATCACCCAAACGGATTAACCGATTAATAATAATTTAAATTATTTTTATCTACAAAAATGGTTTAAATAATAATAATTTTGACGATATTATCTAGTGTCAGCTTTATAATATCAAGAATCAAGATATTGAATTATAGAATCTTTTGTCTTTATCTATCATAAAATTTAAAATATAATAACTCTTATAAAAATGAAACATTCATAAATAGCGTATACTGGTTTATACAAACACATTAGAACATCAACTCATACGAATCCCGCTCGCAACATTATACGCAATTTTATATTTCCTCTCCGTTATGGAATAGCAAATACTTCGTTCGTTTGATTAAAATATTTCAGTAAACATTTCCGAAGGTTGAGAAACATTAAAAGAAACGTAAGGGTGGTCCCATCGGAATATTTGAATAATTCATGTAAACAATCTATAAACCAGCGAGAGAAACGTTTTATAAAACAAACAAATTTTATTGATCTCCGCGGCGCTGTTGGCCTCACAATAAAATATTTACATTCACTTCGTGGCACCTGGTGAACACACTACATCACCATTATGGCCCAGGAGCTAGGCCACATTCGTCGTTGCGTTGCAACGAATCTATACATATAATAAAACTGTAGAAATCTGAATTCTGTACATTAAATATATTCAAAAAATAATAAGCGGGGGGTGTCACTAGATCGCTATAGAAGCCAAAAATGTGATTTGTTTTTTGTCTGTCTGTCTGTATGTTTGTTCCACTATCACACGAAAACTACTGATCGAATTTGAAAGCGGTTTTCGCAGATATATTTGTCTTCTTCCAACTTAACATCTGGTGTATAAAAAAATTTCCCCCCACCCCTCTAAGGGGACAAAAGAGGGGTCAGATTTTGTATCAAACTTTTTTCTTTAACACGAAAACTACTTATCCGATTTGCATACGGTTTTCGCAGATATATTTGCCTTCTTTCGACTCAACATCTGGTGTATAAACTTTCCCCCCCCCCCCCACCCCTCTAAGGGGACCAAAAAGGAGGTCAGATTTTGTATCAAATTTTTTTTCTTTAATAAACTTACGTCATATTATTAACTGTATTTTCCAACTTAACATCATGTGTACACAACCCCCCACCCACCCCTCTTATGGGACGAAAGAGGGGGGGTAGTAAGATTTTGTATCAATTACTGATGAAGTAGAAATACTTTAAATGGCCAAACAACGTTTGCCGGGTCAACTAGTATGAAATATGTATACTACTATTGCAAATACGAAAGTGTGTCTGTCTATTAACTCTTTATGCTCAAATCCTGAACTGATTTTGCTGAAATTGTGTATTGAGAGACTCGCGGGTTGCGAGTCGCGACCAACAACGCAAAGCATCTGCCAAGGTCGCAGATCTGTCAACTGCCTAGAAATCGATTTCCTCGGGTATACAAAAACATATTTTGCTATATTGTTTTTATCATCACCCTCCCTCTTCCTTCAGTTTTAATTTTATTTTATCGGTTATTCTGAATGATAGGTCAAGCAACAAAATATCACATACACGCATAATAATTGTGTTCACCAACTTCTTACCATTGAAATTGAAGACGTTAGTGGATAAGGCAGGTATGTAACAGTAAAAAAATAAATGGAGGAAACTAATCCCTCTTAATTAAGCCCCTAATGATGTAGTCCAATAGTTCATAATTTTATTATTAATTTGTACTTATGTACCATCGAGCAAATTTATTCATAGGCAGTTGACAGACCCACGTCATTTGGTCGAATCATGTCAATTCAATGTTTAATTGTAATCTGTTGGCTGGGTTTGATATAACCCGACCAAATTACGTCCCCCATCTGCCTATGAATCAACTTCTCTGATAGTACATACCTACATAACATGTACATAACTTGATCATTTGTTTAGGTTTGGTAACTACGAGAATCTATAACTCGCTCGCAGCCACAAAACATCGTGTATGGCCATGGGCCAGCTAGCTTGTACCCTGTAACGACACCACACTACTAGCTCTATCGATTTATTCTCTACATATTTGATGTAGTTTCAACAATATTGTTTCAAATTAGTTTTACGCCAAGATAAGCTGACAAGGAAAATGTTTAAAGTTGTTTCCTACATTATTAATAATTCAACCACTTTAGTATCATAAACTTAGCGTTAGTACTTAAATAATATATCAGTAACTTTGACAGAGAAGCAAAAGTAAATTAACTACTAAATAAACGAGTTTTGTTACGTTAATTGATTTTCTAATGAGATATTCAGATTTATGAGATGGCATAGATAATAAAGAACTCTTTAATATATTCAAATATTAACAAGAAAAACTTTATCGTAGCTTATGTAAGAATCAACCAACTGTATTGCAAACTGAAATCTCGCTACAGTTCAGGTGCGAAAATATTTGTTGGGGTAGTTCGAAAGTTGTAGTATATTTCATGGATTTATATTCAGTAGTGTCCGACAGATGCTTCAGTTTGGGCTTCGGCCACAATGATTGTTTCTTCGACTTGGGTTTGAGATAAATTAACGCCCAAGGCATAACGTCAATAAAAAAAACTAACGTCAAAACCGAACAAACTTCAAATTATTAAGTTTTGTTGGCGACCAACTGCCACCCCCTGCAACCACAAACGAAAATAATACCATTCATAATATTATACTAATATACAAAAATATTATTTTAACATTTCAATAATTTACACGCGATGGAATAATTGAATACTTACCAAAGTTTTAACTTATTCAAAATCTAAAACAACTAGTATACTTACCCAATGTGGTACAAAGTTTAATGAAAATTTTGAACCTTCGGCCGAAGTTTGCGTTGATAACCGAATCGGCTTCGGCCAAAATCGCTCGGACACTAACGTTCAGCGATAAGGAAAATCGCTCGCCCGATAACGAGGACAATATACTTGAAGCTTCAGACGATACTTGCGTAATGTTTACTTGGCAAAGTGGTAGGACGCCGCTGTCCACTGATTTAAATATCGAAACTTTGTTTGGTATGCCATTACTGAAACAAACGTTAGATCTTATACTGTGATGTAGTATTGATAATATGAAATAAGTACTTCTATGTGTAATATTTTACACCTAAAACACTGAAGTATTAAAAGAAAGGAACTGTATCTAAACTTTAACATAATATTAAATATCAGTACTGATAGAATGGATGATAATAATTTCCAAAATGAATCCATAATATTATATTGTATACTTGTGGGACTAATACTTATGGGCTAATTATTATCATGATGTTAATCAAGTTAAGTTCGTAGAGTATCCGCAACCGTGGGAACAGTACATTTTCCGGGATTAAAATTATCCTGTGTCTATCTGCATCTGGATACTATAGTTATAATATGTATCTGCATACTGAATTTAATCAAAATTGGGTTCGCGGTTTTGAAAGGGTGAAGAAGTGACACACAGACGGCCAGAGAAAAAGACAAACTTAAATTTTCATTTGAAAGGAATTTAAAACTAGCAAAAAATCATTTCAGTTGTTAACCTGCATTTGATTCAAGCGATTTAATGGTAAGTTAAGGTAAATCCTCCCCTAAAATTTTCTCTTCTCGATGTAAAATGCAACATGATCTCACAAATACAATTATTTTTATTGAATAGAAACTTCCAAAGTTTTTGCGATGGGCAACATTTAAACGTTCCTTTATCGGGTATCACAACAGTACACTATTCCAGAGTAAATGTGAAAAGTTAAAGCAATTTTTAGCGTCGCCATGATACAACGGGAGCAAAACCCGGGACAATCTATTACCCTTCATCCGGTGTCTAGTCCCAAGTGTGACTAGTTGACTGGAGTGCTTAGATAAAAATGATAAGAACACGGGTGATGCTTCTTTGTGTACAGAGAATCCGGATTGCATTTTTTACATCGAGTTAGCAAGCTTGTTTTGAGTCAACTATCTATATCTTTTTAACATTTCTTGCAAACGCGTGTAAGCGTTACCTACTGATATTATATTAAATGCTGTTGAATCTGAAAATTCGAAGAACGTTGCTATTGCTAGAGCGTAGACGGTACGTCATGTATTATACTAGCCAAAAGCTTTTTTTTATATACACAGTCGTAATTTTGGTTTGAGCCATGTCGTTTGTGATAATTGTTCGTTCAGCCCAATATAATGTAATGGTTAGTGTCATTAAGGACATTCGGCTAATTACTATAAACGTATACTTAGCCTAATCACTGCTCTATAAAAATGAGCAATGGTCCATTTTCAATAGTCAGAATTATAATATTGAGATTTAATTCAGGGTGGGTTGCACCAACTTACTTTGTCCAACTATAACTAATTTATATTTAACTATAACAAAATGTCAAATGAACTGTCAAATCTCCATTTAAAATCAATAATGGACGCCATATTTGACGATAATCTTAACTATGACAATGCCTCGGTGCAACCCACCTTTAAAAGTTAAGGTAAGAGACCCTGCGCGCCTTTACCCCATTGTCGGGAAAATAAAAAATATTGCATTTTCGTGTTTTTAATTTCAGAAACTATAAAGCTAGTTAATTATGATAGGCCAAATATTCAATTTTCAATTAATCTGGCCTCGGCCGCGTGAGGCCAGCCTCTATTACCCGCTCTGACGTCAATGAAAATCGTGTTTCGGAGGTATTATTTAGCTTTATGACCTAACCAAACCCAAAGTGAGGCAAATTTACATAATTATGTATTTACGTGTTAAATAGATTTTAAAGTGATAGTTTCGTTATTAGAGCATGTAAATTGTTTTTACTCTTTTAATTGGGTAAATTGGTTGCTTGTCTGGTTTTAACAGGATGTATTTTTGAGTAGATTATTAGAATGAGTATAATTCAAATTCTTTATTAAACATACAATAATATACAGGATGTAACAAAAATAAGTGATAATACTTTAGGGTGTGTACGTCTTCCTTGTAGAGAGTTCACTGTAAAAGTAGCAGCGCTGAAAGACGAAAATTTTTTTTTCACTTTTGTATGGGCAAGGGCAACCGAGCTTCACGAGTTTCCCCATACAAAAGTAAAAAAAAATTATCACTTATTTTTGTTACACACTGTATACAATAGTATAAAAAGCTAAGCTAAGTAGTATAATAATATTATACTTTTAGTAACTGAAGATTGTAGGTAATTTTTTTTGTTTTAATGGCCGTATGTTTGGTGTCCCTTCAAGACAAAACCAAATAAATAATTTCGATCTCATATTTTAGGCTCTGGGTTAGCGCATAAACAATAATTCCTGTCGCAAAAAATTCCCACATGAGCGGAACCTTTAGTATTAAAATGTCTCTGTGAATGAAAAGAGTTTGCAAAACAAAATTAATATACGGAATGATTGACTCGTTCTTTCCGGACGATAAAGCCTTTCGGCATATTATATTATTTTGTCGCGAAATTACAGTACGTTTTATGAAAGCACGCATGATCGCTTCCTGGGGAACATGAAACACGTGCGAATTCCGCCTGTTGGCGCATCACATGGACGAAAACATATTAATAATTATTATGTCGATATTAAGTTATTTTAATGTGAAATTTCATTGTAGAATTAAAGAATTTCTATAGGCTATATCTAGGCTAAGAAATTTACTAAACATCTAAGGCAGACTTCGGACATTACGTTATTTGATTGCGTGTTAGCTGCAGTTGTGATCTACTATATTATTTTCTTACAGTAAAAATAATATTTCTTAAAAGCATACCAAACTTCGCAAACAAATTTTGATATAATTTGGCATTACTATACTTTTAAAATGCTCAAACCTTACATTAAAGTTTATGATTTCATGAAGCAAAAGTTCCTCCGCCGTAATAGATTAAAATCTTGCAGTCACCGGCGAAGACTTTCATAATAATACTTAACCCTATATTTTTAAAATTTGAGAGATAAAATGCATTAAAATATCGTAAAATTTAACCCTCGGTTAAGCTCTCATAAATAAGAGCTTTTTCATCAGAGACAATTTTACAACCTTACAAGAACTATAAGTACCAATATAATGAAATACTCAATGCTGTCACTTATTAGTATAAAGTACGACTTATACAAATAATTTCAGTATTTACAAGATTTTGTTTAATACTCGTAACGTATGATCCTATAGGAACACAATTTTTTATTAATTTTTTAATTATTCGGATTTGAGATACAATTTAACGTATAAAGAGTCTTAAATCTCTATGCTACGTAGTTTCATTCTGATGCTTCTTAGGTAGCTAAAGATACATTCTAAACATAAAGCTATTACTTATAAATTGTTAAGGTGCTCCCAGACAGCAGTTATAAATAACGTTATAAAACATTGTGTAACAGGATAACATTTTAGAACAGCATGCAACCAACGCTACAACATGTCAAAAAATATACGTGTCTTTTGTTATAATTTGTTAAAAAAAGTTAGACAAAAATGTTAATATATAACTGCTGTGTGGGAGCACCTTTAGAAGTAAGAAGCTCATAATTCCCACATTTCCCTATGTACTACAACTGAATTTTGCTCTCATATTGAATATTATACATTCTATAATGGGACTTAATATGGAGAAATTGAATCAAGGGGCACTGGCCAAATCTGGCTTATAAAGATTACGTACCGTCTTGCGGCTGCCAGTTGGAGACCGCACTAAAAGATTAACATACCGCAAGGCGCAATCCCATGTAGAGAGAATACACACGTAATTGAAATATTTAATTATTGCAAAAAAAGGGGAAAAAGTAAAAATATTTAATTTTCGAGCTTTTTATCTCTTTTTTATCTTATCGGTATGCGGTGTGTCTAAGTATAAACCAATTTCCTTATCTTTGCCAAGTCGAGCAATATATTTTATTAAAACCACAGAATAGGAAAATAAGATTATAATTTATAACACTTAATATTAGTTGTATGTTTTTTATCAAGCCTGCTTCTTATTATTTTATACAACAAAAATTGGGCCTCTATTAAATCAGCTTAAATTTACTTTTTAGTCAACTTGAGTTATGTAGAAATTAAATGACTTAACACTTTTGATTGTATTAAAAATTATAAAGTCACTTCGCTACGGATTTAAAGAATGTCCCGTTGTTTTTAAATGAGCAGCGAGTGTGTAAAAGTTCGTTTCGGTATAGGTACGTGCTAGTTTTCACAATGCTCACTTTTTGGTGACTTTTTCGCAGATTTCGCGTTCGCTCGTGTTTTTTACTGTTTGCCGGCGCTGTGCAAAATCATATTTCGCCGGTCGGCAATGCATCGCAAAGTAAATGGAAAAGTTGGGAATGCTTCGGTCGGAATTAAGGTGTCAATAAAACGGGTCGCTATGAGTATCGAGGAGCAATAAATTCGTTTTCAGCTACGTAGAACTAAGAGCTCAGATTATTTCGCACCATTTACTCCTTTCACCCGGCGTCTTCATAATACCGTCTCTATAAAAAGGATTTTCCCCGGCAAGATTGAAATTTTTGACCTCAGTCTAATAGAATTCGGGGAATTTCGTTGTGAAATTGGCGATCGCTTCTTTTTGGGTTTAATTAATTTTCAAACGTTGTAATTTATATGCTTTTAATTTGGCATTAAACTTGTTGAAGGGAATTTCACATGAAACGAAGGGATTTCCTCCGACCGACAAACCGCCATTAGAAATCGTTTAAGTATTTTCTTTGTAATAATATTGCTTTGAAACAAAAATATTTATGATTATTATTTCGCTTTTTGTTAATAGCTATTAAATTAAATTTTATTCTTAATATAGAATGTCGAATTTTAAAATTTAAAAAAGTCTCCCATTCTTAAAAAAATTCGACGAATCGTTTCTTCCATTTTGTCTTTGTCTCATATTTACAAATAATTTTGAACATATTAGGCGCTACATGGAATTCTTTCCTTTGAAATGTGTAACTTCACTTTGAAAATGAGACCCTTAATTTTTGCTACTTAATAATTATTCGTTGAATTGAATTTTTCCGCCAGACATTTAAGTAGTCGGCTCCATCACAATCACAGCCTTTGTTTCTAAGTTTAGATGCGATGTCCACAAATAATCCTAATCATCATGATTTTTATCGAAACCTGTCGTGTCTTTGCTCAGACTTTATATGACTTAGTTCATATGCTGCAAGAACATTATGTTTTATCGGTGTTAAACAGACACGATTCTAGCATCAAGCATGTCCTAAAATTTGGGATCAACTCGTATACCCGAACAATTTATGTATGTAATACGAACAAAGGTTCATGATGTTGAAGCTTAATTAAAGCGCCAATATGTCAGTGTAAATTTACGATATTCCGTATCAAAATATTGAGTGAAGAATAAAAAATGTTGATGAAATCCATAAATTACCGAATTGGTTCTTTGTTAGTATTTCCGCTCCAATCAAGCCACGACACATATCATACTGACGGGAAATTGGTATACCGGGCACCGGTCCTCACACTATTTTTACCTTGAGCATCTAAAAATACAGCGTTAACTCGTAAAGCGAATCGAAAATGAAGTATGCTTTGAAGTCCTAATTGTAAAATGCGTTGAGTAATACTTTACATGATTCTCTTTATGGTCTAATTTACACACGGTTCAGAAAGTAGGTGAATTTTATTTATTGACTTTGGTTTGAATGTAAACGGAAATTGAGGTAGATAATTAAAATGCATACGAGTTTTTCAGATACCCATCCCCAACAAACCGTTCAGGTGACCAATATGCACTATCCTGACCAAACTTTTAAATCTTTATTTACGTGACTGTATTATTATGTACCTATAGTAACTTTAAACATGTTAAGATTATGTCTGTCAAAACTTACATTCTTCGAACGCGGTAATCGAAGCGACAACCAACATCAATATCCAAGCTCTGAGCCACTGAACCACGGACTTGTTTTAAGAGTTTCTGAAGAACCTATGCTGTCCCACCCTATCCCAAGTTTTTCCATTCATCTCGCTCTAACGCCATTGTAGACCAACCTGGCTTGAATAAGTTAAATTCATCTCGCCTTTCCAGGTATAAGGTATGTAGGTTGTTATAATATTATAACTTGTAATATTATGATGTTTGTGACATACGGCGTGGAATTTAATAATAATGTTTTGCAACACAAAGTCCGTAGATGAAAGCGCGTCCATAAAGAGCGCCGTAATTCCAAGTGATACAAACGTGACGTAAATTTGATTTTGTCGTCACAGGCCGTGTGTCCCGAATTTTTCAATAAGATATTATCCTTTGGTACGTGAAACGGCTAATCGACTGTGTAATTATATTGAAAAATGCCTTTGCTATTTTTACAAATCGAACTGAGCTTAATTAAATATGCTTGAGCTTGTTTATGTGATAGACATAATTTAGTGGACGCCGCATGTGCTTTTTGGTAATGATGAAATGTGTGTCGTAATTTGGACATTACATTTTTAAAGTCATAATCTTCAGTGCAGGCATATAACCACAGCTACTACATCCTCATTATTACTTTGGCTTTTTATGTGATTCCGCAGAAATAAAACAAAAAAGAGGCAAGAAAAATCACATTGAAAACTTTGTACCTTCAGCAATAAATATTATAATTATCTATACATATAATAAAATCGTAGGAAAGTCAATTCTGTACATTGAATATTTTTGAAAAACAATACTTGGGACGTGATCTACAATCGATATGGAAACCAAAAATATAGTTTTTAGAATTTTTGTCTGTTTGTCTGTGTGTCTGTTTGTCTGTTTGTCTGTTTGTCTGTATGTATGTCCGGGATAAACTCAGAAAGTACTGAATGGATTTACTTCAAATTTTGCACGAATATTATATAGAGGTCGGGTCAACACATAGGCTATATATTATGACGATATCACCTAGGCCGGGGGGAGGGGCTCAAGTTTCAATATTTTTAGTTTTTTGCTCATATCGCTAAAACGGTGCGTTGTAGAGAAAAAATGTCCGGTACGTGATGAAAGCCCATAAAATTTCCTACAAATTTCTCCTTCACACTTTGTATCTATCTTCACTCCTTGCCATGCTATGAGCTTTTGTCTATCTTTTCTATACAAATTTCGAGTGTCGTTTGATTAACTTGCTGGGAGCTTTGGCATCGGTCTTTTCTTGGGGGGGGGGGGGGGGCTTCGCCCGCCCAAACCTCCCCCCCCTTATTCCTCATGAAATTTTTGTTCATAATTAAAAGGTATCGTGGAGTTTCTATTGCATCTTAATTATCCTTTGTAGGAACAAACTAAGTCATCTATACATATTGTAATAAAATCGTAAGAAAGTCAATTCTGTACATTGATTAAGTTTGAAAAATAATACTTGGGACGTGATCTACTATACTAACGCGGACGAAGTCGCGGGCAACAGCTAGTATTAAATATTTTATCATAATATAATATAGTCAATTCTGTACATTGATTAAGTTTGAAAAATAATACTTGGGACGTGATCTACTATACTAACGCGGACGAAGTCGCGGGCAACAGCTAGTATTAAATATTTTATCATAATATAATATAGTCAATTCTGTACATTGATTAAGTTTGAAAAATAATACTTGGGACGTGATCTACTATACTAACGCGGACGAAGTCGCGGGCAACAGCTAGTATTAAATATTTTATCATAATATAATATAGTCAATTCTGTACATTGATTAAGTTTGAAAAATAATACTTGGGACGTGATCTACTATACTAACGCGGACGAAGTCGCGGGCAACAGCTAGTATTAAATATTTTATCATAATATACTTAATATTCAAATTAGACTGTTTTACTTTATATACTTGGATGACATTGGCATGATGGATGGATTTGAAACAGCTGTCTCTAAAAGGACACTATACAACCGTTAGTTCTGATCATCGTACTAAATAAACAGTCAGTCATTTACTTGAAATGCCACAATAAGGCTGGGTTTCCACCAGAGATGTGTTGCGAGTAATTTGTATTTGAGAACCAATAGAATCGCTTCATTGACTTGATCTCGTTCAGCGCAGCGATTCTATTGGATTTTAAAAACACATTCCTCGCAACATAATATCTCTGGTGGAAACGCAGCCTCTCTCATAAGTTGTCCGTTATAAACATTTAATTTCGACAGGGTTAGTTCTAACTTTGAAGTGGATAGACCTTAATCGTCTGTGTGCTGTAAACTCACATAATCGTTGTCTTAACACGTTTCAAAAATCAGGATCATGATGTGTCTTTTGTCTGTGTCTGCATCTCACTGTGTGTCAATCACTCTCGAAGCATCATCATCATCTTCCAAAATATTACTATCCTGGTTTTACTATTTAATCATAATATCACTGTGATCCAGGCCGATTTCTTATCAGGGCGAGCGAAGCAAGTCACAACCGAAGCACTTTGCGGTACACTTTACGGAAAAACTATCACGCCTATTGATTTGTGCTTTAACGTAGTAATTTTTATTTATATGTAGATGTGTTATCATCAGTCAATCAAAGTTAGGTTACTATTAAAATATAAAAAACTACCTTAAAGATTTGGATTACCATGCAGAAAAACGACGCGAGCCCTCACAATGCTCGGCTTTTAGCTATCTAGCAAATATATAGTATTCTTATAATGTGTCGAACGACTGATTGTGTGTGGGGTTTTAGCTAAATCCCGGCTCCCGCAATATTTCTCGGCAAAATGTCATTGAGAGTCGAAACGAACTTGTGTCTAAAATAGAGAATTCATTGCAGAAAGTCTCTGAATGGGGTAGACGTAACTTAGTCCAATTTAACCCCGCCAAGACACAAGTCTGCGCGTTCACCACTAAAAAATCACCAATGGTCATATATCCTCGTTTCGAGGGCACATCTTTAACCATCTCCCCTAGCATTGAGATACTTGGCGTCAACATATCGAGCGAAGTCCAGTTCAGATATCATCTAGAGGGTAAGGCCAAGTTAGCCTCGAAGAAGCTTGGTGTTCTTAACAGAGCGAGACAGTACTTCAGTCCGGACCAACGCCTACAACTCTACAAGGCACAGGTTCGGCCTCACATGGAATATTGTTCTCATCTCTGGGCAGGGGCGCCAAAATACCAACTGCTCCCTCTGGATCGTATCCAACGAAGGGCCGCTCGAATTGTTGACTGCCATAGTGTTTCGAACAGCTTGGACCCCTTGGAATTACGCCGAGATGTAGCTTCACTCTGCATCCTATATCGGTTGTATTACGGGGAGTGCTCTGAGGAATTGTTCATAATCATACCACCTGCAACTTTTCGCCATCGTCCCACGCGAAAAACATACCATCCTCATCACCTTGATGAGTGGCAGTCTTCCACAGTGCGATTTTCGCGTAACTTTCTGCCGCGCACTGTAAAACTCTGGAACGAACTGTCACCAGCAGTATTTCCGGACCTATATGACCTGCAAACCTTCAAGAAAAGAGCGTATTCCCTCTTAAAAGGCCGGCAACGCACCTGCAGCTCTTCGGATGTTGCGAGTGTCCATGGGCGACGGTAGTTGCTTACCATCAGGTGACCCGTTTGCTCGTTTGCCCCCTTATTTAATAAAAAAAAAAATCACGTTTGAGGCGATTTATGCTTCGTTCAAACCTACGCGACCAAGCGACTGCGAAGCGGGAGCGTCAAGTTGTCAAATATTGTTAAATGTTTTGTATTCAAAAAACACATTTGACAACATTTGACAACTTGACGCTCCCGCTTCGCAATCGCGTGGTCGCGTAGCGAAGCATTACTCTCAAAATATGCAGAATGGACACTCCAGTCACAGAATAAATAATAGTACTCCAGTTCTTAAAACCAAACACTCAAACGCACAGGTGCGTCAAGAATCATTGTCAAGAGCCAACACATAAGGCCCTAATTCTGACACTGAAAACTCTGTCTGATCTACATGTACATGTCTGTGGCATGGATAAGAGCGTGTAAACAGTGTGTAAAGTAGACGGCAACTGACAGGCTGCGGCGGCGGTCGGCCTCAAATCCGTAGCGTATTGTGCAACTTTGTACAGACCACACTCTAATAGCCACAAATAGAGGAATTTTAGGTTAGAATTTACAGCGTGATACACCAATTTTGATATACGCATTTGGAGCATTAGGCCTAATACGGCACACACCATAACCTGTCTGTAACGGTCATTGACCGTCTGTCAAAAAACTTGTCATATTTTATCGTTTTCTATACAAACCACGATTGACTATGAGGTAACAGATGTTTCTAGTCTAGGGGCGATATCGTATTTTGCATACTCGATGAAAGCTGAGTATGAAGTGTAATATCACTCCGAAGTTCGAAGTCATAAAAAGATGAATATAAAGTTACCAAGAGGTTTTTCGACGAATCTATAATACTCTTATAGTGTGTATAGGAGTTCAATTTTTTTCTTTAAGTTAACAGAATAGAGTGCAAGCATTTTTCACATAGCTCCTAGATTACAAAGGTCAATAGCTATGTCCACATTGTGCCCTTTCATTTTCAATTTTCATAATCTTTTGACATTCGAAATGTCAAAAGATTATGAAAATTGAAGATGAAAGGGCACAATGTGGACATAGCTAATGATAGCTGGTGCCACCTTGATTCATTTTGACTTTAGTAGTGTCGCCAAATACTATTTAGCATTAAAAAAATTGCAAGATTTCTTCGTTTTAACAACAGAAACTAATTTGTTGCATGTTGGCCCTTACGAGATAATTATCAAAGATTGTCGCTGTGATTGCACAACTCTTCATTTCCATTCATCTCTGCATCTACAATATCAGAGAAATTGAATCGTATGCAGATTGTGGACCTACGATATTTGATCCGATTATGTCAATGATAAGTAATCGTGATCTAGGCTTGACCTTACCGAATTACGTTGGTCAGTCATCTATCTGCCTTTGCCTCGCTCGTAATTGTCTGTATTAGTTCATCATGATTCACAAATCACGAGCCAATGCAAAAAACCTGCATTAAAGTAATCAAAGCCCAGACCACAATAAAATATTAAGACAGTAGAATATATTGTCGTCAACCCGTAGTATTCAAATTTGCGTTGTCTTCCTCACGATATTTATTCGCCACAAATCAGTTATCAACGTCGCCAATAGCCTGCATCGCCAATCGAAGCAATAATGTTATTACGGGCTCAAGTTTAATGTTCTATGATGGTTTTGATAGATGGTTTATAGCGCAAACAATCGCTCGCTAATTGCCACACAATTTCCAGCTCTATTCCCAGAACGATTAAGTTTAAAATTAAGTTTGCAAGTTAGTTTCTCTATTAACTTTTAAAATTGAACCCATGCTAATAAGATTGAATTTTATAAGTTACCCTCGAACTTTTTAAAACAAAAGAGTTTAAAAATGAAATATGAAGGAAATACCTATATAAAGACTTTACTCAGACCAAATAAAAACTCAAGACAGAGCGCTGCGAACAACAAAGTTAAGCAGGTTTTTTAAGCTTGTGTGCGCGCCGCGCACTGTATGGGCTAGTGTCGCAATGTTATTCAAATTACCCTAAAACCGATGAAATAAATATAATATAATATTTATACCCTTTCATAACACAGCTCGGCATTTTGTAGTGTTTACAAATTATTTTCTAAACGCGTGCTGCTGTCACGAGTCGCGATATGTATGCGTAATACGACGAAAACTGGCGTACTTTCGTTTTGCGTATGTGGGCGTAAGCGTGTACATACACAGCTGGCGTACTTTCGATCGGCTTCACTTTGTTGTTCACAGCGCGCTGTCCTGAGTTTTCATTTGGTCTGAGGAAGACTATAACAAAATTCTAAGGATCGATCATCTTTTCATCAAAGTTCCTACATTGACGGCCTACATTAGTTTTGATGAAATTATTATTCGTAACTAGATCAGCTGTTGCTCCAAATTATGTTTATGGCGCGGGAACCGTTTTTGGGATAAAGTGTATCCTACCCCTACGTTCTTTCCCGGGATTCAAAGTACCTCCATAATAAAAAGCCGCTTTTGCTGGGTTTGGAGATTCGGGAGAGGTTTGGGTTTGAAGAGATATCAGGTTACAGACAGGCAGACAGATACACTTTCGCATTTTTATTATTAGAATAGATAGAAAGAGATGGAATAAAATTATTGTACTATACTTTTGACAAAACCACTTAGATAACATTTTAGTCGTCACGAAAACACAACAATTTTAAAACATTTTCCTGCAAACTTGGCTACACTAAACAGTGCACGAAAAAAATCTAGAAAATTCTAGTCTAAATATACCTGACGCTCAGCACTCGGACGAGCTTAGTTCAGTAACACCGACAGACTAATAAAAAATTAAAGAGAGTCTTTTATAGACGACCTAGCGATAACGCCAGGCATATGCATGTAGTATAATATTATACAGTATGTTACGCTTAAAGATCGAAACACTCTGTGAGCGGAAAAATAGCTCACGCGCATTGTGGCACACAGCAAAAGATCGACATGGCGAAATTCGTGTTATCGCTGATTAAAACGTGCACGACGTTGTGGCAATCACAGAAAGACCAATTTTATAGGCATAATATACTTTTTCTGTTACCTATAAATTACCTTTAATATTATAAAATTTATAGAGAACTATTTGGCGCCCGCAACTCCGTTGCAGGAAAATTCGTTTATCGAGAAAGACCGTACATTTTTCCGGGATAAAAAGTATTTTATGTCTATCCACTGACTAAAATTAAATTATCTCCATATCAAATTTCAGCAAAATCGGATCACTAGTTTGGGCGTGAAGATGTAACAAACAGACAGAAACACTTTCACATACCTATGCAGTGTGTAACAATAAGTGATAATACTTTAGGGTGTGTACGTGTTCCTTGTAGAGAGTTCACTGTGTAAGTAGCAGCGCTGAAAAACCTTTTTTTAAACTTTTGTATGGGCAAGGGCTCGAGCATCACGAGTTTTCCCATACAAAAGTGAAAAAAATGTTTGGTCTTTCAGCGCTGCTACTTTCACAGTGAACTCTCTACGAGGAACCACACACCCTAAAGTATTATCACTTAGTTTTGTTACACCCTGTATAATTCTAAAAATTAACCAGTAGGATTCATAATATTACAGATAGTAGTCTGTACTGTTCATAATACTAATATTATACATGATATAAATATGATAAAAATTTAAATACATAATATTATCTAAAGAAGTGGAAATAATATCACACACATGTTTATTAAATTCCTGCACACCTTCTGTGTGCAGGAATTTATTAAACAACACTTGACGTGTTCTCGTAAAACGAGTGAAGCCATATTTCCGTTGTTCATGGCCTCTTACGTGAAAATGAAGCTCAAAAAAAGATAAACAAATTGCTTCAATTCTCTCCTTACGAAAACATAAAATGTAACGACACTGTTATGTTCGCAGCGACTGAAAGTTAGCGCAATAATGTACAAAATTCATGGCTACTCGAAATACTTTATTACTACTTAATGTTATAGACTGATGATTGTGATAAGAATTGCGGTCATTAAAATGGCGTTATAAAAGTTGTCGTGAATCCTCTATAGTTTCAAAAGTCTAGTCCCTGTCGCGTTACAGGGACTAGACTTTTGAGACTAACCTAACTAACTCTGCACGAACAATCTACCAGACTCGTTTATACTATACTAGCTGTTGCCCGCGACTTCGTCCGCGTTAGCATAGTTAGATCACGTCCCAAATATTATTTTTCAAAAATATTCAATGTACAGAATTGACTTTCCTACGATTTTATTCAGTAACCCAAATCCTATTGAAGCGAACGCCTTCATCATAGAAGCTCAAATCTTTAATAATTTGAGTTCAATCTGTCGAAAGTCTAAGAAAATTTCTAAAAACTTTCATCCCCTATTTCATCCCCTTAGGGGTGGAATTTATTAAATTTCTTTCTGAGGGGATGCCTACGTCATAGTATATTTATGCATACACAGTCTCAGCAATTGAGAAAGTTTCATACAAACTGTCAACCCCAATTTCACCCCCTTGGGGGTAGAATTTCCAAAAACGCTTAAATACGTACCTATTTATTCATTTTTATTCAGTAACCCAAAAATAAAGCGTCATGTTTCTAACTTAAGACATGACGGACTTTCATTCAAACTTTCAACCCCTATTTCACCCCCTTGGGGGTAGAATTTCCAAAAACGCTTAAATACATGTTCATTTATTTTTATTCAGTAACCCAAAAATAAAGTCTCATATTCCTAACTTCAGAAATGACGGACTTTCATACAAACTTTCAACCCATCTTTCACCCCCTTCGGGTTAAAATTTCCAAAATTCCTTCCTTAGTGGGTGTCTACTAATTAAAACAACCCTGCTCACCAAATTTCGTGGCTGTAACTTTAACAGTTTTTGCTCTGCGATGATGAATCAGTCAGTCAGTCAGTCAGTCAGTCAGTCATTCAGTCAGGACTTGTAATTTTATATGTATAGATTTTATTTGTTGGCTGACTTCTCAACCTTAAAATATAAAACATAACAAATATAATAAACACACAATTTTCCATCAAAAATGCGAAGATCCACACATTTTACGGCTGTAAAAACTATCACGTTCTTTTCCGGGATTATCAGCATATTATCCCTACTAAAATTCCCTATCACTGACAGACATACTTTCGTATTTAGAATAATATATTATATTATGTAAAAATAATATTGTCGGTCAGGTACTTATTCAGGTACTCGCTATTCAAATTACCATAATGATAAACATATTATCGCGTCAAATAGAAAATGTAAACCATTAAAATCTTTACCACACAAAAAGTAAACATCCATGGTATATGGATGTAATTTAGTTACCTCAGTACAAACATCAGTCCGTTACAAAGCCATGAGCCCTTTGTTGGGTAAAGGTACGAATTTGCGGTTTTAATTAGCCTCGCCTTGGCTTTTTCACCTCACCGTATGAGCTTTTTAAATAATAAAAGCGGGCAAGTGCGAGCTGTGTTTACGTGAAATGTTAGTTAGGTCTTTAAGATGAAGTTTATTTTTTCAAAGTTTTAAGTTACTAGATGACGCCTGCAACTCCGTTGCATCAAAAGCTTCGCTCGCGAACCGCACATTTTCAGCAATCAAAAATAGCATATATGTCCTTTCCAGGGACTCAAAGTATCTTCATACTAATTTCAGCAAAATCGGTTCAGAAGTTTGAGCGTAAAGAGCTAACATACGGTTAGACGGACAGACACATTTTCGCATCCATAATATTAGTATTTACTATGTATGTGTATATACTTCTGAATGCAAAAATGCGTCTGTCCTAATTGATTTGAACTATAGTATAGCTTCCAGCTTATGAAATCTGCAGCTAAGCCACATAATATATAATGCTAAGCTGCATAACCTTTGGACCAAGCGTTTAAGGTCTAAATTTAAAAAGATAAATAATCAGGATCAGATGGATGGATGGATTTGACATTAGTATTCGCTAGCGAAGCGATGACATATTATGTCAATCCCATACAATATTTTGTGGCGTTAGCATTAGCGTTTACGATAATCGCTTGCCACTTGTCTACTAGGGCAGGAACCAGATATTTAGTAGTCAGAAATATAACGAGCTACGACCAGCATCTAAGTGTTCTGACAGTAGCAGGTATAAAGGCCGTCACAGACTTAGCTATAATATAATATATTAATATACCGTACTAAACACACTGAGACCAGAAATATATATTATATTTCTTCGCTTCATTCTTCGATATATTAACCAAGTAGTCCTTTGTCTATCTGCTAGGCAATCGCGTTTTTTAAAGACGTATGTAGGTAGTTGAAAAAATAACTTCCCACCTCGGTCACTCGCTCTTCGACGCGCCTCATTCTTTGTTAACGCGAGGCAACGCGTGCACGTATACTAAGTAACCATGCCAAAGCGCAGCGCTCAGACAAAAATTGGTTATTTTTTTAAGATGATTGAGTCAGTGTTGTAATTAAAATCAGTGTTATTTTATCGTGTAACAAGAAAATACATGTAAGTACTATTAAATACTTAAATAAACGGCAGGCACTACCGAGGCCAAGACGAGCCAATTAAATTCAATACTAACCGACATGTACTGCGACCGCGAGTCAATAAACGTACAATGTGTTTGGACTGAGAGTCTTTATACACAATCTATAATATTATGTATGCTTCATCTGTTCTATAAATATAATAATTATTATAGAACTATATGTTTGCCGGATTGGGGGAAACATCTGCAATTATTTAATTAACCGGCATGTACTGCGACTGTGAGTCAATAAGTACAGTGTGTTTGGACCGCGAGTCCTTTTACACAATCTATATCTATATGCATCGGAATTGACTGCGAGTCTCTGACGATGTTTTACCTATTCTATAAATAGAACTATACGTTTGTCCGATTGGGGGAAATAAGTGCAAGTTAATTACTGCAAGTACTTAATTATATTAAGTTATTTTATAAACTGCCATAATGTGTGGATTGACTGCGAGTCTCTAAACACAATTTATATGCATCGGAATTGACTGCGAGTCTCTGACGATGTTTTTTTTTCAGCTTTTCTATAAAAATAGCTATATATTGGCCGGTTTGTCTGAATCAACTGCGAGTTATTTTATAAACCGCCATAATGTGTGGATTGACTGCGAGTCTCTAAACGCAATTCTTATGCATCGGAATTGACTGCGAGTCTCTGACGATGTTATATCTAAAAATAGAACTATAATATTATATGTTGGCTGGTTTGAGATGATTAACTGCGAGTTAATTACTAGTTAAATTTAAAATATATTGTTATTCTTTAAATCAACATAAAGTATGGATTAACTGGGAGTCTCCGACAATGTTTAAAAATAAAAATGAGCAACTACCGCGCGTTCCCTCGCGCTCTTTGTTCTATAAATAGAACTACTTAATTATTATAATATTATCTTTACCATTTTATACAAAAATATTTCGAGCTAATAACTACATTGACCGCGAGTCTTATCAGTTAAAAACCAATGCGCGTCCCGCACACCTTTTGTTCTAAATATAGAACTACGATTATAATTTATTATGTCTGACGGTATGTAACTATTATTATTAAATAAATTTTGCACCAATGTTGGGATTCGGGATACACCGCGAGTGTATAACGAAACTTACTTAATATCTTCGTAACGTGATAGTTACTACCCTCAATATTTTTGGTAACATAATATTAATTTATATGACAAATAAGTCGATTATAACGAACAATATAACTACCCCAATAATTTTTTTAGGTCACTAAGACCAGACTATCGGGGAAATATAACTAGAAGTGACCGATATACGGGTCGATCAGGTTACGAATAAACCAGAAGTTTTCCCACTCCTAAACCAGGTGCCAACGGTCGATTCTGACCCACCGGCACCGGACCAGATCCGGATAGATCCAGAGCTTCTACTGACGTTAGGTGAACCCTTGTTGGGTTCGCCAGATTATGATTTTAAAGGATCACAAAGACGATTAAGATAAGCTATTGCTTATAAAACATTCCTGCTAATAAGTGTTGCAGCTCGATTCTATTTCGATCGATTATTATCATTATAGATTTCACCTGACAATGTCTCGAAATTATAAGACCTATCAGTTATCGCCAGTATCTAACTTATCTCGATATTAATTATTATCAGACTTATCAGATAATATACTATCAGACAAGACAAGATTATAAGCCTTGTTATATCAGACCGAGATTATTATGGTTTCGCTGGATAATTCCAGTATTTGTTCTCAGAGACAAATTAGTACATTCCATCATCAATCGGGTACTTTTCGGGCTCTGACAAACCCTTCCCGTTACCCGTCAAGGAGGGGGGGGGGGGAGAGATGTGGACTGTGGTAACCGTCGGCTGGCGCCACTAGTATTGTAACGCCACAATCAACCCCCTTCGAGTTCGAAGAACGTTGAGGCGAACAAATGCTCAACACCGCAGCCGTAGTGCTAACAGTTATTTTTATACATATTTTATAGATGTTACTATTATAATTATTATTCCCAACCTGCGGCCCACCGGAACTTTATTTGTGGCCCGCGTGATGTTAAAGCATTTTGAAATTCACGCCCACCAGCAGTAATCGTGAAAGTCGTAACTCGTAAATTATTTTTGTTCACTAGTAAATCGTTGATTTTGAACGTTATTTTTAAACCTAAAAATGTTTGTTGCGGCCCACGACACGCGACACCAAGACCAAAACAAGTTTGTGGCCCGCTTAAAAAATAAATAAATAGGGAACTTCGTTCCAAAAACAACAACAGGTTGGGGGCCACTGGCTTAATGTATTATACATCATGACATCAATAAATTATTATTAGAATTTAAAACTATATCTTCGTATACATCCACCGAAGATTACCTTATTTCAAAGATTTTCCTTTCTTCAAACTATTAAATATTGTATTATATTTTAAATACAATTTTTTAAAAATTATTTTCAATTTGAATCCACTTCGTAAGTTTATTTCTAAATAATTATTTTACATGTTAATTTGGAAAATTACCGTACGGCTTTCAAGGCAATATCCAAAAGTGGATATCTGTCAAAAATAGATTTAAAAGCCAGCTACTTGTTGGTTCCTATTAACTCACTATTCGATTGAAAGATTTAAAGCCTCAAGTCTTGACGTACAGACAGATGCGCTTACATTTATTCTCACAAAAAATATAAAGAAGGAATGGTTTCCTTATGTAAATGTAATGATAAATAAATATAAATAAATGTAAATGTAATGATCAGGCGTAGTAGGCTTTATCACTACTAGCCTTACCACGCTTTCGCAATACCAGTGTTCTAGGCGCAGCCTCAGGCGCCCCTTTTTTGTTTAAGTTTTATTGTTAATAGTGCCATGGGTGTATTAAATCCACAACAAATATGTAAATATTTAAGTCTTAACGCTTACAATACATATTATTATAACATAACTAGATGTCTCGGCAAATGTTGTTTTACCATAATATAAAGTTTTTGCCCATATTATTTTATTGAAGTGACTTAGTAAGTATGTCACCATGACGTCTATGATTGCTATCCCATCGTACAAACAATGGTCGCCGTCAGTCTCGAGTTGTAACATTTTACTATTATTTATTCAAAAATACACACATCAATATAAAAATAATTAGACGTTGTCCGATTCTCAACCCTAGCCGATATGCTCGCTAAGATTCACGAAAATCGGTCGAGCCGTTTCAGAGGAGTTCAACTACGCACACCGTGATACGAGAATTTTATGTACCTACATAATATTAGATATATTATATAATAATAATATAATCCTATTAAAAACGAAATAATATAGAACAGTTAAATCAGTGTACTATTCGTGAGCTACCTCAACTGATAGGTGTTCTGACACCTGATTTCTGACCCCCGTCGCGGAATGCAACTGGTTTTCAGCGATTAAAATTTTTAATGCTAAATAAATGCAATGATAAATACGATAACATAATGACACTTAATCTTGAATAATATAAGTGTAAGTATAAATATTATTTATCCTGCTGGACCGAGAACACAATATTCTCTAATTTCAATCATATTGTAATTGTAATTTGTAATTATGCAATAATCACACTATCGACGAGTCGACGACCACAGGGCCGGACACAGTTATGAGTTATAACAGTAGACGCCTTAAAATTTATTCTAAAATGCTCTACTTCGACTTAGATTTTAGGTAAATACTCTCTTCAATCTCATTAGTTAATAGTCTTATTACAGAGATATTCGTCTGCTTCATCAGAACCTTGCCAAACAATTTGACAATGGCTGTAAAACGATATCTTCTACAGCCATGTCACTGTGCACTGTCATTGTTTATGAACAATGTTGATATTATTGAATGGTGACATTGGCTTAGATGAATGTTTAAAGTGTCTTTTGAAAGAAGCTTTCCGGTAAACATTCTAATTCCTAGCCCATACCTGAGTACCTAGTGTAGTACCCAGGATCCAGTTATAAATTATTTGTTTTTTCTTGCACTCTGTACCTACTGAATACTGATCATTGACTTAAAACTTTCTGCCTAATAATAAAACTCGGCAAAATAAAAAATACGGTTTTAACTTTTAAATTATTCGAAATTTATATTACAAAGACAAACTCCTGAGCGTGATTGGATGTTCTTAAATTATGTAACTCTTTTTATAAAAAAAAAAAAAAAAAAGAGAAGAAGAAGTTATAATATTTAAGTTATTACGCCCTGCGATGGTTATTCAAGATTATATTAAATAGGATAATGCTACAGTACGGGTTTAACGCTCTGCACAGAACAGCCACCTCCCATTCGGTAATAGCCGCTGGATAAAGCAGGTGCTGTGCGAGAGCGGCGCGGCGTCGACACGTCGAGCGCCGACACGGGGATTGATACTGGACCTATTAGTAAGACGACAGTCGACAGGCAGGACTAGTGACTCCAATACTTTCGCTATTTTCCTAAGCCATAATTTTATCGACGAACAAAGTTTCGCTGAATCAGTTATATAATCTTAATCACCATGATCCCAGTACGTTATCATTTGAATCACAAAACCATAGAGGTCTCTTAAGTTTTGTTTCGACTATTATTATTATTTATGGGCATAATGTTAAAAAATTTTCTCGAATATAATGATTACTATTCATAATGTATAATATAAGTATATAATATAAATTAAACTAAGTATTTTGTAAAAAATCTTTCTTTCGTTACTCTGAAAATCTACTTGGTTAATATATCGAAGAATGAAGCGAAGAAATATAATAAATGATCAAACGAACTTACCAAGTGAAGTTCGATCATTATTATATGAGTCGCTTCATTCAAAGATATAATCTCCCTCCCACCCAGTCTGCAAGAAACTATGTTTGCTGCAGTACCCAAAGAAAGAAAGAAAGATTTGTTGCATTACCTCTCTCTAAACATAATGAGGCGCGTCGAAGAGCGAGTGACCGAGGTGGGAAGTTATTTTTTCAACTACCTACATACGTCTTTAAAAAACGCGATTGCCTAGCAGATAGACAAAGGACTACTTGGTTAATATATCTTTGAATGAAGCGACTCATATAATAATGATCGAACTTCACTTGGTAAGTTCGTTTGATCATTTATTATAGCTGAGTGTGTGGTCACGCGAAAATTGTATAGAAAATATATATTAATATGCCTAGCTATAAACATATTAATATATATTATAGCTAAGTGTGTGACGGCCTTAATCCGGTTTCTAATTTTAAGCACTAAATCTTTGACAGTTCCATATTTATGACAGTTGTTGCTCTAAAACTAAAGAGAGAGGGAGAGACAGAAACTCGGGAATAAACTTTCATTTTTAGGGTTCCGTAGCCAAAATGGCAAAAAAGGAACCCTTATAGATTCGTCATGTCTGTCTGTCTGTCTGTCTGTCTGTCTGTCTGTCTGTCTGTCTGTCTGTCTGTCCGTCCGTATGTCACAGCCACTTTTCTCCGAAACTATTAGAGCTATACTATTGAAACTTGGTAAGTAGATGTAGTCTGTGAACCGCATTAAGATTTTGATGCAAAAATGGAAAAAGTATTAAAAATTTTAGGGGTCCCCATAGGTACAACTGAAACAAAAAAAATTTTTTTTCATCTAACCTATGCGTGTGTGGTATCTATGGATAGGTCTCTAAAAATCATATTGAGGTTTCTCATATCATTTTTTTCTAACCTGAATAGTTTGCGAGAGAGACTCTTCCAAAGTGGAAAAATGTGTGTCCCCCCCCCCTCTAATTTCTAAATTAGAGGCATGATAATTCTAAAAAATATATATGATGTATATTACTATAAAAACTACCAACGAAAATTGGTTTGAACGAGATCTAGCCAGTAGTTTTTTTTTATACGTCATAAATAGTAAAACTTAATGAAACAAAAAAAATTTTTTTTCATCTAACCTATGCGTGTGTGGTATCTATGGATAGGTCTCCAAAAATCATATTGAGGTTTCTCATATCATTTTTTTCTAAGCTGAATAGTTTGCGAGAGAGACTCTTCCAAAGTGGAAAAATGTGTGTCCCCCCCCCTCTAATTTCTAAAGTAGAGGCATGATAATTCTAAAAAAAATATATGATGTATATTACTATAAAAACTACCAACGAAAATTGGTTTGAACGAGATCTAGCCAGTAGTTTTTTTTATACGTCATAAATAGTAAACCTTAATCTAAATTTCATTAAATCGACTGAAATATAAAAATAAATCAAAAATAATGTAATTTCATAAAAATTAACCTTATTGCTGCTGCGGAACCCTCCATGGGCGAGTCCAACTCGCACTTGGCCGCTTTTTTTACAGTTGCACTAGTTTTGAAATGAACTGAAGTATAACCAACAATTATTATATTTTCTTTACTTACATTACATTTAAACAGTACGAAGAAATAGCTAGACCAAAGAGCTAAAACAATTGCACTTACGTAACACATAAAGATTTGCTTCTACTCATTTAAGGTAAAAGTTAAACTCTAGCGGTTTTCTTTTTTCTTTTCATCTGTTTTTTCGTATAAAAACTATTTGCGGATAGACTGCTCAAGTCCTTAGTGGCAGTAAGTTCGACGGGTATCTTTACATAAATTATGCTAAAAACTGGGCGAAGTGCGGGTGCTTCAGAAAACCTTGGGAAGGACAACTTGAAAACCGACTTGTTTGAAAGTGACTTTTATTATTAAAGTATTTTATTCGACTAAAACAAAAATTGTTACGATCTATGCAATATTTGAATCTTGTTGTGTTGGTTGGTTAGTTGGTTATTAGTGGTTGGTGGTTGTCCTGGGAAACCAAGCATTTTTAAGTTATTATTTTTATTTATTATATGTTGTCCGTGAACTCAATAGTGCGCCTAAGGGTCAATTCAGACCGCAACGCGACGAGGCGAGGCGAGACGCGGCGCGGCATAAATTTGTATGGATTTGGCAGATTTGCAAGATGTCCCGCGCAATTGAAATCTGTCAATTCAGTAAAAATTACGGGTCAATTAAGACCGCAACGCGACGAGGCGAGGCGAGGCGCGGCGCGGCATAAATTTGTATGGATTTGGCACATTTGCAAGATGTCTCGCGCAATTGAAATCTGTCAATTCAGTAAAAATTAAGGGTCAATTCAGATCGCAACGCGACGAGGCGAGGCGAGGCGCGGCACGGCATAAATTTGTATGATTTGACAGATTTCAATTGCGTGAGACGTCATGCGAATCTGTCAAATCCATATAAATTTCGAAATGCATCTACGCGTCGTGTTGCGGTCTGAATCAACCCTTAGAAATGCATCTACGCGTCACGTTGCGGTCTGAATTAACCCTAATAGGTTTCTTAATTTTTCGCACGATAACAGTCTAAATCAGCATAATATTTTGTTAGGCCTCGATAAGACTATCCTATATCCTATCCGGTGACTCAAAGTTATCTGTACCAAATTTCGTCAAAATCGTTTTAGCGATTTGTGGCTGAAGAAGTAACAGACACACAGACGATTTATAGACCTACAGAGGGAGACTCACACAAAACACACTTTCGCGTTTATAATAATGGTAATAATTTTACTGTGGATAATATGCCAGTGAAGATTCATTCATAAAATACTTTCAAGTATTTTTGCATGTTGACCGTAAAATTCAGTTCGTTACGAGCAGTTCCCGAAGTTGTGCAGTTTATGTGCGAACTTGTAGACAATGACGGAAACAAGTGCTCCACACGTGATATCTGCCGTCTTACCTCGACTTACAAGATTAAGTAATACAAGAGTTTAATGTTTCTTTTGGAAAATTCTGCCTTTTAAAGTCCAAAATACTATGGCAAATTGAGGCACAAAACTTCTTATGTGTGTCCTTATTTTGATAATATTACAATACCAAGATAATAAGTGACCCAGAGGTAAATTTAAGATGAACCTTGATTTTTTCAAAGAAGAGATATCTTTCATTTCATGAGAATTTCGAGCAACGGCTCCACTATCAACGTTTCAGACGTGTTACTGACCCTTATGTTATTCCAAATTCGTCGCTACTGGGTAAATATAATATCATTTTATATTTCATATCATAGACATTTAACAAAAACTCCAAAATAATATTTATAAAAATGTTTTATATAAGTAGCAAGCATTTTAGTGATGTTTCATATTTTGTCTTAGAACTGTACCATCACAATGCATTTAAAATCGAAGCACCAAAAACTGTATCTCCAATCGCATACACCGCATATGTACACGGTACAAAAATAGCCGTTTGCATAAACTCTTATTGCCAGTCTAAGTTACGGCGATATTGCCTAAGTTCAGTCCGTCTTGTGCTAAACACGAAGTTTGCATTGTGTGCGATTGTTTGTCATACGCTATCGCCCATAACCGTTCGGTTAAGGTGGGCCTTCACCCCGCGTTAACCGCAACGACAAACTTTGTGAATTTCAATAAAAAAATAAGGTTGCACGAAAACAGGGAGTAAACTGTAAACAAAAAAAAAATGTATTGGTGATAAAAACTATCAATAGTCCTTTAACGAGATTCATAGAATCTAATTTTTTAATTCAATTAAATTTCGTCACATATACATTTGCATTTTGACGCATAAATAAATTATAATACAGGGTGCAATTAAACCTTCCTGCCAAATTTTGATATATTGATCCTTGTTAAAAATAAAAATACACGTATTTTTTCTTTTATAATCACTCAGTACTAAAATGTTGAGAAATAGCTTCCGAAAGTTATCCTAAAAACACTACAATTAATGGACACTACGCCTCGCCCCGCGTCACCCCCGATCACACCCACCGCCGCGAGTGAGCATTCTGCAACGATTTTAAATGGGATAAAATATGTCATTAACAAAAAAATAACACCCAATTTTTTATATACCTAAGCCCTGGAAAAAATTTGGCAGGAAGGTTTAATTGCACCCTGTATATATTTTAATTAGCTAAAATCAGTAACGTTCAAAAAACTACACTTTTATTTCTAATCGTTTGAAAGAAACGTTGCGTTTTACACAAGCACGTGGTCGCTAACCTCAACAGTTGAGGAAATGCGTTATGGATCATATTGCCCGGTGTTTATTGCAGCCAGAAGTTTGCACAATATGTTGATATTAATTGCATATTGTGCAATAGAATCAGAATTGATTAGAAATGCCTCCGTATGCCATTCCGATATTGGCTATGTTCACGTATACGTTAGAGAACACACTAGAATTATTTACCCTATTTGGGAGGGAGGGAGGTATGGTCACAAGCTTTGGATAAGTATACTGGGAGGGATTTTAATTAGGGAAACATTGATAGGTCTCAGCATATTAATATTGTAATACATAAATAATATAGACGAGCACCGCAGGAGAAATGGAGCCAAAAATATGGCTCAACCCTTAATATTTTGAATAGTATGATCCTTCAACTAAATACTATGAGACAACCAACTAAAATTAACTAAAATTGAGTGCACTTTTATTCCATGTTCTACGATATACATGGTGAAACAAAAGTAAGCTAGATACATCACTTTGTACTGTGACACCTTGTATAATATTGTGTTTAAGATTTGTTGAGCTGAGTTAGACTAAGTTCACACGGCACAATCCTGCACGTTTTTTGCAGTACATACGTCTTAAGGTGACGCCATGTTAAAGTAAAAAACCGTGTTGGATGTGTTTTAGATTGCTTGTTTTCTATGCGAGGCTGGCCCGGCCTCTCATAGAAAACAAGCAATGGAACAGCAAAAATGGAAAGGGCGTAGCGACAAAATGGTTTTTGTCGCGTAATTTAAAAACCATAAATACAAAATGGAAAGGGCGTAGCGACAAAATGGTTTTTGTCGCGTACATTTCATATAAGCTATGGAGAAATTAAAGTGTATACTAGAACCAATTTATGTTCAAATTTTGGAAGCTTATAACACTCTCCTCTGTTGGCAAAATAGGAATCCCTTTTTTTACAGAGGTCTTTTTGATTGATTATTATGTGTTATAAAAGTTGACCAATCGTGTTATGCTATGGGTAATTCAAAGACAAAGACATGATGAATACTGACAGTGAACTTTAATTTCTTAGCTTTAGTCAGCCAAATTATCAAGGCGTCACCTTAATATTCACACTTCGTTTATACTGCAACAAATCTTGCAGTACAATCGACGTGTGAATGGTTCTATACACATTGTATGCGCCACTATTTATTTGTTAAGACGTATATTGCAACAAAACGTGCAGATCTGAACCAAGCCTTAGATAAAATATAAAATGTTCGTTTTGATACTTAAACTTACCTTTTGAACTTTAGACCTGCTTTAAGGCAAACTTCCCATCTAAACTGTTTGATTATGAATGTTTTGTAACGTACAAGATTACTCTAAAAATAAACTCACTTAGCTCAATGTCAATTAAAGTAGAAGTTTATTCAGGAAGTGTTTATTGGCTTCAGGGAAGGGAGCTTATGTTATCTACGGCTTATAAATAGACTTGGCTTTACTAACATAATAATACTCCACACCAGTTTCGATGCCGGTGGCCAGTTTCATTGAAACTAGGTTAGTTACGCAGGAGTAATTTTAATTTGTCCAAGTGTGTTCAAATGTTAATATACAGCTGTGCATTGTGAAAGTAGCAGCGCCGAAAGAGTCACATTTGACTTCTATATTTCTATGAGATATAATAACCTAACGCCATGAATTTGCAGCAAAAAATGAAAACAATTAAATTTTTCAGCACTGCCATATCTATATAACGACCATGCAGCATAGAAGGCCACGTTCCTTTGAAGGCCAACTATTAAAAAGTCGTCGTTATCGTCATGGTAAGACATATTCCTTCAACTACACACGATTCATCAAACTTAAGGCTAGGCCTTTAGCATAAGGCCATTATTTTAGTCTAGTATCGAGTATTAATTTAGTAGCTATAAATTCTTGCTTTCACCCCAAAATCGTTCGCACTTCGTTCGAGTACAGTTTACAAGGGAGTTGGTTTTGTAAGATGAACAGCTTACGGCACAATAAAGTAAATAAACTGATTAAGTTAATCTCAACGGCGATTTTAGAAGAGGTAGATGAGGAAAGTGTGATCAATAAAACGAAACTATGTATACGAAAATTTATCGATAGAAGGGTTAAACTAGGAGCTAATTGTCTTCTGAAGGAATAAGCATTGGAAGATCCCAAAGAATAATTCAAAAGTTTGAGAATGTCTGAAAGTTGTGTAAATTTTTGCGGTAACTAATAAAGTAGTACTTAAAGTCTACATACCTTATCACTTTGTTTTGTTTTTTATAAATATTTTACATATTTAACTAGCTGTTGCCCGCGACTTCGCCCGCGTCAAAGAAAAATATAATATATCCTCCTTTTGGAAGTTGGTTAAAAAGTAGGCTAAGTTACTCCTTACTATATCAGCTATCTACCAAAAAAAATCCCGTCAAAATAGCTCCAGCCGCTTCAGAGATTAGCCGGAAGAAAAAGACAGACAGACATACGGACAAAAATTGTAAAAAATGTTGTTTTGGTGTATGTAGCGTATGTATACTCATAATATTATGCATTATGCATGTAGTAACAAACGGTTCTTTCAATATTACAAGCAGACACTCCAATTTTATTTATATGTATAGATTATGAATCTTTTATATCTATTACCTTTTATATCTTGACTAGCGACCAGCCCCGGTGTCGCACGGGTATAAAATATATAGCCACTGAAAAAATGATTATTATCGATAGCCTATGATCCTTCACGTGGTCTACTTCTTATCTGTGCCAAATAACATAAAAATTGCTCCAGTAGTTCGCGAGATAAGCCCTTTCAAACAATTTCCCCCGTTTTTTCCACATTCTCCTATTAGTCTTAGCGTGATAAAATATAGCCTATAGCCTTCCTCAATAAATGGGCTATCTAACACTGAATTAATTTTTCAAATCGGCCAAGTAGTTCCTGAGATTAGCGCGTTTAAGTTAGCCCTTTCAAATAATTTTCTCCGTTTTTTCCACATTTTCCTCTATTTCTTCGCTCCTATGAGTCTTAGCGTGACAAAATATAACCTATAGCCTTCCTCGATAAATGGGCTATCTAACACTGAAAGAATCATCAAAATCCGTTGCGTAGTTTTAAAGACTAAAGGGAACAAAGGGACATGAGGGAAAAAAGCGACTTTCTTTTATAATATGTATAA
This sequence comes from Plebejus argus, assembly GCA_905404155.3. Taxonomy (NCBI): domain Eukaryota; kingdom Metazoa; phylum Arthropoda; class Insecta; order Lepidoptera; family Lycaenidae; genus Plebejus; species Plebejus argus. The sequence goes on along the minus strand of FR989931.1, from coordinate 15,853,665 downwards.
AGATGATTACGTTATTAAATTTGATGAACATAGTTTTTCTATTCGTTATTTCCCCTTACCAACACTCGCTTAAATGTAGATAAGATTTAAATGAAAACTCGTTGTATACTAAATATGTGCTGTATTTGCATAAATAAATTGGTTTCGCTGTACAAGATTTTGAGCGTACCGACTCAGCTGGGTGCTGTTAACGTTATTAATTTGCTACACAAAGATTTGGCCTGAATAAATACTGGCGGATTACCTATATTATATATATACGTTTTTAACATCTAGTTTATATGCAAGAACAATCTGAGAGTTGATTTGGCTTAGAAATATTATTTATGCCCAGTTTCTGAATTTTTTTAACGGGAGTTTATCTTTTTACTATTGCTTTTGATTGGCTGGCGTCAAACAATAATTAGCCAATCAACAACGCTAGTGAAAATATATTAAACTCAAAACACCTCAGAAACCGGGCATCAGACTATTATTTTTTAATGTTTATATAATAACTAGATTATATTATTATTTTGTGACTTCCCTTGAAAAATTCTTTTAAGCCGTGCGTCAATAGAAGTAGCTTATATTATCATACTTTATATCTGTGACTTTGTTTATGTAATTATATAGTCATAGACCATAGTCAAACGATAAATGATAATAAAAATAAATGAATTAATGGATATTTAAAATAAATTATAGTACACACCCCTATAGCGTAAAATGGTATTTGCGGCCAAAATTCTCCGAAACGACTGCACTGATTTTAATAAAATTTTACATGCTCATCGGGTGGATCAGAGAATATTCCGAAAATTGCGTATATTATAGCAAAAGCGTTTGCCGGCTTACCTAATAAGAAAACAACGATAAAAAGTGCACGATGTTTGACATGTTTCTATTTCGAGAACAATATCTGTTGCGAACAATTAAAAGCACTCGTGATCTTCACGAAGAATAAGTTCGCAAATGTCACTAGCAGTTCCACTGGCCAGTCTAAAACGAGATAAGATTATCTAGAATAGTCTACAACTAGAAATAGAGGAATTTGCTTACTTGAATATACCGCTTCAACTGGATAATTTTTTTTATTAAAAAAATTACCGTGGGAGAGCCATGCTTCGGCATGAATGGGCCGGCTCGACAGGAGAAATACCACGGGCTCACAGAAAACCGGCGTGAAACAGCCCTCGCGCTGTGTTTCGCCGAGTGAGTGAGTTTACCGGAGGCCCAATCCCCTACCCTTTCCCTACCCTCCCCTATTCCCTTCCCTACCCTCCACTACCCTAGTCCCTCTTAAAAGGCCGGCAACGCACCTGCAGCTCTTCTGATGCTGCAAGTCTTCATGGGCGACGGACGTTGCTTTCCATCAGGTGACCCGTTTGCTCGTTTGCCTCCTTATTTCATAAAAAAATAATAAATTATTAGGTATGAAAATGAACTGCGAATACATAATAAATTGTGTATTATATTGATTGAGATAATATTCTACTGCTTGCTTATAGACGTTAAGGCCGAAAAAAAAGTAAAATTTCATCAATATTATCTAGCTCACCCATGATATCAAGAAAGGCATTTACGAGTGTAATAATATTTTGTCTAAACATATTACAGCATTACATAGCAAGCTGATGAATATAAACACAAAATACCTGTAATTGATATTACAACTTATAATATAGAAAAGCAGTTTCTACATCCATTGCAGTATTTTTGTAAGACGCCTCTTCCAGCACAAACTAGAGTTCCTCGTTGGAAAACTAGTTATTTTCCGAACAGACTCCCTGCTACTATTAATCATTAGCCGTCCGGGAGGTACAGATTGACCCATCTACCTTAGTCTCTTACTTTGGTAGAGAATAGTTGGGATTTGTAGAGATTTTAATATAATGTTTTCTATTATCTGGCTAAAGAACAATTTAAAGAGAGTTTAGGTATTGCTTTTTGCAAGATATTTAAAGTGAAATCATTTTTGTAATGGCACGATAAACTAAAAACAAATCATAATTTCACCCTAAAAATCTTAAAAAAAGAACGTTACGCCTATCTTGAAGCATAAATTCACGATGGCTAGCTTTATTCCTGTAAAATAATATTTCCGGCATACAATTTTTTATCCCCTATTTAAAGAGAAACTTTAAAAAAATCCGTTCTTGTAGACATCTACGTTATAATTTTAAGGAACTTGTGTGTAAAATATCAAGATTTAATTTTAACGTACTAAAAAATACAAAGTTTTATGTGAAATATCGTATTGTTGACATAATAATATTTTCCCTACCTAACTTACATAATATTTTAAATACACGCGGAGGTAGTCAAAAATACATTTAAATTACTTCCTCGTTCTCCGGTCACGAGTTTACTAAATTATCATCCATTTCTATTGATCATTTATTCAGTGAAACATAATATAGGTTTGACGAAAACTCGCTTGTTGAAATTATAAAGAGAAACATCAAAACAGCCTTTAATTAGAGCAAAACATTACCTCGTCTTTGTGTCCCGTGTGTGAGTAATTCTAATTACTAACCTTCTAGTGTTGTTACGTTTTAAGACTCAACTTTAACTACGTTTATGGATGTTACCTGTATGTACCTACGAATTAAATAATTGCTGCGCTTAGTAGAAAAAGTAGATGATGATTTTTGTTAAAATGTTTTGTTACTATGATTATTTCTTTCCCTTTTAGAGATGAATAATACTAAGTACCCTCTTAATATTAAAAATATTTACAATTAACTACGGGGGCTATACTCGTTTTTAGCTCCCGTCAATTTGAGACGAGAATACGGACTAGTGACAACAGCTACTCTATTCTTTGATAGAATACATTCTTTGAAAGTAAGGATTTTCCTTGCAATAAACTTATTAGCTATATTCTCTGTATCTACAAGATTTATTACAAAAAATACTATCAGCTTGTTGACATATTAGGTAGGTACGACAAATTTATTGGCACAATATGTTGCGGCGAAAGAACTTGTCCTGTGATTTTTTACGAAAGATATATGGGTAAAGAATTTAAGAACGCTAGTTGGCGAAGCTGAGTCGCGTATAACAAATGTTATCCCTTACGCGGTAACGTCGTGAAATATTATCGCAATATTCAGACACAATATCCTCCAAATTAGATTTAACGTGCTCCCCGTATCTTAGATTTGTGTTCATTGCCATTTTTTATTTGAAATAAGTGTCGCTTATTTTCATATCACGTGAATTACTCGAGCGACGAAATACGAAAACGCAGTAATAAGACCAATGATATCTAGAATACGTACAAGATACATTGAGAAAAAATGTAATAAACAACTTGTGTTCATCCCAAAAAATGTGCCGGATACGGTATAAAAAACATAAAAGGGATTTTGATAAAAAAACTAATGAGATAACCGCAAAATTTACATCGATAGTAACTGCTAGGATATTTTATTATATATTTCTAGAATCTAGATAATTACCAACTTACAGTGGAAACAAAGTTTTTAAATGAATTAAAACATTGTATCAAACCCAACAATCCTAAAATGGGGCAGTTTAGGTGTGGACACTTTTTGTATCAACATTACACATCTTAATAATAATAAGAGATAAACAAGAGACGTTTTGGAGAAGGCTAATCGTGTCGGTGAATATTATTCTTGTAACATAAAGAGGTAGATATAGATAAAGGACGTATTTAGCGATCATCATATTAAATATTGGAAGAGGTACTGTTGATTTTATAAATAATATTATAGTTTAATATCGCAATAATGTGCAATTTCCGATTAGTTTATAATGCTAGTTGGTAGCAACTACGACACTATTACAGTGTCGATCGTAGGATCGACACTGTAATAGTGTCGTAATTCCTTTTGGTATTGCTGTCGGAGAATACACAAAGTCCATTTCAGCTTCGTCGGGTAATACACGAAAAATCTCATCAACAAGGGTTGTTACTATTTATGTTAGCAGCCCGTATCTCGGCAAATTCACTTTAGCTTCGCACATAAAAATGATACATCGCAGTACTTACACTAACGCCTGGGGCTTATGCAAGGAATGTGTCTCCCATAACCGTAATGCCGTTATCACACCTCTATTGATGGGACGATGTAGCGTTAACTGTTAACAAGTGACCGTCTCAATTATGGTGGTCTTACACGAACTATGTTATACGTCAAGGTTTTTTATGATGACTTTTATGAGGAAGTAATGAATCAGTAAAGAACTCACTACGATTGAATATACATTATTGTATTATCATGTAATAAGTTACAGGACAACACAGTTGGTTAAGATCAAGAGATCGTCGAGACACGACTTATGAAAGGATTATCTAGACATGAAGTTAGTTACCTACACCATAATAATTTATTATTACTATTATTCTGGATGCGTTAAGGGCCCGGGTTACCCTCGAAATTTTCATACATTCTTAATACCAAAATCATTTCCTTATACGAAAATATTTAACATGTTTGAGTTATTTTTCAGCTTAAGATAGTAATTACCTAGGGTCCTGAAAAATTTTTTTTTACAAAATATTTAAATACTAAAAAAAATTTTTAAATAACGCGAGTTAAATCAGTCCAACGCCATCTATCGTGATTCGTGACATGTCGAAAGTACACATAAAGCAAAATTGATATTTGATTTATTTGAAATGTTTCAACTTTCATGGATGGAATAACGTTAGTAACACTTTTAGCTGGTGAACTCACTACCTATAGGCACGCCGCGGCCCGCGGGTGAAATATTGCCATGTTGAGTATCATAATCATACTGAGCTAATTTCGCTGCATGATGTCATTTCCCATAAAATAGCCCTCGTCATTATCAATCATAAGTTCTGCACGTACATCGTGATATCGTGCGTGTTTGAGGCCATCGCTTAGTTTATTTTTGTTAATTGCGAGCTCAAAATTTACTAGCTGTTGTCCCGAAATGAAGGTTAAATTAATTATGTGTGTGTACGTAAAATTTTAGAAGTCTGAATATACTTATACTGTAATTTCATATAAATTAATTAAGCGTTTTGAGTGTAAGAAGCAATAAACAGACACACTTTCGTGTTTTCCAATATGTGTGTGCTGTTTAAATTATTTTGCCTGTCCAATCAAAATTAAAAAACAAAAAATTATTATTCTTATTTTTATTAAATAATATATTATTTATTACAAATTTTGCTACAAATTTTATTACGACTCCATCCACAAGAACCAATTAATTATTTCAGTTAACGCCTAACAAAAATTCGACCACAAATATTTTGTTAATTTGATTGAATAAACAACCTTTAACCACTTGGTGTAACTATGTTGACTTAGGCGACTATTTGTTTAACGAACTTATTTTTCACTTTAATTATCTTTAATTAATTTGGTCCGTTTATTCGTTTGTTATTTGCCTTAGGTCCGTTGAATCAAGACTAGACGTGGGGCGATAATTCTAAAAATGTGCGAAGGTGCTGCGCTGCAAACAGGTATCGCTAATACGACACTTTTACCAAATTTAATAATTTTGTATTGCTTTATTCCTCTAGTACTAGATGTTGCTTGCAACTAAGTCATACCAAAAGCCGCTTATTCTTCAGCAATCCGTAATTTTTAATCTCGTAAGGTTAAGGGCATATCCCTTTTCATATAAATTGTGTACCCTTGAAGTATGTGCTACTAACAAAAGCGCTGAAATATTAAGGGTGAGTTGCACCAGAGGCGTCGTTAAAGTTAAAGGATATGGCGTCCTTATTGGACTTTTACTATGAATCTGACTTTGCAACCCACTCTTAAACTTTTATGCTTGTCGAATTAATCGAATCATTCAATTTTCAATAATTATATTCGGTCGATATCGGATAACTATTCGGTAATGAAACTTCGACCATCGTATGAACTCAACGCGACCGCACCATCTGTGCACAATGTTAATCAGTATTTCAATTTAAACTTCTCAAATTATCGGTTTTTCGCGCACTAAAATTGTAAACAGGTGGTGAATGAGTATTGTAATAAAAGTTGTGTTTTCATGAATGGGTGCATCATAAAGTTTAGAACCAATAAAATATAATGGTTTTTCTCGGATACTTTTTGAAAGATATATTATAGGTAAGATAATATTATATAGGTATAGGTACCTATAAAAGTTTTATATTATTAGGAATTCTTTAAAATATAGCGTATCTACTTCTGAACGTTAACCAATTATGCAATTAAAGTATACTTGCATAATTGGTTATAGACGTTAAATATACAACGTGAAATTTTAGTGGTTGTTTTCCCGCAGCAGAACGATTTACCTATAGTAGTACTATCGAACCATGCATGTTATTTTTTGAAAATAAAAAATATTTTGTTGACGTACTACGGAAGCTTTATGCCGATAGGCGCGAGTTACAATGGATCCGACCGATTTTTTTTTTTGATTTGACCAAAAAAAACTTTACAAATCTATTGTACTACTAAGATAGAATCATTTTACTGCGGGAAAACAACCATTAAAATTTCACACCGTATAATAAGCCTCCATGAAAAATAACGTACTTCCGACAGGGCATTAATCAGTTACGATTGCAGAACTTAGTTAGACTTACATCACTCATTTACACCTATCTTACTTTGTTACACATACTCCATATTAAAATATATAATATAAATACTCCACATTAAACAGTATGATGCTGTGTCTTTTGTACATCCATTGTTTAACTTAGTTTTATTAGTAAGAGGGTATGTAATAGTATACTGCGTGACTGGTGAGACATGTTCAATACTCAAGGACGTGATATTTGGCTATTATATTAGTTGGAAAAAAATTATGTAAAAAAATAATATCAATTGAGCACTGAGTAAATGTAGCTTAAAGTTAAATAATTATTTACCCAACGCATGGACACCGCGAGCGGGTGGGGTAGTTGTGTGGTGTTTCTTTGGTAGCGCACGCCTCTGCACCGGCCGCATAGTATGCCTACTCGCCTAGCCGCGTAATTTACTTAGTATCCATGATTCATTTATTTTTGGGAAATTCGGAAAAAAATTAAGAACCTAATTTTATTACATAATTATAATGAGAATCGAGTACAGAGTACTCTCCATAAGTATCGGTATTGTCTCACCAGTCATGTTGTATAATATTCTGGAGTATGTATTATAATATCTACCTAGCTTCAACGCTATAACCAACTCCTGTACGCGCTAATGGAATCGTGTCGAGCAACAACACTTCAGATTAACTTTAATTAAGTGAATGTTATTTGAAACTTAACCGGAGAGAATTTATCTTAATACAGCAATTTATATTCAAAATGCGACTCGACTTCAGGAATTAGCGACGTCATTAACTCAAGTTTTCAGACGATAAGGATGATAGGATCTTTGATTTGTTTACGGGTTTGGATTTGTAAACGAACACAAGTATAGTTAATAGAGAACATTACGAAGTAGGATACCTATATTATGTACATTGTACAGCTTCTTATATTAAGATTTTAGTTGGTTGGTTAGCATGGTTTTAAGCAGCTTTACTCAGCATGTAAGAAAAAGATAGGCTGCTCTCTGGTCCCTACCAGATATAATATTTATTATTCATAGTAAGAACTATGAATATTGGAATGACCGACGAACTTTTGTAATAATAAAATGTAAATTGTAAAACCTCGCGAGACTCTTTACATTTTTAATGCAACAAAGACCTATAATATATAAATGTTATAGGATGAATTGTCTATCAAATAAGGAAATAATCCTTATTTGATAGACACCATTAAATTAGATTATAAATGGTTTAAGTTGTACCGGTCTTTATAAAAATAGACAAAATAACTGTCTTGTGTTAATGAAACAACAAAGGAAAAGTTTTAACCAAAGCTGTTTTGCTCTCACAAAAATGTCAACCCTTCGCAAAATGCCAATGGCAAAGTTGTGGGTGCTCTATATGATCCTTTTCCTAATATTATAATTTTGTTCACGTATTTAAATAGTTTCGGAGGACTAATAGCCTCAAATGTTTCCGCAGACCCACATTAATTTTGTTTTTCATAAGTATTCTGAAGCTGGAAATTAAATTTTAACAATTTATTATGAGTACTTACTTTTAAAAAATTATTTTAATAATATCCAGTTTTATATTTAAAATGCTTTTTAGTTCAAATATATTTTATAAATAATTGAGCCGGTGCAAAAGACCGCCGTAGCCTAAAGCTTGATTCTTGACTTGGGAGGTTGTCGGTTCGATTCCCACAACTTCCGCATTAGAAAGAAATTTCCATGTCGTTTCCAAAATTGGAGGGGAGCAAATACAGGATATTCATTTCATTGTTTAAATAATTAGAAACATGATCCATGCGATGGACTAGCAGGCTTAGCATAACAATATTAGAAATAAGAAAGAATCGTATTTAGTGACAAAATGGCGGATTACCATAGTCTAATTGCCACTTTGTCTATTCTTCTGTAGAAATAAATAGTTGACCATGCCTGTAGGTGGTCTAAGTTAATCTATCCCCCTGGGTATAATATGAAAGGTTGAGCACTGTTAAATAATTCCTGGGTTTGGTAACATAATATAAGACAAGTACTATACAAACTTCGAATTTGGTACTTTGCCCACAGCCTCCGATTTAAATGTTGTTGTTTTGTTTATTTATTCAGTTGTGTAGTTGTATTTTTATAGTAATTGTGTTTAAGAATGTAATACCTTCGAATTAAAATTTTATATCAATCTATACATATAATAAAACTGTAGAAATGTGAATTCTGTACATTAAAGATATTCAAAAAATAATAAGCGGGGGGTGTCACTAGATCGCTTATATAGAAGCCAAAAATGTGGTTAGTTTTAGTTTGTCTGTCTGTCTGTATGTATGTTTGTTCCACTATCACACGAAAACTACTGATCCGATTTGAAAGCGGTTTTCACAGATATATTTGTCTTCTTCCAAATTAACATCTGGTGTATAAAAAAAATTCCACCCACCCCTCTAAGGGGGCAAAAGAGGGGTCAGATTTTGTATCAAACTTTTTTCTTTAACACGAAAACTACTGATCCGATTTGGTTTTGGCAGATATATTTGTCTTCTTCCAACTCAACATCTAGTGTATAAGCTCCCCCTAAGGGGACCGAAAAGGGGGTCAGATCAAATTTTTCCTTTAGTGGACTTACTTCATATTTTAACTGTATTTTCCAACTTAACATCAGGTGTACACAATTTTACCCCCCACCCCTCTTAGGGGACAAAAGAGGGGGTAAGATTTTGTATCAACTGATGAAGTAGAAAGACTTTAAATAGCAAAACAACGTTTGCCGGGTCAACTAGTATAAAAATAATGATGAATTTCGAGTTTACATTATTCTTATTATTAGATGACGCCCGCAACTCCGTCGCGCTAAAATTTGGTTATCATGATAGAATTGTACATTTTACCGCAACAAAATCTATCTTAAGTCGTTTCCCGGGACTCAAAGTATTTGCACACCAATAATTATTATAAAAAGCGTTAGGAGGTAAGGTCTGTAAGACAGACAGACACACAGTTTATAATATTAGCAAGAATTTCAACTCGATTTATACATTCTTCTACAACAATAACAGAGTTTCTACATGATCGATTTCACACGAGCAAAATCGGTAACACGTTAAACTTAGTGCCACAGTAAAAACTGATCAACAAAATGATTTATAACACACCGATAACAGCTTCTGGCTGTTTTATGAGATACCTAATTTATAACCTGGGGAACATTTTCCCAGCGAGCAATTCGCACGATAGGATCTCGATCGAGCTGTGAATGTAATCTTAAAACAGATTCTACAGTTCAACTTAAAGTTAATTGAAGTGTCTAAATATTTCAAGTGTTCGACTTTCGGAATTATCGCAGAAAATTAAGAGTAAATTTATTTTATTACCTTCTACAATTATACTAGCTTGTTTACAATCTAAATAGTCGAATGAATATTATAATATCAAGATAATAATATAAACTTATGTTTGCGTTAGATAATTTACAATTCCCGTCGGTCAAAAACACGAAATCTATCTTTGTACAGTCAACACGCTCTTCACTCGTTTCTGTAAAAGATTTGATTAATAAAAACTGACGACAAAAGAATTTTCTAGAACACTGGCGCAAAACGAAAACAATATCCTTTAAAGTTCAGCTGTATTCAAGTCTGGATTGTATTACTTTGTCAGCAATTCTTATATTACTACAAATTTTAATACATATTTTAAACATTTCGATTTGTTCTGTGGTTTAGTTAAATAATGAATATGCCACCGACCAATCAACTTTGCATTTATGTTGGTTAAGCACTCATAATATTATAGTTTTTCGTAACTTTCTTGGTTCTATACCAATGAGTTTACTAATTTAATCAAAATTCGTTTAGCCTTTTAAACGGGAAAGATAAATAAATCCCAATATTAAAAATTCGCATTAATATTTACAGTTGAGGCAAAATGATCTATTGGCAAAAAGCCTCTTGACCAAGATAATATGAAGAAGAAAGGAAAGGAGTAAAGAAAACAAAGCTTAATAAAGTAGTAACTTAATAAAGGGCATAAAATAGAGATAAAAACGCTTACCTTATGCAACCGTTTTCCTTTGCACAAGCAAAATTTATGACTTTCCACAATTTTGCCAGCCATATTTATAAGCAACTCAATTAAGTATTTCAGACGGTACTGAGTATACAATTAAGACTTGTCTGAAAACAAGATCTTTTAAGATAAAGTTTCTAGACTGGCGGATATTACACTTTTACTCGGCAACGCTCAAAGCGTATTTAAGTTTTAATACAAAATTTCATCTAAACTCAATTTTGGAAATACATTTTTTCATAGATTTCATCATCGTCGGCAAATAATTATGAAATTTAAATTTAGTTACAATTCAGAAAAAAAGTTCTCTTCCCACGCTAAAAGAATCTTTGCGCGAAAAAGATGGGGTCCATGAGTGCAGTGTCTTTATATTAAATTCACTTAAATTACTGAAAATACCTTTACAAATACTCATTACTCATTTAATTTTGCCCATTCGCTCTACGTATAATTTAGCCGGAAATACTTAGCATTTGCCTTCATAAATGTCAACATGTACCGACAACCTTGAAAAGAACCCTTCGGTCAAAGGGCCGAGACGTGATTTGAACTCCCAACCATCCGCATGCTATTGCCGTCTCAAATAGACAGGCAACCCTTTACCCAGAAACTCCCGAATCCGAAAAGTGAGCTATTGATACAACATCCATTGAATTCGAGCCTCCTAAACCCGAGTCATTTATAAGAAAAATGGCAGGGCAAACAAAATGTTTCTTAAAAGGATAGGCTGTATTATTTTATGTTTCTTTTATACTTTGAACGGGGCTGACATATTTTTAGAATGGTTTTATGAACTTACAATCGTTACTTCAACTCAATAATATAATAATACAGGTATAATTCCAAAAAAAGAAATGCCTATCAAATTGCGAAGGTATTCTAATTATATAAAATATGTAATTGGATCCAAATATGCTATATCAAATGAAAGGCGATTTGATTATTCCCTCCCTTAATAAAGTGAAATGAATATGGCGACGTTAAGCGAAATTGTGATAATGAAATCTGAGTTTAGGCACTCGAGCCTCATTATTACTCCAAAAAAACTTCCGTTCCGAATTAATAAATGGACATGAAAAGAAATTTTTGGTACCACTTCTTTTTTAATAAGCATGCATGAATTACTTTTACTTTTCCCCGCGAGTTCCTGAATAAATAAAATGAGGATCCAAAGCGTTGCTTCCCTCCTTTTGTGCTCATACTTCCTGGCATGCGTAATGGGATACCCTAACAAAATGGCGAGCGAATTCTTTGTGCGCTAAAATCGGTACAATAACCCTGGGAAGACCACCAGCACATTGTCTCACTAAAAGCTCTTAGTGTTTCAATAATTTCCTCAATTATTCAAATGTCTAGATTGAAGATAATTAGGATTATAATGTATTAAATTCATTATTCATTGTGTTTCTAGTATAATACAAATTAGCCCCCAGTATACAAGTACTCCCGAAATCAGAGTTGATGATAAGAAATAGCATCACATTATAGCTCTTCTTCAGTACGGCATAAGGAATAAGAAACTTTTCTTATTCTGTAGAAACCGTCGAGGAACGAAATGATTATTTCGTCCTATTTTTGGTTTAAATGTTGCAAATCGTACACTAAGAAACGTGTTAAGGATACACGTTTCCTTCATCGAATTTACGATAGAAAAAAAATCATAATATTGCGAAAAAACTTCCACCCTTAACCACTACTACTAAATTACATTACTAGATAGATTCATGTACTTGCAAATTTTGAACATATCTGTAGCCAATACCGATCTGTAGTCACCCATGGTTATTTTAAACCCCCATATCGTCCATAAATCATTTACCGGCGGACATAGGTGTCCATGTTGCGCCGATATCGACGGAAGTGCAGACAGCTTCCGGCGGCGAGTTTGTCACTGTCCCCTGACATATTGTCTGGCCGGTGCCAAAACTGCGCTGTTTACCGCACACATTAATATCGACTGAGATTCCAGAGCTAAGTGCGCTACTTAGGCAGAACAGGAACGTAATCCGTAATTATGCAGTTGTTCTTTTGGGTATGGGAAATATAAAGTTTGTAGGCATCTTATTATTACTATGCTTTATAAAGCCTCTACTAAAAATTATACTCTTCCGGATTTTTTTTTTTTAATTTTATATAATTTCATACCCTACTTATTATAGGAATACTTGGTTAATTTTGCTCTAATTGATGTGTCTATAATGTTTTCATAAGCATCCTATACCTCTAACATGCCGCAGGTCTCCTAATTAAAGGTTATTCTTTCTAAAGTCTTTCATTTATTTCATATTGCAAATAAGTGCGTGTCAGCAGATTAGCCCAAATAAAATAATGTATCCCCCTCTTGTTTATCTATTGGCACCAACAAGTACGTTAATTTCAGTTCTTCCATTCACAAAACATCACAGAAGATCCTAGTAAAATTTCATACAGGCACGTGCCGCATATAAATAAACCGATTACACTAACAATAAAGGGAAGTACAAAACGTGGATGCTTAAAATTTCCTTGGAATCCCCACTTCCATCCGAGCCCCACGTAAGCCGCTCTTGTTTATGGTAACTGCAATGAATCTCAAATAATAAACAAGGAAAAGGCCTTTCATGTATTACCCTTTGTATGGAAAAATAAAACAATTTGGCAACTTGAAAGAGCAACAAGGTTGATTGATCCAGTCGAGAGTTACTCGAAACACTTGGGAACCGCTGGTTTTGTTTGGAACATACAATAATTAAGTGTCATCCGATGAACTTATCTGGGTCATGAATCATGATTTTATTATTTGTCTGTCAGCCCACTCGTCTGAATTACTTCTCTTAATAAAATTAATAAGCTTGTTAAAATAAAAATATTCTTCAAAGATGCCATGCCCACTTTATATTAACATTTTTTCATTTTCATTACTGTTATTGCCCTCTTTGCGTAGAATTATATTATTGCGAGGCAAAAATATAATTTGTCTTGGTAAAAAGTTTAATGTTTCGTAGAATCATAGTGATCCATACTTCAGTAGCTTCAATACCTTAGTAATATAATATTTATTACAACTATAGAAAAAGTATTTAATATTTATTACCGATTTTGATACAAAAAACTTAAAAAAGCGAGAGCCGAAAATTTTTCCGCAAGAAATACTACTTTTGTCTAATTTCATCAAAGTCACTTCAGCCGTTTAAGTGTGAAGACGTACAGTCAGACACACTTTCGAATTGTTAATATTAAGTCTGGATGTAATATATGTAATGTCCTCAGGTAGTATGTAATACATTACAATGTGTAAGTTATTAGTAGACTATATTGTGTTACGGGAATAGACGCCTAATACCTCTCGGATTACACGATTGCCGCGCTAATCTCCCGTCTAATTAGGTATAAATGTATTGTGAATAAATTAATTATATATTCATGATTATTACACGTCAGTAAATAATAATATTATATTTTTAATTACCAAAAATCATCAGCTAAGAAGTAATCCTATAATATTAATATCATAATATTTGTTACGAAGTCACATTTTTTCATTTTTAAGGCTAGTATAAAACGTATATTATTCATTTTTCATTATTTGTAATTCACCCAAAAAATTATGTTCCAAATATCCTTTTCCAAAATGTGCCTAATCAGAAAATTGATGGAAAGTATGAAAGAGTATTCGGTCATTTTAAAATATAAGCACAATAACTTTTGTCGTATAAAATCTCTCCCGAAGGTGTTCAGGCGTACCCTTTTCAAAGATCGAACTTCTCTCATATTTCTTTTCTAACATTCAAGTTTCATAATGGAAGCCTCTTGTAACTTTAATCCCTTTTGCCTTAAAGAAAATTAAAAAAGAATTTTAATATGCCAGTGAACTGACGAGCTAAGTAAGAAAGGATACAATATGTTTTGTGCGTCTACTTGATATTTTAATATATTTTTATGATTATTTACGGCATTCAGATCATAGCAATACATGTAAATACTTTGCTAATCTAAAATATTATTATTTTAGGCTAACTTTGTTTTATCACTAGATGACCCAGAGAGATTTATTTCACTTTCCTTTTGTCGTCTTAAGTATTTTACTAACAGTTTTTTACATATTTTCTCACCTCACAACCTTCCTTGGACTTCCAAAAATATTTCATGACTTAAATAAGCCAATTGAGTGCAGCCGCTCTCGACTTTTAGCTAGATTAAAAAATGAAAATTTATTTTCATTTTTAAATAGATTAATTTGTCAGATACCCACATTCCAATACAACAAGTAAAACCTTAACTAAACCAACATTTTTCTCAAAGCCACAATAATCAAGACTAAAAAACAAATACATAAAATATCCAGTTTCGTATCCCTCGTAGGGTTATCCTTTAATAAAATCGGTTGACGTGAACGGAGCTGTAACCAACTGGATTTACATAAGCGGTTCTTGTGAGCAAATTGCTCGAACCTACTGAATAGTCCATTTATTTTATGGTCACTTTGCCGGATTAGATACCGGAATTTTAGTAAATTACTAAAAATATCGCAGGCTTAAATATAGTTTTAGTTAAGCAAATAATCTTTATTAGAATATGCTTTTTATGATATGCGTTGATATTAATGGAATATCTTTTTTGCATCTAATCCTCATTTTACAAATTTTTCCTTGCAAAACAATGCCACTAACTATATTGTTATAATATTATTTCTAAATTACAAGTCTACAAGTCATATTATACATTTTACTACGTCATGGAGACATACTATATCTATTGCTTATTCAATTATTTATTTCTGTTAAGCTCTTCCTCAACCTTTTTCTTAGAAATATTATGATAACTATGAATTGATCGTCCGGAGCAAACCCGTCCCTAATTACTCGTCCCCGAACGTTTAAAGGGAACAGAAAACTGGGGGCCCTTTCAGTAAAGTCTGTACTATTAGATAATTAAATAACTTCATATTACGGAGAATGTACTCTTAATAAAATAGAGGGTTACACTTGTCCTGGCCGTCCCATTTCGCCTCACAAATAGTCCATTAGGTCCCAATCCCTTAGCAATTTCAAAAGGATGAAGGGTTAATTTATGAGCTTAAAATTTAAATCTACGGCCAACTCTGATAGTAGCTGTAGGGTTAATTCTGTTGTTAAAATATTATAAAGCTTATACGAATATCGGGCATGTACAAGTTACCTTGTTCGTATAATTAGAAGTTGGAAAATGTTATCTAAGGTTGATTCACGGGTCTTAAACAACGGGTTTGTAGCGGTTGTAAGCTCGGGTTTATTTTAGTTGGGTATTTTAGTTTATCATGTGTATCGGAAAGGCTATAACCCGAAGTGGTTAGTGAAATTTTGATAAGATTAGTCATAACCTTTTTCATGATTATATTATGATATTTCATGAATAATTGTTCATATTATCACTTTCGATAATATGAAGAATAGTATCTATTGTTCATATTATCTAAAGTTTTTATAAAACATTTTTGTTGAAAATCAAAATTAACAAAATTCAAAACCTTAAATTCAAAAAGTCATGTAGAAGAAAAATGCGTTTAAAGCGTTTGAAAATTTTATAACACATTCCAACTTGCGGTCTCGGCAGCATTGAAGTTCCGGCTTGCAAGTTTAAATTGATACTAACCCCCGGTGGTTAGAAATTCTATAAATTGTTTTATAATAATGGACGGTTGCAACATACTACGTTTTATTGTTTCATAATAATTCACGTCTAGTCAAAGTTTTAAATAGACATAACTTATCTGAAACATTTTCATAATCAGTAATTGAATTTCTTAAATAAATTTATATTTTCGTCATGATTGCAATGATTTTAACAGATTTTCCATAATGAGTTCAATTTTCCACTAGATTTAAGCCATACAGCATGTTTAACGTTTTTTATTCATAAAATCCCCAAGAAACACCCTCTCTAAAAGCCGCAAAACTAAATCCTACGCCACCGCCACAGATTATAAAAAAATCAAAACGTCAACGAAGACGGGAACAATTAATTAAAGTTGTAACATAGAGACGGCTCCCGCGCCACTTGTTCGCGATTATTAATGGAGGTCCGGGCCGCATGTCGCTGCATGGTCTCCGTGCATGCTGAATACAGATGAGCTTATTTATGTAAATTTCAGCTCCAACGAGTATGACGCCGGCAGTAATCCGGAGACCTGTAGCTGATTGATGTGGCTTGACGAATGTCCTGTATGGCTTGAAGGCTGCAGACTGTCTAATATAAGCAGTAATCTATATATATAAAACTCAAAGGTGACTGACATGGTGATCTATCAACGCACAACCCAAACCACTGGACGGATGCAGGTAGATGTTATAACTTAGGCATCCGCTAAGAAAGGAATTTGATAAATTCCAACCCCAAGTGGTTATAATAGAGGATGAAAGCTTTCATTTATTAATACTTCTAAACGCGAGCGAAGCCGCGGGCAAAAGCTCGTATATACATGTTTTAAAATATATACTGATATTATAAATGCAAAATAATTTCTGTTTGTTATCACTTTACGCCCAAACCACTGAATAGATTTTGTTTAAATTTGGTATGGAGTTACTTTGGAGTCCTGGGAAAGGACATAGGATACATTTTATCCCAGAATAATGTACGGTTCCCGCGCGATATTATACACATTTTGGTGCAATAGAGGTACGGTATTTAGTAATGTTATAAAGAGATCTTTGGAGTTTGGAGTCGAATATGTTAGTCTCAAAAGGTGGACCGATTTTTATGGACCTCTACATAAAATTTTAGAACTTCCAAAAGCAATAAGCATCATAAATATTAATAATATTATGTAAAAACTATAGAAGTATGAAATAATTAATTTTTGTTTTTCAATGTTAATTTAAGTTTTAGATAATGTACAGTATTATTTCCATAAAAAACACTCAATAGAATAAGGTTCTTTTCCAAAATGATGTTATAAAATATATCAAATGACCAATGTTTTTAATAGAAATAAAATTAATTTTAAATGTTAGTCTCACGACATCTTAAACGGCTGACGTTTGACTAATTTTAGTCTTGAAATGATTTTGGAAGTCTAGGGAAGATTTATATTGGGAGATAAGTAATACAACGTTCAATGTTCATATAAGGAGGTTAACAACCAAGATGCGTAAGACGATATGAAATAACACGGGCTCACAGAAAACCGGCGTGAAACAGCTCTTGCGCTGAGTTTCGCCGAGTGAGTGAGTTTACCGGAGGCCCAATCTCCTACCCTTTTCCCTTCCCTACCCTCCCTTATTTCCTTCCCTACCCTCCCCTATTCCCTTCCCTACCCTCCCCTACCCTATTCCCTCGTAAAAGGCTGACAACGCACCTGCAGCTCTTCTAATGCTGCGAGTGTCCATGGGTGACGGAAGTTGCTTTCCATCAGGTGACCCGTTTGCTCGTTTGCCCCCCGTTTTTCAGAAAAAAATGTTATAAAAAGGTTTGACGCTAACATTCCCATCTTAGATTGCATACTAGTATGAATTAAACTGCTGTAGCAAGCTGAAGCAAGCTAAAACAAAACGAGCTATCCAATTAGTGCTAGATTTTGATTAATATCTAGATTCTTGGAACATCCAATAACCCGGCGACGTGATTAAGTTCCTAGCGATTGTCGACTATACCTACTTTAGTATTTCCTGTTAATTACTCGGCTGTACTTAGGCTTCTTTATACAGCACGACTGGTGAGACATGTTCAATATTCGAGGACGTGATATTTGGGTATTATATTAGTTGAAAAAAAATAATATCAATTGATCACTGAATAGATGTAGCTTAAAGTTAAATAATTATTTACCCAACGCATGGACACCGCGCGCGGGAGTAGCGCGCGGCGCTCGGGGCGGGGTGGGCCGCGCCCGGCCGCATAGTAATTTACTAAGTGTCCATTATTCATTTGTTTAAAGGGAAATTTGGTTAAAAATTAAGTACCTAATTTTATTACATAATTATAATGAGAATCGAGTACTGAATACTCTCCTTAATTATCGGTATTGTCTCACCAGTCATGCTGTATAGCTTTGTTATTGATAAGGGGGCAAACGAGCAAAACCAAACGGCTGAGAGAACGCTTCACATAATTACTGGGAAAATAATACCTATTTTAATAGGAGCAGAGGAGCAGAGAGAATTTACCGCTGAAAAAGACATAGATACAACATAGAATAAAATTATCAAATCTATTAATTATGTACGACATTTAACTGCAGAACGGGCGGTCCCTACACGCACTGAATTGCGGGCAATGCCTTTATCATTAATATTGTAATATTATATTTTATAAGCATGCTAATAATATCCATAATTATATTTATTAGCAGTAGAGAGTAGATTTTTATGCAGATTGAAGGCAAGATGAGATTCTAGACTGTAGAGTGTGTAGAGGACAGAGGTTAACCACATAAACTCATTTGTTTATGTATGAAAAAAGAACTAGCATGTTGAATCTTAGTAATTTTACGTTATATAGATTGTTTTATAATGTAATCAAAATTATAAACGGATTTATTTAAGTTGCTTTTACTTTTAATAACTCTTAACATTGATTAAGTATTGTTTCATTCTCAAATCTGCAGGTAACTAAAGTGTTACCATGTTTTCAAGTCATCCTATTCAAAAGTTCATTTACTTAAGATTTATATACAAAAGCGTTCGAAAAATACATGCTATTCTCGAAATGAAAAACTGCGCCGGCCCATTCAGTACAAAACCCTGCCTGCACCTGCCATAAAGAGAAAAGGTTCCATTTGAAACATTTATTGGATTGTGATAAAACTTTGTAACATTAAAGAGATGAAATTCGGAGTGCAGGCAGAGGTGTGAAATAAGGTTCATGAATAACGCAAGACGTCGCCGCCTTTGTCTTGTTCGGGTGGTAATGGCGCCATACTATTTTTATACTTTTTAATCTTACAAGCTTCAGATTTCGTACCAAATTGCGGCTTACGTAAGGGTGAAGCCACATTGCATTGCGTTGTTACAACGGAATTAAAGTTGCTTGCAGATTCTTGTAGCAAGAGAACGCGATCGCTCGAAATTCAAATAAAATATGTTACTTTATGAACTGGGCTATAAGTTTCATTTTCTACCAACATTATCTGGCTACATTGTTCATAAAGTGGGAGTTTATTTGAATTTTATCAGTCACGATCGCTTGCGGTAAGAATCGGTGAAAGCCTCCTTAATGTTATTGAAACATCTGCGTGGCACTAGCAAATGACGCGTAAGCTAGAAGCTGCCTAGCTAACTTAATATCAGTCAATTAGATAAAATCAAGCTCTTTCCCGCTTCCTTTTCCTTCGTCAATCCGTTGAAATAACGCATACGTAAACGTAAGACATTATTGTAGTATTTGATGAAACATTGACGCTGCGACAACGCAACGTAACGCAACAAACAACGTTATTTCGCTGTAAGAACTAGTTAGTTTTACTTTCCATAATGTTATGTGTTTCAATCAAAACTGTAACATTTTCTTCTCATTATGTTTTGAGCTGCGGGACTAAAATGGTCGCTTTGGAGAATCATATTATGAAATCGCAAAATCGACACTCTGTTTGCAATTCAGATGTCTAAATTCGTACTATTTGACATTCGTGAGTTTGACAGTTTTGACAATTCATTTTGTGAATTGATTGAGAGAAATTGCTAAATGTGGCCATTAAGTTAGCCCCGCTGAAGTGTTTCATTTTAAGAAAAGCTTTCCATATTATAAAATCATCTGAACGACAGATATAAATTCATGTCTTTAACTGCAATGTTAAAGTTAAAGTACTCAGAGGAATTGTGAATGCACCCTGGTACATTAGAAACGAAGACCTACACCGGGACCTTAATGTGGACATGGTCTCTACAGTTATAAAAAGATACGCCGAAGCTCACGAAAAGAGGCTTCACCATCACGTGAATGTCGAGGCCATCCAGCTCCTCGATAACACGGACTTAGTTAGAAGACTGAAAAGGACAAAACCTTTTGAGTTAGTGTATTAATTAGTGTTAAAATCAGTGTGAAAAACGTAAAGTGACTGTGACGAATACAAACAATAATGTGTATTCTCCTTTATAGAGACTTTAAGAAAGTGTTGATGGACACAATCTTAGTTAACTCTACCTAGCAGATTAAGTTAATGTAAAATTACTTATTAGTCTTAGTTAGGCTAGATTGTAATATTATAAAATACCTATACAGGTATTTTATGTATAAAAAAAAAAAAAAAAAAAAAAACTGCAATGTTGATTTATGTAGATCGGTCATATAATTTATCCTGTCGATGTAATCAAAATATTATGTATGGAAAATGTTAGCTCAGAATTTGAGTAGAAGACGTATTCCGTAGAAGGTGTGCCGCGAAAAGAAAAGCCTTCGCCGCGGAAATATTCACAAAAAGCATGTGCTACTTTCCGCTTACATACAATCCTGTAAGGATGTTTTGGTGTGTGGTCGACATTGGAACTAACACTGCTATTTTGTAAAGTATTACATGAAAGGCTGTTTTAGCATAATGTCATTTCGTCAATGTCAAAGTCTAAATTTCATTCATAGTATTTATTTGCATTGCCATATTTATTTGCGTCTGTTTAAATTCTAAATTATCTCAGGTGTCGTTATGTCAGATAGTTATTTGCAAATTGCAGCCAAGTCCCACGCACCATTAATTGTATATTATGTCCACTCAATGAATTACTATTGACGTTTCCAACCGATACAAAATTATTCCGTGACGTTCCAATTTACCATCAAGGAAATTGATTCCTAGGCAGTTGACAGACCAACGTCATTTGGTCGGATCATGTCAATTCAGTGTTAATTGTAATCTGTCGGCTGGGTTTGGCGTAGCGCGACCAATCTACGTAGGTCCCCCATCTGCCTAGGAATTAACTTCTCTGACAGTACATTATTCCATATGGAATGAAAATATATGCATTGTTAACATTCATTAAAATGTATGTTTAAAGCGCTGGCTGATTCGAAAAAACCCAGTTTTATTCACAGCTTTTCCACCAATACTTTTTTCGTTGTTTTTAACAAAAAGTCAACGGTATAAGTTAATAAAGTTTAACAAGCTCTTTTGTGTGCTACGTTATATTCATCAATTAATTCTTATTTTTGCTATTTTTTCAGGTACCTACAACAAAATGTGTATGCGAATAACAAGTATAGCAATCCTTTCGCCACAGCATAGCAAGTAACAGTTGAAGATAAACTGATTGAGGTAGGAAAAATTTAGAAATTCAGTATCAAATACCATAATGAATTAATGTGAATTCTTAAAATAGTATAAACAACGCTTAAATGTCTAGTTAGTGAACAATGATTGCTGTTCCTCGTGGGAACAGGAACACGTCATTTTTAGGAAATAGATGTTCCCTAGTGAGTTCAACAGTTAAGTTTGAGAGTTGTAATGGTGTAAATAGGTACATTAGAGACCGAATTTTTTTTTTAAAATTCAAAAAAGAAAAGCATAGAAAGGCAGCAGTTGCCGAGCTAGAAAATTTTCTGCCCAAACTACTAAAATAATTGTTTTGTATGTATGATTGACCTAATATTCATAAATTTGCATCAAAAATAATAATTATGACTGCTGAATATCGCTAAATATGTTGTGAGATTCCAAATGTTTGTATAATTATTTAAACTGAATTTGTTTATAATTGGATTAATTTATTATATTTATGATTACGATTTTTAATTTGCAAAACTGACACAATTTTCTCGCCTGAGAGGTAGAAATTTTGTACCACAAAAAACAATTTGTACCACTTTGTAACAATTTCATGGAAATAAATAAATTCTATTCTATTCTAAGTTTTTTTTTTTTTTTTTTTTTAATATCTATGGACGCTTCACACCACGTCAGTCTGGCCCCATGCTAAGTACCTGAAGGACTTGTGTTACAAGTACCAGACAACGGAAATATATTTAATACTTTTATACTATACATATATTTAAGATTTTTATTATATGATAAATATATTTAATACACATCCATGACCCAGGAACTTTGAAAACTTTTTGTTCCGTCGGCGGGATTCGAACCCGCGACCTCCGGCTTAAGCTACCAACGTGCTATCCACTGAGCCACAGAGGTCGTCTATATCTTTTTATGAAAACACTTGTAATTCTTGCTGTAAATCCAGTTTTAAATACAATAAGATCAAGATATTATCATAACATAATATTACCATTTTTTCCATTAAGACTAATGGAATAGATTAGGCACATTTTAACTGAACAAATATCATCTACTGTTTAAACATTTTATACCAGAGTGGATTATAAAGTTCCGGTAGCATTGCTATTTAGTTTAACAATGTTTTGTCAAAAGCAAGAGTTGCGAGTTTGAGCCCGAACAGATGCGGTGGCTGAACAATTAAAAGCAAATGCCCTGACTCGGCACTTCTGTACTTTACCTAACCCCGAAATGTTTAAAATTAATTGGTTTTCGAATATTAACAGCATAAGTTACTATAACTTGGGGAAATTAGACTTTAGATCAGTTTCAACTTAAATCATTACAGTTTCTACCTTCAATCAAATAAGAAGCAGTATTTTTGTTCCTGATTATTTATATGGATCGAGACTTTTTAAGATAAAAATATAATAACGATGAAATGAAATACCGGAGTAAAATATTTTTTTATCCAGTGGTCTGATCAAGCCTCAAATGTAATATTATATTACAAATTATTTTTTCCGTAATTATAATAACAATAATATAGAAATGGTTCACCTTTTCATTTAAACAAATTTAAAAAATAAACAATATGCGTAATACACGCGTAATTTGACATTGTATATTTTTAAGTTTACAGCATTGTAAATTTCATTTTAAAAGATTAATTTTTTCCTCACTTTTTTTGGTTAAAAAGTGGGCCCGTGCGAGTTTCTTACGCCGGTTCTTCTCGCCGGGCTAGTTCCCGAACCGGTGGTAGGCACCAGTAGTATCAACGTTCTGAAAGCATTTTTTTAAAATCTATTCAGAAATAAATCAATTTTTATTTTTATTTTATTTTATTTTATTCAGCTGTACACCCAGTGTTACTTTTTATAAATATGAGTGTAACTGTATAACTTACTATAACCAGAGCTATAACTTAGCCTATCTAACACCATGATCAAATTCCTTAACTATTTTACTGCGATTCGTCACCGCTTAACTCAAGCCCATATTTATCTCCTAACATTTAACCAGGATCAAATTTCCTTAACCATTGCTAAAACTTTGTTAATACACACGTAAAACGGGAATTAACCCACTGTTCTTAATTACATTTTCGCATGCTTTCGTTTAGCCTAAAAGGGTCACTTCTATATAATTTACCTTCGCATGAAAGTTACGCTTGTTTGACATTAAAATTATGTACTCGAATTTTCGCCACGTAATCTGAAACCTTTAATATTAATGTAATGTGATTTAAACTTTACCGATTTGTGCCCGTCGCGATAGTTGTTTTGGGACCTGACGTAGTTTATACACAGCAAGGCCCAAAATGCAGCCAATTCTCATATTATACCTCTACTACAACAATTTAGTTAATAAAATTTCGATATATTTTTTGTAGCATATTAACTGATACAAAATTTATTTTTTTCATAAAAGATGTAGAAAAGACGCTTTTATTTAATTTTCAAAGAGTTTCATCGTTTATTGTTCATAATCAATTATTCATTACTATACTCAAAACTTTTTAATACCTCGATCGTGGGAAATCGAGACACAATAGATATTAAATTATTACGTGGCCGCCGCTGTGCGTTTTTACGTATTTATGTAAATATTCTTTTGAATATTTACAAAATCAATGGAATGATTCGGTGACGTCAAAGCTGTATCCAGCTAGATCAAATACGGCATGTGATCAAATACGTAGATGTAACGTAGCTTACGTGACACAGCCACGTAGACATGACACTCGTGTGTCATAGTTATTCCGTAGCTCAGTGTACCGTACACCGTAACTATAATGTAACGTTAACGATCTCTGAGCTATGCCGTAACACCAGGCTTATAATAACGATGCAGTCAAAGAAGAGTATTTTCATGTACGAGCCCTTTCCATTTTATGTTTTCATAGCGTTAAATATAATATAGGTATAGTATAGATCTTTACAGATTTTATATGACACTTTTCATATCACCTCAAGAACTTGAGTTACATTACGTTAAAAATATAAGGTGTTTTAAAATTAATTGACAGAAAGTTAGAAGTGCTGTAACTCGTCTCGTGGTTTAGACCATAGTTTATTGGACATTAAAATTAAAACAAAAAAAAATCGGCCAAGTGCGAGTTGGACTCGCGCACGAAGGGTTCCGTACCGTTGTAGAGCACAAATAGGCCAAAAATTGTGTTTTTTGTAAGCAAGCCCCCTTAAATTTTTATTTTATTTAAATTTTAATATTAATAATAATTATTAAAGTACACATTATATTTAATGCCTTTGTGAAAATTTCAAGTGCCTACCTGTTGCCATTATTGATATAAAGCAAAAAAGGCCGAAAAAATCACGATAGTTGTATGGCAGCCCCCCATAAATATTAATATTATTTTGTTTTTAGTATTTGTTGTTATAGCGGCAATATACACAATCTGTGAAAATTTAAGAAGTCTAGCTATAGTGGTTCTTGAGATACAGCCTGGCGACAGACAGACAGACGGACAAACGGACAGACGGACAGACAACGAAGTCTTAGTAATAGGGTCCCGTTTTTACCCTTCGGGTACGGAACCCTAAAATACAAAAAGCCATGGAAAACCGTAGGCCGTAGGAGTAGGCTACGCCGTAGCAGGCATCTACGGAATTCGTAGCGCAGCCATTGTAAACATTAGAAACTAATATTGTTTATTTATTATTGTTTCTATATTACTATTTTAGTTACATCTCACCTTTAACTGCTAAATAGTCTATAATATTATTGTATTATTATGTACAATCTAGCATTAAAAGCTAATATTGCTTATCCATGTATCTCAAGTTTCATTATTAAAAAAAAAAAAAACAAAAAAAATATAATATATCCACAGCCGAACATATAACCTCCTCCCTTTTGGAAGTCGGTTAAAAATACTAATCACAACGATAACTTTAAAGAAACTACGAAATAACCTTTTTTGAGATATCGCTAACAAAGTATCAAACTTAATAAATTACTAAGAACTTTGATGAAAAAGTAATTCTGTAGGCTTACTGCTGTAATCGCTGTCTTACACAGAAGCCATTAGACTGACGACCGTAATTTTTCAGTAGTGAATCGCGTCTCTCGCCGTTTTTTCACATTTAAGTCTTCGTCGTCCTAAATTACTAACGATTCAAAGTCAGTCACGATATGTATAATTATGGTACTTAAGTCTTCTTAAGTTTACTTGGTTGTTAGTATTTTTAATTGCTTTGACTTTTGTTGATTTTGGCTATGTGATATTTGGCAAGTATTCACAATTTGGTCAAAACATGAATTTTGAATTTTGTTAAAACATGAATTTTCACCAAAGAGCAACAATATCATAGTACCTATAGTACAAATTATTTTGACAATATTAATAAATTGATGACGCCCGCAACTAAGTTGCGCCAAAATTCGTTTATCGCACGGGAACCGTTATTTTTTATCTTTTATAATAATATATTATATAAAATTCTCGTGTCACAATGTTAGGCCGCGTACTCCTCCGAAACGGCTTTACTGATTTTAACCAAATTTTATATGAATATTCAGTGGGTCCGAGAATCGGCTACTGGGTACTTTTTATATTATTATTATATTGATAAGTGCATTTGTTGAATAAATAATAGTAAATTATTACAACTCGAGACTGAAGGCGACCATCGTTTGTGACATACTTATTTAGTCACTTCAATAAAATAATATGGGCGAAATACTTTATATGGCAAAACAACGTTTGCCGGGACAGCTAATATTATATTATAGATATTAGTATGCATATGAAATAAAAGGCATTCACCAACTTAATTATTATGTAGTAGTCGAGCTTTTCATAGCATTTATTCTAGACACTATCCTACTGCTAAAATAAGTAAGAAAGACATAAAAAAATAGAGGGTACCACCCATCTTCAGCCATTTCTTCTTTTTGTTGAATGGTATCATAAGATACACTAAATCAGTCACTTTACTGTTTAATATTTTGTTAAGAAATAAAAGATTTTAAGATGTTAAACGGATACGATGGTTTACCTTCAAAAGTGGCAAATGGAGTTTAAAGTTTTACATCAAAGTTTCAAGTTTATTGGCGGCACTAACAAAATTATAAAGCGATTCAAACGACATCGTGTTACACTTGCGGGATGCTTTGAATAGGGATGCGCGAAGATAACATATCGACTGTCACAATATGTAATATTTTTATAAAAAACTAAATAATCTGTTTTCTTTTTAATACGATTTAGTGGTTGCTGGTTATTCTCATTACGCAGTAATAATTACAATAATTATAAATAATTGTAAGTGTGTACTTTTATAAATATTCGGTAAGGGTGGCGTTTTAAATTCTGAGGAGATTTTTGCTTAGTGATCTGAATACATGTGATGACCAGCCCAAAATAATAATAAATATATCTCTTATCCTATTTCTAACGCCATCACGCTAAAAATTTTGATAATTAAAGTTCATTAATCGATTCTAATATCGATATTATGTTTATACCACGCACTGTACATCAACCCTACGGCACTTGAAACGTCCCCCGCGCAGGTGATTTTGCCCCCGGCGCCTTTAAGCAGGAGTTTCGGAGCGGAACTCTTACATTTAAGCCAACATGTCGGAGATTACTTTGAAAATAAACAGAGCGTGGTTACATGTCAACGTGCGAACGTGTTTTAATTGACATATAAAACGCGTTTTAGGCTTAAATCAACATTATAAAGAAAGATGGCAAATATGTTCTCGTTAGGCGCGCAAAGTATCTTTTTATGGCTTGCAGAAGTATAAACTTGAGATTTGTTGCCGAATAAACAATAATCAGACGATTATTCCAACATATTTTATACTTCCACTTGAAGTTAAGGGTCAGAATTGGGTACACTCATATTCACAAATCCTAATTATTTTCGCTTCTATTGTCATTTTGTACACAGTTCGAAATATCTTTCAAGGTATGAGTATCGAATAAAACGTCCTTTTCTCCTAGTAGGTTAAAAAGGCGTAGCAGAGAAGGCTCTTTATTCTGTGTTTTATGTTTATTAAGTAGAAATTACACTTGTTTTACGAAGTAAACTAGAAAACGCCGGAGTTTGTTGTTGTACAAATATTTAATAGTAAATTACAAAGGTGTTAATTACGGGACTTTTGCTTCAACTCGTTAAATTTTCTCTACATAAATGTGTTTCAGTGCTATCGGAAAGCTTACTATATTTTTGAGTGATACTTGTTCTACATAATAAGATAGAAAATCATGTTTATTTTAGACTGAATAATATTGTAATTAATTCTTTTATCGCATAGAAACCGTGTAATATTATTTACAATAAAAGTATTCTATTCTTTTCTGTAACTCTAAGTACTAAATTTCATCAAGGTCAGTTCAGTAGCTATTACGTATGATAAAATAACATTTACAGCATTTCTATTAGTTAAATTATACAAACGTTGTAAATAATATTACATAAGGCAGTCTCTGTCACTGCTTTTGTATACTTTTTTATGAAAAAAGGGGGAAAACGAGCAAACTGTTCACCTGATGGAAAGCAACTTCCGTCGCCTATGGACACTCGCAGCATCAGAATAGCTGCAGGTGCGTTGCCGGCCTTTTACAAGGGAATAGGGTAATAGGGTAGGGGAGGGTAGGGAAGGGAAAAGGGTAGGGGATTAGGCCTCCAGTAAAATCACTCACTCGGCGAAACACAGCGCAAGCGCTGTTTCACGCCGGTTTTCTGTGAGCCCTGGTATTTATCTGGTCGAGCCGGCCCATTCGTGCCGAAGCATGGCTATCCCATGGCATAAACTATAAAAAAACTATACTGCGTAAGGCAAGTCCATGTTTTTGCCTGCTTTTGTATACTACGGACTGACATTAAAATTTCATTAAAATATATTATCTAATATTCCCCCAACGTATTGAGAAATTACGTTAATACTGTAACAAATAATATCGAGTACCAACAGCCGATATCATCAATGAAAGTAATACGTTTAACCCTCCCGCTGCCTTTTGGGGCGAAATTTATCTGCTCTAATAAATTATTTCGCGCCTACCAGCCTGGCTTAAACAAACACGATGTTCGCACCACATTTTTCATCGAGCATCTAGAAGGTTTGATATAATTATGATATATTTTTACTTAATACGCTAACATATGTGGCGTTATGAAATTTTTCTTGTATATTTTTAAAATAGAAAATAAAGTTTCATGTTTTGAGCCTTACTCGAGTGTTTTATTAGGATATGCCCAATTTAATTTGTATTAAAAAGGAAAATGAATCATTGTAAGTAGACTATACAGAGTTATTACATCCAGTTAAACAATGTACTATCACTGATTAATGATATACATTAATGATTCCTAGGCGGATGGCGGACCTAAGTAATTTGGTCACCTCAAGTCAAACCCAGCCGACCGATCACAGCTAACATTGAATTGACTTACGCCGACCAAAAGACGTAGGTTCGTCAACTGCCTAGGAAACAATTTCCTCAGACCAATGTTCTATTTTGTAAGACTTACGCCGACCAAAAGACGTAGGTTCGTCAACTGCCTAGGAAACAATTTCCTCAGACCAATGTTCTATTTTGTAAGTATCTACTTACAATATAGGATATACCTACCTAGGTAGTCAGGCAGATGAAGATGAAGTAGCCGATTAATTCAGCTACTTCATCTTCATCTACCAACAATCTTACAAAATCAAAACAAAACTTTAATTATACAATACTTTATTATCTATTTTTTTTGTAAACTCATTTTATTTTTAATAAAAAAAAACAAAACATTCGCTGTAACTTTTAAAAATAAAAGCAGATAGAAACAATAACAGAACAAAGTCAACTCAAACCACAGCACCAGCTAAAGCGAAAACTTATATTAGAGCAATACCGTGGACGCATTTTAATAAAAATGAAAGAAACAGAATGGAAAATGTTTGTCCACTTTAACCAGAAGCTGAAGATAAATAAAAGGTAAGCTCACGAAATTTTATAACAGGATTCCATAAAACTTGGTGATATCGGAGTCGCGATGTTACGAGCGGCTTAAACTTGTAATAGCCGACAAAGCCCCGTATAAAATATCGATCAAAGTACATTATTCAACAAAGCACTTGAGGTGGATGATCGTATTCTATCTGAATTAATAAATTACTTTTGTTCGCGCGGTTTTATCGGGACACTTTGGCGGCGCAACCAACAAAATGTCTACAGCTCTATGGCTCGATTTATAAACATCCACGCGAACAAGCGGCTTGGCCGCTACACCGTGAGGTAACGATTTATTTTCACGACCTCTATGGCTCAATTGTTTGAGTGTGTGGCAGCTCAAGCCGGGGGTATCGTTTTAGGGTACAGTAGTCAACCAAGTTTTTTTGATTACAGAACCCTAAAACGAAACCCTAACCTGCTGATTTTTTGTATATTGGTAGGTTAATAGTTATATAATTTAAAAGTAACCTTGTCCTACAAATAAAGCAATCCATAGGACCATCAAGTCAAAGTATGAAATCTTTTCTATCTCGGTTAGAGATATTTTTCGAAAATAAAAATGTTGTTCGTCTTATCAAAAAAAAGCTTGTTAGTAATCATAAAAAAATTGTTCTAGGGCTCCCGTACTAAAATTCCGTTGTAAAAAAATATAAACTAATAATAGAATCAAAATACTCATGTGCCAATCCTAAAACATTAACAAAACTTAAACTTTAACAACTATTAACAAGGAAACGCTAGAAAGTAGCGGTCTTGTAAAACCATTTATTATAAAAAGATAACATTCAACTTAACACATCGTCGGAAACGAGCATTAAGTCGTGTAACAATTTAGACGAGACGTGAAAAAACGTCGCTATTACCTTTTACTTTATTCCGACGAGCTTATAAGTTGAGCCCTCTTCGCTGCACGCAATGAAAATATCACAATTTACGTGTAATGTTTTCACGAATAACGTACTTGTTAGTAATCAGCTAGGATAAAAAGTATGAAATACGTTCCCTACGCGTTTTAAAGAGACCATGTTGCGTTGCGTTGCGTTGCAAAACTTCAACGCAACGTCAACGGCCAACGCTTTTTCGTTAAAATGGATATACAATTAATATTTTAAATATTATCTCTCGGGAACCGCACATTTTTATGGGATAAAAAGTTTTTTTTCTCGGGACTCAAAGTACCTTTCTCCAAAGTATCTTCATAAGATGAGTGTGTAGACATAGGACAGTATTTAAAATTGTAATAAGAACATAAATCCCTCGAATAAAAATCAGGGACATGAGAAAAAAATTTATCTTCATAAAAATTTTTGCAAAACTGGTTTAGTTAGTGGTTTGAGAGTGAAGAGGTAACAGACAGACAAGCAGATGCACTTTCACATTTATAATATAGTGTGGAAATCTATAGTGTATAATACCTTTTGTTTATGTAACAAGTAACATAAATAGTGTAAAGTGTTAAAAATGTATTGTATCATAGTGGATGTACTTGGATTTCGATTTTCTTGATGAAGGATAATTTTATTTTCCTCTAAGCCACGCTGCCATAATAGATGTAAAACTAAAAAGTTTTTGTTTACTTAGGACTCTGTGAATCAACGTTATTATTGATAGGCGCCAATTCTCCAACCGATTTAACGCCTTTACCGAAGCTGGCATAGTGGATTAACACGTCATATATTTTTTTATAATCGTATGAATGAAAAAGTGGGCAATAATATCAACATTACTCAATTACACCACTAATTAAGGCTTTGGTAAGTTAGGCTTAAGAGGCCGGGGTACCCTCGAAATTCTCATACATACTTAATACCAAAATCATTTTCTCATACGAAAATATTTAACATGTTTGAGTTATTTTTCAGCTTAAAATAGTCATTACCTAGGTTCCTGCACAAAATTTTTCTACAAAATATTTAAACACTAAAAAAATTTTTTTTGTTTAAATTTTTTTGTAGTTAATTTATTACTAAATATTTAAACACTAAAAAATATATAAATAATTAATAGTAAATTTACTACAAAATATTTAAACTTTAAAAAATATTTTTAGTATTTAAATATTTTGTAGTAAATTAACTATTTATTTTTATATTTTTTAGTGTTTTTGTCTATTTTTTGGTGTTTAAATATAGTACTTAGTAAAAAATATTTAAACACAAAAAAATTTTTTTTAGTATTTAAATATTTTGTAAACAAAAATTGTGCAGGAACCTAGGTAATTACTATTTTAAGCTGAAAAATAGCTCAAACATGTTAAATATTTTCGTATGAGAAAATGATTTTGGTATTAAGTATGTACGAGAATTTCGAGGGTACCCCGGCCCCTTAAGGATTAAAATGAAAGGTATATCCCAGATATTGCTAATATGTGTTAAATCTATTGCAGACAAATAATTCTTCTGTTCTTAGAGTAAAGTTAAAATACTTATAAGTAGTGTATTTGTATAGATTTAAAGTTTAATTTTGTAACTGTGCACGCTCTATCTGATGTCATATTATACCACATCTCTCTTCGTAGGGCTGCTGTAAGAAATTTCATTTGAAATAAGCAGTTCCTTTGTGTCGTCTTTCTATGTCAATATTTATGTGAATATTGTCTTGTGTGCAATAAATGTTAAAAATAAATAAAAATAAAATAAAATACTTATAAGATGTAATAAACAAAACAAAAACACATATACCTCCTCCCCCTTAAAATCTACCGAAACATTATGGCGTAATCGAAATAAAATTGAAACAGCGTTTACTAATTTGAATTCGGAACGCTGAATCGTAATTGTTTTGCGCCTGTATGATTAGGCATCACGGCTGACGGTACATAAATTTTCTATCGTGCACACCGCAGTAATCCTGACATGGCCGGGCTTATCCATCCATATATCTTGTACATATCTAAACCACTTAGCTCCGCTAACGTTCCGGGCAAATTAAATTTTCAACTGCAATCATAGCTATATTCGATCGCGCAATAAATTCTTCATTTCAGTTTTCATGCTCGTTCCGTTTTTACGGTTCACCTTAAACTATATAAAATTGTGAGGCTGATTTCATTTTCATTCATGCAATTTATATAAATTCTTACCTCAAGAGTAGTCCACTCGTCGCGCCTGCCCGACGCCCGCCCCGTAGTATATTTTACTATGCCCGCTCCGCCTCCGACATTATAATTTTATGAAATAAGGGGGCAAACGAGCAAACGGGTCACCTGATGGAAAGCAACTTCCGTCGCCCATGAACACTCGCAGCATCAGAAGAGCTACAGGTGCTTTGCCGGCCTTTTAAGATATTATAGGGTATTAGGGGAGGGTAGGGATGGGAAGGGATGGATCAGGGGAGGGTAGGGAACGAAATACATATAATATTATGATACCTGCGCCCGCTCGCAATCTTTGTTGCGAGTTCAAGGGGTAGTAGGTATATGATTATATACCTACTACGCCTTATAGTATATACCTACTTTTAGGTGACGCGAGCAACTCAGTTTCACCAAAATTCGTATATTATTGCGCGCTTTTTCTCCGAAATTATTAGGGAACCGCATTAAGATTTTGATTCAAAAATAGAAAAATTATTAAAAATTTTATGGGTCCCAATAGGTACAACTGATACAAAAAAAATTTTTAATCTAACCTATGCGTGTCTCTAATTATGGATAAGTCTCCAAAAATCGTATTGAGGTTTCTCATATAATTTTTTCTAACCTGAATAGTTTGCGAGAGAGACTCTTCCAAAGTGGTAAAATGTGTCCCCCCCCCCCCCTCCTCTAATTTCTAAAGTAGGGGCGTGATAATTCTAAAAAAATATATGATCTTAATCTAAATTTCATTAAATCGACTGAAATATAAAAATAAATCAAAAATCTTTTAATTTCATAAAAATAAACCTTATTGCTGCTGCGGAACCCTTCATGGGCGAGTCCAACTCGCACTTGGCCGCTTTTTTTTAATACAGTCTACCTAAATGTTTTTAAAATAATAAGAGCTGTTTGTATTTATTCCAACAATCGCTGTACAAGTTTGAATGTAGCAAACTCTTTTGTGCTAAAGGCAAACATGAAACAATACATTAGTCGTTATAAAAAACGGGGTTAATTTCAACACAATATTTAATATTTAAAATTGCTGTTACTTTTTGATGTTTAAATATTAATTTGTGTTGAAATAAATTTATAATTTTGTTATATGAAGTAAGACCGACCTTTTACTAAAATATCTAATCAAGACCAAACGTTGTTAGTTTCATTTCCACCATCCCATCCAATTTACGAATTTGTAGTATCAAAATAAAAAGTATTTACACAATTTTCTTTCAGCCAGTTTGTCTTTTATCCATAAGCCACTATACCGATAACTTTACTTTTGCGTAAAGACTAAAGGTACTTTGTAGTAAACGTAAAAAAATCGCTTGAGCTTGAGATAAATATCTGCGAAAACGAAGTGAAAAGTTTTGATTACATACAATCAATCAATCATTCTGCGCAAAGTACAAGGTATCAATATTTAGTGAACCTTTCGGGGAGTTAATAAAGATATTATTTGGTCTAAACCGTAGTTTCACTTCATCGGGCCAATAACCACTTCGTTTCGCCGGCACCGACATTGAGTGGGTGGTAAATCTTGTGCACAGATACTGCATTTATTACTCTAATATAGACTTTATTTTGGTCAAAACTTGTCTTCAATATCCTCAGTTTATAAACTAAGTATGCTTGTTCATAAAAATGTAGTTGTAGGTGTTAGATATCATTCACAAGTTGCTCACTACTGAGTGAGAATGTGTGCTATAGTCTGTTACTGATTAGTGCTTGAAAAAGTTTTATCTTGTTTTCTCAAAGTTCACTAGCTTTTATTTAAAAGTGTTGAAAGATAAACCTCCTGAAAAAACTCTGTTTTTGGGCATACGGTAAGCTAAGTGAGTTTGTTTTTTGCCTGTACCTTATCTTGTGACATTACAATATAGTAAAAAGTTGTTTCAAATATTAAGTAAGTGCCAACCCACACGTACCACAACCACACGACATCGCAACGACAAAATGTCGTCGAGCATCGGTTACGTGTGAATGGTGTCACTGCAGCTTTTTGTAGTTGCGTTGTGGTACCGACAAAATGCCGACGTGGTTGCGTTGTCGCCAGTGAAAGTCAATGAAACGGGAGAGCACGGGCGGTGTGCGCGCACTGTCGTTGCATCGTTTGTCGACGCAACGTTGTGGTTGCGATGTGGTCGACCGTGGTTGCGATGTGGTCGGTAGCACACAAGTGGTCGACAACGACTGCAAAATGTGGTACGTGTGATTAATGGCCCAGTTCATATTTTACAATACGAAATATTATACCCTCGACCGTGGTATGGTTGTGGTTGTCGTGTGGCTGTGGTGCCGTGTGTGGGTTGACCCTAACGGTTCAATACAAGTAATGTGTCATATTTAGGTCACAGACAGACAATTTCACCTATTTAAAAACCCACTAAAACATATTTTAAACGAAACATTATGATATTTACATCAAAATTTCTATAAATATAAAAATAACTTATCATAATAATATTCTATGGACATGATTTTATATTAATACTTGAATTGACTTAATGAATTATTGACATACTTAATTATAATAATTTAAAATTATAATATTGACATTATTGTTTTGCTGATAACTATTTCTTATTGAATTATAAGTACATATTTTCAAAAAATGGAATTTGTCAGTAATTTATGTAGGTCTAATTGTGATAATTACTAATTTGTATCTAAGAATAAGATGTTTATGTTTATTTTGTAATCTTTAAGAATCGACTTGACGTTCATAAGTGTTACCGTGTGACCTATATGAATAAATTATTTTGATTTGATTTGATTTGATTTGATTTTGATTTGATTTGAAAACTATCAGGCAAGGGATCTCTTACTAAATAATGAAATAATAGCGTGACTAGGCGCCATCAATTGCAGCCTATGGGCTCTTTAATAAATATATTTTTAGCGAAATGATTTAGGGTTATATCTTTCTTTACAATTATTGAAGTACGTCTATGTAATATTGCTTCGGTTTTGTAGGTTAATGGTTTTATTTATCGGCTAATCTTCTACGTGATTTTATACTTACTTAGAAGGACCTCAAACATCTATCTCATTTAAGCTTGAAAACTGCCATAAGATTCATCTTAAATGTTAGTACTAGAAAAAAACATCAAAATATTATGATATTTTCAACAAATTAATGAATAATTATAATTATTTTCGATTTAATATCTCTTTGTTGATAGCTCTCACTTAAGATAATGTCCCCATGCTATAAAATCTACTAGATTAACGCACTATCACCAACATTATTTTCCCGAACTTTTGAAAAATAATAATTACAAAAAATTTATATAGTCACTAAGATATTATCTAAAACGCACTTTCGAGTCTTCGATTACAGACATCAGGCGGTCCCCCAATTGGCACCAAAGCTTTTCATTTGCGTCATAACAACAATAGCTCAGCGTAATAGCTTCATTTGTAACTTCACAAGCTGCGCCCCGCAAAACATTACTCCGATTGTAGGTGATTTCACGGACGACTTGGGCTCCGAGTGCCCCCGTGCCCGACAAACGCACCACCCCGTGGACGGTTATTATATATTACATTGTTAATTTCGGGGGAAATTTACCTTTTGGTGTACGTAGAATGTAGGACTATAATTAATTAATGTTAAGACGTATTCTGTATTATTGTTTTGTTTTAAGTAAGTACACGTGTTGTACACAAAATAAAAAAATATTCTTATTCTTATCGTATGGGGATTATTATTAACTAGAAGACGCCCGAAATGTCGGAGCGCCGATATTCGTTTATCGTGCGGGAACCGTACATTTTCCGCAACAAAAACTATCATATTATATAAGGATACAAGATAGGACATAATTGTTTAAAGTATCTACATACCAAATTTAATCAAAATCGATTCAGCCGCTAAAGAGTAAAAAGGTAACAGAACCAGAGTCACATTTGCTTTTATAATATTAATATGGACATAGCGGAATAGTTAGCTCCATCATGTCCTTGGACAAGACAGCGACAAGTTTAACTCTACACCGACGACATTAATAATATGTTTGGTACATTTGGAATCCAGGTGTCCCTAAAGATGTATCCACAATATAATCTTAGTGGGGCAAAATATAATATAATAAATACGTCCTTCATATTATTGCTACTGATACTGTAGTAAAAGCTACAAAAAATATGTATTTAAAATATGCAATAAACTAATTACGAAGTCCCAATAGTAGCTGAATCTATATCGGTCGGAGTCTGATAAGAACACAGGGGAATTTCTGATCGATCACCCGTATTTTGTCACTGGCAACTCGAATCTATTCGTTGAATTATACGAGGTAAACGGCTACAATTTCACTCAGTTTTATAACTTACTAGTGGACGCCTTCGACTCCGTTGCGCCAAAATTCGTATATCGCGCGGGAACCATACATTTTTCGGGGATAAAAAGTATGCTATGTCCTGGGACTCGGAGTGTCTCCTTACCTAATTTCAGAAAAATCAGTTCCGCGGTTTGGGCGGGAAGAGGTAACAGACAGAATACACACTTTAGAATTAACTTTAAAATATTAGTACGGAGCAGTTGTAAATCTCGTTTAACTAAGAGACGTTTGAATCAATTGAAAATCTATCCGCCATTGAAAACTAAATAGAGTATACTGATGGGATTTACTTAGTTCGTTCCAATTTGTGAAAAATCTGATTTTTGGTTATACTGGAAATGGTTTATCAACCGGTTTAAAGTTTAATTAATTGCTGATTGCTTTATTTAATTTACTCATTTGATTTTCAAACTAGTTAAGGTTTCGAAATCAATTCGAATTTAAAATGTTATTTAAAAAGCAAGTTATATTTGTGGAACACCAAGAGATATCAGCACTATTTCTTCTGAG
Organism: Plebejus argus; assembly: GCA_905404155.3. NCBI lineage: Eukaryota > Metazoa > Arthropoda > Insecta > Lepidoptera > Lycaenidae > Plebejus > Plebejus argus. The sequence goes on along the minus strand of FR989931.1, from coordinate 15,816,032 downwards.
CCCAATTAATAAACCCGAATAACTTTATTCAATTTCTAGATAAATCCAAGTAAATAGATTTACTTACACAAATATAATATACAAATGCAATAAAATTTCAAAGTAAACCATCTTAAGATAAGCTCGGTCGAGAATATTTGAAGAAAATCTAGATAATCCCGCAAGACATCCTCGAGACTGCTTAAGATGACGGAATATTATCTCTAAATACACCAATAAATACGGAATAAGCAATTAAGTACTCAAAGGACAAGCAAAGATTATTAGATATCTGATATGCAGTCTATATAATATATTATAGACCGTTGCGCCAAAGTACGAATTCCGCGCGATAAACATCGCGCGGAATTCGTACATTTTTCCAAGATAAAAAGTATTAAAAATTATGTGTCCTATCCCTGGCATCAAAGTAATTCTATACCAAATTGTTCAGCGGTTTGGGTATGAAAAGGTAACAGACAGACAGACACACTTTCGCCTTATAATATTAGTATGTATTAGTATATTATTAGTAAATATTATGAATGTTGAATATTTATTCATGTTAATATGTTAAAATTGTTTAGTTACAACCTACGATTAATAATAACTAGTTATAACTTATTACTTATACCAATAACTTATAAGTTATAACTAAACGATAGCTATATCATAACCTGTTTGTACTATGCTAAATCTAACAGCTTTCAAAGTCACTTGTGGGTATGAGAAATGTAAACACAGAGCATTGACCTTTCATTTATTGCTACGATCTAAGTGCTCTACATCACTTAACGGAATTGCCGGCCCGCATCCAGGCAACTGGTGGGAATACAGTTCATTTACCATAAAGGAAACTGTTGTAAGCGAAATTCATTCGTCATAGAGGAAAGCAAATCCTCCAGGCATATTTTAAAGAGAGCTGCTTGGAAAAATGAGCTAGAAGAACTAGAAAAATTGTAATTGGGTAAATAGTGATGTTGCTCGCAAGTTTCCTTGTTCATTCGGGAATCATACATTTTTGAACGTTAAAAAATATCATGTAATATTTTTAAAGCCTCTCAAGGCCTTAAATTTTGGATCAATGCCTTAAATTGAGATTCAAAGTTGTGTATGACATGTAAAATTACATGGCATGACACAACTTTTAAACTCAATTCGAAGTTTCCCCATACATTTTTTATCTAAATTTGTTCGTTATGATAATATTTTTATTATGACATGTAGTAAATTTATCATAAGCAAAATATATACACATTTTTTACGGATATGATTTAGCTATCTATTTTGCTCCCCCAAAACTCCTAAATATACTAAATTTATGATTAGTGCATGATACATTAATTTATTTGTCTACATGGCCATGTTGAAAGTCGCAATACTAACAAATTAACATCTTTCAGTATCAACTAAAAGTTTACTGCAATCTTAATGGAAGGCAATTCTCACGAGCACCTCCATGAAAAACGATTACGGAACGGTATAATTTCCGGATATGTAACGTATTGTATTATTCATTAGGGAATATAATTTCTGTGGATTTTCAATTTAATTCTATCGGTATTTTAAAATTCCGTCTGGAATCCGGCGTGGCTTAGACCATATGGCTCATGAATAATTCAGGCGAGCCGCGTGTAGCTCCGTGACATATTATGTGTTGTGGGTTCTCACTCGGGAGTCGGGGGACAACAGGAATGTACGGTGGGGGAAACTGAATGCTTAACACTGTTAAGAGCGCGTTTGTAGGTATCTAGATATAATATATATTCTGCGACTCACAATCACGAGTCACGACTTACGAAATTATGCTCGCATTAATGAAGTGGGAATTTCCTGTGAAACCGGATGCAGCGAAATCTGCAACAACATAAATTCCGCGACCGTACGCGGCTTCAGCCTTATAATTCACTTTTCACAGGCATTTTCAGTTCCTGTACCAGAAACCCTAGCATAGCCATAGTAGAAATGCGAAAGTATAGAAAAACTGTGGACATAAATTACTGAAGGTACCGTACCGATCTTTACCGCGGCTAACCGCGACCGACAAAAAATCAATTTATATAACTTAATGACATAGACTATAGTCCTTAAAATTCAACTAAAATGCCACTTTATGATATAGACTATAATAGTCTATGTCATAAAGTGGTATTTTAATTGAATTTTTGTCGGTCGTGGCTAACCGCGGTAAAGATCGGAACGATACCTTCAGTTTATCTCCACAGAGTTTCTATGCATACTTATTACATTCGCATTTCTACTGTTGCGATGCTAGGGCTACAGATGTAACCGTTTACACCTAAGGTTTTTGTTAGCACTGTACGCCCTCGTAACTCGATACATTAGGGAGAAAATAATAATATCATGCTTGATAAATCTGATGCGTTTTAGAAAAAGTTCTAAGCTTAATAAATTCTTAAGTTTACGCGAGTATCACTTATGATATTATAAGGTTTTCACTTACGGATTTTTGTCGCGGATCATTTTTATTAATCCCGACGTTTCGGCTGCTTTTCAGCGGCCGTGGTCACGGGTGGACTAAGGTGACAGGCGTCCAATTCATTGAAGTTCTTCAACTACCTGAAGATTCATCAATTTTTGTTTGCGTTCCGATCTACGCAGAACGAACTTACAATATCTTCAAGCTGAGGTGTCCCAGATTTTTGCTTTAGTTTGTTTATCACTGGATCCCAACTAGATGGCAGCACCCAGCCATCTTCCCGGTTGAAATTAGGGTGTTTTTAATTTCTATCGCGTATCATTCTTGGGCGGTATCTTGCTTCTTTTGCCAGTACTTGTGGCTTATCAAATCTTATGTAATGACGAGGTTGATCCAGTGTGTGTTCACAAATTGCAGACTTGTTGTTCGTACGGTGTTTGACATCTGCAATGTGTTCCTTGATACGTATTTTGATAGCCCTTTTGGTTTGCCCTATACATATAAGAGAGGCCACAATCACAGTCGAGTTTGTAGATTCCTGCACCTTGAAGGGGTAAGTTGCATTTCACTGATGGTAAACATGGGCTGATCTTTTTGGGCGGCTTATTGTATGATTTTATTGAAGCTTTCCTTAGAATGTAGTTAACTTTATCAGTGACTCCCTTTATAACTGGTAACATTGCAGGTAATCTCTCCACTGTTGCTGGCTTTAGTCGGTTGCTGCTCTGTTTGCGTGGTACCCGAAGCTTATTGTCGCGTAGAACTTGTGCAACATGATGAAGCTCGGTATCCAAATGCTGTTCATCGCAGATTCCTCGTGCTCTTTGAAATAAAGATTTTCCAGTACACAAGTTTCAAGCACAGTTAAGTACTGTTGGAAAAAGTGTTATAAAAAATGCTTTAAACTTTTTCGCTCGCGTATTAATATAATATTAATTATATACTATTTGAAAATAAGATAGCGATTCAAACACAAACTTCGTTTTACTTCATAAGAAAATAACAATTTTGTGAGTCAGATTGCTAAACATTAAATTTCTTCAAACGTATAATACATGTATGAATTTCCTTAAGTTTTATGTTTGCACAAGTCGAAATTGACTGTGTGATTCTTTCCTTTATTTTTGTTACGCAAATGTATTTAAATGTAAACGTAATAATATGGTTACAATATGTCGCGTATTGTATTTCTTGTCTTCATGTTTATATAATAACCTGGTTACTGGTTAGGTATTTAGGTATAAGAGGAAAAAATTGCAGCTATCGATTTAATTAGGTCCGTCTGTTTCTCTGTTTTTCTGTTGCCTTTTCACTCTAAAACCAGGTAAATCGATTAAGTAACTATTTTTGTACGGAAACAAGTCTCGAGAAAGAAGAGTTTTTATTGTGACAAAATGTATGGTTCCCGCTTTCTAAGCATACACCCCGAAAAAAGAGATGTTGCTTACGAAACATCTAGACGTAAATAGCCAGCAATATTATGCAAACTAAAACAGGCTAAACAAAAGAGCGCGCATAATTTAAAACCGCAAAAGTAGTTCGTAATTAGGCGTATCTTTAAGGCGCAATTTCCCGGGCAAAGTTAATAGGAATAATGTGAGTATAAATGGGAAAAGTTAACTCATTTAGGGGCAAGACGCGTCCAGCGCGGAGCAGAAGGTCCACTTTACAATCACCCCTTTTTGTAAAATTACACCTCTAACGTGACCGGACTGGCTACACAATCACGTTAGCTAATAAACTTAGAAATAAACTTCAAGTGACTAGTTTATTTATGTTTATAATTGTACTAGTTTATAACCAGTAATAAGGTCAACGAAACAAAAAGGAGTTGTAGCTTCGGAGAAATTGATTCGTAAGTAGATGAAGGGCGTATGTTATTTGGTTGGGCTATGACAAGTAAATAATAATAATATCTATGGACGCTTCACACCACGTCAGTCTGGCCCCGTGGTAAATACCCGAAGGACTTGTGTTACGGGTACCAGACAACGGAAATATATTTAATACTTTTATACTATACATAATATATTTAAGATTTTTATTATAATATGATACAAATATTTAATACACATCCATGACCCAGGAACTTTGAAAACTCGACCCGCGACCCCCGGCTTGAGCTACCAACAGCCCACCAACTTAACCACAGAGGTCGTCAAATAGCTATGTCCACATTGTGCCCTTTCATCTTCAATTTACATAATCTTTTGACATTTCGAATGTTAAAAGATAATTTGCAAAAGTGCAAATTCTCAGTAGGTATAGCTACGCATCAAACTTTCTTACGCATTCTCGCTATTTTTTTGTTGCCGCAAGTTTCGGTACATGCAGCAACAAAATGATTCGGTGCATTTTGTTTTGGTACACATGATTACCATTTCCCCCTGTCATGATCAGCCACGTCATTATACCCTCTCACTTATTAGTTATTACCTAGATAACACGATTTCGCTTGGTTTCTAATATTAATGCAAAAATAATTCCTATCCTTATCGCATTTAGTCCACGTCCATTAAAATTGTAACTTTTGGAAAATCGTCACCGTTGTCTTGACATTTCATTACACTGCATTGATATAACATTAGTAGTAGAATTTGGGTACAGAAATCTACATTCAAATATCGCAGCAGCTTACGTTTATAGATGATCCAACATTTAGCCAACTAGCAATTTCTGTAATACGCAAAACGAATAAACGGCGTAACCGATCCAACGAGCCGCAAAGCAATCGAATGATCGGTTACGCCGCTAACCACATCAGAATATGTTGAGTAAATAAAATGCGAACTGGTTCAACTATAGTTCAACGTAAGCATATTCTTATTTAGATATTTTACTTGTATCGTTGTAAGGACAAGACGTGAGAACCATGCTTTGTGGCTCCAATACGTGTGCCCCAATGACTAAATATCGTATGCAAGAATTAGTCACTCTACTATATACTAATAATTCTACTATGTCACTTCAATTACAAGATAATGAATTATATCCAGTCTTGACTAGAATTTATTCTGGATCCTATTCTCAAACATCAAAATATTCTTATAACTGTCAATCAAACGATAGTTATATATTTTAAGTTTTTACCAATCAGAACGCGATTAACGTTTTATGAAAATACCAGTTTGTAGCTTTATTATACTGCAACTACAACTAAACCTAATCAAAACTGCGTTAAATTGGATAAAAATAGTAAAATTGTGGCACAGGTAACTTGTACGCAGACAATTATTTATGCTAAATGTTTCTTTCTGGTTTACCCTTACTTTCAAAATCATTAAATTTATGTTTACCTACGGAAAACCACGGCCCAATTGTATATCCATAAACAAATTAACTAGTTACAATTCCGAATGCAAATATTAATTAACTATTTGTGCACGTTTATTTTTAGGCGACGAATTTCATTTTGTATTTAAGCTTATGATGGATCATGGAAAAGATAGTAATTATGTTTTGGCTCTTTTGTATTAGTAGTAAATTACTGCTTTATTACCTATATGAAAATAATTGAACATACATTATAAATATTATTTGTACAGTCAATGTCAGTGGCTTGGATTTCCTTTATCCTTTTACTAAAAACACGTGACTTTTTTCTCGCCAGTTTCAAGCTGGTAGGAAACTTTTAAATGTATGTTTTACGTCCAAAAAAGGATTTTATTACTCAGAAAATCTTCCTTTGTACAGGAAATCTTCTTCTAAAGAATAAAAAAATTAAAAAGAAGCCGCCTTATTATAGTTAAAATGACGCATCTTCTTTGTTAGTAGACATTAACGAAAAGAGATGCGATCCAATTCGAACAGGCAAAAAAGAATTGACAAAGAATTGCGTAATGCATAAATAAACGAAGACGTGAGTGTAAGAAGCACATAAGTAACATTTTATAACATCAAGACAATTACTCATTGTTTTCCTTATAAATTGAAGAAACCTTGTAACTTAACTTGTACATATTATAAAATCAACAGTTATGCAATTTCCATTTATGCAATTTTTTAACTGTTACTTATTATTATACAAAGATTTTAACTGTTACTTATCTGGTTCTCCCACTCACGTCTTCTCGATCACCGATTGATCACGTGTTCGGAGGATTATCGGAGTGATCCAGTCTAAATAGGCGCAGAAAGGGTCTTTAGTAGTGCGTGACAAAACAAATAAAACCTCACTTAATATACAAACCCAGAGGAAAATTTATGCCACGTAGCACCTCTTTAATGCTGAAGCCGTGACGACGCGTACATATCAATTGTTGTTTGTAAGTGAATTCTTTGAATTATTCCAACCAATATTACTGTTGCTTCGAAAATTAAAGAATTTGAATGTGACCTAGTTTTCATGATCGTCTTGCGATGTGACTAAGGGTCAATTCAGACCGCAACGTGACGAGGCGAGGCGAGGCGCGACGCGACCTAAATTTGTATGGATTTGACAGATTTCAATTTCGTGAGACGTCTTGCGAATCTGTCAAATCCATATAAATCTGTCAAATTTATGCCGCGTCGCGCCTCGCATCACCGCGTCACGTTGCGGTCTGAACTGACCCTTACTCTTACGGTTTGGAGAGCTTTTTAACTAGGTACTGATACCAGCAATATATTTGCCTAGGTAAATAATAATAAAAGCCTCTTTATTGTGACTTCAAGTTATAAAATGTTTCGAAGGTCAGTGTGCCTCTCGGCATAAGCCTCCTCCAGCATTTTCCACTGTTCGAGACGAGCTAGAGTGGTGGTCAAAGAACTTGGCCCAGAGCACACCGATTCTGTGTGCTCTGGGCCAAGTTCTTTGACCCAGATCAGTTCTGTCTAGTGCTACTTTTTTTCAAAGGTGACCAGCTGTTAATTATATACATACCTTTATCGAAGGATATGAAGACCTTCAGAAATCCATGCCTCTGCGGTGCCCGCGACCGAAACCACGTAGTTTCTGTTCGTTTTTACCTCTATAAGGAAATTAATATTCAGGCAATTTTTCAGCTTTCATAAAATGATGAAAGTCGGCGTGTCGCTGGCTCTTGAGTTGTTACAACTTATCACAATATTATAATAAGCACAATATTGTTATCAAAACCTAAATTTAACAATCCTAAGACGACTGTGAATAAAATGAATCTCGCATTAAAGTTTTACTTTCCCCATTTGTCTTATATAGTCTAAGAGTTATTGGCTGAAAATTAGGCACAGTAACTTAAATGTGGGCGAATTTATCTTGGAAATAAGATAACTTCCACTTGGAAATAAGATAAGTGTCCTTAACTAAGTTTTTGGGTTGGCTCAATTAGGTCAGAGACTTGTTTCTTTCTTGTGAGAAAATTTCGAATTTAGGCTAATGGAATCGTACTTACATATAATTTATAAACCTAGCACAACGTTCCTTTAATGTACACAAAATAAAAAGATTTATTCTTAACTGTTGGTTTGAATTGCTATGTGTGAATCGAGGTCCTAGGCCTCTGTACATTGAGTCTAGAAACTACGCGTATTTTACTATATACGCACGTTATTAATGAACCCGTCGATCGTGGAAAAATGAGACACAATTGCTTATCTATTATTATCGCGGTTGCATGCGACCGCTTGGGGCTTGATGAATTAAATTAGATTTTAAATATTTAATACAAATATAACGTTGTCTTTATTCGTATATTTTTGTATAGTCACAAAAGTTTCTTAGCTTAAAAACATTTATTAAGTTGAATTATGTCCATCACATGTAATTGAGAATAGCCAACGCCGATTGTGCATAATATAGACAAAGAGCGCTCATGGTCGCAAACATAGTTTACGTCCTAGAGCCCGCTGTACACATTGGATCAACGCATTGAGCTAGCGTCAGAATGTCAATCCCAACGTATCGCCAAGTAGCCCTCTCCAGGGCCCGATCTAGCTATTTAGCTGCTCCGGCCAAAGATAATTTTCGCCGCCTTTACATACAGAAAACCATATAAGTCTTAAGCTGTTTTATTGCGAATGAGCGTAAGATTTAAGTTAAATACTCAAATTAATATTCCCACTATCCAACCTGAAGCCGGTTGGAAGGTAAAATTCTCAAACTTGGGTGGTGGATTGCTAATAGCTAGGAATAGGAATAAGTCAATTTTGCCGTCCCTCATTTTTTGCCACTCTGGGCTAATGTCCAGCTCAGCCCCTTAGATTGGGCCCTGGGCCTCTACACGTGGGTCAACCCATTGCGCTGGCTCAATGCCATTGGCCCAATAGCCCAATGGCTTTAAAGGAACGTAGCCGTTCCCTTCGGGAACGGAATCCTAAAAACAAACAAGATTAAAACATTCAGCTAACTATCAATACAGTGACATCTTTCAGGGAAGTCGTTTGTTCATTCGCCGTGGAATTGCAGGAAATGGAACTTGGAAGTCCTTTTCAATTTAAAATTTACTTTTTCTAGTAGAAATTTATTCAAATTGAAGAAATATCGATAGCTAAGTTAGAAGTTGATGGTGCTTTTCCGCCTGGAATAGTATGTATTACATTTCACTAGGCCAAATTGAACCAAACGGGTTAAGAAGTGAATCCTTGTTTATATTATCATGCTAATTCGTTCTTCATACGCATTTTAACATACAATTAGAAGATTCAAAGACTTTATTTATCCAAATGTATAGTGCTTCTTTGTCTTACCAACAACGTCGCAAAATACGCGCTATTCAGCACAAAATACTAACCGTAGTAAATTTATAGAACAAATAGAAGACGATTAAAAGCTAATTTATTTTGACTCAACCTGAAATTCAAGTTGAACTGTACGAAAGCAAGTAGCGTTTACATATTTAAACAAAAGTACTATCCTAATACACTTTTCTAAATATTAGGATATTGTTAGTCGGGCTATACTAGTAGTAATTTTAATAGTAACGTACTGAGGCAGCAGAAGCCGTCAGAAAGTTTCATCAATAATTTAGCCCAATTAGCCCACTATGGTCCGTTTGTAATAATTTTGCTTCCAACATCACCGCTATTCGAACGACATAAGGACCACTCTCATATAAAATCCGAGGCAAAACAGCTGAACACTTGAAATATTAATTGACCTCGAATTTACAAAGTGTGCTAAGGTGAAGTGAAAATCGATAAAAGTTGAAACAATATACGCGTATGAAAAACTAGTTAGATGACACAATGGATACTAATTGTCAACATTAATATAAAATATATTAATCTGTGTGTGTCTGTCTGTTACCTCTTCTGTGTCTACTGGTGACAATATTGATTTAACGAGTCCTGGGAAAGGAAACTGAGTAGTTTTTACTGCGATAAATATACAAGGAAAATGCGTACATTTTTTTTATAAAAAAGGGGGCAAACGAGCAAACGGGTCACTTGATGGAAAGCAACTTCCGTCGCCCATGGACACTCGCAGCATCAGAAGAGCTGCAGGTGTGTTGCCGGCCTTTTACGAGGTAATAGGGTAGGAGAGGGTAGGGAAGGGAATAGGGGAGGGTAGGGAAGGAAATAAGGGAGGGTAGGGAAGGGAAAACGGTAGGGGATTGGGACTCTGGTAAACTCACTCACTCGGCGAAACTCAGCGCAAGCGCTGTTTCACGCCGGTTTTCTGTGAGCCCGTGGTATTTCTCCGGTCGAGCCGGCCCATTCGTGCCGAAGCATGGCTCTCCCACGGTACAATATCTCACGGACCACGGTGCAATATCTAAGTACAACATTTTTTTTAACTTTATTGAGCCTGGAGAGCAAAAATCAATTAGTTTTTAAATTTTATTAATTGCAATATATTATTTTTCATTAACATTAAACAGCAACCACGAAATAAAACGGCAAACAAAAAAGGACAGATTTCGCCTACGAACAAATGACGATTTTTAATATACTTTAAAACAAAAGAATAATACCAATAATTGAACATAAGTTTACCGAAGAATTAAGTTAACCGAAGAAAGCCCTACCACTAAATTTTAATGGTCATAGGTTGCATAATAAGAAAGTTTTTTTTCAGAACCATAAATTCTGATAATCCTGAAGGGCCCGTTCTTCGTAAATTAGCAGGTCGATTTCTGTCAGTGCGAATATCGACCTAAATGTAATTAAAATAACATTCATATCAGCGCGCCTTTACACGGTGGCGGTTACGACGCTCGCCGCATCCATGATAGGGCGAAATAGGAGAAAAACCCGTTTTACTTAAATACAAATATTATAACTAAACATCTATCCAATGATTTCCCTGTTAAATTTTAATAGCTATCGAACTGTCCAAATTATTTTTTGATCGAGTCTCTGTAAGTCCTATAAAACTCAAAATGCTTTTAAAATAGATGTTGTTTCGGAATTTTTTTTTATCGAGCCAAATTATCTGTATTGTGTTTCTATCCAATGAAAGCACTTGTTAAAAGATGCATCTATACATGTATATATTTTTCAGTTTTTTTGAATGACGCTTTCTATCAAAAAAACTCATTCTAGAAACGTGAATTTGGAAGAACCGGCCCTTAAAGGTTTATGAAATATGAGTGGGTCACTCATATTTCATAAACCTTTAAGGGCCGGTTCTTTTCTTCCAATCGAAACTAGCGCTTAGGCGTTCCAGGTCCTTGCGTCACTGCGAAAAACATAAGAATTCCCCGATCTGACTTCAAATGGGAAGCGACCTAGATAATTTGTCTGATTTCTCTTAAGTTTGTAACGAAAGTCTGTTTTAAAACATAAGAAAAGTCTGTCTGAAAAGGTGTCTTTTGTTTTTTAAGATAAAATTTTTGTTTACAGTATTTTAAAGATGTAAAAATTTTAATTTTAATTTTAATTTAATGTTTTGATTGCAAACCAAATATATATTTTTAAGAGCGAAATAATATATTTTATACTTCAAACATAATCGCGCTTAACAACAAAGTTACAATTCGTACAAAGTTACATTACAACTTTTACTTTTATTCAAGTTTAATCCAAAGTGTTGCATAAGAACAAAGCAATCAATAAACTTGGAGACTTGGAGCTACGAAAATTCGAAAAATCCGATTCGTCATAAAAATATAATAGTAGGTCGGGAGCACCGCAACAACGGCAGTGACCCGCGCGCGCCGCCGCGGCAGTCTCGCGCCGAGCTCTAATGACCCCAGGCGTTTCGCCTGTATTAAATCATAAATACCCAAATACTCGATACTCGATACCCGATACTCGATACCCGTGTACCCGAGTACCCGAACAGGCGCAGTGGGGCCACGCAAAATGAACCCTAACTGCGGATACCGGCTGTGATTATCGTAAGTATTAATCTAAATATTGTGATATGTGGCGTTGATTGTTTTATAGTAGATTTTATTGATGTGTACAAAATACACGAATTCAGAGAAGGAAAATGTGGAGCGTGCAAAAAGCTTTAATGTCTGTGACTTCAGGGGAAGGGAATAAATTTAATTTTACGTAATGTGATAAATTACTCACGGGCACTCGGTGCGTTGTCAGTTTTTCGTCTTTTTGTTGGTGCTAGCTTATTAGAACACGTTTATCTTTATGGATTTTATACTGGCATGGGAGTAGACTAGAGTTTTATCAAGTTTTGTTGTTGTTATTTGTGCACATAGTATTATAAATTTATTTCATAGTAAGATAGTTCATGATTAGTATTAATTGTCTAATTTATTATTTAGGTTAAACATAATAGCTAGCTCATAATATTTTAATTTTAATGACCGACTTCTACGTGTAATGAACAGTGTAATTTCCGAGAACTTTCCGACACGCACTCGTGTTTTTAGAGTGGAGGTTAAATCAGGCGACTTTTTAACGATTTTGCATGTACTATGGTGATTAAATAATAGTTTTTGTTTTAGATTCATACGAAATGTAACCGGAGTAATATGGAAGGACCCCAACGCTCAATAATGCAATTATGAGAATATCTCTCCGTTTCAAGACAAGATCGAATCATGACGTCATTCATATTTTTTCATTACTACTGGTTTTACCCCCGGTTTTTCGAGCTCAAAATACCTTGGACTGTAACGAAATTCTGAAGAACTCATGCTCCTGTTACGACTTCGAAAATGGTATGTCGCGCCACCATAGTTTAAAACTCGAGTATAAAATGTACTAAACTTTTACTTTTGTTGCAGCCGTTTACCTAGATTGCCAAGATAGATCCGTAAAAGATATAAAATATGCCCTCAAGAGTATTACGAATGTACATACTTTATCTATTTATGATCTAGATGACAGTGAAGATGCTTTGGGACCACATTTTATACCACAAGGTGCTTGCATTAAGCATATACATATATCCAGAACGAGCATTAAAACGATCGACGACGAGACGTTCATGCCGCTGAGAAAGTGCCTCGAGACATTAAGCATTATTTCGAGCAAAATTAAATTCATACCGCAAAAAGCTTTAGCCGGCCTCCTCGAGCTTACATCTGTCGAGATAGCCTCAAACTACGTCGAAGAAATTTCGAGTTACAGCTTTTACGGCCTGCCCCTAGTAAAATTAAATTTGAAGGGAAATTTAATAAGACATATTTCGGACACGGCGTTTGCAGGCTTAGAGAGTTCATTGTTTGAAATTGATTTAAGTGAGAATAATCTTACCTCATTTCCCGTTAGTTCGATTGCCGATTTAAAGCAACTTCGTTCATTGCGCCTTTCCTGGAACGAAATATATTCATTGCCAAACGAGGACATCACGGGTCCATTGCTTTTAGAGTCTTTAGACTTGAACTCGAATAATTTCGTATTTATTTCGGAAGACTGCCTTAAATTTAGTCCGTCCCTACGAGTTTTATCCTTTCATTTTAATTTCATTAACAATATTCATTATCGCGCTTTTTATTCGTTGATAAATCTGCGTTCGCTAGATTTGAGTCACAATAGGATAAAAATTCTCAACACGAACCTTTTTCAAAATAATAAAATGTTAGAATTCATAGATTTAAGTCATAATCATATTCATCATATTCATGGACTGCTTTGTAACATGCCGTCATTGACAAAAATAATTTTAAGTAGTAATAACATACTCGAAGTGCCAATAGATTCTTTTATAAATTCTAGTAAAATTAGTGTTATACATTTAGATAAAAACTGCATCAACGCCATTCATAGTGAGAGCTTTAGTGATTTAGTAAATTTAGAAGAGTTACAATTGGATTTTAACTATTTGGATGACGTGCCACATAATACGTTTAATAGGAATAAAAATTTAACAAAATTAAGACTAGACAATAATTATTTTAGTAAATTAAACAATCAAACATTCGCCACCCTCGTTAACCTAAAATATGTTAGATTAAATAACAATAAGCTCAATCATTTAACGCGACATGTATTTCGTAATGTCCTAAAAGCCGAAGAGATCTATTTAAACCACAACCAAATCGCACATATAGAGACCGGAACTTTTGTAAAAATGAGACATTTAAAATATATATCATTGAACAACAATAATCTATTAGACCTAAATGAAGTTCTTCCAAAAATTAATTCGAATTTACACTTATTATACCTGAGCTTTAATCGTTTGACTTCGGTCAATAATATCATGTTAGAATATCATAATAAATTACAACAGCTAAGTCTGAACAATAATCAGGTCAAGTTTATAACAAAGAAAACTTTTAACAACTTGACGTTTCTCACGCGACTAGAACTGCCTCATAATGAAATATCCGTCATTGAAGATTTCTCATTCCAACGCCTTAACTCAGCTCGGCACTTGTACTTGCAATACAATTCACTTAGAAATATTACGAGTTATACTTTTTTTGGTCTCACTGAACTAGAGGAACTCGATATTTCTTATAATTATATAGAATTTATTTTTGATATGGCATACGATACTTTGAAGAAACTTAGAACTATAAACCTATCTTTCAATCGCTTGAAAATCTTGTATAAAAATATTTTCAAACATGGCCTGCCATTGAGTTCTTTGTACATAGACAGTTGTGGAGTAGAACGTATAGAAAATGGTACATTTGAAGGCTTAACCAATCTTAAATCTCTTTCGCTAAAGAACAACTCATTGAAGTCAACTGATTTTTTAACTCTCGATATACCGGGATTAAAATTTTTGACACTGTCCTACAATATCCTAGATTATTTACCGCTGGACACATTCACCCAACTCCCACTTTTAGAAGTACTATATTTGGAACATTGCAACATAGATAAAATCGTGGAAGGCACTTTTGCAAACAACAAAAACTTAAATAAATTAAACTTAGCTCAAAACATAATAAACAATTTTCCAGCTACGTCTTTCGGCCTATATAATTCAATTTCAGATTTTAATATCAGTAATAATTTCTTAGACGTTGTTCCGTATAGTACATTTCATAACTTTACTTTCATAGAGACAATAGATGTCTCTGAAAATTTGCTACCAAAGATAGAATTAAGTGGCTTTGAAAAGCTTAATAAATTAAAGACGTTAATCTTAAGAAAAAATGAAATAACAAGTATAACTTGTGGTAAAAAAATATCTTTGAAATCTCTCATATCTTTCGACATCAGTTACAATAGGTTAACGTATTTACCTGTATTTATTTTTGAAACATTTCCGAACGTCCAAAGTATTAATATCTCTTACAACGAAATTGTACACTTTGATTTTATGCTTATTCACAAAAATGCCGGAATATCATTAATGAATATAGATCTTAGCAAAAATCCCGCGACAATATGGCCAACCAACACTAATATAAATACAAACACAGTAACATCAAGTTTATACGAACTTCATATTTCCTATACTAACCTAACTTACATAGAAGATACGACGTTTGAAAATTTCAGAAATTTGCAGCACTTGTACCTAAAATATAATAAAATACGCCGCATGTCAGTCAGTCCATTTTCAAAACTGTCCCTATTAGAAAATATCGACATTAGCTTTAATAGAATAACACATTTGAAAGCGAGTAATTTTCGAGGTCTTGTCAAACTTAATACTCTTTGCCTTTCGAATAATAACATAGAATCCATGGAATCGTTCGATGAAGATTTAGGTAGCTTAAAACTACTAGATCTTGCACAGAACAAACTGCAAAACATTCTCAGTGAGCATTTTATACATCTAAAGGAACTAACAGTTTTATATTTGGCTCATAATAATATTAAATACATATCGGCGACATCCTTCAAAAACTTAGATAAAATTATACAAATCGATTTGGGCTACAATAAAATCCAAACGATACCCATAGAGCTGTTATCATCAGTAGAAAATCATATACAAGATATATCCATAAAAGGTATTATTTATTCATATACATGTAGAAAAGAATATAATTATTCCTATTTTCTTACAAGTTAATTTTTCAGGAAATGTGATTGAGTGTCGATGTCAAAAAAATAATACTTGGACCTGGATACAAGATCATCCAAAAATAATCAAGCCACATTCAGTTCTCTGTTTCAACGACGAGTACCCGAAAGATAAATGCAATTTTCCAATAATAGCTCAACTGTCCGTCGATAAGCACAACGATAACTCCGTTTCTGTGTCATGGTTTATCAGAAACCGTACAGCAATAAAAGCATTACAGATCATTTACTACGATGATGCAAAAGATACAAAGGTGAGTTTTTTTAATTATACATTTAAGTGTGCTTGAATACTAAAGATTTTAAAACCAACAATTTTGTTGTAGGTACATTTTAAATACATTGAAAAGAGTGAACTGTCTACAAAGATATTTGATTTAAAACCGAATAATAACTATGTGGTATGCCTTCTCACTATAAACGATGAATTCACTCCGAACATGGATGAAATAGAGGAACTATTTCAACAGAAGAATTTCAGCGACTCTGCAACAAATACCACGACTAAATTAGATCGTAACTTCGCAGCTACTCTCATTGCACAGTCTCCATATAGTGAATGCATCACGTTCGACACACTCAGAAAAGCATCAACCATAAAGAAGAAATCTAGCAAAGATACAAAATATTCTTCCATTTTTAATCGTAGAACTGGTTTGATCGTTGGGTGCTGCTTAGGTTTTGTTGTTTTCTTTGTTATGGTTTCAGTTTTGCTGTACACTAAGTTCAAAGAGCGAAAGAGAATAGAAAAGTCGGACCCAGCGTGGTCCGAAATGAACGATTATCATTCCGTACATAGCAAAGAAGATATTTTGAATTCGACGACAGCCTCAACTGATAATATTCTTTTAGGAATTACTAAAAATCGGAACACATCGATAGTAGAAAATAAATAAATTGCTCAGTATAGTGTAGGTCGTTTGAAGCTCTGTAGATAGTGTAGCTATTTTAATAATGAATACGCTTGCACCAAAATGTTATGATAGAATAACTAGACTTTTAAAATTGTTGATCACAAAATATTATGTATTTCACAAAGCAAATAGAGAAAAAGTTATAGCATAACAAAATTGGAAGCGAAAGGATGCCACAACATTTGAATATTTTTATGTTGTTTTATTTGATATTGTATTGATATTTAATATTGTATTTATTTAAAGCATGCAAAATCATTTCGCTTCCAAGTTTACATTTTATTCAATCCTTAAAAGTCAGTTTATATAAATAGAATGCTGAATAAAAAATAATGCTTTCGTTTGGTGGCTGAATTATAAAAAGTAGTCAATAGATATGTAGTTGTTATATTTATATTAAAAGAGATTTTTATATTAGACATAGAAAAAAGAATAATATGTGAGAGATAACAGATATATTTCAAAGTAATTCTAAAGACAGTTCAGAGCAACGTCTTGCCGTGCCCAAAATCAGACAACTTCTGATCTGTCAATAATAAGTTATGCCCTTTTTATAAAGAAGAGGACCGAGTGGGGGAGAGGCGTGTTCGTCTATGACGTATCAACTAACTATCCATCAACTGTCAACTGAGTGTCCAAATATCAATTTGACTATTCGGTAACTATCAACCGACTATCCAACAAAAATTATAGCGGAAGTAATTATAAAATTATTACGGAAGTAATTTATTTATAAATTAAAATTGCAAATATTTCTTACTCTCCCACACGGCCATTCTGACGAGCAGCTGTTTAAGCTCGCGAATAACTTCTATTGGCCAAGTCACATGACCTCAAACACTAAGTATCATGGCATATAATAATATTGGTCAAATCTCATGACCTCACATACCAAATATCATGGCATAAAATAATATTGGCCAAATCACATGACCGTACATACCAAATATCATGGCATAAAATAATATTGGCCAAATCACATGACCTTACATACCAAATATCATGGCATAAAATAATATTGGCCAAATCACATGACCGTACATACCAAATATCATGGCATAAAATAATATTGGCCAAATCACATGACCTTACATACCAAATATCATGGCATAAAATAATATTGGCCAAATCACATGACCGTACATACCAAATATCATGGCATAAAATAATATTGGCCAAATCACATGACCTTACATACCAAATATCATGGCATAAAATAATATTGGCCAAATCACATGACCTTACATACCAAATATCATGGCATAAAATAATATTGGCCAAATCACATGACCTTACATACCAAATATCATGGCATAAAATAATATTGGCCAAATCACATGACCATACACCAAATATCACGGCACAAAATAGTACTGGCCAAATCACATGACCATAAATGAAAGTTTTATTTTGAATTAAATCATACATTTATTATATTAAGTACTTACAATCTTAACTTACGTTATACAATGAAACCTAGCTGAAATTATGATCGTTGGCCAAGCGACCATAATCACGCCAGATCGATGTTTGATATGATAAATAATTTAATGTATAATAATAAAAGATTAATCTCAATACATCAAAGAAGAAACAAAACCATCTCAAGATAAATATTAATCAGATTCATCTAGAAAATCGGCTAATTCAAGTCCCAATTCCGGACTTACAAGTCTAAGATTATCATGTGAAACGTACAATTCATTTCCCGTTTTGTGAACCTTAATCGTATACCTATCGTTACCATGTACTTTAGTTATGACGCATGGACCTCTAAACTTGCTGTCAAGTTTATTTATTGATCGTGGATTTTGTTTTACAAGCACGGTATCACCAATCTTGTACGGCAAAATTTTAGACTTAGTTTTATCATAATTAATTTTCTGAATTTTAGCCAACTCGTCCATTCTGACTTTAGACATCTGCCGACAAGATTCGAGGTCCAGGCGTTCTACATCGTTTACCAAAGCAGATATGGCTGGAGGTGACTGATCAGAGCCCATAAGTAGTTGGAAAGGCGTACGGCCAGAACTCTTATTAAATGTACTATTTAAAGCTAACTGGACTTCGCCAACAGCATCTTTCCAGCTTCTTTTGGAAGTATTTTCTACAATAGTAAAACAGTCAGTCAGAACCTTCATAATTCGTAAGTAACAAGTTAACAACTCTAGCGACGACTTTCGCCATAATACGTCAAATTTAAAAATTTCAACATCAGTTCCAAGTCGGCATACTCTAATTCTGTCTACTCTGACTTGGGATAGCGAGCAAGAACCCTGTCAACTGTCTGGACCTTAATACCAATATTAAAAGTAGTTAAACCTGATGAACCTCGTATCACTTCCTTTCCAAGATATCTTGTCAACTTAAAGACCTTTCCTAGACTTCCACAAACACTTGAAGTTTCAAGGCTAAAATTAGCTAAATCGGCTTAGTGGTTCTCAAGTTTCAACAAGTCTTACAGAATTGAAAATTCACCTTTATTTAAATAGGTTTGATAACTACTGAAAATTCCGAAAATTGCGCCATTACAAAATCCATGGATAATTTCCCTTCCCAACTAATATGAAATAAAAGTTAAAGCAGTCGATCATAATCATCGACCTGTTTTCAGCTCATTGATTATTATTATAGTAGCCAGCAAGCTATCATAATCCTTTTCTCAATTTCAATCAATTTTCAAATTCGAACCATGATATTCACTTAATTTTAAATGTACCCACACTTTACATTACAACAGTTCTCACAAGCATATTTTCTTGTTTCCTGGCTTCCTAAAAGCCTGAAACACCCTTTTTTTCTTCTTTGGGCGAAATTCGACGAAAATTTGGGTTCAACAACCCTCGATCTTACAAGGAAAATTTGAAAACTAGGTTAGGTTAACCTGACCCAAACCTAACCTAACCTAAACATAAACCTAACCTGGTTAAGCTAGCTATAAGTTATAACCATAATAAAAATCTATAACCATAATGAAGAAAATTTGAGGACCTACCCGGTATTGGGCAGATGGCCACTGCATCGCCCCACCGGGTGGACAACCCACTAACACCTGCCATGGGTCACACAGGGACGTCTGAACACCAACGACCCATTGGAAGAACACCATATGGACCAGCTGCTCTCACGGCCTGCCCAACATCCAGCCCACAAAGCAAGTACCATAGGGTGGTTCCAGATGTTCCTCCATAACCTTAGAGAAACACATATGTTGAATTTCCTATTGTTCAAAATTGTTTTACCTATTTATTGACAACACGTCCCATCTTCAAGCTTCCTTGCTACACCTCAGAAGATCTAATAAAATCCGCCATTGTCCAATACAATCCGGGATCATGGCGCTAAACAACTATAAAATTGTTAAGTGTTAAGGCCCATAAAATGTTAAAATTCATCCTAAGATCTAGTTCCTCCTCAAACATTACAGTAGTAATATTCCGACACTGCACCCTGGCATCCTGGTGTAATATTTTAGCACTTATTCTAGTATAATATACTTCCATAGTGTGGCACCAATATAACACTTGATATTATAGTTATAAACCAATTTATTCAAAAAAAGATCTATCAGGTTTTAACACTCGAAACAAAAACCTCTAAAGTAAACAATTATTGTGAAGCACCACATTACATGCCCTTGACTGTGTCTGTTCAAATCCATCTATGTCCTTTCAATCCATACGTTAGGTTCATAATAAATTATGTGTACCTGGGTAAAATAGCACAGAATTGTATAAATTCTTTCTATCCTTGTCTATATTATAATGTTTTCCACCAACAAGTACTGTAAAAACAATTATATCTCCATCAGCCCGTTTACTCAATCAATTGTAAAAGCAACTCTTAATCAGAACTGCTAAAAATTAAGAATTTAAGCGACAATTTAAATATTAACTTAATAGTAGGCCAAACAATATTAAACAAAAACTGTCTAGCCACAGGTTATCAGACTCTAAACTCATCTCAATATGATAATATATTTTATTAAATCCGTGAATGACTCTTTCGTGTTTAAATATCAATTTTCCAGTCTTCCAAATATTTCATTGTTTGCGTCTTTTGTTAAACTAAAAACAAAACAAATACCACTAAAATGAAGTAATGTATTACACCGCAATATCAATAGATCGTACGACAAGATTGCCACATCTAGTACATCTAGTAATACGACATCTATGGCACTATTTTTTACGCAAGTTTCCACCAACTACCCGCAATACTTGTAATTTTTATTTTTTGTTAGAAAACAAATCTGCACTTGTACTTGTAATGTAAATTTACATTAAGCCATTTCTGCAGTGTTATTTTGTGCCATTATGATATTTTTGTGTAAAGTTTCATACTTTATAATCCGAACTCCCGTACACAGCTCGCTTACAGTCAATGAATAATAATTACTGTTGTTGAACCATTGTGTATCATTTGTGAAAGGAAACAAAATCCTAGATTATTGTAAGCACATTTACATTAAATACAAACACTTTGTAAATTGTCTATGGCTACAAGTTCTCGGGAAGAATACTCTCAATTGACGAAAATGTAAGCAGCTTATTAACACTAATGACAAATCTAATAAAATGGCCACGTCTATTAAAAACCATGATTTATATCGCATCTTCCACACTTCACAGTACACAATTTAAAATGAGTAAGCTTTAGTTTCCGCTAATCAAATCCTTGTCCGTTACAAAACAAAATCGTGTTGAATTTGCTTTACTTTTTTTTTACTTTATCGTTTTAAACAAAATCGTTTAAATTACGATTCAACGGAGTCACAGTAGTACACTACAGCTTTATTAGTTCAATCTCAATTTCTTAACACCTTCACTGCGTAAGCCAATTTGTACGATCTGCCATATTGGCGTTACGAGACCGAAAAGCACTCTTATCTTTCCTTTCGCAATGACGCACTGAGACTCTTCAGATCTCGTACGAGTGGCTTCCTTAAAACCTTAACAATGAATGTATCTTGTAGTATGTGGTTCCGCCCGGAGATAGCAGTAAAAATGATTAAGAAAATAAGGGCCTCGTAATTGCACAATTCAACAAAATATACGAGTTCATTTGGATCCCGTAATCACATTTTGGTTAAATATCGATAAATCAAAGTGATGGAAATTGAACAATTCAAAAATATCGATATTATTTATTGAAGTGAAGGTAGCAAGTAACAAAACATTCAATGTTTTTCATTAAAATATGATGAACAAAGTTTTCTTGCATTTATTACAAAACCCTTTTACTTGTTTTTTTTTTTTGTCGGCCTCTCTGCTCGTCATTGTCTGGCATTCCCATAATAACAACCAACACAGCATCCTTTTTTTACTATATTTTATTG
Organism: Plebejus argus; assembly: GCA_905404155.3. Taxonomy (NCBI): domain Eukaryota; kingdom Metazoa; phylum Arthropoda; class Insecta; order Lepidoptera; family Lycaenidae; genus Plebejus; species Plebejus argus. Next base: position 15,794,062 of record FR989931.1, on the reverse strand, counting down.
TGTATTTATGTTCGGATAATACAATGTCTCACTATTATCATATTTTTTTGTCAAAATGCTTTCCCTTGAATTTCTGAATTAAACTATCAAAAAATATCTTTTTCGATAGCACGACATACACAACACTAACTAATTTCCAGGTGCGCGTCGTACGAGTGTTAATGGAACTCGTAACGCACTAGATGTAGACTTCCACCAAATTCACCTCCGAACCGGATGAAAGTCACAAGCGAGATTCATAAGGTCTCGTACTGCAGCGAACGTATTAAAACAAAACTATTGTACTTATATTTTCAAGCAGAACAAAGATGTTCTGATATGATTTAAAGGTTTTGTAATTACGTTTCCAATTTTCAAAGTTCAAACCACGTTAACCCATTTGGATCCGCTGTCCCTGTACAGGGACAGTTGTTCCAACACCAAAAATTTTTATTGCGTTACAGTTATTTTTTAATTCAATTCATATTTCATATGTTGAGAAGTGCATCGTGTTTATCTTATTTAAAATGTTGGTGAAATTGTAATAAAAAGTGATATTATTGAAGTACAAAACAACTGAAGTCTAAACGCAAATTATCGTCACAAGGTAAGATATTTTATTTTATGTTGCTATGAGAAATTTTATGTTTATTTTAGGAATATTACTGTTTTATACTGTCAATTAGAGTAATAAGTAATAATAAGTGTTTATATTTTAGTGTTGTGTATGATAAGTCATATTTTGTTATGGTGTCCCTGTATAGGGACAATGGGCACATTAGTGATATGTTTATAATAAGGTCCTAAGTATTTTGTATTGTCTTTTCAGAATCTTTATTTAATCTATAATGGTTAAAAGGACATTTGATGCCATTTCTGACTTCGGAGGCCTTGCAGAAGCGCTAGAAAACATATGAATGAAGAAGATGACCTAGACACGAGCTATAAATTGGCAGCTATTCCTCCAGACCCAAGCGTTCTAACGGATGTAGAGGAGTTTGACGGAGATGACATTTAACATATAACATATTGCCGCGAGATATACCTGGTAGAGTAAAAGTTTTCGCTACTCAGGATAATGAGGACTGGGATAGCAGCGATGATGAGCAAATTTGTTAGTTTGTTGGCTTGATAACAGCGTATGCACTATGGGCACCAATTTTAGCACGGTTCATCCCTTGGAAAAAGTTAAAAGATAGGATACTGCACAAAAGAAAAAGTAGACATGGACATCCCACATCTCTTTCAAAATTATTATAAAGGTATGGGTGGTGTAGATCAGACGCATAAATCTATCGCAGTATATAGATCGGCGATTAGGAGCCAAATATTATGGTGGCGGGTGCTATTCACCTACATGCTTGACTTGTCCATTGCTAATGCTTAGCGTCTGCATTCTTTGACACGTGAAGAAAAATGGGATCAGCTGCAATTCCGTCGAACAAGAACACGATTTTTCTTAAAATCTGATGGGCGCAAAGATCGGAAACGAAAGCCATCATCGGCTGTTCCAGGAGTTGCAGGAGTTGAAATGGAGTTGGATACTTTCTGCAAAGACTGCCAAACCAATAACGATGTGTTATTTGTCATAAAAAAGTACGACGGCAGTGCAAAAAATGCATAAAGCGTTGTGTATCGAAAACAATAATTGTTTCGAAAACTACCACACATGAGCCCATTGTCCCTATACAAGGACAGTGTTTTTTTTAATACTTGCAAACTTTAAAAAAAATATTTTTTTGATGTTTTCACTTAGTAAGAACCCTATCATTATGTTAATAAAGAAAAAATAATTATTTTCATTGTAGCTTGTTTTTGGGTCCAAATGGGTTAAACAAAAGCCCTTCAGGGCCTTACCTGCCTTTTCAACCAATTGAAACTTGCACCACGTAAATTCAAAATCCACACCTCAATATTTTGCACCATACTTCTCAATGTTGGGTTCAAAAATACATTTGACAACCTATGTCGTGAACCTGCAGACGTTGATCTTCTGTTTTGATGATGCGAGTCCACCACCGAACGATTCATCCTCTCACGTGTTCCTTCACTTTCACTCTTCAGTCATTCTTGGGCGTGAGATACCACGAAGGATCGCTTTTCCTTTGTGGCATCCCACTTCTGATGTGAGAGATAACAGATATATTTCAAAGTAATTCTAAAGACAGTTCAGAGCAACGTCTTGCCGTGCCCAAAATCAGACAACTTCTGATCTGTCAATAATAAGTTATGCCCTTTTTATAAAGAAGAGGACCGAGTGGGGGAGAGGCGTGTTCGTCTATGACGTATCAACTAACTATCCATCAACTGTCAACTGAGTGTCCAAATATCAATTTGACTATTCGGTAACTATCAACCGACTATCCAACAAAAATTATAGCGGAAGTAATTATAAAATTATTACGGAAGTAATTTATTTATAAATTAAAATTGCAAATATTTCTTACTCTCCCACAAATATATAGTTACATTATATTACTTTTGTTTTATTTATCTTCACTTTCATAAATATAAGCCACTGTGGAAAATTGTAGGTGTGAGATTTTATGTAAAAAAACAATGTAATAAATTTTGCCACAGGGCTTTGTCAAATCTTTTCGAATATTCTACAAGCTTCGTGTAGGCTTTTGTAAAGATATGATTTAGAATGATGAGATAACATTCAATATTATTAATCATTATTTTTAAAAAATTAATTAAGATCTCATTTCGTTTATGCTTGTGGCCTAAAATCATTATGATACAATATTTTTACGATTAAGTTTTATTTCAGTCATGATTAACGCTATTGTTACAGAACTTATTATATTGGATCCTCCTTGATTGATAAGAGCTCTTAGCTCCAACCCACGTAAAAATATTTTTTCATGTACACTTATATTGATCTGTTGTGCTACTAAATAAATTATTATGTACCTATTGTATCATTTGGTTAAGTGACACTCAAATTAATTTCCAATCTTGAAATTCACCTGAGTATTGAGCTAATGAAGGCTCATGAGGATTGTGCATGACACTAAGCCAATAATGGCAATAACTCGTAATGCCTGCACAATCGTAGTTGATACAGTGATTTTAGCGTCCATTTAGGACTTAGCGCTGATTAGTCTCTGTTTTATATTGGTAGGAAATAAGGTTAAAAGTTAAGCTTTATTTTAGTTCCTTTAAGTCTAAAGTCGCACGAATCAATTATTAGATGTGATTTTTAATATATTTGTTGATTAGTTTTATTAATACGTCATAATATTAACGTTGCTATCAGTTGAGTGTTTAAGTTTTAATCAAAATGAACGAAGCAATAAACTTACTGTGTTTTCTTAATAGCCAGTCAAATTTTTTACTGGTTTTCCTTTTTTTACAATTAAAATCATAATATTAAGGTAAATGACTAGCTATTGGACAGTACTAGCTGTGGTACTAGTAATTGGACAGAGTACAAAAACACAATATTTATTATGGTTGCTTTAAAAACTACCTGTTTTTCTTTAAAATCAGGCATTCTATTACTTTAAAAATATGCAGTTTTTGAAGCAACCTTAATAAAATATATTGTGTTTTTCTGCTTTGTCCAATGACTGTCCAATCTACTAGTCATAACTTTCTTATCAGGTTCCAAACAAAGGTAGTTAAAACGAAAAGCGTTCCAAATATAGAAATAATTTTGTAAGCAATCCCGTACTGAATTCAAATTTACCCCAATCATCGCGTTCGGCTAAATAGGGTCGACAGGTGTCAATGTAAGACGTTGGGATTAAAGCGTCCTCACCGTTGTTTGCCGCTGTTTACCTGCGCGCGATGACAACACTCAACCATGCTTGATAACCTCCCTTAATTAAAATAAATTGGAATCTAATGATTGAGGCTCGCTTACATGTACAATGTACGTACATGTACATATGCCCACTGTTGACTATGAAATTCAAGCGGTTTTTAAGGTGAATTCAAAACAAAATGTAAATGTTTTGGCAGTATAGGTTGATTTTTTAGTATATTATGTGTAAAATTTTATCCACTATGGTGGGATTTGTGTTTTCGTAACAATAACTCGAGCAATGTAGCCCCGCTGATTATGCAATAATCATTTAGATAATCTGCATCTCCGATTTTAAAATAAAGTTGTGATAGGATAATAAACATATTATTTTATTAACTAATGTGTTGATGGTTACACAGAGGCTGATGATGATAATTTCGTGTTGATTATAATATCGTTACAAGTTATTTTATACGCGGAATTAATTTCTCCTTAAATTAACCATTATCAATTTTCTCTAAACTTTTAACAACTCTTTAATAAGAAGGGGAAAATTTGTGTGAAAAGATGTCACTTAGAATCAAAGGTATCGAAAAGTTTTTCCTTTATTATTTATTAGTCATTTAATTCTTTTGGGGGAAAGTATTATACAGTGTGTAACAAAACAAAGTGATAATACTTTAGGGGCTGTATGAATCCCTTGTATAGAGTTTACTTTAAAAGTAGCCGCGCTGAAAGAGTAACTTTTAAAACTTGTGTTGAAAATCATGTATGATTTTTTCATTGGCGCTGGGACGCATCAGTAGTAGAGTATAAATTATTCCTATTCACTTTGTCGTCAAACGCATTCTTATTGGTCAAATCTCTAACAGTCAGTCGTTTCACGTTAACTTTAATTGATAGGACCAAGACTGGATCGTACCTGTTTTCATGTTGGTGTAAAATTGCGAAATCTTCTTCGTGTAACAAGTGATTACATCTTGTAACTTCAAATGACAGTGATTTCGAAATTTTAACGAGGTCGAGCGAGCTAAGGAGGTGAACGAGTGGCGAAGTAGTAAAGTGTATGAACATTAAGCATTTTCAAAAATCTAGAAAAATATTTCCTTCCTCTGAATCGTATTTAATTAGGGCCTTATGAAGCTACTTGACCCGTTTGAAGATCTCAGGTGGCCCCGTTTCTCGCTGGAGCCACGCGAGTTTGTATGTACTTATTTTTATTTAATATTGTAATGTGAAACTAACTACCTAACTACCCAATATTTTCATAGCTAGCTCGGGCTATAATATCGTCATTTGAATACTTTTTAGGAAGTAGCTACAGCACAGCACCAAAACAAAAATTTCACAAGGAAAGATCACAAAGACATATTGTATGTAATCATTGGATTAAAGAAAAAGTTACAGCCAAACGTATAATCTCCTCATTTTTGAAAGTCAGTTAAAAAGTAACATAAGCAATATGCAGAATACTTGTGAGTTTGTGTATAAGTACTGAAGTTACTGTACCAAATCTATTCATGCATAAATAGCGGGTCTACGTTTTTAGACGAGCTACATGAAGTCAATGCTAGTCGTAATTTGTCAGCCGGGTTTGACATAACCCCACCAAATTACTTAGTTCCACCAAGGTAGATTCTACCATCTGTCCAGCTATATCAAATCATCTGACACTTGACAGTACTATACTGTACTCGGCGAAACATGGCGGTAGCGGTCATTGACTCCCTGTCAAGAACTTGTCATTTTCTATACAAAGCCACGATTGACAACATCTGACAGTTCATTGTCAATCGCGGTTAAGCCCGGCCGCACATTGTCCGAATTCTGATCAGCAACATTTTAATTCCGCCGGATCGCCACCCCGCACACTATCCGAAATATCCTTCTGGCGAGTTCGAGCTCACTCGGCTCAGTACAACATGTAAGAGACAGCGTGGACGTTCAACTGTTTCTGATCAGAAATGTCGTACAATATGCGGCCGGGCTGAATATAGAAAATGACAAGTTTTTGACAGGGAGTCTATGACCGCTACCGCATTGTTTCGCCGAGTACAGTTTAGAAAAATAATGTGTCATAATCAGGAATTACTTTTTGGGTACCAGGGGTAGAATAGACTGAAAATCAATCTTTTACAATTCTTTGTTCACGACATAAACGAGCATAATATATTATTTAATTATAACATAACTGCAATTTAATCGATATTCCACAATTTTCCAACATGTTGTAAATAATCTTAGGAAGTTGCATGTCTTAAGGGAACCGAATGTAGGACAAATATTTTTACGGTGCATTAAAATCTTCATCCGATTCCGCCCGGAGCCAAACTGTCTCAGCCTGTTTATTCAGATTTACCGAGTTTTACCGAGTTTTTAAAAGTTATTGAACAGAAAGATAACTTACAGAGCGAGGTAAAAAAGCAGTATAAAACTGCTATTATTTCATAATGTTATGTTTTACATAAATAAATATAAACACGTGTGAGGTGTCAAGGGATACCCGAATGGAACAAAGTTATTTCTTATGTTCAAAAAACCTATGTTCAACGCCCTCTGCCCCTACTATGCAGATTGCAGGTACTAATAAAAAAGTGTCGAGGCCAAAATAATTATATCTAGCCTCCTTTACGCCGAACGCGACATAAGGAACTTCGTTCCAAAAGGAATTTTAGTTTTGAAATATTCATGGAAGTCCAAGGAAGGTTTAAACTGGGGAAGTGAAAAGGTCACCGGGTCATCTAGTACATATAGATCATGTTTGTTCTAGCATTTGTGTCCTCAAAACAAAAATAACGTGGTTATACAATGATACATTAAATACAAAACAAGAAAATTATTTAAATATTTTCTTCCCATTTACCCTCTTCAAATAACTTAGGTAAAAATTATGAGAATAATAATAATGACACTCAAATATACGAATTACGGCTCATATTCCGTGAGATCTCCTTTGAATTATTTGGGTCGAACCCAAATCTACGAATAAATCCCGCTCTTAGATAGCTAACGGTGCGATGCATTATCCCGCCACGATTATTAATAATTCTACGTTACATATTATACTTTAAATATTGAATACGAGAGGCTTCATAACTATATAACGAACGTGTACAAAAAACTAAAATTTTCCCGGAATATATTTTTTATTTAGTTATTATTATTAACTTAGTATTAATGAATTATTTCGGCCTCCATAGCCTTTAATATTACAAAGTAGAGTGTAGATTATACTCATCTCAATTATATACTCTATAACTTTGATAAATTTAATAAAATTGGTTCAGAAGTTCCGAACACACAATCTTTTCTATTTATAATATTAATGATTTACTTACCTACAATATAGTATACATTTTTTTGATTCTTATATCTAAACTGTAATGGTCAATTCAGACCGCGACGAGGCGAGGCGAGGCGCGGCGCGGCATAAATTTGTATGGATTTGACAGATTTCAATTGCGCGAGGCGACATCAGCAATTCGGCAATCTGTCGAATCCATACTAATTTAAAAATGCATAATATCTACGCGTCGCGTTGCGGTCTGAATTGACCCTTAAGGTTGATTCAGACCGCAACGCGACGCGTAGATGCATTTCTAAATTTGTACTGAATCGACAAATTGGCCTGTCGCCTCGTGCAATTAAAATCTGTCAAATCCATACAAATTTATGCCGCGCCGTGCCTCACCTCGCCTCGTCGCGGTCTGAATTGACCCTAATGATACACAGATCTCAGACTCACATTTCACACAGAACGCCGGTTTTGACGACCCTGTTTAAGAATTTCATCCAAACATTTAGCGCTGCGAACTTGATTGGATTGTCCGACTAGGCTAACCTTTCAGCTGTTTCCCTAAATACTTGTATAATGGCAGACGTGAGGCGATATCTGTTCGGCTAATAGATTCATTCGTATTCAGGTTGCAAGTGGCCACTGTAACGAACGGATACCACAGACGTGCGCTTGAGTAGATGGCGCAATGTGTATTAGCAAAAAAAGACGTTTCTTGTGTTTTTAAAGAATGGCGGGCAGCGTATGGATGAGGGCTGCCCAAGATCGGGATGGCTGGTGCTTGCAGTCAGTGGCAGCTTTCATTGGTGGACGGTGATGTTGGTTTGTTCTTGTTTATTAAATCTACATTATAATTTTTTGAATCTATTGCATAGCTTTTACCACTGAGCCGATCAGTGCGGAGTTGCCAGACTTCGGCACGGTGTTTGTGTGCGTGCGACTAGACGTATGCGAATTATAATTGCATAAATTGATAAAAAATCTATGCAATAGCTTTACTGCGGCAGTCCCCGAAAGCTACACGTATTTATTTTGCTTACAGATGATCGATAAAATAATGTTTTCATCGTCATTTCTAGTCGAGTACATATCTGTGGAGGACACAGTACAATTACTAGGGCCAATATTTACCAACTGACGCCGACTAATTACTGCAACTGTACAGTTACACCTCTGATTACAGTATTACCTCAGACTTTTCTCGCAGGGGGACTTTTATTTCTCGCAGGTGGGATTAAGGGGAAATTTGGTAACAAGATAATTCTGAAATTTTTAACTCTGGGTCTAATCTTATATATAAAATTCTCGTGTCGCAATGTTAGTTACCGTACTTCTCCGAAACGGCTTTACTGATTTTTACCAAATTTTATATTATGCATATTCAGTAGGTCTTAGAATCGACTACTGACTACTTTTTATATTGATATGCGCATTTGTTGAATAAATAATAGTAAATTATTACAACTCGAGACTGACGGCGACCAATTATTGTTTTTGCGAAGGGATAGCGATGGACGGTGCCATACTTATTTAGTCACTACAATAAAATAATGTGGACGAAATACTTTATACTAGAGATCGCCCAATAGTCGAAACTCGACCTCAGATTTAAAAAAAATTACATAATATTGACTTTATTATTTTTTAGACATAGGTGATTCCTGCGACAGTCTCAGATTAATAAAATCAAATGATAACTACCTGTTCAACGATTTTGATTAGGCAAAAATGTAGACGAGAAAGACTGTAATATCCATAACGGAGAAAGATAGGTTTCCGTATATAGGTTTTGTAACAAGTGCCACAATTTTGTGTACAATTTATTTATTCTTTAACATTTTCTTGCAACATTATCCCCAGGTCACATTAAATATTCCAAACGTTTGCTCCTTTGACAAATTAAATAAAGGACGTATTTTTACCTTGTTCTGGTGACACGAATTCTAAATAATATGGTAGCTTTCCCGCAACTGTGTGTTCAGAAAAGTGGATGAATTATGTTTGTTTATGCAATAAATAATATGCTCGGTTTCTGGAGTTTTTGACCGACGTTAATGTATTCATGAACGTTTTTAATCGGTTTAAGACAATAAATTTCAGAAGCCGAGCAGCATTGCAGCTTAAATTGTAACCAGTAAGTACCTGAAATGATATAATATCAGCTGTTCCTTAACGACTAGTTCTGGAGTATTTTCACTCACGCGGCGTTTCAGTATCTAGTACAAAACGTACTGTAATTAATATTTACGCTCACAACATGCCGTAAGAAATATTTTGATATAAAATGTGTATAAGAAAGTAAACACGAGACAAAGAAACTTTAACGTATGCAAACCCTGATCTATAAATCAACACAGAATTTGAAAAATATCGTTTCGTAAGTGTAATAAATTATAAAGTATTGTATTATAATACAATAGTTCATATAGCCGAGCGCTTCGGAAGGAGCCAACAAAAAATTTGGGATCGAGCCAAGCTACCATTTAAAGTTCAGCCAGCGGCGAATGATGGGGAAATGTCATTCCTTCAATAATAATAATCGATTGTGCAATTTGCCACGAATGTTATTTGTGGGACTCTGACTTCATTATTGGACAACCATAAGTTAAAAAAGTGGCCAGTTCTTTTTTTTACTAGCATCCGTAGACGTGTGATAAATATATTAAGTGCTCATAATCACAGGAACTTTCGTATTTTCAAAATTATCGTTCCAAAAATATTTAAAAAAGACGTAAATAAATAATTTTTAAGACCTTTGTAATACCCTAGTCTGCAAGGTATTCTGCTTTGTGTACACAAAGTCCCAATATTAGCTGTTATAATAATAATAATATGATTGTTTTACTAAAACTCTACTGTGTTTACTACCTATAAAATATTATGTCTACCACATTATCAAAAACGTTGCTTAGGAATGAAAAAACAATTTGGTTGTTATTTTTTCAACTTCTTACTACTAAGTAGATAATAAAATATTTAAATATAAGCTACAATGCTTTTAGCGAATAAACATAAAATTAATTGAAAACATATTTTTTAATCCGAAGAACATAATTGGAAAATTTTGAAGCAAAATCTCCGTAGCCTGCGGCGTTGTATCGATTTTTTTCAAATTCTCTTCATTTTAACGGAAGCTTTAAAGGAAAGTACAAAATTAATTTGTGAAATTCCTATTTCATTTTTCGTTCTGTTACCCAATATATGCTATTATATTAGTTTAAAGGCCTAAAATATTCAATATTCGTAAAATATAGTAGGTATACAAAAATATATACAGCTCTTTGAAATTTTTAAACACTTTTTGAGTAATATTTCAACATTGCTTCTGTAATTGATACATGGAACTAATCTTGATTAACGCGCAGCTTAGACCACACCTTAGGTATTTAGGTGTCCTAGGACTTAGATAATGGCGGCTGAATAAACAGCTGTGATAACGGCCAGGTGCGACCACGTGATAAACACGTGAATATCAATTTGTGTATTTTAGCGACGCTCAATCAAAATTATTGTGGATTAAAACTGTTTAATTAAGCGAATACAATATAGAGATTTATGTGTTCGGTTTTATTGGAATAATATGATAATTTGAATATTTAACCTTTGTGAATTAATAGTTCTATAATGTATATTGCAATTTCGATGAGTTTTATGGCATGACTCATGCTAATCCACTCCCACACACGGTCAGTTCTAACTGATTTAATCGGTAGCGTCATGTCGATTAGACGATAGGAAGGATCGTGTATGGCCAGCATTAAGCTAGTGAGACGCTGTCCGTCTAATTGGGAATCGTTTTATGCATGGCTGTCACTTCCATGGAAAAATTAATAGGTATATCTAGAATCTACTATAAATGTACTATCAGAGAAGTTGATTCCTAGGCAGACGGTGGACCTAAGTAATTTGGTCGCGTTAAGTCAAACCCATTCGACCGATCACAGCTAACATTGAATTGACATAAGCTAACCACATGACGTAGCTCCGTCAACTTTCGTCAAAAAAGTCCGTCAAATTCCTAGGTGGAATCAATTTACTTGATAGTACCGTTGCCTACATTTAATTTGATTAAACTTTTAGAGTTTTTGACGTATCTAATTTAATGTAGGTTACTCTTGAGGCACTTAACTGAGCAACACATAAAATGTGCCAAAAAATACGTATGATATTAAACAAAATATAAGTACTACTACAATATTTATTTAATTTCTATTTGAATGGCTCCATCAAAGTGGAATACTAAACGTGAAGGTATACACTAAGTAAATACACAATTCAAATGTTACACAGTAGTGTAACATTGTCATGATGTTGAAATCGTCCCACACAAAGACAAGTTTTACGCGCGCTTCATGATACTGTTCTGTTGTCTAATGTTATCGAAAATCGCACTTATGTGTGTGTGCACTCAATTCGAGTGGTATAGTGAAAAGATGTTCAACTGTTTATCATTTTATTCTATGATAAATATATGATGTAAGTAAAGAGAAATATATAATATTTGCAAACCTAATAAAGGTGTACTTTTTACGGTAGGTATAAGTTTTTGTAAGTAATTTCTAGAAAGTTAATATAAAATCATGAATAACCAAGTACTTTTGGTCTGGATATTTGAATCAATTTTATTATAACTTCCATTTACTCACCTAAGATATTCTGATTATTTATTTTATTTTACATCAAATATGAATATACTAATAGAAACAAACTAAAAATTCATATTGAATTCAATAATAGATTTTGTATAATATATGAATTTCAAGTTTGCTTTTGTATTCAACGAAATTTTGTTTATTTTGGTTCAGTTTTTTTGTAATATTATCTAGAAATAATAATAATACATCTTTTCCTACAGGAATGTTTACTTTTTTTGTTATAAAAATAGTTTCTTGTACATTAATAATTAGGAGACCTAATTATTGTGCCAAATATGAACAAAAGCAGCATACTTTGTCAAGTAATTACTTTGAATAATTATATGAAACTAGCAATTGAAACTTAAATTGAAAGTCAATTGTAGAGTTATTTAACAATTGATATCCTACCTGAATGAGAAATTCCGAATTTGTAAAAGAAAATTTATTAGGTCCATTATTCTACTGCTTTAAGAGGTTAATTGTTCAAACTAATCAATAGGAGAATAATAGTGAAAATTTATTAAGCAAAGAGTCATTAAGAGTCGGGCTAATGAGAAATGCCATACCAGTTTCGGTGATGGTAGCAGGTTTCATAGAACTCGGGTCAGCTACACAGAAGTAATGTTTTAGTTCCCAAGTGTATGCGAGACGAGAGCTCTTTCTTCTCTCCTTTTTAGGATTCCGTACCCAAAGGGTAAAAACGGGACCCTATTATTAAGATTTCAATGTCTGTCTGTCCGTCCGTCTGTCTGTCCGCCCGTCTGTCTGTCCGTCCGTCTGTCTGTCTGTCTGTTTGTCTGTCTCCAGGCTATATCTCAAGAACGGCTATAGCTAGAGCTATAGCTAGAGAGTTGAACGTTTCACAGATTATGTATTTTAGTTGCCGCTATAACAACAAATACTAAAAATAAAATAAATAAAATATTTAAGAGGGCTCCCATACAACAAACTTGATTTTTTGATATTTTTTGCTCTATATTAATAAATTACTATACATAGGCACTTGAAATAATAAATACTTAACAAAATAGTAAAATTAAAGTAAGTACCGTAAAATAAATAGTTAAGGATGGACGACTGACACGAGTGTCAAGAGTTCAAGTGCAAAACAATTCACCGGAAACAACATTTTTCCAACCGAGAAAGAGAAAGAGGTAGAAACATGAATATTATATACAACTACATTACCCCGCAACTCCGTTGCGCCAATAATCGGCTAAACCAGCTGTTTGGGCGTAAAAAGGTAACAGACAGACAGGCAGACACACTTTTGTATTTATAATAATATTATTAGTATGGATGTATGTGAATCAGCCTTCCAGTACAGCTATATTCCTTCAGTCCTTGACATCTATTCCAATTTAAAAAATGTAAATTAAATTAAAATAAGTAAAAATGATAGTGAGATAGGTCGCAGGTGGGTCGGCGCTCGTTAAATTTTCACATGCACTAGATGTGGCGTTAATTATGAACAGGCCCTATAGCCAAGACGTTTTCTTCGTCGCTTCTTTCACCGATGAAATGTATGAAATTGACATTAGACGAGTCTAACGTCAACATAACATATGAAGTTGAAGTTATTGAACGCTAATGCCATTTCCATACATTTTGATCGAGATTCTATAAAGAAGCGATAAAGAAAACGTCTTGGATAATGGACAGTATAATGCCCACGAAATGAAGTGTCCTCGTCGTATCTTCGAATTTCTTCTCGCTCGTATTAATTTAATGAATCCATTAAACTTAATGTGGTCTCAAGTTATTTGAAAAATAATTGAGTTGATTATATTTTTAGACCTAAATATTCGAGTGTTGTTGAGATGTCAGGTCATATCCCAAAGGTATTCTGTAAAAGCACTGGAAATAATTTAATACGATTGTCGGTATATTTTGATTTAGGTTTTAATATTTTTTACTAACTTGCCCAGAGTGTTGTTAAATGATAAACACATCTATACTACTATTATAAAGAGGAAAGATTTGTTTGTTTGTTTGTTTGAGTCGAATAGGCTCCGAAACTACTGGACCGATTTGAAAAATTCTTTTGCTATTGGAATTTTACATTATTTCTGCTGAACATAGGCTACATTTTATTTTGGAAAAAAGTAGGGTTCCGTAAGATATTTGAGTTTTTCGGACGCGAGGTGTAAAAAATCAGCTAGAAAAGTTACTTATTTTGCGTACGCTGCCTAAACTATAAAAGATAGAACCATAAAATGTTCTAAGTAATTGTAGATCTTATAAATATCTACAAAAAAGTCCGCGACACACTATACCTATCTATGTCGAGTCAGGCACAATAACCATTTATTTATTTAAAAATCCTGAATTTTTTTTGGACTACATTTAAACGGATATATTTTACTCACGCTGTTAATCCTTATCAAAATAAATTATTTTATCACTAAGTACAGTTTATGTAGATAATATTTGGTCTTTGAATGATTAAAATTGGACGTTTGGTTTTGAAATTATGGCGAAATTAAAATATTACGATAGTGGGCGTCACCAAAGCGCGTGCGGGAGGAAGACAATATTCTGTTGTAGAAATGAAAATTTTGTACATAAAAGATATGAAATGACACCCGAAATTACACCTTTGTCACTACATCGCTATAGAAGCCAAAAATGTGGTTAGTTTTTTGTCTGTCTGTCTGTCTGTCACTCTTTCTGTCTGTCTGTATGTTTGTTCCAACATCACACGAAAAATACTGATCCGATTTGAATGTGGTTTTCGCAGATATATTTATCTTCTTCCAACTTAACATCTGGTGTATAAAATTTTTTCCTCCCACCCCTCTAAGGGGACAAAAGAGGGGGTCAGATTTAGTATCAAACTTTTTTCTTTAACACGAAAACTACTGATCCGATTTGCATACGGTTTTCACAGATATATTATATTTGTCTTCTTCCAACTCAACATCTGGTGTATAAAAATCCTCCCCCCCCCTCCCCTCTCAACCCTCTCTGGGGACCAAAGAGTGGTCAGATTTTGTATACAACTTTTTTCTTTAGTGGACTTACTTCATATTATTAGGTATTAACTGTGTTTTTCAACTTAACATCTGGTGTATGACCTTCCCCCCCACACCCTCTTAGGGGAAAAAAGAGGGGGTAAAACATGTATCAACTGATGATATATACTTTAAATGGCAAAACAACGTTTGCCGGGACAGCTAGTAAATAATAATTTAATACCGACGTGGCAATGCTTGCAATACCCAAAGAAAGATGCATAACAATAAATAGATAATGATACAGCAAAATAATAACTAATAATATTATGGCATATTTTTAGCCTACCTCGAAATATCACGTCCATACTAATATTATAAATGCGAAAATATTTATGTCTGTCTGATTATCCCTTCACGCCCAAACCGCTGAGCCGACTTTAAAATTTGGTATAGAGATACTTTAAGGCCATTCCCCGAGCAAACGACCCTGACCATAGATTTGACGGCTTGCCGATATCGCAGAAAAATCCTATTTTTTACTTATCTTAGTTCAAAATTGATCTAAAAAAGATTCAAACGGGGTATATTATGTAGTTGGTGAAATTATCTGGCACAACTGAGTTGCAAGCGTCATCTTGTTACAAAAACATAACACATTATTCTACCAAAACCTTACACAAGATTTTTCTATCGAAACTACATTTTTTTTATTCCAAACTATACCAATACTTTCTCACAATATAACCTCAACAATAAGTTTGGGGCCTCTCCGCCTCCATCCGCCGCCGTCAATACAACAATGGCGCCGTTATTAATGGTTTCCCATAATGAATTTAAGGATTTGTCATAAATTCTCCGCACATTTACATGTGACTTAAATAAAAGCTAAGTTTATTTTTCACAGAAAAATATCCATTCTAATATCATGAATGCGAATATGTCTGTCCGTTTGTCTGTTACCTCTTCACGCCCAAAGTGCTGAACCGATTCGGTACAGATACTTTGAATCCCGGAAAAGGAATATGATACTTTTTGTCTGGAAAAATATACGGTTCCCGCCCGACATTATTATTTTGGTGCAACGGAGTTGCGCGCGTCATCTAGTACTTAAAATAATCGTAGTTAAAAAAAACTTAATAGAAGTTAGTAAATTAAAATGAATCAAAGTAGAGCCAATAAAACGAAAGAAATACGCGTTTGGCAAATATCAACTTACATTTATAACCTGGAGGACAAAACGAATATATGTATATTTTTAAAGGCCAGTAACGTAACAATTTTAGGGTTGCACATACTCGTACTCTCGCAATTTTGGTGAAAGTAATCGCTTCTCAGGTGACCTATTTGCTCGTGTATTTAGACTCAGAATAGATCCAAAACATATAGGTCCCTGGGCTGGTATTTGGGATAGAACACAATTTATATACAAATATACGGTATACCCTACGTGAGGTTTCGACTTGCCCTTCAGTCTACAACATTTAAATAATTTAAATTAAATTTATTTAAATAAAATATATATTTAAATGTTATTTGCAATTTAATGTGCCCTTGAAGAAAGAAAAATAGCTTGTTTACATTATTCCAATCCAATACATAGCTGGATTACTACTGGATAATGTAAACGTGCACTGGAATGCACTGGAATGTAATTCATATTTTATTCGTGTCCGTTTACGTTATTCCAGTTCTACGTTGTTAATCCAGAGCGCTGGATTGGATGACTGGATTGTAATAATGTGAATCGGCCATTAAGCCACTTACATTGTAACCTTATAGAAGTGTGCACAGGCCCACTATAGTAGTGCGAACTATCATCATAAAATTTTATAAAAATTTTAAGTTAATATGATAAAAAGTGATTCATCTTGTGGCATCCATAATTTAATACAATAAAATTATGATTATCAATATTAAAGTATTACATTCTGTTAACTATTGAAAGTATAATTATTTTTTTTAATCAGACAAAAAATCACCATAGTAAAATTCCAAAAAAATAATTCAACATTTTCTTCATTTACACCATAAAAACATTCTCGAGCCCGAATCACATCGTTTAAAGCAATTTAAATACAGCCCCAAGGCGCACCTGGAGCTTATTAAAAGCACTTACATAGATATTAAAGTGCACCACATGTTATTAAAACTTTGCGAAGTTCGGGTACACCATTACCCCGCAACACTACGCGTACAACACTATTACAATGAAATTCCTCTTAATTTTAATAAACTAGCTGTTGCCCGCGACTTCGCCCACGTCAAAGTAAAATATATCCTCCTTCTTTTTGGAAACTTCGGTTAAAAAGTAGCCTTACTACATCAGCCCTGCTAGCATACGGTCAGTAGACAAACGAAAGAATCTAAATTTTGACAGTTTGCCCGGAAAAACACAGGAGAAAATGTTTCTTCCGTATCTCGATTTCTTCCGCTTTTGAAAATCTATAAGACGACCATTTTTTATCCGCTTTTGACATTTAGTTTCTTTATTCTTTTTTTATTTTTATTATGACACTTGGCTATAAAACCATGGCCAGTGTCGAGCAAATTCAAAAAATCTATGTATAGCAACCCTGTCTATAGCCGGAATTACAGTTTTGATCTACAAAGTACAAACTACGAATAATAAAGTTCAGTTCAGACAGTTGCTACACGTCGATTTTTTTAATTTGCCGCCATTTACTCGACACTGGCCATGGATGGTTCTATAGCCGAAGTGCCATTATGAAAAAAGGAAAATCAAGAAACTAAATGTCAAAAAACATAATTGCCGTTGCTATAAAGGTTGCTATGGAAAGAGTTTCTTGTCTTTGTCCACTGAAGCTCAAGTCGATGGGTGGCGCCATGCTCGGGAAAAAGATGTGTAGACATGGGAAAGAAACTGCCATTACTTTCTTCCGAAGAATCGACTGGGCAACGCCGTGCTAGCACCGCAGCTATCTACTAAAAAAAGTCCCGCCAAAATAGCTCCAGCCGTTTTAGAGACTAGCCGGAACAAATAGACAGACGGATAAACAAAAATATCTTCTTCTTCTTAAAATATCTTTCATGAAAATCGACTGCTAATACGATTATTTAATCTGTTTAAACAAACAAACATAATATTGTGTTATAACAGCTAAAATAGAAACCTTAATAGTGAATCATTATTATATTTTGTAATCACAACAAAGCCCACTAGCTATCATAATATTAATGTATCGAATATATTTTATGTATAATGTTGTAATAACATTATTAGTAGTATTGACTTTGAGTAAAATCTGTTTAGGGAATACAAAATACACAACAAGATTACATAGTTGTATTTAACTAATTAAGGAGTATTTGTTAATATAATTTATATTAATTATAATGTGTTTGATGATGTAAAGAGCCTGTAAATAACAAATTCCATTTTAAGCTACGAAATGCAAAGAAGTACGAACTTCTATGAGCTACGAACTGCTACAGAAAGGTACATGAAGAAGGCCTATGAACCCTGAATCGCTACGAACTTAGTGCTGTGAGCTACAAAAATCTACAAACTACGAAGTTCTACGATGTACGTGGTGCTACAAGCTACAAAGTGCTACGAGCTACGGCCTACGAGCTACGAACTGCTACGAGCTACGAAGTGCTACGAGCTACGGCCTACGAGCTACGAAGTGCTACGAGCTACGGCCTACGAGCTACGAAGTGCTACGAGCTACAAAGTGCTACGAGCTACGAAGTGCTACGCGCTACGAAGTGCTACGAGCTACGAAGTGCTACGAGATACGATGTGCTACGAGATACGAAGTGCTACGAACTACAAAGTGCTACGAGCTACGGCCTACGAGCTACGAAGTGCTACGAGCTACAAAGTGCTATGAGCTACGAAGTGCTACGCGCTACGAAGTGCTACGAGCTACAAAGTGCTACGAGCTATGAAGTGCTACGAGCTACGAAGTGCTGCGAGCTACGAAGTGCTACGAGCTACGAAGTGCTACGAACTACAAAGTGCTACGAGCTACGGCCTACGAGCTACGAAGTGCTACGAGCTACAAAGTACTACGAGCTACGAAGTGCTACGCGCTACAAAGTGCTACGAGCTACAAAGTGCTACGAGCTATGAAGTGCTACGAGCTATGAAGTGCTGCAAGCTACGAAGTGCTACGAGCTACGAAGTGCTACGAGCTACGAAGTGCTACGAGCTACGAAGTGCTACGAGCTACGAAGTGCTAAGAGCTACGAAGTGTTACGAGAGTTTAGGCGCGGGAGAGCCATGCTTCGGCACAATGGGCTGGCTAGACCGGAGAAATACCACGTCCTCACAGAAAACCGGTGTGAAACAGCGCTTGCGCTCTGTTTTGCCGAATTAGTGAGTTTACCGGAGGCCCAATCCCCTACCCTATTCTCTTCCCTACCCTCCCCTATTCCCTTCCCTTCCCATACCTACCATCCCCTTACCTTACCTTACCCTATTCCCTCTTAAAAGGCCGGCAACGCACCTGCAGCTATTCTGGTGCTGCGGGTGTCTATGGGCGATGGAAGTTGCTTTCCATCAGGTGACCCGTTTTCTCGTTTGCCCCCTTATTTCATAAAAAAAAGCTACGAAGTGCTACGAGCTACGAAGATCCATGAGTTACGTAGTTCACGAGCTACGAAGTGCTACGAGTGACGAAGTGCTACGAGCTGTGTAGTGCTACGAGCTACAAAGTGCTACGAGCTACGAAATGCTACCAGTTATGAAGTTCTATGAGCTACGAAGTTCTACGAGCTACGTCGTGCTACGAGCTATGAAATGCTACGAGTTACGAAGTTCTGTGAGCTACAAAGTTCTGCGAGGTATGTAGTGCTACGAGCTACGTGGTGCTACAAGTAATGAAACGTTACGAACTAAAAAGATCTTTGAGTTACGTAGTGCTACGAGCTGTTAAATGCTACGAGCTACGAAGTGCTGCGAACGACAAAGAGCTAGAAGTTAAGTGGTGCTATGAACTACGAATTGCTTCGAGCTACGGAGTGCTACGAGTTACAAAGTGCTACGAGTTACGAAGTGTTACGAACTACGTAGTGATACGAACTCCGAAGTGCTACGAGGTACGAAGTGCTACGGGCCAAGAAGTGCTACGAGTTACGAAGTGCTACGAGTTATGAAGTGCTACGATCTACGATGTGCTACGGGCTACGAGTGTTTCAAGCTTCGAATTGACCAAAATTATTTGTGCTTTAAGCAACAAACTAGTAAAGATCCAAAGAGCAAATCATTACAATTTCCTTTGTATTTACATTTCAATTTAATCTTAAGAAAAAAGACAACAAAATACATATTAAAATACCAATCATAATTTCACCGGTTACCATTTAATTTTGTATATTATCATATAAGTCTTTGATAATAGAGCCCATGAGAAATATAAAGAACGTCTTAAGTTGTACACATGGTGCTTCCGATGTTATCTTATGGGACTCGAGTATTTGCTCTAGGAAAACATTTGCTGAATTGGGCCATTTCTATTCTGCAAGCAAAATATTTCCGCCATTTTTGGATCGAAATAAAAGTGATTTGCTGTGATGAAAATATTAGATAAAAATAAAATTTTTATACAGAATGATTTGTTTTTTAGTGATTGTAAGAGATTTTGCATCGTTGAATATAAGAATTATCTTTCTTAACTATAATATTATGTAATGTATAATTTGTCAGGCCTATCAAGAATATTATTAAAAAAAACGATTATATTCCACTTATCTAGATTGTTGCTCTATACTTTTATCAAAAAACCTCGTCAGTCTAATCACCTTTACTAAATTATAAAACATTCAATTCAATTCAGTTCATTTATTTGCTCTAAAAGTGGTAAATACAGTAGGTCATCCCTCATCAGAGACGTTTAATTTATAGGACGGACCATTAATATGTTAATAAAAAATTCACCCTATATAAAAATATCCTATTCAGCGTATAGATAACGCATTTATAACTTAAGGGGAAGCTATAAAAGATAAGTACAACATCGGCAGAGATTCGCAATGGTTACTCAACGTTTTGATAAAGATGAAAAATTGTTTCTTACAGCTTAAGGGGCTTCTTCGGACGATTAATCTTGGCCATTGTTGATGGCCGGGGGGTTCCCCGCGGGGAACTTTTGTCGGACAGATCAAAGCCTGTAATGGCTGTGATTTTCATAGAATTTTAGCATGCATGTGAGTTTCTATATTTTGGTCGGCAATAACTATTCTAGTTTATATCTTGTATTTGTAATGGTCTGATGATAATGTAATGAGTATGTTTTATGTTATAAATAAAACGAGTGAATCGTCATTAGATATTAGTTTAAAATATACTATACTAGCTGTCCCGGCAAATGTTGTTTTACCATATAAAGTATAATTTCCGATTTTGTCCATATTATTTTATTGAAGTGATTAAATAAGTATGGCACCATGGCAATGTCAATCGCTATCCCGTCCATAAAGTTAATATACCCAGCGGAATAGAGAAACAAAGGCCTGAGCAAGCGAGATGTCACTATCAGTAACATTGCGTGGTAAAAAGAGACGCGTAATACATGACAGCAGGACTCGTTTTTTGACGTCCAGTTGGCACGTATCGGCACGTTGATAATTTATTCTCATAGAGTTCAAGTTCAATCATGCTTGTGTAAGTGTATACGTACACATATTTTACACACAGATGAAACCAATTTCGGTTTCGTGTCAAACGAAACCTAAATTGGTTTCTGTGCTTGTTTTTGTGTTTCTGTGTTTCTGTGCTCGAGATTGTTGCTCCATACCGCTAGGTATATTAACTTTATGATCCTGTCGCACAAAAAATGCATTCTGTCAATGTGACATTAAAAAAGTTTATACATACATTGTCCAGAGCGCTAAAGCAAGAGTTGAAATAATAATTTTCAAATTTTCTAATTTTCCGCTCAATTTTTAAAATGTTTTTAAAAACTGAGCGGAAATTCTTCATCTCCAGACAATAACAAACACATCAAAAAAAGAAATAGTGAAATCGGTCCAGCCGTTCGTAATGTCGTGACCACGCGAATATGGATTCATTTTTGTATAAATATAGTATACTATTGTATTTTGTAATTGACAATTTGAAATACAGCGCTGTGTTGTTTCGTCTTACCTTAAAAACAAGAAGACGCGAAATCCCAGTCTCAGAAATTTACTAGCAACTTACTAGTATTGTAACAAAATCCTTTGAAAAATAAAAACTTAAATTACAGTAACAGTCATCTGGATGTATCCTCTACTTAGTTGCTTTTTAGGGTTCCGTAGCCAAAATGGCAAAAAAGGAACCCTTATAGATTCGTCATGTCTGTCTGTCTGTCTGTCTGTCTGTCTGTCTGTCCGTCCGTCCGTATGTCACAGCCACTTTTCTCCGAAACTATTACAGCTATACTATTGAAACTTGGTAAGCAGATGTAGTCTGTAAACCGCATTAAGATTTTGATGCAAAAATGGAAAAAATATTAAAAATTTTAGGGGTCCCCATAGGTACAACTGAAACAAAAAATTTTTTTTTTCATCTAACCTATGCGTGTGGGGTATCTATGGATAGGTCTCCAAAAATCATATTGAGGTTTCTCATATCATTTTTTTCTAACCTGAATAGTTTGCGAGAGAGACTCTTCCAAAGTGGAAAAATGTGTGTCCCCCCCCCCTCTAATTTCTAAAGTAGAGGCATGATAATTCTAAAAAAAAATATATGATGTAGATTACTTTAAAAACTACCAACGAAAATTAGTTTGAACGAGATCTAGCCAGTAGTTTTTTTTATACGTCATAAATAGTAAAGTACAACTGAAACAAAAAATTTTTTTTTCATCTAACCTATGCGTGTGGGGTATCTATGGATAGGTCTCCAAAAATCATATTGAGGTTTCTCATATCATTTTTTTCTAACCTGAATAGTTTGCGAGAGAGACTCTTCCAAAGTGGAAAAATGTGTGTCCCCCCCCCTCTAATTTCTAAAGTAGAGGCATGATAATTCTAAAAAAAAATATATGATGTAGATTACTATAAAAACTACCAACGAAAATTGGTTTGAACGAGATCTAGCCAGTAGTTTTTTTATACGTCATAAATAGTAAACCTTAATCTAAATTTCATTAAATCGACTGAAATATAAAAATAAATCAAAAATATTTTAATTTCATAAAAATAAACCTTATTGCTGCTGCGGAACCCTCCATGGGCGAGTCCAACTTGCACTTGGCCGCTTTTTTAAAAGAGTGATCTAATCCGCAACCAGATAAGTTAAATCGGTTTCAAGGCTAGTGCCTCGTTTAATTCAATTTGGACATTCGCCAGGCCAGCCCGCTGGCACCAAGTCTCTTAAGTAATAGAATAGTCGACATAGCAGGTCTGCTGGACATTAACGCTGATTCAACAATTTGTTTACTTTTATAATTTCAGAAATTTCGAGTAGTCACTTTGTCCAAACTTTGTCCATACCATCAGAGAAGTTTGTTTATAGGACGAATCTACGATATGTGGTCGGATTATGTTAGTGGGTTTGAGATAACCCGACCAAATCACGTAATTCCGCGATTGATCACCTATGAATCATTTTAGTACAATAATATTGTAGATTTCTATGGTAGAATTTGGATATAACTGAATAATCAATTAGAGTCATTTTAAGACATAATACTATTGAAATATTATGTTATTGTGTTTTATTTTGACGCATAATATTGTAGTGATACGAGTATATTATATTAAACAAAGAGGCATATTAGGTGATTAATATAATTACAATATGAAAATATTATATGAGTATTGCGTAATATTATGTCGAAATATGTATCTGTAGATATTGTGGTTATTATAAGGAAAATAACACGAGCTACTATAATACTACAAATATTTATTTTACTGCATAAACGTCTTAAGAC
Source organism: Plebejus argus (assembly GCA_905404155.3). Classification (NCBI taxonomy): domain Eukaryota; kingdom Metazoa; phylum Arthropoda; class Insecta; order Lepidoptera; family Lycaenidae; genus Plebejus; species Plebejus argus. The sequence continues at coordinate 15,770,555 of FR989931.1, read as the reverse complement.
AAGCAGATCTTATGCCTAGAAGGTTTATAATTTTTACCAATCCTATACTGTATGCATGTATTTCGTAAAATATAGAAATTTAACTTTTATAATATGAGAAACATAAATATCACGGCTGTAAGTAGTTGGCATCTCACTGACTTATTTCAAGCTTTTTAAACCCGTCTCAACTGCAAAAATTCCCTTACTGCCACGGCGAGATCTGGAAATAGAATTTCATGTAAAAATTTAACTTCTCGTATTTGTGGTCGCAACTTATGGAGTTGAGTTGTTACTAAACTTGTACCTAATGAATTTAACGAATTTTACAGAAAAACCTTTCTAGAATAAAAACTTTTTATAGGTGAGTTACAATCATAAGACTTTTTTTTTTGCTTTGCCCCTTTGTTAGGTACTAGATGTCAGTCGCGAATGTGTTTGGATATAAATTCGATTTTAAATCGGGGATTGCATTTATAATAAAGCAATATGGTTTCCCCCTCAAACAGGCATGTACACCATTGAAATAATGAAATTTTACTTCAAAGTGTATTTTAGGCATACCGCATATTATATTATAACACAATATTATAATTTTCAATATTGTCATTCCTTCACGAATAGTACAGTAGGTTACTGAAACTGCAAAAAGTTCCTTTCTAGCCGGACCGGATTTTAAATCAAAGCATAGAAATTGGTGAGGTTACTCCTTAGCTAACGGTATCTTCGAACTCAGAAAACTTTAGTAATTTTTTAAGTTTACGAGAGTATCACTAATTATATTATTATCAAGGTTTAAACACACGGGTTTTGTCGCGGGGCACTTTTGTTAATCCCGACGTGCTGCGACGACGACTGCCCCGCGACAAAATTCGTGAGTGTTTAAGCCTTAATAATATCATCAGAAAACTTTGATTACGTGATTCAGGATTGTAACTCAAAGTCATCTGCCTCGTCGTGTTATACAGGATGTAACAAAACTAAGTGATAATACTTTAGGGTGTGTACGTGTTTCTTGTCGAGAGTTCATTGTGACAGTAGCAGCGCTGAAAAATCAATTTCAGTTTTGCTACACCCTATATACACTACTCAGACTCGAAATTCGAATGACTACATCTAACGTTTTAGCTTCTCTAAGTTTAAGGGAAATCACTTCGCAGTTATTCTAAAAATAAATCCTGCACCCCCCTTGTACCCGTGTCATGAATTGTAGTTGGAGTTAAATAAATTTATCTGAAATTGTAAACAAGATACAAGTGCTACGTAACATTTCAAGCTTAAGAAATAAAGTTACATTTAAACCGAGTTATTTCTTCGCAGAGCATTTTTCAAATGGAATTGCCCTACACGTCTCACTTGGAAGTTTACACTGAAAATATTAAACATTCATACATTATTCGATTAGCGAACTTTTTATTCATAACATGTTTTTACTGGTATTTGCACTTTGTGTAGAAATTGTTGGTCATAGTGTTCTAAAAACATGATCTAGAACTGAAGAAATATAATCTTAACATAGTCTTGAATAACACTAAAAGATAACATAATTTCCCCAAAATATTCAAGTACAGATTCAAACATACGTAGTCATTTTCTCTCATTGTCACAACTTTTTGGCCTTCATAATAATATTTACTTTTAACTTTTCGTCAACAAAGTTATCAACAATTTTAAACTAAGTGGCTCAAAAAGTCCTAAAAGGATTAAGAGGCACCGTCAAGTTTTTCCTTTTGACCAGTTTTTATTCAATTTTCTTTGACCCCGAACATAATTTGGTAATAAAATCAGCTATAATTCATTAAACTAATCATCAAAGCGAGTCCTTCTTTTAAACAAACAAGAGAAAAAAGAAAACAAAAGCAGCTAAAAACCAAATAATCATTGCTCTACGTATAAAAAAACTTTCGTTGTTATCGCTTTGTACGGGTTTATAATATAATAGGTATTGTTGAAACCTGGGATATATAGTTATAAATATTATACTTTTTAATTTAAATTGTAAATAGACTACAATAAACGCTCACCATAATAAAGTTGCTATTATAATATTATACTTTTGAGATTACGCTGAGATGACTGATGACGACCTAAACAATAATAATGTTATACTCTTAATACTATTATACTCTTAATACTCTTAAAGTTGACTCTTCATAAAACATACATTTTCTTAAACTCAATTCCAATAATGTTCTAGCCGTCACATATAGTATATGTTTTACATCGCAGTAAACACTATGATATATATTTTGTCTTCGCTCGTTCAATGTGTCGTTGACTATCCAAACGTATTGGGTAATATACTTTTTCAATCTCGAAAGTGAAGCAGGCAATAGAATAACCTTCTCAGATCTATTTTTAACCGGCTGTCAAAAAGGAGAATATTTTGTACGGCTGTATGTATTTTTTAATAATGTATGTATTCTTATAAAAATTTATAAAATATTTGAAATAAATGTGTTTCATGATTGCGAATTAAGGAATATTCATTCATACTTCATATATCATATTAAATACAAAAGTGTTTTCTGTCTGTTTGTTACGCATCTTTAACAAAAACTAAATACAACCATTATAAAAACGTTAAGTTACAAAAAATCGATAGGATGACAGGAAATCTACAAAATCATAACAAATATTTCTATACAGAATATTAAGAAATATTCCATACTAAAATTGGCAAATCATATTATAATAGAAAACGAAATATTAGGGTCTACGAGTATTTCAGGTCATTTATATCGATGGAACGTTAAGACTTTAATAAGCAACGTATTTCAAATATCCGTGAGGCGGCCGCATACCTCTAGTACCTCGCTATCCAGGGCTGCCACTTATGGGACAATCGACTGCCGCTTATCGACATAGTCATATGCGGAAAACTCTAATAGTACCAACCCTAGCGCTAACGGTGGGTAATCAACTAAAATTCTCGAATAAAATATTAAATGAAATTCCTGCTCGCGTCACCAGGTATAGAAAATAATGTTGGGTATTAGCGATACCTCCAGGTATTCTGGGAACATGTGTGCATGTAAAGGATTTGAAGGATTATTTTTATGAGAACTTACCTGATATAAAGTGATTTCAATAGGATGTGGATTTGGTTCGAGTTTCCCAAGAAGATTTTATTCTAAGAAATAAGAACACGTCTAGAGATACTCTTTGTGAGTTTTTTCTTCAATACCTTTTTTAATTCAAGCTAACAAGGTCTTATTATTGTTGATATTATTTAGCTTTATAATAATAAAATGAGTGTATACGTTTACTATTTACTACGTGTATTATAAATGACGACCTCTGTGGCGCAGTGCTTGAGAGGAAGGTATAGCTCAAGCCGGGGGTCGCGGGTTTGAATCCCGCCGACGAAAAAAATTGTAGATAAGTGTAAATCTTAAATATATTATATTGTATAGTCTAAAAATAATATAAAAGAATTTATTATGTATTATTATTTCCTATACATTTTAATATAATATATTATTAGAATGGTTATATTTAAGGTGTTCACATTTATTTTAATAACCTCGTCAAATCATATTCAGACTTCTTTTCGTAAAGTCATTATTTAGCGTGCTAGTGCATACCAACTAAGTACCTCAAGATATTTAGACCGAATTCGTGGTAAGTATAACATAATATTACGTACTGCCTTCGACTACGCAAATATTGATAGAACTTTGCGATAAGCACGGATTATGCTCAGATTAAGGGAATGAGGAAACAAATGTGTGTTATGAAAATATAACCACAATATCATGATGAGAAAGATTAATGAAGCCGAAAGACTTTGATCGATCGTGTTTTTCACTCTACCCCCTTCGAGACGTTCTCCAGAAATATATTTTGTTTTGCTTATTTGCTTCAGGTGACATGAGGGTTTGAAAAGTTTTATACAATATTTAGCTAAGAGGTGGTCTTTCAAAACTATATTTTAAGACCCAAGCCCGGGTATTTTCTAAACAAGTGAAGACAAGGTAATGTTTTTGACCATATTCAACAGTAGCTAGTAATACAAATGTGCAACAACAGTGTATTTACAAGTGTAACTTGTCTTGTAGTATAATAAGCCCGTGGGCGTTGGCAATTGTTAGCCTAATTTATTCATCATCTGATTGTCTGACAAAAGAGGCGATCCGCACGTTGGTGAGGCATTTATAGTGTCGGTCCTGCAACTGATCTCTCGGCAGTACTGTCATTCATCCCACTGGGTACTGAGAGTAAAGTGAGACAGAGTGGTTTTCTACTGCATACTTACTTGGACGCCATAAATATAGCTCTTGCGTATAATATTATGGAGGTATTATAATTATATCGTGCTAAATTGCTAATACACCATACATGCCATTTCCATTTTCTTTCTAATTACAAGCAATTAAACCTGTATACATAAATCTAATTTTAAATTAAGAACGAGCTGTTTTCGTTCGTTGTTTGTCCCGGCAGTGTTTGCAGGAATTAGGTCAATTGTCCAACACACACATTTCTAATTGGTTTACCTGGGGCTCGGAACTTTTCAAACAACATAAACTTAACGATAGCACTATATGTATACTAATATTATAAATGCGAAAGTGTATCTGTCCGTTACCTCTTTACTCTCAAACGTACCAACGTTTTTAGGGTTCCGTACCCAAAGGGTAAAAACGGGACCCTATTACTAAGACTTCGTTGACTGTCCGTCTGTACGTCTGTATGTATAATTATGTACTTGAATTATATAAAAAAAAATTATATAAAAATATATTATGTACTTGAATTTTTCACAAAATCCTTAGTTTTATGTGTACTTTAATATTTAATAATAATATTAAAATAAAATAGGAAAATAAGGGGGGCTCCCATACAAAAAACACAATTTATGGCCTAATTTTGCTCTATAATGGTAAGGAACCCTTCGTGCGCGATTCCGACTCGCACTTGGCCGATTATTTAGGGTTCCGTATTGCCATTCGTTATCTCTCATACCATATTTTTGGTACCAATTTGAAAAATTGAGGTAGGTACCAAGGTCTTGTGGGGTAGTTTTGTTGCGTCAAGATACAAATATCACGGTGCACGAATTTTCGTGCAATGACATTAGTACGTATATTATATTAATTTAAATCCTAAAAATAAAAATTAAACTCCGTTTATAAATTCATTTCAATTCAAAATTGTCGAAATAATTTCCTGTTTTCATCTTATTTTTACTTGACACTGGCAGAATGGTGCATCCCTGCATCTATGGGCGCCATTAAATAAGAAGAAGAAGACATTGCTATGAACAAGACGCAGTCAATAATATGCTGAAGTGTATACTCATGGTGGGGCGCCAGCAATGATTTCGCCAGTAGCCTGATTTTAGACAACTTTATAGAGCAGAACAATGTTATAGTATCCTGTCGCACGTACGTAAACATTTTTTCTGAACTTTATCAGCTTTATAGGTCTACCATAATTTGATGGCAAAAAGTGAGAAAGTAAATTGACTGTAGCAATACCCGCGGGGTAATTGGAATAAAACATTTTGATCCTCTTTTCCTTATAGCGACTGATTCTGTGTGTGAAACATGCAAATATAATCCAATGATCAAGGATATTTTTTGAAAATCTGCTACCAAAATTTGCCATCAGATTCTGGTAGACCTTTATTTTATTTCTATGAAGATGTAATAATTTAATTGGTTAAGCCTTTTCTAGTGGAATATAAACAGAGAAAATGACGAGACTGGATTCTGAAAATTATTTCCATTTTTGCCTCAAAATGTTCAGGTCAATTAACTTTTACATTTCATTGGAATTTGTTTTATCAAGTTTTTCCGGACCATGTCTTAATTGGAATGAGATTTTTCTTTAAAATAGACGAAACGAAAATCCCTAGCAAAAGTCGCCATAATTGACGATAACCTTAACCTTAACTTTAACTACGCTTCTGGTGCAATTCACCCTAATAATAAAAATAATTCATGACTGTAACCTTCTATCAGTTACAAACAGTTTTTTAGTATAATATTATTTATGGTACGTTCTGTAAGATATAATAAATAGTAAAATAAAAAAGAAAAATCGTGTCACTATACATAAAAGTTGTTAGTTTAAAAACTTGGAACATCAGCATGAAAATAAAAGAGCAATCTGATTTACCAAAGAATAGACCGTAAAGTTCCTGCATTATTTACCTGCAAATGAGCCATTTCCGAAGGGAAAAAATAACTTCTCTCGAAATGCTTTGACTTTGTCCGGACGGCGGAAGTTGAGTGAATCCTTTGTGCAAAAATTAAAGTTTGCTTAAGTTTCACTTAAAACAAATTGATTCGACTGCGCCAATCGGGACTTTCGCGAAGTCGTTAAAAGTATTCTACCCGTTTTATGTACTTTATTACCTATTCTATGTGAATATAAAATACAGAATAGATTTTTGTGATTTAACTAATGAAAACTTAGAGATCGGGTTTCGAGCATGGTCTTGGGTACCCTTGTTGGAACAAACTAACAATGGAAAACATCAAGTTATGGGAGTCTACAAATTATCTTCTTGTGTTTGAGTACTGCTAAGAGATCAGTTCGTTTTCCTGTCTTTTTATACACACATATTTTGATACGAAGTGGATACTATTAAAAACCATAAAAAATATGAATGTATAATCATTCATTTAAGAACCTAATACGTCCTATAAACTTAACTTCTACTATTTACGTGCGAGTTTCTTCTCGACGGGTTGTGAGACGGCATCCCATTGGTGGTTCCACACCGTTGGTATCAAAGTCCACTATCAAATATTAAAAATTTTGAAATTGTTAGGGATTGTCTGCACTACGAATTATAACCGCTCGGATTTCATACGCGCGAATTTATTCATATCATAAGATTCAATTTCTTACAGAAGTGCGAAATAAAATCCGCGCGGTTAAAATTCGCAGTGCGGACAGTCCCTTAGCTTCTGGCTGGGACTTAAAATAAAAGATTTTTTCATATAAATAAAATCACAATTAATTTTCATTTAATTTTCACGTTGCATAATCGTAAGTATATCTCGCGCACCTTATCTTCCTCAATTTGGTTTTTAAACAATATTCGCGTCATTTACATTTTCTAATACAAAGCTCAAGATTAGCGCGGCCATTTTCCGTTGGAAGTAACAGCCGGAACACTAATATCGTCAAATTTGTCCCATAATGACACTTTGGGGCCTCCGTATAGTAATATAAAACATATTTTATGATCCTGTTACTTTAATATTGTGACCATATAATTTTTTACCTGGTACAAAAATTTGGATAATAATTCCTTTTCATTTTCTTGAAAGACGTAATTTTATTACTTTTAAATTTACGCGTCTTATTTTGATCCTTACTTTCTGAACTTTTAGGATAACTTTCTGAACTGCAAACAAAGTGTTAATTACTGGTATTACTGTGCTCATAATTTTACTCAACTTTATTCTTCACTATTAACAGCTGCTAAATTGTATGTTAGCAGAAAATTAGTTGTGGGCAACATTCAGCATCTTTCTTGCAACTTATTTATTTATAAGTGTACATAGCAAATATTATACAATTGGCCGCATCAAAAACCTTAACATATCCTGAGACTGAAAGTACCTATTAATAGTACAACGGCTTAAAAGCGCGAAGAAGTTATAGACGGACACAAAGATTTCCTAATTAATGTTGCACTCGTAAGTAAAGATGGACGAATGGATGGATAAAAATTATAACAATATTATAATACCCACATAGCATTTGTGATTTTATCCATCTCTTTTACGATGTAACATGCTGATGATGATTAAATCCGGGCAAGTAATTCAAGTTTAGTACACAAATCACCCTTAAGTTATATACAGCCCCTTTAAATTTTCCTCCCAAAGTCATGTTTTGGTAATGCGTTTTTAATGTTCTCACATTGCTATAAATCACTATGGCCAACCCTGGTCCAGATAGCTAAGCTATAATGGCTTATTAAATTAGTTTACATAATGGCTGAACCAGTATTATATACACTTGATTTATTTCAAAGCCTTTACAGAATCACTTTAATGTAGGACGTTTTAGGAGCGCTTAATACTGCGTGACTGGTGAGACATGTTCAATACTCGAGGACGTGATATTTGGCTACTATATTAGATGAAAAAAAAAATATAAAATATTAATATCAATTGATCACTGACTAAATGTAGCTTAAAGTTAAATAATTATTTACCCAACGCATGGACACCGTGCGCGGGAAGGGTAGTTGTGTGGTGTTTCTTTGGTAGCGCACGCCTCTGCACCGGCCGCATAGTATGCCTACTTGCCTAGCCGCGTAATACTTAGTATCCATGATTCATTTATTTTTGGGATATTCGGAAAAAATTAAGTACCTGATTTTATTACATAATTATAATGAGAATCGAGTAGAAAGTACTCTCCTTAAGTATCGGTAATGTCTCACCAGTCATGTTGTGTAAGGAACAGTTTGTGCTTTACAATAACTGAACAATTTAGTTTCATACGGGATAAAAAAAAATTTAGAATATTTTAAGATATTTTCTACTATTTTTTTATTTATAGTAAAAAATAATATGAACAGTTTTGATTTGGTCGCTAGTGATGCATGTACGATGTTTTTAAGTACAAAAATTAAATAAAATGATAAACTTTAATGTCTTCAAAATTATGATATTATGTTATTAACTAGATGCCTGCAAATCCGTTTCGCCAAATACTTTTTCACACGGGTATACATTTTCAAGTGAAAATAAATTTTCAAAAAAATGTGATATAATAAATAAATAAAATAAAATAAAAAAAGTATCCTATGTCTTTCTCCGGGACTCATATTATTTCAAAACCATTTTTTTTTTTCAAATTGAACGTAAAGAAGTTACAGACAGACAAACAGACACACTTTCACATTTATTATATTAGCTGGATAATAATCACTCAATCACATGCCCAAAATATTCAAGATTTATTTTACCAAATCTATTTTTGATTAATCGAATCTCTCTTGCTCTTTTGAAACTGAACATTTTCTGGTAAAAAGTTAAACCTACTTATTATTACAACGTATTTATTTAATATTGTAGGTACCAAATGTAACAAAGGTAAGTTACTTTAGGTTTTGTGAGTTTTTCTAAAGCACTTTTTTGTGATTTGTATGGGCATTTGGGCAAGCACCCGAGCGTCATGAATTTTCCCATAAAAAAGTAAAAAGGAAAAGTTACTCTTTCAGCACTGATACTTTAACAACGAACTCGATATACTTAATAATATGGTACCTACCCATGCGCAGTGCGCACCCTAAATAACTTTCACTTAGTTTTGTTACATTCTGTATTTATAAATTATAATGGCGGTTCAAAAAAAATTACCGAAAACAATAATTATTTATTTTAATATGTATTTTAATATGTATTATTTCATAGATAATAATACCTATTACTTAAATAATATAGTGACTCGGTGCGGTGGTGAGGTGTCTAAATAAAGTTTAATTATTATTGCAAACAATGGCGGACCGCGAAATTGATAAATTCCAAAATAGCGACCATATTTATCTGGCGCGAACAGCCAATTATGATTTTTGCTTGTGATTAATTGAAGCTATGCACGAACCAAGTAAAGTTTGTCGCGTAAAATGTCTTCAAAAATACTTTTGAGGCGTTACTCTCGAATATGGAAGGAAAAAATCGTATTTAATGTGCCTAAATTAAAATACCGGAAACGATAATTCTGTGTTAATCTTTTACTTTGTCTATACTCTATTATATTCGAGTGTGGTCACTGGTCATACTAAAGTGTTTTACTCTGAACAAGATGCACGCACGGGTGTTTGGCAATAATTGTTTTCCATCGTACAATCCTGCGGAGTATTGTATAAAACAATTTACATGTAAAAAATACACAATTTCGATTCATGTCTACGTATCGACTCATTGGTTTTTACGTCACATTATTACGAAATAGTTCCCTTGTTCTCCGAATGCCACTCGTGTAATAACAATCAATAACAGCTAATATAAATAGCTGTACCGCGTGCCATAAAAACCTTCCTACATAAACGTAACCGCTTAACTTTTAAGCCGTCTACGTGATTCAATTTAGAAGTTGTATGTTTCGTGTCGGGAACCTTTCGGTGCCATATTTTAAAACTCTCAGTGGCTGCCACTCGAAAATACTTTTGATATAAATCTTCCGATGGCATCGGAGTTGCCTTATTTCGACGTATTGAGACTTTAGTTGTTTCACGGGTTTATTGCTCGGAAATCGAATAGACGTCCTCGATGTTCATGTGGAGCGGAATTTGTATTGAGGTTCGTTGTTGTATGAAATTTTAAGGTCTGAATAACAAGTCGTTAACGGTCAAGCGAGCGTGCTATGGAATTCCTTTCTTTAGTACAAATATTTCAAAGACATACATCCATACTAATATCATAGATGAGAATATATTATTGTGTATATTTGTTACCTTTTCACGCTTAAATCGCTGAACCGATTTAGATGAAATTTGGTTTGGAGATACTTTGCGTTTCGAGAAAGCACATATTAATATAACGGGTGATTTTTTTGCTGGTATCTTTTTAAAAGGCAAGGGCGTCATCTAGTTTACTATTCTCCAAATAGATGTTAATAGACCGTATAGAATACGATATACCTAGTAAACGATGTAAGCCCACTCGAGGAAACACGTTTAAAAGAGATCAATCATATTCGAAGACTAGTGTTGTGTTCCTTACCTCAATGTATACAAATAATTAGGCCGCGTTTTCACTGACGCGGAGCAGGGCGGAGAGGAGCTTAGCGGTGCCCGAATTGACCAATCACTATAATATTATGCTCGAAATCTCCGCTCCGCTTCAATGGAAACAGCACGAGCGGGGTGGAGCAGAGCTGAGCGAATATTCATAATAAAAATACAGCGAGGCGATGCGATGCGGAGGACTACGAGCATCGGGGTGCCCGAATTGACCAATCACTATGCTCGAAATCTCCGCTCCGCTTCAGTGAAAACACTGACCACTTTTCACCGCAGCTCCTCTCCGCCCAGCTCCGCGTCAGTGGAAACGCGGCCTATAAGTTAGTGTATTAGATACGTATACGTATAACGTATAACGTTGTAAGTTGTAAGTATACTTTAACAGTGCAACTATGTTATAATAATAATAATATCTATGGACGCTTCACACCACGTCAGTCTGGCCCCATGCTAAGTACCTGAAGGACTTGTGTTACAGGTACCAGACAACGGAAATATATTTAATACTTTTATACTATACATATATTTAAGATTTTTATTATATGATAAATATATTTAATACACATCCATGACCCAGGAACTTTGAAAACTTTTTGTTCCGTCGGCGGGATTCCCGCGACCTCCGGCTTAAGCTACCAACGTGCTATCCACTGAGCCACAGAGGTCGTCGATAATAAGTATAAAAACAATTTACCAGATAATAATTACTGTGATTTATTTTAGTTTGGTAAACAAAAAGTTATAAACGAATTCGCAAAGTTAATGAGCTTTATACAAATAAATCAAGTGGGCCGTACTTAATAACGAAATTAATATTGAATGCAAACTGCTAAAGTTTGCTTTAAATTTATCATTTCAACGGCAGTCATAGCCTAGATAAAACTTTTAATTTATTACCCCAATTGGGGTGAATATAAAAATACTAAGCCCCGCTAAATCGGGTTCGCGAGTATGAGTGGCCGTTTTTGCGTATAATTAAATTTGGACGGCATCCAGCCTGAGCGAACAAATAATTTAAAAAGCACAGAAGTGTAAGCTGTAATAAAGTATTTAAGCGAGTTTTATGGAACCCGCTCTGAATGATAGCCGGCTCAACCACTTACGTTTATGAATAGCTCAATCCTAAACCGTTTTAAACCCCATTAAATCTGTTAAGCTAATAAAATTTTGAGGGTCGTCGTAAATAAATGTAAACATATCGGACATTATTAACTAATCTTATTCATAAAATTCGGTCGTTTTATTTGTTCACATTCATAAGCCCGGCTGTATTAAAAGGACAATTTTACAGTTATAATCGCTTTTTGTCCACATCTGGGTTACATATTTTCAAAATATTTGAACCACGGATACATCAGACAAAATACGAGTGTTATTTCATATTGTACCATCTAATTATATCTACCATATTTTTTCGAATAAACTTTCTTATTCTTCTAGGTATATTAAAATATTTTACTTCAACAGTGCCAGGCCTAACACGAGACTGCAAAATCATAAAATTTAAAGTACATGCTGATTTAAAAGGGTAACGGATAAAATCCTTATACGCAGAACGACGAACAAATCATGAAAAATGAACACTCAGCGTTCATAAAACATAACAGTTAAATCCGACGACGCAAAAAATAATGTTGGCAGACGCTCCATGCCCAGACCATGCCATGTCAGCACTTCTTGACGCACAATGCGAGCGGCGGGTCTGACGTCACAAAATACACCCAACAAACAACATGGGTAAAACACGGTCTTATATTTTGGTAAAAGTGGTTAAAAGATTTTGGTAAAAGTTGTAGTTTGGTAAAAGTGGGTTAAGGCCTATAGCTTATAGGTGTAAGTTATAGATGTATACATTTATATACCTAATACTCATATAATGTTAAAATGGTTTAAAGATTTTGGTAAAAGTTGTAACTTATTAATTTTTATTTAATTTGGTAAAGTGGTTTAAAGAAGCTATAGATGTAAGAAAAGACTATAGGTGACCTTTTCAATATTACATGTAGAAATGATTTCTACTTAGGTACTTAGCATACAGCCAAAGAGAAATTAATATTCAACATTGCGATAGAAGTTTAAGGCCGTCACAGACTTAGCTATAATATATATTAATATACCGTACCAAACACACTGAGACCAGAAATATATATTATAGCTGAGTGTGTGGTCCCGCGAAAATTGTATAGAAAATATATATTAATATGCCTAGCTATAAATATATTAATATATATTATAGCTAAGTCTGTGACGGCCTTAAAGGCCGTCACAGACTCAAGCCATAACTTATCGTATACTTAAGAACAATAATGAAGTTAAGGGGAAATTATACCTCAATATTGTGTTTTAGTGAATACACTATTTCCAATTACTGGACTCTCGATGGTTTTCATTATTCTCATGCGTGTTGGTTTATAAATAATTTGCGATTGTAGTTACTGTAGTAAGATATTCATATTTCATACACTTATATTTTTGCGCTATTGCGCCAAGTATAATCCCTTAAATCCCTTAAAACTACTTATTAATTATCTTATTTATTTGCTTTATCCAGAGGATAAAGCAAATAAATAAGATATTATACTATAATGTTTCTTCTACAAAAATTAAATTAAAAATAATACTATCGTAACCATGAATAATAAAATCCGTTGACTAGTTTCACAAGGAAGGAAAATGTGGGCCAAACAAAAAATTGATTGTAATAAATTTTATCATAGCTTATGTCGAGGGCTTAACGTTTCCGTAGTATTTTTATCTTCATCCGTCACGACTCCTCCGGGATTCCTCATAAACTTGTCTGGAGCATGATAATGGCACAAACATATCGAGAAGATTGTATAGAAGACGACCTAGTAACTATTTAGTGATCTGTAATATGAAGTCGAGTTTTATAAGAAATCCGAATTTAAAACTATAATATTATTCTTATAACATGACGAGCTTTTGCCCACGGCTTCGCTCGCGTTAAGAAGTGTTATTATATACAAACTTTCATCCCCTATTTGAACCCCTTGGGGTGGGAATTTATCAAAATCCTTTCTAAGGGGATGCCTACGTCATAACATCTACCCGCATGCCAAATTTCAGCCCGATCCATCCAGTGATTTGGGCTGTGCGTTGATAGATCACCATGTCAGTCAGTCACCTTTGAGTTTTATATATATAGATAGAAGATAGATAAGTACTTAACAATTTTTACAAGCACGTAGATGTACGCGTACTGGTTACGCACTATAACATAACATAATGTAAAATTATTGTTTTTATTTGAAGAATCTTTTTGTTTTTGCGTTTGATAATATGTTAATTAGTTACTCAATCTTAAAACACCTTGGGTTTTTATTATAAGGAGATATTATATTATGTTAACCTTTTGATTTTTCATAATATATTAATGAACAAAATAACATTCGTAGCACGACAATCGAAAAACTTTTTCACATGAGAAAATAGAAAAAAGCTCCACAAAATATATGTCTGTGGTACCAAGGTATAGTGTTTCTTTTTTCCCGTTGTATGAGATAAGCGCGTGGCTCGACTTATCTGTTTAAACTTTTCTTTTTACATCGCTGGGAGTTACACAATAGTTTACTCTTGATATGGATGCGAAAAACTATGGGCATAGCGAGTTTCAGCTTATAGATGTTCTTTTGAGGCATGAAACATAACAGTACGTAGAGTGAGTCAGTTATTAGTAGTTCTAACTTTTGAAAACTAAGGATTGTAGAAAAATATCGCTCCATGTATGCCTTATAACTCTCTGAATTCAATGTAAACAAAATGAATTTGTATGTAGTTTTTTTTATTTGCTGAAGGCAGGTCAAGTAGCCCTGATGTCACTGCGACCCTTGAGGATCTATTGTGACTCCTTCGCATTAGAGTACCATCCCCAACCCAATGCTGCTCATGATTTGAACGATGTGGTTGGGGTTGGTGCCACGAGTTGTATGTAGTGCAAAATAGTTATTCTGTTTATTTAACAGAATATTGTTTGCACTTACATTGCACAATTTACATACTAAAAATAATAACCTATAATTATTATTTAAAAACATATTAAATAAATAATATTGTTATGTTTTAGTATTTAATGCTTATGTTTTTGCATTGTTCTTCATAATTTGATAAGATTAAAATAGTATTTATACTCTACACTTAAGATAAAAAAAACTAGGCCTTTACATCCGTTGTGGATGATTTATACTTTATTTTCACTTTTCGAAGTAACCACTCCTCAAATACTGTATTACCTGGGACAAGATTTTAAATGTCCGTATGGTTGCCCCAGCACATACGGCATTCTCGCAACATAGTCGGCCTAGTCCAGAGAAAAGAAATAGTCAATACGTCTGGGACCAACCATGTGCGGGTTTCCTCACGATGTTTTTCTTCACCGTATGAGCGTCCGTATTATGTAGGTACTTGAGATCAGAAAATGTCTCATTGGTACACGTCTCCACCCGGGATCGAACCTGTACCCTCTAAGAGTGTGAACCAAAGGTCTACCCTTTAGGCCACGCTCTACTTAAGAGGGTCTTAACAATAATTTTTTCCTGATTTTTCCGTTCACTGTTACCAGCACCAGTAATGAAAATGTTTCTCCTGATGCTTATTTATTCCTTAATGTGGTGCTTAAATCATTATCAATTCGCAATCAGCAATCACTGTGCGTTCATTATCATAAAATATTTAAATCACTGTTAAGTACTCCAGCCAGCTTTTGTCGTCTCTGATTACATTACTTTTAACATCAACTTTATCAAGTTATTTAATTTTTTGTCGTTGTGATAGACTGGGACATTTTTTTTCCATAGGTAATGCCCAATATTTCATTTTTGGTAGACCTACCTAATTCACGAACAGAATCAATAAAATTATGCAATCAAAGGACTCAAAATACATTTTCTCTAATAAAATGTTTCAGGATAATCGTTTTGAAATTGGAGTATCAAACATGTCTCCGTAGAATTTTCCCTTAATTTATTCTTAATTATAATCCGAAGAAATTAATTAAATGTGCAAACAGGAAACTTCTGGATCATTTATTTGGGAAATTAATTTTGCGTGTGTACTTTGGAGCTTAGGAAAAATATAAATAAATGAAATTGGTACTTGGAATTATGTGTAGAAAATCTTCTTACTTATATTCTTGCTGCGGCTTCGTTTGCACAATAAATATTTATCTATTACTAGATGGCGCCTGCAACTCCGTTGCGTCAAACTTCGTTTATCGCGGCGGAAACCGTACATTTTTTTCGGGATAAAAAGTATTCTATGTCCTTTCCCGGGACTCAAAGTATTTGCGTACCGAATTTCAGCAAAATCGGTTCAGTGGTTTGGGCGTGAAGAGGTAACAGATACAGAGAACAGAGACAGACAGACAGACAGACACTCTTTCGCATTTATAATATTAGTATGGATTCGGCAACCATACCTTTTGTCCCGTGTATGTAAGAGACCTTGCTTAACATTAAAACACATTATTTTACGATTTTCTGACAGGATTCAGGTTTGCTGAGTTGGTACATTGTATACTATACTTGGATGCTAATAAAGTCTTTGAATCTTTGAATCTTTCTTACAGGATTTCTGCGCAAACGAAGTTGCAACTAACATCTATATTCTACATTCTACAATGTTTATAATTCTGGTGGCACACTTTGTACATAACAAGCTCGTTTCAATGACGAAACAGTGATCAGTCTCGAGACGGGAGATTAGTCTTCACCCTAATTGGTAGAACAGTCCTCTGACGGATGGATTTGTATAGTAATACTTTATCCGCGCGGCAATTTTGGACTTAATTTTCCCAGTTCGACACAAGTTACAAGGTTATTTTGGATACTGCTACTAACGCGATTAGTAAAGAAGTTTATAGGTATAAGTTGATGCCCAAACGTAAACGCATAAGATTACGTAATGGCTGGCGTACAATATTTCAATCCAGGGCTTTTTTTGCAAAATTGCATTCCTGCAGTGCCCGTTTTTAAGCTATACTGCATAGCTTTTATCACGTTCTTTGAAAGCGGCGACCAAATCAAGAAATTACGTAATGAAATAACCTAACACGCCCCCCCCCCCCCCCCACTCTGATCCAAGCAGTGCGGTCTTAGCGGTGTGCCGGTCGGTGCGATGTTGCCAGTCTTCGTCACGGTGTTTGTGTGCGTGCGACTAGACGTATGCGAATTATAATTTCTTAAGTTGATAAACGCTGCTATTCGATAGCTTTATCGCGGCAGTTCCCGAGTGCCAAATGTATTTTGTTTTAGGTGACATAGTATGAAAGCGTGTAGTGTACATAACTAGACTTCTTTTAGAAAACCTTTTTATATTAATATTATTTTGTACAAGTTCTAGCGTGTTTTCTTTTTCGTGTGCCTCATTAAAAATGCATCGCATAAACCTACTGCCTCAAAGAATCGTCTAATACCAATTTCTTTGTTTTGAATAATATTAACTTCTATGCTTTTGTTTATGTTTCACGAACAAAATACATAGTTACTGCCGGCCTAAGAGCATTACATAATTAACTGTTTTTACGGTTTATACATTTGTTTTATCGCGAGCCAAATAAGAACGGTTAGTCATGTCCTCAAACTAATGAATAGTTTGTGATTGAATAAAAAGTCGAGCAGAACAATTAAATAAAACAAGTTTACGAAATCAATTAGCTGGCTAACAAGTTGGTATTGAGTTTGTAAACTCCTAATAGGATTTGTATGGCTCTTTGTGGTATTGTGTTCACGTATTTTTTGTCCCCGATACATTATTCCGCTTCAAAATCTTTTTCATCAGCATTCTCATCAAAATATAATCCCAGGCACAAGAAATGAGAGTTTTATTCGGCAATTTTCTTGAATAATTGCTATCTTGGCTTTCGAAATTAATTATGGTTAATCGCATCGTTATGTAAATTGGTCTTGTTTGTTTTTCAATTACGAATGATTTGACTTTATAGCATTTGTAGTGGTGAAAGTTTGTCTAAAAACTTATTAATCCTATATGAATGTAAACTGAAGTCTTAGCCCGCTGGAAGTAATTTGAATTACGTAAGCAATCTCCCCTATAATGAAATCAAATCATATGCATTATTTGAAGGAGCCCGCTATGCCTCGTCTCCGTGGGCTCAACAGATTCCCTTATTTACATGTTCGAGTGCCAGGCCCGTACAATATCACAGTATAAATAGCATACAGTAAACCGTCGTCATACTACACCGCAAGAATAGAGCGCACGCACATATTTATGCGTAATTAAAGCATGATTTCAGATAGCTTTAAGAGTAGAACGAAAATAAGTATATTAATATTATGATATCACGTCGTCGTAAGCGTAAAATTTTTATTTGCATAGCACAATATTGATTTTAAAAACACCCTAGCGTGGCCCTTATCTTGTGTCAACATAACCCAGACAAAAATACGGGCAGCAACCGCGTAAGGGGTACTTCGCCTACTATATAAATTTCTATTATGACAATATAATGCAATAGACGTGAATTTAAATCTTTTATTTTATGCAAAAGACTTTTGAGTGCTCTCAAAGATATGAAACGTTTAGCCCGAGTAGGTTGAAATACAATTTTAATTTTATGTTTTATAATAATTTATCAAGTTGAAATCTTTGCTAATAATTTTAATAAATTCATAAGCATTTTTTTTATTTGGAGATAGGAGTGTGAACTAAAGTAATTAAATTTAGGAATAGCGTTACGAATCCTAAAAGACGCAAACGTGTACTTATAATTTAATCAAGCAGTTTTAAAACTGCTAAATCACAGAAATAAATCAAGATAGAACGGTGACGCGCGTGCGTTGCTAAGGAATCGCTCGTGTCAATTTTTGCTTTGCTTTTAGTTGGAACAAAGAATTTACCCGTGAAAAGAAATACCCCCTTTTGACCGATTAACTTTCATGCTTCTGTTTTTACAATTAGACACTGCACAATGAGACATTTTTGCACGACCGCTCCGGTGTATTCAAGTCGAGAAGTGAGCGCTGACTGAAGTTGAACGTTTCAACGAATCTTGCACACTTGTGCAAAATTAAAACACGCGTATTCCACCCACGTAGCCGTTCTATCTTGATTTATTTCTGTGTGCTAAGCCAAGCTGTTAAACGTTTAGTTAAATATTTAAATATGAGCACAATGTGCTATATTACAGGGGTGGCCCCAACTTTATTAGACCTAAGATCGACTGCTTACTAACGAAACTCTGTGCGATCTACCAGTTCATACTTCTCGAAATCTTAAATGAAACAGCATAGTTTAGCTTGTTGGTCTGGTAGTCTGGTCTAATTAATTATATTTTTCGCGTGGCCACGGTCGACTGGACTTACAGTCGCGATCGACCGTTCGATCGCGATCGACCCCTGCTGAGTAAGTATATTAGATATTAGTGGTGGAGTCACTTAAGGTGGAATGCACCAGAAGCGTAGTTAAAGTTAAGGCTAAGGTTATCGTCAAATATGACGTCCAAAATGGACTTTTACTAGGGATTTGACATTAAGAGTGGGTTGCACCAGCTTATTTTAACTATAACTTTAACCATAACAAAAAGTCAAATGAACTGTCAAATCCCTAGTAAAAGTCCATTATGGACGCCACGTCATTTGACGATAACCTTAACTTTAACTTTAACTACGCTTCTGGTGCAATCCACCCTATTTCATTTGACTTTTTGTTATGGTTAAAGTTAAAGTTATAGTTAAAGTAAGTTGGTGCAACCCACTCAGATTAGTAATTCAGCATCCCACACGGTAACGCCGTACTTTTTCAGATTAAATGTGAAGGTCTTAAAAGACTGCATAATATAAAGGTATGCAATATGCATAAAAAATCATAAAAAATAGTTTTTCATTTCAGACGTGTCGTTACGGACTTTATACCAACGAATTATACGTTAGTACCTATAGTCAAAATTAAAAGTCCGCATAATATGTACCTAAGCCTGACTAAGTGACTATTTTAGTAACACAAAGAACTAATGAAAATGTTATGTTAATTTCTCTCTCTATTATATTGTAACATTCTGTCCGTCTATTCATTTACAACGCAGCATCCTCTGCATAATATTGCAGTTTTCGCCGAAATTTTAAGCATTTATATAAAATTTTCTTAACTAAATAATGTTGAACGTAGCGCGTATGGACAAAATAATGCAAATTGTATAAATTGTATATGATTATGGTCTGAACCATGAGGCTAGTCACAGACTTTTATTTATTTTAATAATTACACTTTATACTTAGTTTAATATAAGAAAAGTTTGACTTGCCTGATGCCTCCTCGTTTCATTTTAAACAAAAGTTCGCTTTAACAAACGTTCGCATTCTCTTACATTAAAAAGTTGTTCTTCCCTGTGTTATGTGTCTTTATTAAATGTTATCAAAATAGGTCTAATAACGTTGAATTTTTTTTAAAGCTAATAAAACAAATCATTCCACTTTATTTAGCTAAAGTAAAAAATACGTTTAATTAATATATTAATTCTTCTTTCATAACCATCAAATACCTACTTCATTCATAATTTGAATCAGTGCAAACATAAAATTCACAACCATAATTTCCACATCGAACCGCGGGTAGCGTCTAGTAAAACTTTATCACTCCATCTTCCTTTATTAGAGAATAGGCGCTCGTGCATACAAAAGCATATTGAATTCTCGATCAAGCAATTTCCTACACAAATTTCTTTTAATTTTCCATTGTCAGGTCAAGTTTCCCGGACCCGATCACGTCTCAGACGGCTGACGTAGGAAGATAAACTCACCTTCATTCTCAATTTTCTCGAGCCTCGAGAGCCCTCCTCGGGAAACAATGAAAGAAAAGTACTCTCGACTTTGTTGACTTTTCAAATGGTCCATTTGCTTGACGCTTAACGTCAAACAGGTAACGTTTTAATTGTGTAATGTAAAGTGAGGAAAGTGGAATCCGTATTGTTCGTTCGTCTCAGTTAAAAAGCCGTAATTTTTCCGGGATTAAAACTGTCCTACTTTCTTTTCCAAGCTTAAAATATGTTCACACCAAATTTCTTCCAAATCAGTTCACCAGTTTAAGCGTGGAGAGATGATAGATAAATGAAAAAAAGGGCTAAAAGATTTACCAGATTTTGCTAAGTTGCACAAAAGTAATGAACAGTTATAGAAAGATGTAAAACACCAAGTCGTCTACCGGAAATACTTCTAGATAATAGAGACATTTTGACAATACTTTCATAACGTGAGTTTAATCATGAAAAGCGGTCGATGACAGGCGTTTCGGGCGGAGCTCTTGAAATCAATTTCCGCAACCAAGTCGAAGCAAATCGGATAACAGCGGGCGGTGGGCGACAGAAAATCGGCTGCCTTGGGCGACCTTCGGACATCGTCAAATTGGATTTTGACTTCTAGAAGATTTCACGTTTAAGAGCCCCTCTAGTATTTTGGTGGCCTATAGTTTGATCAAAATGGGGTTTTAGTAGCGTATTAAATATTTATTGTCGGCCGATAGTAAACCATTTGTTGTGCTCACCACCTTATTCATACTGATTAAATTATTGTTAGACTAAACCATCGCCCGACTAAAAGTCTGCAGTCTGCTTTAAATTATTTTAAAAAATGTGGATGTTCCTACTCGAGCATTAAGAATTCCCTTGCAAGTTTTCCTACCCATCGGATGAAATAATGGAGCATTAAGCAGCTTCATTACTATAGCAAACATTGTCCTGATTTATATTCGCTTCAATCCCTCGCTTCGAAACGTTAATGCTTAATCCTGGTACTTGGATATTATAAATTTATTTGCTTACTTTGTCTCCCCGGAAACCTTATGAAATGGAGACTTCATCTGTAATTTCGGCGACGCTGGCAGTCGGCCAAATTGGATTACAATTTTGCGATTAACAAGCCAAACGGAAGATTTTTATCTCGCCGAGCAATTGTTTAATCAAATTATAAATATAAATTTCAAATAGAAATAAATGGGGTTGAATTTGTCTTTTGAAGTGACTAGCTGCTATAATTGTTACAAAATATTGTGCTTCGTTACGCTTTTGTGATCTCGTTACGAAAAGCCCGCGCCGGAAATTGTTCTATTGATGAAAATGTTGTTTCCGGGTTCATTATAATATAATAATACAGGGACAAACATTATAAGTAATAACAATTTTGCTATGATATCTTTGGTCCAAAGCAAGATACAAATCACCTTAGAAACGCGTATTTTTAAATTATAAAGTTCTATAACACGTTTCGTAGCCTAGTCCATAATTACAGCTAGTTTAAAGATGACCGCTCTTCTTAAATGTATGAAATATCAGCGCAGATCGCTAAGCGTTTAAATAATATAAGAACGTTTCTTAGATTTTTATACATTTCGGTAATCGGCGCTGACGGTTAGCGAGTGGTCAGCGTAAGTAATACAAGATTCAGTCGAGTTCATATTATTTCGATTATACATGAAATTTTCCTTGTAACCAATAACAAAGAAAAATATTTACATCCAACAAAATAAATATAACCGAAGAGAAAATGCAAAACCTCTTCCGTTTTATTTGAGATATTAGATATTAAATTGAAGACGACATAAAAATAATCTTTTGCCATTTTCTCCAAATCCTCACAGCTTTCGTTTACTTACTAAAAACAAACAACCCTTTGTTTAAAACAGACTTGAGGCTTCTCAGCAAAAAAAATATATTATTGTTGGCGTTTCCTTACCACGAGTATATTCTGTCTGTTTTAAGGTAATGTTTAAAATTTTAAATGCTTACATTTACAACCCTTATACTTATTCACTTTTAGTTATAGACTTATGAGCGTTAGCTCACAAGTCACACCGAAACGTAACGCTAGGATACATTTGTATTGGGTGCTGTTAAGCATATGTGTATTAACCCACAATTTTATTTGTTGAGTTATAAATGCAGTCTTGTTCTAAATGATTTAAAGAACATTACTTTACTAATAACTCAATAGGTATTTTTGTGGGATGATACACAAATGCTTGACATCATCCATTTAACAGTAATTAAAAATTTAATTTTCAATTACTAATTAAGCCAACACGAGACTCAGCACAGCATAGTGCGGTTCAAGCATGGCATTCTCTGTGTCTTTGGCTAACGATATAATATTTTAAAAATAGATATTTACATACAGGTCAAAATCGTAACCTTCCTTTTTACTTTGCTGTAGTCGGGTAATTATACGTAGCAGTGACTGCACTGTTAGCTAACACCCATATTATGCCAGCCTAGCATACAACCGCCAACGAGATATCTCACTCTCGAGATAATTAAAAACTACTCGTCTCATAATGTCAAAATCTCGACATTATCTCGACAAAACTCTATAAAAATGTGTTATTTATGTTTCGATGATAGATCTACGCGAGAAAAAATGTTTGTCATGCTAGGGTCAATAGAGATGAAGATACAAATTACAAACTATCAAACATCGAGAAACATGTAGAGAGAGATATCTCATTGGCGTATGCTAGGCCGGCTAGTTTCGTCCCGTATCGTCACGTCGGACCTCGTCTCATCTTGTTTCGGTGTAAACTGACCCTGTTAATACTTATTATATCACAAATAATCCTGGTGAGGCACCCTTAACTTTACTGTAACTTCGTAGAATATTTTTTTCTCTTACACAAGTAAAGCTTATCTTTACTTAAGCGTACTTTACGCCAACTGTTCTCCAGTATCTTCTAATAAGAATTAATAAAGGCGTTTATACATCTCTATCATTAGTGTACCTCGTGTACGTTTTTATAAACTACTTCAATGTGAAATTGCTAACCTCGTTTAGCTAAGGCTATGTAGGGGACGGAAATAGCGTCCTTAAGTCGAATTGGCAGGGTTTATTTTCGAGTGCAGGTATTAAGGGTTGCGTGTCAAGCAACGGCAGCCCTCCAATTAAGGGGCAGGCTAAGTGGCATGAGTGCACGTAAGCAGGTCGGACTATATCATAACACGACTTTTAAACGAGCCTATATGAACATAATTTTGTGTTTGGATCAGCTTGTGTAAGAAACTTTGTAACCAGCGAGTATTTCTTTTCACTTTTCTACCCCGCGGTAAAGATGGATGAAAATTACTTACTGAAGTTAATACTTAAAAAAAAATTTCTGTATAAAACTAGGGCGTATTTTGTGGAAAGAGATCATTGGGCCAGGTCTCCTGACTTAGGAGCCAACTTTCAGTCAGGACTCAGGAGTCCTGACTTCCAAGATTATGGGTTTGTAGTTTGGTTAGGATTATGTTACGACAAGAAGTCCAACAACCTGAGCATCTGATGGTATTTCAAATGGGTACCGGTAGAGTTTTGCATGTTTATAATCCATCTCGTAATTCCAACAAAACTCAACAGACAGACCGACACGCTTCCAGATTTATAACATTTTGCGTAACATCTATACAATCCTCTTATTTTATGCCCATGTCTACACAATTACGCTACATCGCGTGACTTACCTATATTCCCAAAGTAATACTCAAAAGTATTGATTAATGGACCGTATTATAGTTTGTTACACCCGCTATTAATTCTCATTTTATTATAATACATGAATAAAAATACCAAATGACCGCAACTCCGCTGCGCCGAAACTCATTTTTTCGTGTTATAAAGTATACTATAATATCCTTTACCGAGACTCAAAGCGTTTCCGTACCAGGGGGGTGTGCCAAAATCTTTTAGGGTAAATTGCACCAGAAGCGTAGTTAAAGTTAAGGTTAAAATCGTCAAATATGGCGACTTTTCCTAGGGATTTGACAGTTCATTTCACATTTTGTTATGGTTAAAGTTAAAGTTATAGTTAAAGTAAGCCGGTGCAACCCACTCTTAGTTTTCGCTTCGTTATAGAATCGCCGATCAAAATGTATGGAATTGACATAAGACGAGTCGAACGTCAACGTCATATGAACGAACTGTTATACGGGAGTCCGATTTTCACTTTTTAAAAAAAGATTTATTCGATGAACAAAGAAATAGTACAATTGAAATAGTAAAACAACGAAATAGTAGAAGTGGCACAACCGTGTCGATTGGAAGACGGGAACTAACTGGCGGGACTGGTCTGGGACCTAGATATAGGAGGTCGGAAGGAATCTATGGTCAGCAATATGGGAAAGCTAGGGTGAGCATGTTAGGGTACAGATGCAGGACATAACACCCCCCCGCGGAAGACTAAACTTCGGGGACGAAGTTTATGGAAAACGAATTTAGGGGTTTAGACATTAATTCTAAGGGTAGGAGCAGGAGCGGGATTTGTGTCGACTTTAACTTTAGGTAGGTTCTGAAGGGGAATGGAAGGAGGAGAAGAACTAGAAGAAGAAGGCGTATCGTCAGTTGGAGAAAATGTTTGGGAAAACCTTGGAAGGACACGGTGACAACAGTTGTAGCCCTTTATTAAAACATAAAATTTATAAAAACACAATAAAACGATAATACAAGAAACAATTATTAAAACTATGGAATAATGAGTTTCATATTTGATAAAACTATGTTCATTAATAATTTTATCTGCTTCCTTTGAAAATGATTTTAATTTTAATATATTTTCGTTACTAATTAAATCTAAATCGAAACTTTGTAAGTCTATTTTATGATTCTCATTATTCATCTTAATGTTATTTAATTCCTTAAAGCTACAACAAGAATCATTTATAATATTTATATTAGACACAATCTTATTTATTTTAAATTCTTTAATTTTAGATTTAGGAATAAGTTTATTATTTTTACAGTAAGCTAAACAGTTATTAGGCACATAAAGTATTCCTGTACCTATTATATCAAAATCAACATTAGTTTTATTACGACATTCTAGTAAAACTTTGCTATAAGTGGATTGTACATAAATCCATCTATTGTTTGAAATTGATTTCCAAACGTCAATCTTTCCGTGAACACTATCGATTTTGCACTGCACTGGTAAGGCTTTTATGACATTCACTAATATTTCACTTTCACAACTGGGATGCTCGCTGGTAGAAAGTACCGTAGTCACGTCGCAGATGTAGGTTAGCGAGTTCATCGCTTTGCATTCCCGTAATGAGTCTAAGTTGCAATACGAAGTTCTATCATTGGTCATTGCAATATATTTACTATTCGGTACAACATAAGTAAAATGATTAGATTTAGAAACATCGTGTGGTGTGGGAAGAGCAATGTTATGATACAGATTATATTCTGATGAAGATACAAGAGGAATTCTTAAAATAAATACAATTTTATTATTAACACTATAGCTAAATACATTTGAAACATTTATAAGGGTAAACATTTCACTTAAATCTAAATTAACAGGTAATTTTACATCAACAGGTAAGTGACGAAAGTTATCGACAAGCTCTTGATATAGATAATTAGGTGATAATATAGAAGGATGTAGTATACTTTGGCTACTAAACATTATCGCGTTGACTATATCCTCTAGTTGAAAAGATAAGGTAATAATATTTGCTTCTAGTCCATTTAATATACTGATCATATTAGTTCTCATAATAATTGCTTTAGAAATAGTAGATATATTATTTATTTTATTAGAGAGATTGTCGATAGCTACATTAAGGTTGCCTTCATTAACTTTGATTTTATTTAGCGTGACATTTAAATTTGATAAGGTTGTTGTTGTTATTAAAATACTATCTTTAATTAATGAAGCCAATTCCTTTTGATTTGAGTGAAGCTTTTGAATTGCTTCGTCATATTTAACAGCGTCATTCTCGTCGAGAGTACCAAAAATTGTCTTAAAAGCAGAGCCTACACCACCAAACCATGCAGACCTGCGGAATCTACGATCTATTAAGTGAGATATAGAATTATATTCTTCTACTAAGTCATTAGACCTGACGGTAAGAGGTTGCAGTATGTTGTTACATTCTAAGTTTTCATCATATTCATTTTCTACTTTATGACATAGAAATCGTAATGTACCAATAATCGAATTTATATTAACTAAATGAGGTTGAAAATGAGATATATCTATAGGAGTAACAATATCTAGATAATTTGAACATATTTTTAATTTACCAATGGGATCAAAGTAAATTCCCGGACTTGAATTAATTTGTTGAACATATTCTTGCGTCGCTAACGCAGATGCGCTGAAATAGAAAGATATTTTCCTTAAATTCAAATTGATTAAGTTTACTTGTTAATTTATTATACTAATAGTTTATTTACAAATATTAATCTTATTCTACGGGTTGAGTCGACGCGTGTTTTAGTTCGTCGACGTGATGTTTAACATGCCTACGATTTATAAGTAGAGATACTGTGTTGAAGCCATGAATTTTAACGATTTTGTATGGGCCTTTCCATTGAGGCGATAAAGCTTTCCTTAGACGTAAATGGTTTTTTAAATATACATAGTCACCTACTTTGTATTGAATTGGTCGAGTGCGATTATCATAGTAAGTTTTGGAAGTTTGTTTAGATGCGACTATATTTTGGATAGCTTTATCTCGGGAGAGTTTAAATCTATGCTGGAGCATTTTTAGGTACTCGGGATAGGTGACATCTTGTGGTGTGCTATAAATAGAATCAGGGAGGTAAGGTTTATGTCCAAATAGTAGTTCGTAGGGTGAGAATTTGGTAGTACAATGTATATTAGTATTGTAAGTGAGCATGGCTGTATAGACATAGCGAGGCCAGTTATCCTGGTTTTCATTTGTGAACGATTTTAAGTACTCTTTTAATGTAGAATGGCTGCGCTCTAGTGCGCCCTGAGTCTGAGGATGATATGGAGTTGACCAAATTTGTTTGATTTTTAGGAAATTACAGGTTTTCTTAAACAGTTCTGCAGTAAAGTTGGTGCCCTGATCGGAAAGAATGGTTTTGGGGATACCAAATAAGGAAATGAAATGGACTAAGCAATCACTTGTTTCTTCTGCTGTAATTGATCTGATAGGATAAGCTGTTGAGAACTTCGTTAGGTCGTCCTGGAAGGTCATAATATATTTAAGTTTGGCTGTTCCTGCTTCTGGCAGGGGCCCTACGATGTCAATAGCTATACGTTGAAATGGAGCAGTGGATGTAGTAGTTATTTGCATAGGAGCTCGATTGACCTGTCTTAATGCTTTATTTTCTTGGCATTGTTTGCAATTTTTAACATATGTTTCGATGTCTGAACGCATACCTTTCCAGTAATATTTTTCTTTAATTCTACTTAGCATTCTAACGGAGCCAATGTGTCCGGCTACAGGTAAGTCATGATTTTCTCGCAAAATAGTTTTAATTTCACTGAGTGATGGATACATTATATTATTGTGATAAATATGGACAGCAATACTAGAATCGTGAAACAGGTATGTAATCATATTATATATTTTGCTAAATGTATGTTTATCAAACGGATTTTTGAAATCTGATATGGCAATTTCTGTGATAATGGATGAATTTACTAGCATATTTTTTATTTTTTCCAGGGATTGAAAAATGTCGCGGTAAGAGCTTTCTTCGAAGTGGTGTACTTTGGTAAAGAGTAAGTAGTAAGTTTTATTATTAATTTCTAGATTTTTAAATGAGTATAATTCTTTTTCGCTTTGTAATATTTCTTCTTTATTTGTAGAATACGATAGGACATCATTTATATAGGGATTAGATTCATCTAGATCGATAGAAGTTGGAATAATAATGTGTGAACAGGAAGTTTTAAGCAGAGACTCGTTGTGTTCAATAATGTTAGTATTAAAAGATTTATTTTTATCTGCGATTGTTTTAAGAAATTGTGAATATTTTTCGTTAGAATTTATATTGGTAGATGGGGACTGTTGCTCTTCTGAAATTATAGGTAAGGGATTATTGTTAGGTGGACGTAATAATTCATCTAAGTCTAATTCTGATGCTAGATCAGGGGCTTGTTGATTAGAACCACAGGAACCAATGTCTGAAAGATTATCATTAGGTAATGGAATATTATTTTCAGGATCGATGCCGGCATACGGAAGGAAAGGGGATAGGACGTCGTCAAATGATGGGTTAGGTATTAGTGGTGTTTCATTTTCAGGCAATGGATTAGAATTTTCAGGAATTATATTATTATCATTATTATTATGTTCAGGAATTTCATTATTTCTTTGTTCAGGATTCAGTGGAGCGCCTAATTCTTCTAATACATTATTTGGAGATGGGACAGAGTCTAGAGGATCTTGGACAGGATTCAGAGGTATTAATTCGGGAAATAGTTGTGCATCGTCATCATCTGGGAAAATAGGATTGACAGGATAGCGTGATAAGGCATCAGCTGCTGAATTAAGTCTGCCTTTACGATAAACTATTTCATATTCGTATTCTTCGAGTTGTAAGCGCCATCTTTGAAGTTTACTGTTATGATTTGAATGATTGAAAAGCCATTTTAGGGGTTGGTGATCTGTGACTATAGTGAACTTCCGGCCATAGATGTATGGGCGGAATGTTTTACAACCAAATATTATTGCTAGTAATTCCTTTTCAGTTACAGTGTAATGGCTTTCGCTTTTATTTAATGTGCGTGAGGCGAATGCGATAGGACGGTCTTTGCCTATTTGACCTTGGGATAGTACGGCGCCGACAGCGTGTTCAGAGGCATCACAGGTAAGGATAAAAGGGAGATCGTAGTCGGGATAAGAGAGAACGGGAGCAGAGGTAAGTTTATGTTTTAGAGTATCGAATGCGACTTGTTGTTGATTTTCCCATTTGAAAATTACATCCTTTTTTAGTAAAGAAGTCAGTGGTTTTGCTGTCAACGAAAGGTCAGGTATAAATCTGCGATAGTAAGAGACGAGGCCAAGAAAGGATTTTACATCTTTAGGAGTTTTAGGTGTTGGAAATTGTGTCACCGCTTCGATTTTGTCAGGGTTAGGTTTGACACCGTTTTCAGTAATTATATGTCCGAGATATGCGACCTCTCGTCGGAGAAACTCGCACTTGTCCGGTTGCAGTTTTAGGTTATATTTTCGAAGTCTATCAAATATTGCGGTTAGATTTTGAATTTGCGAAATTAGATCAAATGAATATGTAACAATATCGTCCAAATATACGAAACAGCGTAGGCCCTGGAGTCCTGAGAGTGTAGTATTCATAAGGCGTTGAAAGGTTGAGGGTGCATTTTTGAGCCCAAATGGCATACGCTTAAATTGGTAATGTCCCTGAGGAACGGAGAAGGCGGTTTTAGGTGAATCTTCAGGGGAAACTTCAATTTGGTGAAACCCGGAAGCAAGATCTAGGGTACTAAAATACTGGCTTTTGCCTAATTGATCTAATATTTCTGTTATATTTGGTATGGGATAGGAGTCTCCAATTGTGACATCATTTAATTTTCTATAGTCGATGACAACTCGCCATTTACGATTACCGGATGCGTCTAATTTTTTAGGGACAACCCAAATGGGTGCTGACCATGGAGATGATGAAGGTTCTATAATTCCTTGTCGCAACATTTCATTTATTTGTCTATTTACTTCTTCTTTATGGATTTCTGGAAAACGGTAAGTCTTAGTGTGAATTGGAGCGTCGGAAACGGTTTTAATTTCATGTCGAACTGCGTTTGTAAATGTGAGTTGTTCCCCGGGAAGATGAAAAATGTCAGAATAATCGGTACAGAGTTTGTAAAGGGCATTTGTTTCTTCTTTATTAAGATGAGAGACTCGTAGTTGTTTCAACACTTCTCGAGTACGTTGGAAACTATTTGCATGTGATACAGTGTGGACGGAATTAACAGATGTAGGAGGGATATCATCCTTTACGTCATCACAAGTGTAAGGTAGAAGAACTAAGTTTAAATTTGATTTGATGTGCACTGGAGATTCGGAAGTATTCACGACGGATAAGTTAATTCTTTTGTTAGGTTTTACAGATACGAGACAATTAGCGATTAATAAATCTTTAGATATTTTTTTATCTAGTATAAGACCCTCTTTTAACTCGGGGTTGACAACGGAGCATTCAATAACCATCTCTGTACGAGCTGGGATAAGGTAAGTTGGTTCATAGAAATTTAATTTAATTTCATGATTTTTAATTTTCAGTACATCGCGGTTATAATCAATATTACAGCGGAATAAATTCATGAAATCACTGCCAATGATGCCGTCGTAAGGTAAGTCAATATTTTCTACAACATGAAATTTACTAGAGATAAATTGATTAGAGTTATCAGATACGTATAGTTTTAGATTAAAATGACCGAGTGTATGTGTGACTTCTTTTCCTGGATCAATGCCTTTTATTTTTATTTGTTCTGGTGTAAGTTTTTGCGGCTTCATTATAGAATTTTTTTTCAGTAAGCTAATGGCAGAGCCAGAGTCAACAAGGAGGGCTAAAGGAATGTCAGAGGTTTGAGTGTAAAGTAATACATGCGGCAATGTTTTATTTGTATGATTAGTATTAATCTCATAAATTTCTAAAGGATTTTCAGAATCATTTATTACAGGTTTAGTACTTTCAAGTTGAGAATTATTTTTTAATTCAGTGTGTAAGGATCTTGTAGGCATGGAATTTGTAGAATTTGTAATTTTAGTAGGCACAGAGGATTTTGAAGTATTAGACTCAGAGGATTCAGTGTTTTTTAACGATACAGAGGATTCATTCAAAGATTTAATAGCATTAGATTCAGTGGATTTAGTATAATTATCATTTGATACAGTGGGTTTGGAATTAGTAGATGTTGATACAGTGGATTTAGAAATATGAGACCTCGATACAGTGGATGTAGAATTATTATTCGATACAGTGGATTTAGAATTAGTAGGTCTCAATACAGTGGATTTAGAAAGTGGTAAATTATTACACAATTTGCCCGTGTAACGGGGTTGTATAGAATTAGGAGAACTAGAAATTGCACCACATGTGCGTTGATTTAGTAGTATGGTGTCGGATTTAGTAAGCTTTTGTCCCGCACGACACCGGGACGAGACTTTATTTAGTTTTTTGGAGTATCGTCGACAGTGTCATAACCTTCTTCAGCGTAATTTTGTTCGTTATTATCATCGACATTACGTGACGTATAATTTACCCTTTGAAAAGGCTTAAAATTCTGAGCACGATTATTGTTATATTCGCGTTTCCTGCACTGATCTATTGTGTGACCTACATTTTTGCAATACTTGCAAATTGGGGATGCACTGGCATTAGTAGAATTTGGGAACCGATTGTAATTATTATTTTGATTTCGGTTATTATTATTATAATTTTGGAAACGCTGATTAGCAAAATTAGAATTATTTTGGTTTGAGTTTTGATAGCGCCGGTTAACATCAAAATTAGATTTCGGGGAAGCCGATTTATTTTGTGGGTTGGATTTGTATAAAAATTGTTGAATTTTCTCCTCTGAAATAGCTATATTAACGGCTTCATTAATTGTCTTAGGAGTTTTGCATCTTACTATATTTGAAATTCGTGGTAAAAGTCCCATTTGGAAATGGTGGAGAGCTAATTCCTCCATAGCTGCTACGCGACCTATCATTTCTCTATTTTTGGAACCGTGAGAGATGGCAATTTCTGTTAGTAATTGAGATAAATATGTTTCAACTCGAAGCGCGTACTGACTAACTGGTTCGTTTAAATTTTGTTTGCAATTCTGTAAGTCTGTGAGCAAATGAGCGTAATGTTTCCTTTCACTAAATTGGTTTTTCAGAAACTCTTTTAACTGTTGCCAGTTCACAAATTCTTTAATTGAACAGGCCATTTCGGCCTTTCCTTGAAGTTGACATAAAATAAATTTAAACAAAATATCTTTCTGTGATTCAGAGGCTAGATCAAATGCGTTACTGCAATTAACTAGAAATGAGTTAAGTGTATCCCTGCTACCGTCATATGGCTTAATAAATTTTAGTAAAATGTTCAAGTCTAACTCTGGTTTGCTCGGAGGGTCTGCTTTGCCCTTCTTTTTAGATCTAGTGTTAGGACCTTGGTTGTCTGACGGAATTTGTAAGGTTGCAGGAGGTTGGTATTCCTCCTCATCATTAAACTCTATATTTTCAAATTTAGCGGGACTCGGTGCTCTATCTTTCGCTGCCATTTTGTCAAAAGTAATTTACAATAAACACAATAGAAAAACTATTTCAATAATAAAATAAGTTCGGCAATATTCAAATTTAAAATGCAATGACCAAAAATAGAATATAATGCAAGGGACTCACAGGAATGCGGCGATAAGGAGCGTCTGGAACATTTCCTCGATGCGTGGGCGGTAGTCAAAACAACTCCGGCCCGAAGACGGTGATAAGGCGCGTCTACGTGTGGCGTAGACCAGGTAGGCGAAGATTGATCTCGATGAATATTATTTTTTATTCCCGGCGCGGCGTTTAGTTATTATTTAATCGCGATTAATTATTATTAAGTATTGATATTTAGATTTAGTACACTTTCACTGGCTGGAACTAAGTTTTATCACTGGCTGGAAACTGAGTTTTTCACTGGCTGGAAACTTAGTTTTTCACGATTTTCGGACACTTTGGACTAGTACTTTTAGGAAAACGCGAGGCGTACCGTGGTGGAAGTTATCATCCCACCTTTTTCGCTGCCACCAATGTTATACGGGAGTCCGATTTTCACTTTTTAAAAAAAGATTTATTCGATGAACAAAGAAATAGTACAATTGAAATAGTAAAACAACGAAATAGTAGAAGTGGCACAACCGTGTCGATTGGAAGACGGGAACTAACTGGCGGGACTGGTCTGGGACCTAGATATAGGAGGTCGGAAGGAATCTATGGTCAGCAATATGGGAAAGCTAGGGTGAGCATGTTAGGGTACAGATGCAGGACATAACAGAACGCTTATGTCAATTCCATACATTTTCATCGGCGATTCTATAACGAAGCGAAAACGAAAAAATCTTATCTCACCCCCCTGGTAACAAACAGACATATTATACACTTTCATTATGTTATTAATATGGATGTATGAAACACGGGGTAGGTATAACTCAGTACTAACAACGCTCTTCAATTATACGGAATAGAAAAGAAAACAAATAATACAATGTTGCTTTACGCGCACTCAAATAAGGCAAAAAAAGTTCCCTGCACTAGTTTACATCAATTTTTACAACGCTTTATAACTTTCCAACGACGCCAAATGGCGCGCAATATGCCTCTATTTTTGCATTTGAATGCGAAATATTAATCGCTTGTTATACAACGGAACAAATAACTCTTGTTTAAATATTTGAAGCGTAAATGAAAATACTGTTCATCATGATCGTCACTATTGAGCTTTCGTCATACTGACAAGTCTTTTTTTATGAAAAAAGGGGGCAAACGAGCAAACGGGTCACCTGATGGAAAGCAACTTCCGTCGCCCATGGACACTCGCAGAATCAAAAGAGCTGCAGGTGCGTTGCCGGCCTTTTACGAGGGAATAGAGTAGGGGAGGATAGGGAAGGGAATAGGGAAGGGTATGGAAGGAAATAAGGGAGGGTAGGGAAGGGAAAAGTGTATGGGATTGGGCCTCCGGTAAACTCACTCACTCGGCGAAACACAACGCAAGAGCTGTTTCACGCCGGTTTTCTGTGAGAACGTGGTATTTCTCCGGTCGAGTCAGCCCATTCATGCCAAAGCATGGCCCTCTTTGTCTGTAGCCTACCTCGTTATGATTGTTATCTTCACAGAAGTCGCGGAGTCTTTGATGTACCCATAGTTTCTAAAAGGTCGCTGTGCAGGAGTACCACCGAGCTTAAATAGGTAAGGCTGCATCCACTTTTCAGGTGCAGCGAGTCCTGCATATCCGCTTCGGGAGTCCCCAATCCATCAAAGAATACACGCGTGAAAACCGGCGTGAAATAGCGTTTGAAGTGCTATGTTTAAATAAATAAATAATAAAATAAAAATTGTTTTATTTCTGAATAGATTTTAAAAAAATGCTTTCAGAACGTTGATACTACTGGTGCCTACCACCGGTTCGGTTTCACCGAGTGAGTGAGTTTACCGAAGGCCCAATCCCTTACCCTATTCGCTTATTCCCTTCCCTACCTCCCCTAACCTATTACCCTATTCCCTCTTAAAAGGCCGGCAACGCACCTGCAGCTCTTCTTATGCTGCGAGTGTCTATGGGCTACGGTAGTTGCTTTCCATCAGGTGGTCCGTTTGCTCGTTTGATTATTCGTTTGATAATTTGATATTATTACATAAAATACACGTAAGCACTATCAAACATCAAATAACTAGTACTAACCCAAACATTTGAGAGTAAGTATTTTTTTTTTATTTACAATTTGGGGCCATCTATGGGCTAACAGCCCATATCCTTTTTTTTTTTGCCATCTTTATTACTCTCTCTTAAAAGTTTCGAGTCTGCTTGAAAAAACACCGCACATAAATTAATAATAATATATTATTATCCTCTGCATATTTTAATCATACTTTGTTAATGATTCATGAGACATACAATAATCAAACATGCATGTAATTCCTGTTAAAATCATTAAAAAAGAATCGTAGAGTTGCAGTTTTTAAAATATTTTTTATTTCTATCAAATTTATAAACTGCAATTAGCGATAATAATTCCATTTGAAAAATTTCATATAAATTATCAGTATTTTAACCCTAATTTAAACCGCAAAAAAAGTAACTTTACACTATTTTCAATACAATATAAGTGTCTAAACACACAGCACACTATACTATGCCGAATTTCCGCGGCGTAAGTTCGGCTTGATTCCGCATTGCATTGCATTGCATTTTTTTTAATTACCGATGACACCATGCCGAAATTCCGTCGCGTTATATTGTATGCGTTTGACATAGCTGTCGTAATCATGCGGAATTTCCGCGGCTTTTAGGTTTTTACGTTTACCCCTACCTAGGGGCCTAGGGGTAATTAATGTAAAAATGCAAAAAACTTTACCTACATAAAAATGTCATTTCAAATAGTTTTTGCACTATCAATACTAGTTTTCGGCTGATTGCGGTCGGTTTCCAATTTGCCTTTGTTCCACGAATGTATGGCAAAGTTCGCAAAGTTGGTAACGAGGTTATAAGTTGGAATTTGCCGAATTAGATTGTGTTGTGGAATTACACGTGTTGTAAGATTGAATCCGGAATTGTAGAAATGTTTAACTTTTGTTGTTTGTAGGGTAATAATAATTATAATGTCATCGACGGTACAAAATTATTATTTGTGAAATAAAATAATATTATTATTATGAATTCTGAAAGGGCTAGTTAGCCTAGTAGATAGTACTAATTAATTATTAAGTGCGAAAAGCAAAATTTAAAATGTAGTAACGATACAGTTTAAAAAAAATAAAAACAATTCACTACTAAATTTTGAATTATTCACTATAGGTACAAACAAATAAAATAAATAAGTAATATAATATTTATCTGTAACTACATAATGGTATTTGTCAGGAACTAAAATATGTTCGATGTTCATAGATACACAACATTTAAAAATATGTTATTTATTATTCTAATTCAACAGCGCTGTAAAACTAACAGCCCATGAAAAATAACTAAGGAAAGTACACCACTTTCCTTGAAATGAAATAAAAATTAAAATAGGAAACCGCTGCGAATAAATATCACGAACATTTTTCTCCCGGGCAATATTTATTTTTAATTCGAACAAGACAAGGAATCTCGGAAAGCAATCAGCTTCAATTACAATGCATTAAATCGAGTGAATTGCAAATGAATTAAATATTTTTTTTTAAATGCAAATGTTAAGAGCTAAAAAGGATAAACATAGAAACCTTACTCATCTTCCACTCCATTATAAATTCGAACGTAATATCATTCTGTAGGTATCTGTGAACTCTTCATGCCTTTAAAACCACTAATAGTTGATGAGGCATGGAGGTCATGGATATGTCCATGGCCTCGTTTTTCCCTTCGCCTTCCTTTTGGGTATCAGTTAAGGTCTATCTTTTAGTTTTTACTAGATGACACGCGCAATTCCTTTAAAGTATCTCAATACCGGATTACAGCAAAATTGGTTTAGCTGGTTCGGCCGTGAAATTGAGGTACAACAGATAGACAGATACACTTTCGCACCAGATAGTTCATATTCTCAGGATATGATGTTAATAATAGACTAATTATACATACAAAGTCTCAATTGAATAGCTCTAATACTTTTAGATTTAATTGGTATCTAAAATACACCGATTTTGTCACTGACTCACTCATACACTGACACACTGATGATCATCAAAATGTTTAGCTACTTCCTGAAGTGCTAGAAATATGGGTATATAATCTAAGTTAAGTATATAACTAATAAAAAATTCATAAACTTATAACTTTCGTCCCCCATCCCCTAAAATTAGGGACGTGGTTTATATGGGACTCGACCACATGTAAGGTTTACCCTGTAAAAAGATATGAGATCTTAATGAGATGTAGATTCAGAAGTTCGACTCTACATGACATGTAGGTAGAGCCAAACTTCTTTTATCATTAATTCATACATCACGGCGAAGCCATACATATTACATAATTTACTGATCTAGCCCTAGCACGGCCACTAGTAGAAATGCAAAAGTATAGACAAACTGTGGAGATAGTTTATGTTTACAGTTTGTCTATACTTTCGCATTTCTACTCGTGGCCGTGCTAGGGCTACTGTGATGTTATGTAGAATTTGTTTAAGTTAAGGTCAGTCACTGAGGTAGTAAGTACTACATACACTTATAATATGTCAGTGAGGTCAGTACATTTTGTAGATTATACAGTGTGTAACAAAAATAAGTGATAATACTTTAGGGTGTGTACGTGTTCCTTGTAGACAGTTCACTGTGAAAGTAGGAGCGCTGAAAGATCAATTTTTTTTTCACTTTTGTATGGGCAACTGGCAAGGGCCCGAGCGTCACGAGTTTCCCCATACAAAAGTGAAAAAAAATGATCTTTCAGCGCTGCTACTTTCACAGTGAACTCTCTACAAGGAACACGTACACACCCTAAAGTATTATCACTTATTTTTGTTACGCCCTGTATATTATGATAAAATCCATGTAGATTCAGAAGTTTGGCTCTACATATTGACATCTCATATTATTATCTTTTTTACAGTTAAACCTAATATTATGTTGTCGTCGAGGCAATATTTTATAAGAAAATGTTTTTTTGGGGGGATAAAAATATTTACACGAGTACCTACCCAATCATTCTAGGTCTGCTTTTCTTTATCTAGCCTAGCACATTAGACCAGGCATAATATCCTACTAATATTATAAAGGCGAAAGTTTGTGAGGATGTATGGATGTATGGATGTGTGGATGTATGGATGTTTGTTACTCTTTCACGCAAAAACTACCGAACGGATTTTAATGAAACTTTACAATAATATATTTTATACACCAGAATAACACATAGGCTACAATTTTAACCGACTTTCAAAATGGAGGATGTGTTATGGTCGTTTTTTTAGGGTTTCGTAGTCAACAAGGAACCCTTAAAGTTTCGGTCTGTCCGTCCGTCTGTCTGTTTGTCCGTCCGCGGTTTTGCTCAGAGAATATAAGACCTACAAAGCTGTAATTTGGCATGAATATACATATTAATAATGCCGACAAAATGGTACATAAAATATTTAAAAAATATTTTTTTTTTATGGTACACATCAAGCGGGGTTGAATTTTTTTTCGCGCCCACCCCATCGTGTGGGGTGTCGTTGGATAGGTTTTTTAAAAATATTATGAGTATTCATAGATCATTTTCCGGTTTAGGGATCCATTTGTGAAATATTAAGTTTTAAAGTGGAAAAAATCGTTAGAGTCCAGTGTCCCCCCCTTCTACCAGCTAAACGGTTGCTTTTGGAAATGTGAAAAAATTCACGGGAGTAGGAAATATGCTGAATTTAAAAGGAAAACTATCACGGCTAAGAATACTTCATAAGTTATTGAGTAATAGTCAATCAACTAAAAAAAATGTATTCGGCGAAGTATAAAGGAACTTTTCGTTCAAATTCCTTTGAAAGTAACTGAGATGATGTTGTTAGTAGTGTAAAACATGTTATAAATGTACATTCATTGACCATACAAAAATTTTCAAAATCTAGCGGTACTACGGAACCCTACATTACGCGTGGCCCGACACGCACTTGGCCGGTTTTTATTATGTTTAACGATTACTCCGCCGTTTGTGAACCGATTTAAATAAATCTTTTGGTGTATAGGGTATCATCCCAATTTTGTACCACATTCTTAAAAGTGGTGACTTGATGAAGGGATCTATTAGTAATCGAGGGAACTCCTCAAAATTTATATGGAAACAGATGGTGACTTCGGCTTCGTGAAATGTATTCGAGGCAAACGCTACCAAGTAGGCTACCAACAAGTAAGATTTTGCACCGAAGTATATTATCATGGTTCGGAAGGCGCTGAGGGAACTGCTGACTCCTTATAGATAGAAGTTTGGGAGTTTCACTGTTGTTTTAAGAACGAAAAGCAGATGCTACTATGCAAATTACATTAATCATCATCATCATCATCATCACTACCCTATTAAATCATGCATCGTCCCATGATTATACCTATGAGCCTACATTATGACCCTATTATTGGTATGTTTCATAGTCTTTTAGATCGAGACTCGAGTTTGTCAAACGATTTAAAAAATTATAAACCTGAAGAGTTTGTTTATTAGTTTGCTCGAAGTGGCTAATCCCAGGAACTACTGGTCCGATTGTAATTTTTTTTCAGTGTTATATAGCTCATTTATCAAGGAAGGATATTATATTATCACGCTGAAGAAACAGAGGAAAATATGGAAAAACCCGGGAAACTTATTAGAAAGAGTTTATTTCACGAACTACTGGAGCATTTTTGGAATTATTTGGCACAGATATAGACTAGACCACGTGAAGGGACTTAAGCTTTTTTCTGCGGAAAAATGTACGGTTTTCGTAAAATTTCTAATTTACGCGGGCGAAGCCGCGCGGGACATTTAGTTATTTATATAATAAAGACAGTCAACTGCGTTTTTATAAGAGGTTTAAAGTATAGC
This sequence comes from Plebejus argus, assembly GCA_905404155.3. Classification (NCBI taxonomy): domain Eukaryota; kingdom Metazoa; phylum Arthropoda; class Insecta; order Lepidoptera; family Lycaenidae; genus Plebejus; species Plebejus argus. The sequence continues at coordinate 15,730,937 of FR989931.1, read as the reverse complement.
GCCTTATTTTATAAGTACTCTTTATGTCGTAGACATAAAGGACAATGGCGAACTCTCATACATGATTTTATTTGAGATAAAATGGAGGCGTCTATAAATAAAAAAATGCTTAAATGATTAGGAACTCATCCTACAACTAACTTCTAAAAATAAATATTCCCAAGAAGGCCTAGGTTATTAGATATTAGATCATAAAAATCATAAATATTTTAGGTTATGTTTCATTGGTAAGTAGGTATTACTTACTTATTATTATTGGTATTATTTTATTATTGTTTGTTTTGTATTAAAATATAATTGAAAATTCTCCGCGAGCTACATTCCCGTAGGACTGAGTAACAAAGTGTCAGAGATCAATAGAAACCAAAAACATGCCGGGTCGAAATTAAAGGAAAAACTTGGGAAAAACAATAAAACACAATCGAACACGAGAGGCAACGCACGCGGCAGGAACACCATAGAATCCATAGATATTTTTTGACATTTGACACTTGGTATGACAATTGACATTTGTTTGACAACTAAGCAGTGTTGCTAGTTATTTTAGGAACTACCTCATCCATTCTTTTTTACCTAACTACTTTGAAAAAATAAACATCGATTTATTTATTAAAAGTGTTGAATTAACTAAAATAATTGTAGATCTATTCATAACTTAAACGGTAGGATGAAACATTATGTTATTTATGCCGTTCGCCGGCTGAACCGCCGCGCGGTGCGCGCCGCCGCTTTGGCAAAAAATATAAAATGGCAATATTAACGGTAGCTGAGCGGAAAATATGAAATTCGCTTGAAATTCGTATTAAGTAGTCAATTGATTTACAAAAAATAATTGTTTTTTTTGGTGGCCTTTACTGAACCCTAGAATATATTGGTAAAATATAAAATAATAAAATATTTGTTTTTGTTCACATGGCATTTTTAGACGCTAAAAAATATATCAAATAATATTTCGCCTTTGTCCTTTGAACTGACTGAAGCGAGTGGCGGGAAATTGCATTCTGTCAAGTTTCCAAGATGGCGCGTAATGATATAACACTTTGTAATTAGCTGCGAAAGAGCGTCATTTTATTCGTAAACAAAATTAACATTCCTGCAGTTACTGTTTTAAAGTCTTAACTAGTCTTAATTTCTACAGCAATATATTTATTTCTTTATTATGTAGTATTATAATAAAACGTACGAACTATAAAGAGCGAATGCCGATTTACCTATTTGAAGGTTCTTTAAATTAATGATTAAAACATAACTATATTTTACTTTCTAAGTGGCTTACGGCCACACTCAGACATAATATTTATATTTATTTTCTGTCAGACTCTTTATTTAATTAAGATTAAGTTATCATTACGCTAACGTGGCCGTTAAAAGTGATCTTCGTGACTTCTATTAAAATAATATGTCGAGTGATTAACGTAGTCTCCAAACGCACGTTGTAGATATTGGTAAAATCACAATTTTGCAACGTATTTTTTTTCAAAATAGCTTGTTTAAATTCAAGTAACGGAACCCCGAGGCTATTTAACGTGGCCATAAAAATACAAAAGCAATTACATGCTTTTGGGCGATAACTCGTTAATATCCTGGTTGTTTAAAATTTACAATTTCAGAAGTTATAGCATCCTCGTTAAGCGGATTAAAAATGAGTTATTTTCAATAATTGCTACCGCTGCCGCTATTTTAATGATTTCTGTTTTCCTTATTTCGGATAAAATTTAAATTTTAATTATTTGAAGCACTTACTTTTGTAAATTTCATCCGAAAATATATGTATAAATACAAGCTGCTCTTGGAAATTGCAATGTTGCTAGTTAAATTAAAATATATGTGTATGATATAATAAAAATCTTAAATATAATATGTATAGTATAAAAGTATTAAATATATTTCCGTTGTCTGGTACCTGTAACACAAGTCGGCATTTAGCTAGTTATAAAAGATGTCTATAAAGTGTGTTGTTAAGTGTTAACATTAGAACAATAAAATATTTTAGTAGACATTCTATAAATGTATCTATTAAATATGATTAAATTAAATAGAATATTTCTAACTAAGAAAATGATTCTGAATGTCGCCATTTAAGAACATCATTAGCAATGTATGCACCAGACCCGGTGCACAATATAAATATGGTAGCGTAACGTTTTCGCGTTTTAGAAATCAATTGACAATTTCATGCAACACAGTGAGAAGACTCGAACGCGCGTGACGTGGTACTCTATTGTTTTGTTCAGTAGCGGCGTTAGGGGGGGCGACGCTGGGCGACCGCCCATGGCGCCGGATGAAAAAGGGGCGCTGAAGGCAAACAAAAGGGGTGCCCCTGGCGCTAATTTTTTCAGCACTATCGGCACCCTGGGCGCCGAAGAAATCTCGCACAGGGCGCTAGTAGTGCTAAAACCGGCCCTGGTTTTGTTCTCTAAGCTAGCTATCTGAAAACACGCTTATGTGTGCGTGCGCTCGATCCAGGTGGTCTATTTCGAAGATGCTCTGTGTTCTACTGTATTTTACTTATACTGTGGCGGTGCATCGCATGTTTGGGACACATTCGCCCAGTTTCCGCCCTGCTCCATTTTCATACATTATTTATGGACTACAAAATGGCAGCATTTGAAATTTTTCACGCGCTCCCGATATGATTTTTGCACCATTGAAAACGAAATTAAGTTTGGAATGCTGCAGCCAGGAATATTTCTGGTACATTTTATTGTAAGCATTTGGATGGATCATCGGAAATTATTAGTAGCATCGTTAGATTTCCGAAGGACATGACTCGGCAGCTGTATTGTGTGATCGTTTGTAAGGACCACTGTGTAGCGAAAATACGTGAAATCGTAAGAAACTTGTATTTAACCACAAAAATATGTTTAACTAGATGACGCCCGCAACTCCGTTACGCCAAAATTCGTTTATCGCGTGAGAACCGTACATTTTTCCGGGATAAAAAGTATCCTATGTCCTTTCCCGGGACTCAAAGTATCTCCATACGAAATTTCAGAAAAATCGGTCAGCGGTTTGGCCGTGAAAAGGTAACAGACAGACACACTTTCGCATTTACAATATTTGTATGGATAATGGATATACTTGTGCATGAGGCTAAAACTGAGTTACCTTTCCATTGACATTATTAATTGTTGTTTGTCTTACAGCATGTTTAGCGCATTAACAGGCTGCAGTCATTAGACATAATATCCTCATGTATAGAAAATCCACATTAGTCGGAAATATTTTTTGGACTAAGAATAGCAGCTTTGCATTTTAACAACGTTATTGAATCCAATTATTGCATCCTTTACAATATTGGTGTGGATGTATCGATTGATTCATCCATATCAATATTATAAATGCGAAATATTTACTCTCTCTGTTACTTCTTCACGCCCAAACCGTTAAAGCGATTTTGCTCTAAGTTTGTATGGAGATACTTTGAGCCTCGGAAAAGGACAAAGGATACTTTTATCCTGGAAATGTACGGTACCCAGGCGATAAACAAATAAACAAATTTTGGCGCAACGGAGTCACGGGAGTTATCTAGTATTTTATAATGCACTGTTATTCGTGTGATAATGGTACTTTACATGCCCTATATAAGTGCACTTACAACCCCAAACTCCGTAACACAATATATACCATAACAAGCCACATCAGTACAGCACGGTCGATTACGGATGGGCGTGTAAACAAGGCACCAGCTGCAGCGTCTAATCTCAGCAGATTTGGGGAGAGCAAACAACTGATACGGTCTTGTTAGTATTTAGTTGGGATGAGTTTTTACACCAACATCCAGTTAGTATTTTCGAGTTAGAACTTACTTAAAGCTTTGGGCCATTATTGGGTTGTTCAAAAATATTCAATTCAATATCAAGTATTCGTAAATGTAGGTGTCTACATTTACGTGTGTAAAAGATGAATGGAGATCCTTGTCGTTTCTTGTTTTTCTTGTCTAGAAAAGCAAATGATTTGCTCCACTATTTCTACCCGTGAAAAGTAGAAAGTGACTCTTTTTCTACCCGTGAAAAAGACTATAAATGATGTTTAGATTTTAAAATTTAAAACACGTGGATCTTTGAGTAACAAAAAATGATACCCTCTGATGGGTCTTTTACCTCTTCAGGCTCAAACCACTTACCCCCGCCTTAGTATGGAAATACTTTCAATCCTAAAAAATAATATAGAATGGGCGTAACTACCTCAAAATATACGATACCTGCACGATAAATAGATTTCTTTACCGACTGATTTGAAATCATCTAACTGTAACCCTACTAAGCTTATCTAATTTCAAAAATTGCAACAAGAAATATGAAATTCCTCGTCGCAAACGTTTCGTGTCGATAAGCAATGAACGTCAGGCTGATAGGCAGCGATTTTTGCGGTGAACCCAGCAGGTGAAGGTATCAATAAACGAGAATTTCGATCAAGGAATTTGCGGATTACTAGCGGTAACCACGTTTCTGCCAGCAACATAGAATTTTTGCTTTTCTGCTTAACGAACATGGTCTAGACTCTAGAACTTTACGTAATTTTGTAAAGAATAAGACGGATTAAAGTTCTCTCCTAAGACATCAGATCCATTTTAGGCTTTAAAAACTAACCAATTCTGAATTCACGTTTCGTCGAGACATTTAGTCATGATCTATCGACTGGGCTTGACATAACCCGACCAGATTGCATAGGTTCGTCTTCTGCAAACGAATAATTTTCTCAGATAGTATAGGCAGTTAGAACTCGATTATGCGTCTGATAGCTATTGCTCAAAAGAGCTATTTAGCCATGCAACTTAATGAAGCATGTCTGCAGTTGTTGCGATCCCATAAAAAAATCCTGGTAAAAATTCCGATCCATTAATCAAGCTTAGAATACGCCGCAGTGACATCATAAATTATGCATAATGTACACTTTATTTCGTGCGATCAGCAATAATACTGAACCGTGTACAAATCCTCCTGTAAATAAGCAGGCTTAAGCCAGATTACGTGAATATGTTCCCTATCATGCCCCACCGGTGTTATCAGGCGGATGTTTTTCGCGTAATATTTCTCAAGAGGCGTTTTTGTGTATGCGCATAATTACATCAGTTTTCTGGCTACATTTCTTCATCCTCTTGCTGTGTTTCTTCTTGCTGAGTGTCAACCTGTAGGAATTTACTGGTGACCACTTTCCGACATCTATGATCCCTGGCAGAATGCAAAGCGTCTTGAAGGCCGGTCATTTCTCTCTCGACTATATCTAACTTCCCTGTAGCCCTAACATGGCCACCAGTAGAAATGCGAGTACTTATAGACAAACTGTGGAGATAAACTTAAGGTGCCGTTCCGATAATTTTTCGTTTCGAAAAATTCAATTATTAAAATGCCACTTTATGACAGACTATAGTCCGAAAAATTCAAATAATATCCCACTTTATAACATAGACTAAAGTCTGTCATAAAGTGGCATTTCAATTGAATTTTTGTCGGTCGCGATTAGCCGGGATAAAGATCGGAACGGTCGCGGCACCTTAAATTTATGTCCACAATTTGTCTATACTTTCGCATTTCTACTGGTGGCCATGCTAGAGCTACTGGCCTTTTAAGTACATTACAGGTACAAGGCAATATGACGTGTGTGTATTTTAGGTATAGATCTACAGTTACAATAAAATATAAAGTTTTTACAACGTGACATGAGTTGATATCGTAATAAATTATGTCACCTTGGCAAACTGCTAAGGCTATCTCAGTCGGAAAATGCCCAGTAACTTTTATACGTCCACCACGCAAAAGAAATTATGAATGTAAACGCGAGCGCTTTGCATCCACTTTCCGAGAGTAAATAAACAAAAGACTCCACATAAATACAAGTTTATATTAATAGTGATGTCTGCAACCACTGCTGTTTAGCGCTTCTATGCAGTATTCACCCAGCTTTTCCCTGTTTCATCCGCTATTACCTGGTTCACCTGCTTTACCTGTTTCACTCGCGTTCACCTGCTTTTGCGTTCATCCATTTCACCCATTACTCCCTTGATATAAAGCCTACTTAGCTAATGATGGCGAGCCGCGGTTTCCGCGCGCCGTACTCGCTTTCATTATTTCAACGAATAATTTATCAATTGAAATGTTTTTATTACAGTGCATTAAAATAGGTTCGTTATTAACCATATCGGAAACCGCCGCGAAACGTTCATGACTACTTCGACCATTATTGTCTGATGGTGGTATCGGTTTTGAAATAAAATTGAATACATGCAATTTTGTTGTGCACAAAATTAAATACAATATTTTGAAATGTGTCTGCGATACTATTAATTAATGTTACTCATATAATATCAAAATCTCAGCTAGGCTTGAAACTTGGGAATTCCTTTGTCTCAGATGCTTTCATCTACCTTTCGACGTGCCACCTTGACCATCGTGAGCTACGATTCATGGTAAGTAGGCCTGGAGAACGTAGGTTTTGGCGTCTAACGTTAGGAGATAAGTATAACGGCCCGGCCGCATCTGCATGTATCGTCCGAAGCTTCGTGCGACGAGACGATACTATTGGACGATACACGCAGATCGTCCAATAGTATCGGTTTTAGCGCGAAGCACCACGCATATGCGGCCGCGGCATTTGTGCTAGAAAAAGAAAAAGAAAGATCATGGAGTCAAATGAAACACAAGGCCGTTTAATACTTCAGGCAACTCTAACTCTCTTTTAGCCCTCGAAGCCGTACCTACCACAACTTATATTATTGATATAATCCAACTTATCAACGGAATAAGAATTAGTGTTTTCTATCAATAAAAGTAATTATTTTATTAACATAAACATCCGATGACACCGTAAACGAGGCTGTAACAGAAAACGGAGCGTTTATAAAAGCGGAGTATGCTAATCTCGTTAATTAGAGTCTGCCGTCATTTGGGGCTGAGAAAAATACGTGGCCGGCTGAAATATGGCCGACATTAATATTGTCCGCACTTCCTCCCTGTTTACCGGCCTCCGACCACAGCCAGAGCCGAACATTAAAAACATCTGGATCAAAAGAAACCTCATTAGGCCAATTATTTTAATTTCTAGGCTAACGGGGCCCGATTTAAAAAATTACGTTTAATTACTTTGGCGACTTCGCGGCCGCGATTCTGCTGATGGTCGTATTATTTTAATGAAAGAAGGTTGGAGCAAAAATTACAAGGAGAATTTAAGTTTCATTCGCTCAAAGTGCAAATCCCTGCAGCGGTGGAGTGGAGCGTTCTGTAAATCAGCTGTTCTGCGGAGATTTATGTGCGAATAAAATGGCCGCATTTATTTATTGTTGTTTCAATTTTGCGCGCTAGCACATTATTAATTGTGAATTAATGCAAATCGGGTATTGTATTGTAATATAATTAATAGCCCATAAGACTTAATTGTTGTTCAATAATGTAAACATAATAGCGAAGTAAATATTTGATGATGCGTGTGCAATTAAATTAATTAACACAAATCCCTTCATTAAGGGAGATATTTCACAATAATGGGATTATTATTAAGCACCCCTTAGCTTTATTTTTAAACAGGGGATATGGTGTAGAATGTAAATAAATGTTGAAAAAACTGTTGAAAACAAGAACAAACCACTTAAATTATCACTACGTGCTAGAAATAATGCTAATGAACTTTAACTGCTTCTTAAATTTATAATACGAACCTATAACCTACTTACAAACTTACATAAACTTAACAATCCTCATATGACTTTAGAGTTTGGAGACTAGGTTCAAACTCCTATTCCAAGTTGTCTTACGTAAAACCAACAGCCCAGAGCGATACAAATACGACTGAGCCAGTGCAAAAGCTAAACCTCTATCGGAAACTTAAATATGATTTGATCCAGGGTCCTGATTCTCTTACCTCTAAATTGGAATTTCGCACCAATCACACAAAAAACTTCGTTTCATAAAACTTAGTTCCCATTGATGAAGTAAACTGCTTACAATCATGGGCGTTCAGATGATAAAACTCGGATTTGCTGTGAACGCGTTTAGTTTATGTTGGTGAAATGCAACGCGTTTATACGTTTAGAACTGGTTCAGTGTGCACTGAACGCGTTCCATTTCTTTGGTAAAATCGCCCCTAAAAAGTAACAATATTCATAATGCCTAAGATGCCAGTTTCAGTGACGCTGGCTTGTTTTATTTAGACCAGGCCGGTAGTGATTTTATAGTGCTTAAAAGGATACACCAGGGGCGAGAGAAATTCAAAATAGGTATTTTGAAAATGTATTGCTGTCTCACCAATCTCAAGTCTCCCATCGCAGAGCGCGATAGAGACAACACGACAAAAGTTCTAATAAAAGAACAGAAAATCATCGATTCGTTGTCCTCTGATTCCTTTTCCAAAACTTTACCGATTTAAGGACTTTTTTCATTAGGAATTAAAGCAAGGCTTGTGCTGTGTTCCTATGTTTTACTTTTTTGGTATATTCTAGCCAGTTTTGTTTTCTGGGTTTTTGAACGTTCATAATATCTTTTTTAATAATTAAATTATGAAAAAAAAGAAAACATAGGGACATTGTATTAATGGCCATAGATATTCAGAAAAAAAATTATAACTATACCGGTATTATCCAGCGAGGAAACAGCGGACAACGTTTGTATGGGCTTTTTTTCTTTACTCTCATTAATATATTATTTTTTTAGGTGATCACTCTGCATTGTTCTAAGGGAGGGAGGGATGTCAAACCCTGAGATTAATAAGCAATGGACGGACAGTCGAAGAATGCACGCGAGTAAAACAGCCTGCGATGAAAATTAAATTAGATATTTGAGAATCAGGCCCAAGCGCCTCGAGTTGAAACTTGAAAGCAACAATTACGTCTTGTTGACTTCATTATATTGTTTTCCGTCCAGCCGGCCCCAATTTCGACTATTTGTTGCTTAAATTACCTTTCTTCCTATTTAAATTAAAAAAAAAAAACAATGCTAACTTGCTATTTAACAATGATTATAAACAATTGGGTAAAACCATTTACCTCAGAAAGTGTTTTTTTTTTCAAGTAAGTATTTGTTTATTTTTTATGACTATAACCAGAAAACAAGCAGACAAAGACGACCTGCGGGGTTAGTGTGAGTTTTATTCGATCATACGCAACGAGCGCGTAAACGCGAATTTATATGGGATCAAAGCAATATCCACGTAAGGCAGTAGATGGCGCTGCTTTGATCCCATATAAATTCGCGTTTACGCGCTCGATGCGTATGATCGAATAAAACTCGCACTAACCCCTCAGGTGCGATAGCCGCCAGCCACATGGAACTGCGTCCTAGTCTTACGAAACACAACATCAGATTATATTAGATTCACGCTGGTTTTCTTGAGGTGAAGCCGTTTAATGTATGTCTAAGTGCGACTCTCCCACGTTCAAACTTCAAATGTAGGTATGTGGAATCAGGAATGGCAAAATCTGAAGTCTGAAGCACTCTGAAGCTGAGAACACAAGTCTTTCAAATAGTGATCGACAATCAACGCTTTTCTATGGAAATAAATGAATGGTAAAAATGATGTATAATAACAAATACAGGTACTGTATATATTTTATTTGAAGAAAACAGGGCAAGGGATTATGTTACAGATATACTTAATGGTCATTTACAATAATTAGGTCGGCATGCCGCATGACACACTGTTTGTGGGTTTTGTCATGACATCACTATCATCATCATTAATTCCCAATCACATAATGAACGTTTTATGACAACTAGCTTTATGTTGGATTTATCGGTCTGACATGCGGTATAAATGATATATTATCTGGTGGTTTTTACTAGCTACGATGGTCATTATTATCCAATAAAATTATTCTTGCCATAGTATTATTACTACACTTTACCAAATGTATTAGCTCCGATGCTGCTTGAATTTGAAGTATGTTTATATTGTTACGTGCTAGGGCTCGAAGGATTTGGAGAGAAAGACCTGCCGACTCTTTTGAAGACTTTAATCACTAGCACTAGGTCTAACACAAAGCACTACATCCAAACACTAAGCACTCACAATGTCCTAGGTCGTAGCCGAGTCGTACTGGTTTCACTGATATAACTCTTGATCACTTGTTTTCACTTCAAGTCGCCTCGAAGATAGCTCAAACTGAACTGATTAACAGGCTGCCTCCCTGCGGCTATTTAAATATGGACCGAGGCGAGTCCCAGACTGTTCCAGAAAGATCCTTTCTAGAACGTACCTGACTCGCGTAAACAAGAGTTGAAGGTTTCTAGAAAATTCGCGCACCTAACGCCATCTAGTATTGAGTAGGGAGTTTCACGTTGTTTTATTCCTGGTTGACACTAGATTAGCTGCTGGTTGACACTGGTTGGCACTATGTGTCCGTAACAATCAAAGACCTTTAAACCTACAATAAATTTATATAATAATATAAGAAAAATTGACTTTTAGAGATTTATAGTAATGTTAGGCGGTACAGTAAGGTGCAACGATATTTACGTCGTTTATCCACTGGTAATTTTTAACACGCCTATTTAATATAAATAGCAATAATGCACGTTTGTCATTGCAAACCTTATAGCAATACTAGTAATATTCAAATTATGTCGGTGATCTGTCTGTCTGTTACCTCTTCAAACTCGAATCACTGAACCGATTAAGATTTGGAATGGAGCTATTTTGAGTCCGGTGAAAATCATAAAACACATCTTGCTATAAGTAAATAAATTAATATAGGTATGACTTGATAACTTTATTTTATGTTCAGCTTTAAAATATTACTGTATCAAAATTAAAAATTGATAATAGTAGAATAATATGTAATATCTATTATATTATGTCTATCATGCCCTGCCCGAAGAATATTGGGCTAATATTTGGCTTCTTATAAAAATTTACGAAAACGTTTGCGCAAATTAATATACGAACTTTTGCTTTAAACACTACATACTATGAACTCTATTCCCTAGTGTACGACGATATTTGTTAGCTCGACGCCTGTGATATAATATTAGCTGTGACACATTTTAACTGTACATTAGTACGCGACGCCTCGCGAGCGTGTCAGCGTGTAATGCATTCCACAGCGCTCTGCGCTTTCCCTCGCACCTCGTTCTTAATAACTCTGCCAATAGCACGCATTCCTTGGGTATAATTATAATCAAGCAAGAATTGAAGACAGCGATGCCCCATTCCTATAACAGGGACATCACTGTCTTCAATTCTTTTGGAGACTCCTCCACCTTCAAATAGGGCTGAAACTAACACCCCAATTGCTAATTCGGATAGGAAGTTTGTCAATAAAACATAATATTATGATGGCAGATGGGCCATAAAAACCAAATGTAGGCAGACTAAGTACAGCAGAGTGCAGACTCACTTACGAAGTTGGCTTCTCAGACAACTTGATTTCTTTTTATGTAAAATAATCATTAAAAATATCTTCCTTTATTACATTACATTAATATGTTACTGTAAAAGCTCGAACTTTGGTAAATCTTAGGATTTACCGACACGAGTTGGTAAATGTAAGTATTTCTAATAATACGACGATTTTTTCGAACATTTACCATTAAACTACCATTAAAATAAATACTACTTTAATAATTTATAATAATATTAAAATAAAATAAAGATTTAAGGGGGCCTTCCATACAAAAAACACAATTTCTGTCCTGTTTTTGCGCTATAACGACACGGAGCCCTTCGTGCACAAGTCTTACTCTCACTTTGCCGTTTTTTTTTTCAACATAATATACCATGCCATTAACGTAAATCCTAAGATTCACCAACTATATGGTGGTAAAATTTCATATCGCAAACCTTTTCGGACATTTACCATTAGGAATTGGTAGATCTTAGGTTTTACTAGAAAATCTTAGGATTTACTGCAGTTCGAGCTTTTACAGTAACAAATAGATTGCTAACTAAATATTTTTTTTTTTAAATATTAAACTTTTTGCGTGACCGTTCTTTAATATTTAATAATCTATTGGAAGAATAGCAAACTATTCTGTTCTAGGCAACTACGCTAGTGGATTTAAAAACCTTTAAAATTTCAAAAAGATATTTTTTTCAGTTGGCTCGAGGGCTATGGCTGCAGTTCCAACAGGAATTCTATTCCAAAAATTGTCTTAAATCGTTTTACTATTCTATACCCACATAAAAGGTGTGTTTAAAATTCATTTCAAGTTCGTCGTTCACTTGAAATAAATTTTTGTACGGCTTCTGTCCCATCTGACAATGATCTTCATTGATCAATTAAATTAATAGTTTGTATCTTTGATGATCTGATACTTGATGTTCTTGTTTTTAGCCCTTGTTAAAAAAACTACGCGTGGGACGAGTGTTAGACCGGGTTGGATCTTTAGGTTGAATAAGAATAATTATTATTTCTTGTTTTGAATGATGCTAAAAAAATGTTAAATATTATTGTCTATTAATTTATATTTAGACAATTAGTAAGTCTTTATCTAGACTCTAGAGCAGGGGTCACCAAATGGCGGACCGCGGTCCGCATCCGGACCGCCGCTGACCCATTGTGTGCGGACCAAACATATTCGAAGATGATCTTCGTTCATCTCGGGACTTCAACATCTCCAGTATTTAATGTCAATATCTAATATCTATAGCTTGCACCAATATTTCACTCCAAACTTCAGTGACATAATAATTATTAGCTACAAAAATTGGCACTTATTTTTCTCATTGATATCTAAATAAATACCTTTGTAATTTCAGTAATTATCTGTGTTTAATAAATTTCTTTTTAATCAATTGTGTGGACCGCGAAGGTCATTTCATATATTAAAATGGACCCCGAGCGAAACTAGTTGGTGACCCCTGCTCTAGAGAATGCACAAAAGCCTAATAAGTATTTTAAGACCTATATTTAGTATATTTTGGCATATTTGCTCTTATTTGAATCAAATTGAAAATTACCTTCTCGTATTCCTTGTAATTGCCCTGTCCATTACAGCAGTTCTGCAGTTTCAGTAATTACTAGACGCAAACGCCTAGAACCTAAATTAAGTGCTGGCTATTGATCGCCTAACCTTCGCTCTAACGATCTAGAGCGGTGCTAGCTTCAAATTACTTGAAAATACTAATAGTAAAATTAACTTGGTACTGTGGATTATGTATTTAGCTCAATTTATAAGTCATAATTATTAGGGATTGCAATCCGGAAAACCAGGTCCGGTAATCCGGCGGATCCGGCACCATTTTATAGGTACCGGATCCGGTCCCAAATCCCAATATACCGGATCCGGTGTTAGCAATTTGTAGCAAACTGATATGGTTGTTGCATGAATAACTTACTTTAAATGCGTTACCACTAGTAAATAAGCTTTTTCTCGCTTTTTAACCGATTTCCAAAAAGGAGGAGGTTATATGTTCGTCTGTATATTTTTTTAGGGTTCCATAGTCACCAAGGAACCCTTATAGTTTCAGTCTGTCCGTCTATCCGTCTGTACGCCCGTCTGCCCGCGGTTTTGCTCAGAGACTATAGGAAAGCTGTTATTCGGCATGAATACAGATATTAATGATGCCGAAAAAATGGTGTATAAGATTTTACAAAAAATTAAGGTAACTCCCCTACACATCAAGCGGGGAAGATAATTTTTTTCGTCTTTTTCGTCTTTTTTCGTGTTTTTTCGTCCACCCCATCGTGTGGGGCATCGTTGGATAGGTTTTTTTAAATAGTAAATAGTAAATTCCTTATATATCTAAATCTTAGTTTTGTATACCTGCTATTAAAGGTGGATTAGGAAAGAAAAGCGACCTAGAAAAAGATATAACACAACTAAACTAAACATAAACTCACAAAAGGATGTCACATGGGACCGTCCGAAATTGTTATTCAGTCCACGTAATATAAAGAGACTAATACTTAGGAAGAAATAGTCTTCTTTTAAGGTTACCACTTACCGTTACGTCACTTACAATACTACAAGGATGTTACGTGGCCGCTATCTTATAAATGTATCCTTGAAGGTGTGTTTCATGTTTGGTTTTTCTTTTGACCGGTTATAATTTAGACTGTCTTTCCTTTTTAGAAGTCTGTTGTCTATACATCTACAAAAGACTACAAGTTACTATTTGTATCATGTATCCCTTGCCATATAAAGAATCTTTTTATATTAAGGACGCTATTACAAATATCAGCGATTTTCCGGTACCCTATTAAAGAATTAGGAGTCAAACTGCGAGGACATTTTGGTTTCAAATGAAAGATAATATATTCATCTCCACGACTGTACCATAAAAATTCTATAGCCGCATACAAAATTTTCACATAAAATACGTTTTAACCATCACAATAATCGCAAAATATGAAAAAAATGGGGTCTGATTAGGTACCTTAATATCTAAATACACTGAACTGAGGAAAATAAATATACAAAAAAATGTTGCTTATTTAGTCCTCTATAAAGTCCGCTTAAAATTTTATACAAAAATAAACAACTTTTCCAGTTACAGGAAAAATAAGAAAAATTCTCAAATTTTTTCATACATTTTCGCCATATCAAAAACGCGGCGAGCGTCGTAACCGCCACTGTACAAGGCGCGCTAATATGAATCTTATTTTAATGTCATTAACGTCGATATTCGTACTGACAGACATCCGACCTGCTAATTAAAAAGTTGGAGCATTCTTAATTACCATTACTAAAGACACTGTATATGTATACGTAATTCTATTGCTGTACGATAATAATTTATTGTGCTCTGACCTCGGACTTTGATTTCATTGTGATTAATTAATTAATCTATGATAATAGCAGAAAAATGTAAAGATTGTAAGTTTTCGTTGTAAGGGGTACTTCATAACTAATATATCTTACTATTAAATTATACTATCGTCAATAGAAAGCAACTATAGCAACGTTATACAATATGTCAGCGTTATAGTTAAAAATACGTTTTTTTTTTCCTTTTCCAAGGTTATATTATGATAATTTATAAAATATTGCATGATAGGAATACTATTTTACTTAGACGATGCTGCAGGTAAAAGCTAGTATCATATTGTATATTAAAATAAAATAATTATTTTAAATAAAAGTTAAAAATGGAAAAAAATTGGTATAGTAGAGTTGTAGAATATAAGGAATTACTGGAGGTCAAACAAAAGTTAACTTCCATCCAAATTAGCACCTAAGTGCAAAGTTAACAAAAACCATTGTCATTAATTTTAAAGATCTGTTAAAATTCTCACGTCATATTAGGTTCCTGATTTTCAAACGTAATAATAAAATAACACTTACAGTGCTTGTTTTTGAAATTAAATAATAAAAAAATAAACTATTGCCTAGTAGGTAATAGCTGATACAATGTACGAAGATTTTAATTAAGGTTCAAGCATTATGATGAGGCAATCAATACTAAGTGAAAAATTAATGGATTCTAATGAGTGTGATAGTAAGCTCTACATCACAAAAACTAACCAATAATTCTTAACCATTCGGAAAGGTTCTGTTTACATATAGAGCTCTGAGCAAAAATTATAATAAGTAAATTAAATAATTATTTAAACAAACCATTCAACAATGACTAATAAATTAATAACACCCATATAGGTATGTTAATATGACGTCATTTGCTATAACTTATGATGTAAGTAAATAGTTATGTCAATATAATGATGTACAGCATACTGGAGGTATTTGGCAAAAAAAAACTAAAGTTCATAACAAATAATAATTTAATATTGTAATATTTAACGAAAATAACTATATTGGAACCCAGTCTGTCTGCTTTCGTAGCCGCAAGTGAAAATAAATTAAACGCAGTATTATAGATCATAATATTGGATCCTAAAATATATCATACTGTCATTTTTTAACAACTATTAAAAACATTCTGAACTCGTTAAATTCTGCATTTACTAGTAATTTTGGTTTTATTAAAACTCTATAGACATCATAGAGCCAAAGATATTTTTGTGCCCGTTCCTCTTATCAAACCGTTTTAGTAGATTTCATTGCGTTTATGAATAGAACATGTAAACTAACATCACTTTATTAATAATCATCACGCACCAGTGATTTCGTGAAGATTCAACTTAGATAACTAGGTTTCAAATTCCAAAGTTCATTGACAGCGAAGCCAGCAAATATTATCTATTTTCCTATTCTGTTCCGCGCCTATTTTTAGGCGTAAGTAGTATCGTTACAGTAAACAGTTTGTGTACAAATAGTTAGGTAAAGATAAAATATCACATATTTACATCACTTAGGAATATCATCACAACCTCAATAGGTTCTCATTAAATTGAGCATCATAAATTCAACGACCGAGAAATTATTTTTTCTGTCTCCTCCCACAGTTGTCTAGCGACCTTTTCATCCCTAGAAATTTTAGACGGCTGCTTCACACGACAGTCGCTGAAGTAGAGTCCACTCATGTCCTTGACCTCGGGAGAAACCGCCAAGTAGATCGAAGTCTGAGACGCTTCCCACGTGGTCTGATACAAGAAACGTAAGATGAAATTGACTATACCTCTGACTAGCCCGTTCTTAATGTTTCTTAAAATATTGGTGCTCGCCACACCAGGGTGTAACGCATTTACTGTCACCCCCATGCCACTCAACCTCTTGCTCAGTTCCAAGGTCATTAGATTTATGTAAAGCTTGCTGTTGGAGTAGACTAAGTAGTCGCTCCAGTACTTCTCCATGTTCAAGTTCTCAAAGTCCATCTCAGCGTATTTGTGCATCATTGACGAAACATTGATTATTCTACTGGGAGCCGATGACTTGAGCAGAGGTAGGCAAAGCTTGGTGAGCAGAAACGGGCCGAAGTAGTTGACTTGCATGCCGATGTGGTTGCCGTCGACAGTTTTTGTGTTTCCAAGGCCACCGGCGCCGGCGTTGTTGATAAGAACGTCGAGGCGTTTCTCAGTTTTTTCCAAGTCGTCCACGAATTCACTGATAGATTTGAACGAGGCTAGATCCAGGCGTTTGCAGTGAACATCCTTGTTACCGGTCTCCCGGATGATTTCATCCATTGCCGCTTTTCCTCTGGGGACGCTGCGACAGGCTATGATGACCTTGGCGCCGCGCTCGGCCAAGTTCTTGGCCGTTTCCAGGCCGATGCCGCTGTTGCCGCCAGTGATCACTACCACCTTCCCGAACATGTGAGCCCCGGACCTGCATATCCCGCACGTCAGCTTCTGGTACGCCTTGTACATCAGCATCAAACACACGAAGCCGACTAATATAGTCCACAGTATCATTTTAATGGAATATTTAATGCGCCCCGACCTCGGACGTTTAAATCAATAGCGGTCACTCCACGTGATTCACGGCTGGCATATAATTTATTATTTCGCAGCGCAGATAAGATACGGTACGTTATCGACTATCGTACCGGCACAAGCAGCTCGGTGACGGACTATTTACGTACTAACCGTGACTAGCGGACAGGCGCGACGCGTACGCAATTCTTTCGTAACGCCATTATTGATGTAAAAACCTGCCAAGTTCGAGCCGCGTAAAGGTCGCTGACGAGTGTCGACTAACTGACTCCGCTATTTGGATCCACCTCCGCGCCGAGCGGGCATGAATGAATGCAGTGTGTATTCCCAAGTGGAATTTTCTATGCAACAAACAACTACGTTCTCTGGGAATTTTCCCAGTGTTTCCAATTATTACCATGTTTCACTAGACCTATCCTGTATATATCTAACTTTAACTTATAAACATTTTCGGAAACATTCGGGTCTTTCGGAAAGTCGAATAGTTGAAGTTGTATCAAAACATGAATTATGAACACGTATATAATTTATATAGGTACTTACCTTATTCTAGATATACCAGTAGCATATTATAGTCATACATAAGTAACAAGACGTTCCAACAGAACAAACAGTTTATTGACCTCAATTTAATGAGCAGTAAGAAAACTGTGTAGACCGTAGTATTTAATTAGAACCTCGTTATCGTCTTAATATAATATTGTATTTATTAAATAGTATTAGACATATCTATACTAATATTATAATTCGGAAGAGTTTATTCGTTTGTTTGTTTGTTTGAACGCGCTAATCTCAGGAACTACTGGTCCGATTTGAAAAATTATTTCATTGTTAGATCGCCCATTTATCGAGAAAGGCTATTAAGTATTAACCATATTTTATCACGCTAACTCCGGCGCCAGACACAGACAAATGTTTGAACACAGACATTGTAGACTTTGCTCACACAGTTGAACACTTGTATGTTTTACCTGCCAGACATGTTTCACATACATTTTCACTTCACAGTTATTGCAAGGACGACAAACAAGATGGACGACGTATTTGTGGACGCGATATAATACGTACTTATTATATTATTATTTAAGTGCTTTTAATCATATAATATTATATAATATTAATTATATTATGTAATACGAGCAACTACAGACTACTCCTATATTATGTATAATAATATATTGTATTATCTATGGACTACACAGAAGAACTATCGAGCAACTGAGCCAACTGAACTTTGCGCGTGTGTAGCAGGTAAGCACACATTTGAACATTGATCTTTGAGCTCTTTGATGTGCGCCAAAAAACCGACATCGAATGGCAAAGTGCAAATGTTTTAACAAAGCTTTGAACAAAGTCTCAAATACTTACCCGTGCTACACATGTGTACAAACAAGTGTTAAAATAAGTGTTCAAATGTTTGTGCTGTGTCTGGCGCCGACTTAAGATAGGAGCGAAGAAATAGAGGAAAATGTGTAAAAAACGGGGAAATTGTTTGAAAGGGCCTATTTGAAAGCGCTAATGTCAGGAACTACTGGTCTTACTTGAAAAATTCTTTCAGTGTTAGATAGCCCATTTATTGAGGAAAGCTAGTATAGACTATATTTTATCACGCTAAGACTACTAGGAACGAATAAATAGAGGAAAATGTGGAAAAAACGGGGGAAATTATTTGAATATCTATAATATTATATATCTTACCTCACGAACTACTGGAGCAATTTTTATGTTATTTGGCACAGATAAGATGTAGACCACGTGAAGGATCATAGACTATTTTTTGTTGACTTATTTGTCTGTAATCTAATTTGTAATCTAATTAACGCCGTACGCGGACGAAGCCGCGCGGAATGTCTAGTAATTAATAATTAATTAGAGCAGAGGTTCCCAAACTTATAAGTACCACGCCTCCCTACTGTTTAAAATGAACATGCTTACGCCTCCCTTCGGCCCAGGGCCCAGCAATTAGTAGTAGCAAGTGGGCTCGCCAAGCTATTGTAAAATAAAATAATAAAGACCAAAAATACATTTTCAGAATATTATGTTTCATTATAAAAATATGCTTATACTTATTTTAAGGGGGCGACTAACCCAAAATTGACGATTTTATAATTCTTTGTTATAAGTAGGTACTTGAAATTAAGCTCCGAATTGTTTCATTTTCTAAAGTTAAATACTACATTATATATTTTAAAACAATCACGATATCTTAGGTAGGGTAGGGAGAGGGAAAATTGTTTTCGATAAAAAAAATCGCAATTCGCAAAGATGCATCTAATTTTCACGACTTTTTCATATTATATTGCCATACCCGTGCATTAAACTCAGTTAATATTTTAACACATTGTAAAAATTCTATCATTGAGAAACCGACCTAGCGGATTTTTAAAATGTTGTATATTTATTGAGTTATTGAGAAGGACAATGTTTGATTTTTTGGGTTAATCGCCCTTTTAAGAAGAATTAATGTGACGTATGAGCTTGCATGTTTTTGAAAAGATTTCCAATTCGCGTACGTCACGGGAATGCGCGGGCATCTGGACTCTGGAGTAAAACCGCCGCCGGCGCCCGCGCCCCCCTCATCATGTCTTCGCGCCTCCCTAGTGGGGCGCGCCCCCTAGTTTGAAAATCAATGAATTAGAGTATGAAATTGATGTAAGAATAGCAAAAACATGTTTTTAGTTTTTGGTAATATGATACCTACTGGTTATAATTGATAAGAATAACCAGAATAACACTTACAGTGAATCACTTCCCATTGTAAGCCACATGAAATAGGCTACTTGACCTAATTTTTTTCTTCATGCTAATCGCTTCTTAATCATTAATTTTCACGAAATAAACTAATATTTTATTATTTTACACAGTAAAAACCCATAAAAATGTTGATTGAAAAATACGCCTTATAAATGGCGCCGAAAACACTGTCCGCCATAGTGTGACGTCATGCTGTTTGTATTTTAGAGTCTCTTTATTTAACATTTTTTTATGTGCTAAATGTACGAGTCATAAGGTGCCCAAAAATTATAAAAGAATTAAATAAGAAATTAGAAATCATTTGTAATGTTGAAAACTTTTGGAGAAAAGTTTTGGCCATTTCATTTCCCGTCTACAATAAATGGAGATAATATATAAAACTGGTGTTTTATTTGAATTACTCAAGAAAATATATTTTGCAAATCTTTCTAGGCTTATTCTTTTTATTTATGTACAAATAAACTTACACATGACGAGCGCGATAAATAAAAGATATTAAATTACGAACATGATGACGTCACATCCAAATCGGAAGTACCGCAAAAGCGTTTTAGTCAGTACAAATCATATTTTCATAAAATCATATTTTCAAATCGACTTTATTTATCAATCATAAGCTTTTATTTGATGATAAGGGTGAAATACGGTTTCCTACGCCAAGTTCTACTAGAAATATGCATTTGTTCAATGAAATTGAATATAGGTCAAGTAGCCTATTCAAAATCTCTTATTGATTTTTATTATTATTTAAAAAATGTCATCCTGAAAGCGGGAGCACTTTCAGGATCACAATAATTCACAATAATCACATAATTTAAAAATGTTTCATCCTTTTGGATTTACAGAGTTTCGGGAGAAAAATTGTTTTTACATTTCTTATTACTCAGTTTTATTAATGGTACATAATTTATGTGGCATAAAAATATGTAAATAAGATATTTTAATAGTCAAGTAAAGTTCAACAGTCTTTTTTATAAAATTAAGGGGCAAACGAGCAAACGGGTCACCTGATGGAAGGCAACTATCGTCTCCCTTGGACACTCGCACCATTAGAAGAGCTGCAGGTGCGTTGCCAGCCTTTGTGTTTGAATTTTAATATTTTTCCTGCGCCAGTCTGCGTCATTGCTAATTTTTTATACTGTCAATAGGTCACCGTAGTCCGTACTTCGCAGTTTATATTTCTCTATGGTATCTCCATTCGTAGTAGTATGGCGCAAGAGCCTGTGACGGCCAGGGCTTCGTCATTTTTTATAACATTAAAGTTTCCCCTGTCAGTCTGTACATGTCCCCTACAGGTAAAAAGACCACCAACTATGGAGCTAGGATCGCGATAATTAAAGTCATCTAAAAGTCAGTTTTTAATCTTGTTTTCTTTGGGATACCTCTAAGAACATCGCCGTCCTGTACTGTTTGTAGTTTGTAGCAGTGTCAAGGATAAGTATGTTTGGTGCTCGAGATCTCAAAGTTCCTCCAAAGCTTCTTTCTTCAACATGGTCAACTATATTACTCCACCAAAATAATTGAAGACGTGAGTGGATAAAGCGGATAGGTAACAATTTGAAAACTGTCGTTTTTTCGCATAAATAGAGGTTGAGCCCTCCCTAGTAATGCCGGTAGAGTTATAATTTTTTCCTGAATATCTATGGCCACTAATACAATGTCCCTATGTTTTCTTTTTTTCATAATTTAATTATTAAAAAAGATATGAACGTTCAAAAACCCAAAAAAATTGTCCAGAATTTCCGCTGTGTTCAAACATCCAGAAAACAGATTTGGCTAGATTATAAAAAAAAACATAGGAACACAGCTCAAGCCTTTCTTTAATCTTTAATGAAAAAAGTTCTTAAATCGGTTAAGTTTTGGAGAAGGAATCAGGGGACAACGAATCGTTGATTTTCTGCAGTTTCTCTATCGCGCTCTGCGGTATAGGCTTGAGGTAAGGGAGACAGCAATAGATATTAGTTATTACGAGTACTTTTATTTCATTTCTCTTGACCTTGGAATATCCTCTTAAGGCGACGCTAAACAAGTTCTATTTTTGTTGTGTAGATAAAATATCAATTTCAAAGTGCAGAATTGGAATTCGCACTCAAATAAAAACTTTATTCACGTTGCGGACGACTCAATTTTAATTCCAATATTTTCTTGTCTTGTTTCATAACTAATCAGTTGAAAAATTAATGTTGGTTACAATCTTGTAAGTTATTAAAACTATTATATTTCACAAAAATTATATTATAAAATATCTAATCTGGCAAACATTGTTCCATTTATAATATAAATATATTATAACTCCATAAATGGAACAATGTTTGCCAGACTAGATAATAAATGCAAAAAAACAACAATCAGACATAATATAAAAACACAATAAAATCAAGATATTCAAGTGATTTAAACATCAATCTACATAAAAATCTTACAAAGAGTAAAACTTTATGTAGAGAAGGGGCTTTATATGGGTTCAATCAATGCTACCTATATATACAAGTTGTACGGCGTAGTGGTACTTAAACCCGATTTTATGTAAGGGCTCATTCGCCCTTTATAAAATTGTCCGGCCAATAAACTCGGCGGAGTTTACGATCTTGTTAAGACATATAATTGTTGAACTTAGGCGAGGCTTTGCCGCGCAATTGGCGGTTTATCCTTTGCTTGAGCTCTTGAATTGGGTAATTCGAACCCGTCTTTAAAATATGTTAAAGAACGTTAAAAACAATTTGAATAGGACTGAGTTGTTCAACAGCCACTACTATCTTATAAACCGTCACTTATGTAGCAAATTTTAATTTTTTTAGACACAATTCTACTACTTAAAAAGAAAATAAAATTAATATCATGCAAGAATGATTTTTTGGCCTTTTTTTTCTCATAAGGCACTTTTAGGCAAGGCACTTGAAATTTTCACAAAATCCTTAATTATATATTTTTTACTTGAACAATAATTAATAATAAAATAAATATTTAAGGCATACAAAAACACATTTTTTTGCTTACCGAGAGTAAGCAAAAAAACTATTTTAGCGGTACGGAACTTTTCGTGCGTGAGTCCGACTCGCACTTGGCCGATTTTTACTAAGGTTTTGTCGGTCCTCAATTTATAAATTCAGTGAATTTGCTTGGATTATAATAACTAGAAGATAATAAAAAATACAATAGTATTACTGAGATATTGTATATATTTTATTACTTATAATTAAATTAATGATGATGAACGTGTTACTGAGTTGGAACTTGCATTTAGCAAATTAGCTATTGATTACAGAACCCTAAAACGGAACCCTAACCAGCTGATATTTTTCTTATTATGATTTTTATTATTATGATATATATTAATTATTATTGTAAAATATTATAGTTATATAATTTAAGAGTAACCTCGTCCTACAAATAAAACAATCCATATTTTAGGACCATCAAGTCAAAGTATGAAATCCTTTCTATCTCTGTTAGCTACCACTTTCGAGATTTTTCGAAAATAAAGATGTTGTTCGTCTTATCAAAATGTAGCTCTACTCACAAAAATAAAAATAAAGTATATAAAACTAAAACCCGACTACTAAAACACGCTCTAAAAAGTACGAAACAAGAAAATAGTAACGGAAGTTTAAAGGATAGCCGTGGTCGTATGCCCTTTTATTTTATTAAACTGTTTTGCAACAGTAGGTGGCATACGACCACGGCTATCCTTTAAACTTCCATTACTATTTTCTTGTTTCGTACTTTTTAGAACGTGTTTTAGTAGTCGGGTTTTAGTTTTTTAAACTTTATTTTTATTTCAATTTTTTGGGGCTGCTATTCGCTCGATTTTCATAATTTCATTACAATTCCACATTATTTATTGTTTCATATTGTATTGAACTGATTTTATGAAATCTTGCAATTATCAGGTGATTGTAGGCAAACCCGGAAGAAATACCTAATAATGCTTACATATTTGAAATGTACTAACAAAGCTCTTTCATTTGATAGCCCACACGACACCGTCAGAAAAAAAAGATTTTTTTGGTCTTTCCTTTACGTCCCCTAGATGGCACTAAGGTCAATTTAACGTAATGTCATGTAGCCTATAACCAGCGGACAATCAAGAGGCTTCCAATGACACCTCATTTGTCCAAATCGGATTAGTAGTTTTAAAGTTACGAGGGAACAGACGAACATCCATACATACATACATACAGGTCAAAATCACAACCCTCCTTTTTGCTTCGCCGTAGTCGGGTAAAAATTAGCTTGTTAGTAATCACAAAAAAATTGTTCTAGGGCTCCCGTACTATTATGCAAAGTTTCGAATTAATGGTGGTACATACTGGAGATAGATAAAAATCGTGCTCAAAGATTCCGTTACATACAATAATATAGTTAGCTTTTAAAAGCATGTTAAAAATGGGCTACATCATAACTATTTGCAGAGTAGACAGAATGGCTATTTAGCCAACACGTCAACAACGTTATTTTTATGGCAAAAAGATTCTTCTGCCAATTAGATCAGCGGTGCTATGGTCGCATTTTGCAATTCCTATAAAATCAATTCAGAAACTGAATCGTAAAAACAGTCAAACTGACGAATGGCAAATTATTACGAATTACTAGACATGAATTGCAATACAGAGTGACCATTTTGTGACTTTAAAAATATTAATATAATATGATTCTCCAAAGCGACCGTTTTAGCCCCGCAGATTTTCCAAATCTCTGATTTAAACTACCAAGATTAAACAAAAATTTAGGCGAAACAAGAACTACTATGAAGCTTTATACATAAATTTAACATGTAAGTGTTGTATTTTTTCTACTTTGAACAACGTCAGACTAATTATCATTAACTTTGACAATGATACGTACAAAGGCAGCTTACCTTAATCATTCCAACAATCGTTTTAGAACTACTGACCTATCTAGAGTCCTTATCCTTAATTAAATCACCAAGTAGGCGGTTGCCAATCAATAGCTCCATTACGTTATTATTACTCTAAGTGCACCAGCTGAGCTGATTTCTCCCATAATTTTCTTGCAAGATTCATATCAGTAGCTTTATCGCTCATTTTAACTTCCTTGCAATCTACAAAATAGCATCCACTCACATCTGTCAGTTCAGGTGACGTAGCTAAATGAATGACTGTCTGTGCACCCATCTTACAATCTTTAGTAAATATTTTACTTAAGTGGATGGCAATTTTCATTATTCCCTCCGAACGTACAATATTACTTCTCACTGGGCCTGGATGTACTGCATTAACCGTAACACAAGAGCCGCGCAAACGACGACCTAATTCCACAGTCATAAGCATAAGGTACAATTTTGACGAAGCGTACGTTAGGTATTTTGCAATCCAACTCGTTCGCTGAAAATTTAAATCATCCAAATCTATTCGGCCGAGCCTATATATCATCGATGAAACATTTACTATGCGACTCTTGGGAGTCTTTTTGAGCAGCGGTAGAAGTAGGTTTGTCAAAAGGAATGGACCAAAATAGTTTATTTGCAATTCAGCAACGAGTCCATCTTCTGTGATTTCGTGAGCGGCAAAAAAAATTCCTGCGTTGTTAATTAGAACATCCAATTGTTCTTCGGTTTTCAATACATTTTCTGCAAATTGTCTTACAGATTTAAAGCTGGCGAGGTCCAAACAATGATAAAATACATCATTATTACCCGACCCAGCGATGATCTTAGCTCTGGCGTCTATTCCATTTTTCTGGTTTCGATTAGCTATGATCACCCGCGCTCCTCTCTGTGCCAAGTCCATTGCTGCTTCGAACCCGATCCCAGAACTTCCTCCGGTCACTATCACTACTTTACCAACTAAATGCTTGCTGTTTTCACATTGACCTGCAGTTTTCTTACAATACAAGGCCAATCCAAGTATAAATATAATTATAAGTAATATAGTAACAACGAGAAACATTTTTACTTTCGTATTTCTTATGAATGCATGTACGTGAATGTGATAATATCAGGACCATGCATGTGATTGATAAGCAACGTAATGTTGTAATGAAGGTCCGATCCCGGATGTAGAATGAATAAACTTGCCACAAGTCATAAGCGTTGGCAAATTGTAATAATTATACGTATTAACTAATAACTTTATTGATTTGTAATCTGATTAGTTCGTATCTTGAAGTATCGAAACCAAGTTTAATTGTATATTTTATAAAATAAATTGTACCGGTAAAACATGCCAACTTTGCCACATAGGATAACTTTGCCCTAAGATCCATTAGCAAATCTTTGATGTACAGAGGTATTTTAATATTATGGCAACATTTGTTTAATTTGGCAGAAAATAGGTTATAAGACTGATAACGTTGACAATACTCCGTAGTGCTAACTTTATTCAGTAACTTGTTGGAACTTCTGAAAAACGGACAATTTATATCGATAAGTGGATTTGTTGAATAAATAATAGTAAATTATTACAACTCGAGACTGACGGCGACTATTGTTTGTGCGACGGGCGTATTATAGCGATGGACGTTGCCATGGTGCCTACTTAGTCACTTCAATAAAATAATATGGGCGAAATCACTGACATTATACTAGACTTGACAACGCAACGCAATGCTTGGTCACATTCAAGAGAAGCTATATTAGCCGCAGCGCACTTACGGCCGTTCCCAATATTTGATCTATCTCTTACTTGAGATAGGAATAGCTCACATTAGACATTAGCTCCATATATTTTATGTCAATTCTATGTCAGCTGCGATCGGTTGTATGTCAAACTAGAGATAGATTGAATATAGGGAACGGCCATTAGTCGGCCGCGAGCTCTTCTGCGCAATAGACGTACTATGACAATAATTATTAAAAAAAAACAAAATAAAAGTCACAAAAATGCCTTGGTGTGTCTTAAGATACTGTAAAAATAATTGCAAATAATAACATGAGGGTCTCGCTCATAATAATATAGCAATTAATATGAGCGAGGCCCTCATGAACCATTTCGGCTCAATAGTCATGGCGAATCAGTTAACAGGCGCCAACGATGTCATCCTCATTGGAGATATTAACCAACTTCCGTTTATAGACCGTGAAAACCTCTTTAAACTTAATTACACTCGTCCAAACCTGGTAACTAGCATCACCCAGGAGTTGTTTTGCACACACAGGAGCCCTATGGATGTGGCATATATGCCCTAAGCATGGTCTATAATAACATCTATTCATCGAAGAAAATCGTGCGATCTCTAAAGCTATTGAAGTATACAGGAGCGAGAATACCTAAAACCGATCTAAATACCCTGTATCTTGTCCACACACAGGAGGAGAAAGCAGCCCTCATTAATACAGGCTATGGATCGGGAACGGACTCTCGCGTCCTTACAATCCATGAAGCTCAGGGATTAACGAGTCCTTCGGTGATAATCATACAGACCAAATCCCGAAAGCTGGCAATCTATGACAGCGTTCCTCATGCAGTTGTAGCTATATCCCGGCACACTAACACCTGTGTCTACTACACTGACACTGATGGAGACGCTGTAGCCGGCTTCATTAAAAGATGTACGGAGGTGTCAACTGAACTCATAAAAGATTACCACTTAAAAATTGCTATAAAATACAGGAACGATCAAGTTCTAAATCATATAGCGGGTCGTGAATTTTGATCCTAAAGGGTCAGCAAAAAAATAAATAAATAAATAAAATATTATAATAATGTTACGTGCTAGGGTTCGAAGAATTTGAAGAGAAAGACCTGCTGACTCTCTTGAAGACTTTATTTACCCTACACTATAAATCACTAGGTCCAAACACTAAGCACTAAGTCCAAACACTAAGCATTATCACTGGTTCACTCACTAATGATCACTTGTTTCTCACTTCGAAGTCGTCTTGATGATCGCTCATTCGAAACTGAACTCCGGAACTACCTGCGGTTATTTATATGCGCCGAGGCGAATAAAAGAATGTTCGGAAACTTCCGGGAACAATTATGGTTTGCGTAAACAAACGTGGGAACTTTCGAGGAGGCTCGAGCATGTACCACCTAGCGCCATCTAGTTTCGAATAGGGGATTTATGTGTCTGTGTTTCCACGATAGTTTCGCTGAGTTGCCGCTAGATGGCACTACGTGCCCGCATTTGCAACAATAATAAAATAATAGTATTAATAAAACTGGTAAAATCAAAGAGTGGACCCCGGACTAGTCAGCGGGATCGACAGACCCTCGCCCTTTCCTAGTATTTAACATGTTATTGCAACATTAGGAAGGACACGGTCCTGGCGATTCCACTGGCTGGCATCTGGTAGATTCGACACAGCACGATATCTCTTAACACCCTAGAATCTCCACCCCTCTCCACCAAGCCAATGTCACAACATCTAAAGGCAAAGGGTGGAGCAGCATAATATCTAAGGAAATCTAAAAATGTCGGATCTACTGGCCGCCATGACACTGGGACCACACCGCGTGCACCGTTCAAAACATTAAGTTTATTGTTATTACATATATAGGTATATATAGTGTATATATTATACGGACGTGATATTTGGCTATTATATTAGTTGGAAAAAAATAATATAAAAAAATAATATCAATTGATCACTGAGTAAATGTAGCTTAAAGTTAAATAATTATTTACCCAACGCATGGACACCGCGAGCGGGAGGGGTAGTTATGTGGTGTTTGTTTGGTAGCACACGCCTCTGCACCGGCCGCATAGTATGCCTACTTGCCTAGCCGCGTAATTTACTTGGTATACATGATTCATAAATTTTTGGGAAATTAAAAAAAAATTAAGAACCTAATTTTACATATTTATAATGAGAATCGAGTACTGAATACTCTCCTTAAATATCGGTATTGACTCACCAGTCATGCTGTATATATATATATACGGCCCCAAATTGCAAAAAAAAATATGAGCATTGAGCACAATTTAAGAATTTAGATTAGAAGAATTATTATATTTTAGTCGCTTCAGCTTGTGGTGTATAATAATTTTGAGGTGGACTGAAACACATTTTGTATCATCGACGCGGTTGTAACTCGGCATACATAATTAACATTTTAAATAAATATACACAATACTTTGTAGCATGTATGTGTGTGTAAGAGAAGATAAGATAATAATATGAGCATTGAGCGCAATATAATATATTTTAGTTATTATTATATTTTAGTCGCTTCAGCTTACGCGGTTGTAACTTGGCACACATAATTAACGTTTTAAAATTTAAATAAATATACACAATACTTTGTACCATGTATTTGTTGCTTTAACCCATAAAGTTAAGGGTGCTATTATAAATATCAGCGATTTTCCGGTACCATTTTAAAGAATTAGAAGTCAAACTGCGAGGATATTTTGGTTTCAAATGAAAGATAATAATATAATATTCATCTCCACGACTGTACCATAAAAATTCTATAGCCGCATACAAAATTTTCACATAAAATACGTTTTAACCATCACAATAATCGCAAAATATGAAAAAAAATGGGGTCTGATTAGGTAATGATGTAGATTAGGTACTTACTATAAAAACTACCAACGAAAATTGGTTTGAGCGAGATCTATCATCTAGCCAGTAGTTTTTTTTATACGTCATAAAAATGGTAAACCTTAATCAAAATTTCATTAAATCGACTGAAATATAAAAATAAATCAAAAACCTTTTAATTTCATAAAAATAAACCTTATTGCTGCTGCGGAACCCTTCATGGGCGAGTTCAACTCGCACTTGGCCGCTTTTTTATATCGGTCCATGGATATTGTACTTGTTAAATAAACTAATTATTATTATTATTATGAACAAAAATATATTACACAAAAACTATTAATATGTATTAATTTATAGACGCCAAAATATACAAATCCTTCTTTTTTGGAAGTCGGTAAAAGTAAAGGTTGACAGAGCAAAATTATAAATGCACTAGCTGTTGCCCCCGACTGCGCCAGTATAATATAATAACAAACATAGATAATAATTTTCACATTATGGCCTAGAGCCCTCCTTATTAAATTGTCTATGCAAAACAAAAATAATACTTAATCAATTTTTGTGTGTTTAGTTCCTGACTCCTGAGATTACAAGGCTGTACAGGCAAGTAGAGGCTGTTTCGTTACTTAAACTTCAGATCAGAAACAAAATATTCACCTCAGCTCCACGACGGTAGCGAAACAGCGATGCCATACATACATACTTACTGATAATAAAATAAATAAATAAAAAAGCCTTTATTCCTTACAAATTTACAAATTTTTAGGTTAATGTTACACATATTACTAATTACTATAATGTAGAAGAATAAACTAAATAAACAAAATAACAATTCTTACTATAATTCTAACATCTACATTTTTATATATTATATATATTTTTCTTAATATAAAGTAAAGTATGCTTTGATTTTTTGTTTTCTAGTTTAGTTCTCTCTTATTTGGTTTGCAAGGACCCCTCCGCAGGTGAAGGCCTCCTCCAAGGAATGCCACTTTTCTCTATCTTTAGCTATTTCCATCCAGTTCGATCCAGCAGTTTTTACCAGCTCGTCCGCCCATCTTGTAAGTGGTCTCCCCCTGTGTCTTTTACCACTTGGACCGTTCCACTTTGTCACTCTTACTGTCCAGCGATCGTCTTTTAATCTTGCTACGTGTCCCGCCCATTTCCACTTTTGTTTTTGAGCATGTAATAGAGCATCAGGAGCTTTGGTTATGCTTCTAATTTTCGTATGACGAACTCTTTTAGTTTTTCCGATATTGAGCATATGATATTATGTAGAATTTGTTGGCGTTAGGGTCGATAAAGTTAGGCCGCGTGGATTCAGAAGCTTGGCTCTACATTAGATCTGATGTCTTTTTTACAGGGAAAACCTTTTGTGGTCGTCGAGGTAACATTTTATATTAAATGTTTTTGGTGGTTTAGTTGTCTTAAACTGGTTTTTTCATATGTTGCAAGCATGGTCCTTTACTATTCTCGCTACTTGCTGTTAAATAACTTTGTTGTGCACACGTTCACACAATGCTAGCACTTATTTTAGTAGTATTTTTTGTAATTTTATCTTTACTGTCTTTTTATATTTACGTGAAAGCTACTACCGGTGTGTGCGTCAGTAGCCGTCACCTGGTCGGCAAAGTGGTGTTGGTGACCGGTGGTACTTCCGGCATCGGATATGAGACAGCCGCGGACCTCGCGGAGAGAGGGGCCCGGGTCCTCATAGCCAGCAACGAGCGGCACGGCGACAGTGTCAGAGACACTATTGTGGCGCGCTCTGGGAACACCGATGTACACTTCATCTACTTGGACCTCGCCAGTCTCGAGTCTGTGAGATCTGTCGCTAATCAGATATTATCTACAGAAAAACGATTAGATGTTCTCATTAACAACGCAGGTACTCTAGTAACTGAGAATGTAAATTCAGAAGATGGGCTTTTAATCGGAATGCAGATTAACTATTATGGACCATTCCTACTAACAAATTTACTTTTACCGTTAGTGACCAAATCAGCGCCGAGTAGGATAATAAACGTTTCATCGATTGCATACAAATATGGGCGTATAAATATGGAAAGACTAAATGAAACTTTCTCAACATATTTAACATACTGTAATTCAAAGCTGTGTGTTGCACTCATGACTGTGGAATTGGATCATCGTCTTCAAGGTATTGGTGTTACTGCTAATTTCCTCCACCCGGGCTGCGTAACAACTAGCATTCTAGACAAATCGTTCGTGAAAGTTTTTTTCAAATTATTCAACGTTTTTACCAAAACTCCAAGACAAGCTGCACAAACTGTTATTCATTTGGCTGTGTCCCCTGAAGTAGAAAATGTTAGCGGATGCTACTTTGAAGATTGCAAAATGAAAGAACCTGGTGCAAATGCCAGAAATATGGATTTAGCTCGAGATTTGTGGAATGTTACTGAAGAACTTGTAAGTAGGAGTTAAGACTGCAAATAAATAAAAACTTCGTTTGAATTTTTATTACTAAAATGTCGCAGACTAACTGGTTTTACGACGCTATGCTATATTATAGTATACTGTGTGAAATTTTAATGGTTGTTTTCCCGCAGTAAAATTATTCTATCTTAGTAGTACAATAGATTTGTAAAGTTTTTTTTTTGTTCAAATCATAATATTAAATAAAATTCGGTCGGGTCATAGTAACTCGCGCCTATCGGCATAAAGTTGTCATAGTAGGTACGTCATACAAAATATTTTTTATTTTCAAAAAATAACATGCATGGTTCGATAGTACTACTATAGGTAAATCGTTCTGCTGCGGGAAAACAACCACCAAAATTTAACGTTGTATAAAACAAAGTCGTTTTTTAGGGTTCCGTACCCAAAGGGTAAAAACGGGACCCTATTACTAAGACTTCGATGTCTGTCCGTCTGTCCGTCTGTCCGTCTGTCTGTATGTCTCCAGGCTATATCTCAAGAACCGCTATAGCTAGACTCTTGACGCAGGCTATCAAGTGGACGTTCTATACTTTGATTTCTGTAAAGCCTTTGATAGAGTCGATAATGATGTCCTCCT
Source organism: Plebejus argus (assembly GCA_905404155.3). NCBI lineage: Eukaryota > Metazoa > Arthropoda > Insecta > Lepidoptera > Lycaenidae > Plebejus > Plebejus argus. Next base: position 15,698,492 of record FR989931.1, on the reverse strand, counting down.
CAAAAAATTGAGCGCTCTTGGATTCTCTCCTGGTCTTGTTCGCTTTTTCGCAGATTATCTTCGTAATCGGATGCAATTTGTGAGGTATGGATGTTTTGAGAGTGCCCCTTATCATACACGCTCTGGTGTAAGCCAAGGGTCTGTGTTGGGCCCTCTCTTATTTCTTATATTTATTAACGATCTTACAACCATTCTTAAGTTTGCTAAGTGTTTATTGTATGCCGACGACCTCAAGGTAATTATGATCATAAAATCTCTTTATGACTGTCTTCTTCTGCAAAAGGACTTGGATGCTTTACAACGCTGGAGTATCTCCAACAACCTATTGTTTAACATGAAAAAGTGTAGCGTAATGAGTTATGTGCGGAAGCTACACCCGATCATCTTCGATTATTCTATGGATGGTCACATTATTTCCCGTGTCCATAGTATCAAAGACTTGGGGGTGTACTTCGACAAAAGTCTTACGTTTAAGGACCACATATATGCGACAGCTCAAGACAGCTTCAAACGTCTAGGTTTCATACTTCGTAACGTTAAGGACTTTAAAAATCCCGCCGTAGTAAAACTGCTATACAACGCTCTTGTACGCAGCAAGTTGGAAACAGATGCGTGTGTCTGGGCTCCTTACACAGCTACTTCAATTCTGATGCTGGAAAAAATCCAAAAGGCTTTTCTCAGATTTTTATTTAGGAAAGTTTATGGATACTACCCTTACATGTACCCAACGGGTTATCTCTTAGGTACCTTAGGTTATCAATCCCTAGAGGTCCGACGAGGTGTAGACCTTATATTGGTCGCCCTAAAAATTCTTCGCGACATAATTGATTGCCCCGAACTCCATGCCATAATTTGCTGCTTGTATGTGCCTGATAACTATTTGAAGCACCGTTCTAGCCGTCGGCCAAAATTATTCGCACTGCCGACATGTCGGACTGTCGCAAGAGCTGAGTCCCCGCTGTACCGAGCACTAAATTTGCTCAACGCCCTTCTCTCGGCCAATCCTGAGTGTGATGTGTTTGCTGATAAGTGGATGGATGTGAAGAGAGTATGTATAAAATTTTGTGAAAACAAGTATGAAAGGGTCTCATCTATTATTATTTAATTTGTGTAATTTAACTGTTTTTGTACTTTTTATAATGACAATGTTACCATTAATTATTTTAAGTTAAGATAGTGTTCAGTTGTAGTTAATTATTGTAATTGGGGTAACCCGTTTTAATTAACTTTAAATAAATAAATAAATAAATAAATAAATAGACTTCTGAAATTTTCACAGATTGTGTATATCTGTTGCCGCTATAACAACAAATACTAAAAATAAAATAAAGTTTATTTTTAAGGGGGGCTCCCATACAAGAAACGTGATTTTTTTGGCCTTTTTTGCTCGTAATCAATAATGGTAACAGCTACGCACTTGAAATTTTCACAAAATCCTTAATTGTATTTGTACTTTAATAATTAATAAAATTAAAATAAAGTAAATATTTAAGGGCGGCTCCCATACAAAAAACACAATTTTTTGTCTACTTTCGCTCTATACCGGTACGGAACCCTTCGTGCGCGAGTCTGACTCGCACTTGGCCGATCATTTATTTTCCCTCATGTCCCCTTGTTCCCTTAAATCTTTAAAACTACGCATTGGATTTTGATGCAGTTTTCTTTAATCGATAGAGTAATTCAAGAGAAAGGTTTTTAAGTATAATAATAATAACATTCATTAAATAGTAGAGAAATACTGTTATTGTTGGAGTTTCTAATGTGATGACGTAAATAATTACATTTTTTTCCACTTACATTGCAAACGCTGGCTGAACCCTATAAGATTTATCAAAATAATGTACCAAGTATTATACACAATGAAAAGGTCTACAGAAAACTCTACGATGGTATATCTCTATCTCTTATGGATATCCCACAATAACATTTTTTGTCATTTACTTAATTACGACAAATATTGGCTAATATGACTCCTGCGTAGCTGGCTTAGTTTTAAAGCTTAGTTTTAATGAAAACGGACACAAACAGCGAAATCAGTGTGGGAACTAATAATAATATATAAGAGTATATAATTATTATCGTCTTTAGACTTTAGCCTTGAAAAATCGTCGCGTCAGACTATCCACATCTCGTTCTTGATCGTTCATTTGTGGTTTGTGTTGTTTGTGTGCTGACAGTGTAAATGTAATTTTTAAGATAGTCAAAAATTGTCATTAAACTAACTTTAAAACGCAAAATCCTACTTTATCAGTCAATTCAGTACAGTACATAATATTTAAATGTATAAATTGTAATGTATTATTATCATAAAATTGCATATGAATATCAGTAGATAAAAATACTTACATGATATTAATTGCTAGTATTGTGTTAAAATTTGCAATCTAAAAACGTATATTTGCAAAATGTGGTTATCTATTATATTATTAACTCATGTAGTCGTAATTTTGTTAGTTTTGGCTTTTTGTTGGTACCTTAAAGTCACTGCAGGCGTGTGCGTCAGTAGCCGTCACCTGGTCGGCAAAGTGGTGTTGGTGACCGGTGGTACTTCCGGCATCGGATATGAGACAGCCGCGGACCTCGCGGAGAGAGGGGCCCGTGTCCTCATAGTCAGCAACGAGCGGCACGGCGACAGTGTCAGAGACACTATTGTGGTGCGCTCCGGGAACACCGACGTATATTTCATCTACTTGGACCTCGCCAGTCTCGATTCTGTGAGATCTGTCGCTAATCATATATCGTCCACCGAAAAACGATTGGATATCCTAATCAATAATGCAGGAGCACTATTTATTGACAATAAAAAGACAGAGGATGGACTTTTATTAGGTATGCAGATAAACTATTTTGGACCGTTTTTGTTAACGATGTTACTTCTTCCACTACTTACGAAAACAGCGCCAAGCAGAATAATAAACGTCTCATCTATATCATATCAACATGGAATTGTAGATTTGAAAGATATCAACAAAGGACACACTGGTTTCTTGTCTTCTTATTTTACATACAGTGATGCCAAATTGTGTGTTGCTCTAATAACTATGGAATTCAGTCGCCGACTCGAAGGAAGTGGTGTCACTGCAAATTTTCTGCACCCAGGAAGTACCAAGACAAATATCAACACTATGTGGATTATAAGAGTACTTTATGTATTGCTCAAAGGAATTTACAAAACTCCGAGACACGTTGCACAAACATCTATATACTTGGCTGTATCTCCGGAGGTTGAAAATATTAGTGGTTGTTACTTTAGAGACTGTCAGCTGAAACGACCTCACAAAAAAGTCTTTGATAAAGACCTGGCAAGAGATTTGTGGGATCTTAGTATAAAACTTGTTAAGTTGGATAAATAAGTTTATTGTCGTAATGTGTTGTTAGTCGTAGTAAAACTTGAAGAAATGTATATTATGTTTATTATTTTCTACTACTATTTAATAACAAAGAGAAAAAGAATCACATGGAAATCAGAACCACATTCCACTTGGAACAAAATAAACCCATTAATTTTAAGAAGGAAGTACCCATGCATTTTGACGCAATTAGGCTTTCGATTTCAGAATTCAGACTAAAGTGTACTCGGCAAATATAGGCGGTAGCGGTCATCGACCTTTTTAGGGTTCCGTAGCCAAAATGGCAAAAAAGGAACATTTATAGATTCGTCATGTCTGTCTGTCTGTCTGTCTGTCCGTCCGTATGTCACAGCCACTTTTCTCCGAAACTATTAGAGCTATACTATTGAAACTTGGTAAGTAGATGTAGTCTGTGAACCGCATTAAGATTTTAATGCAAAAATGGAAAAATTATTAAAAATTTAGGGGTCCCCATAGGTACAAATGAAACAAAAAAATTTTTTTTTCATCTAACCTATGCGTGTGGGGTATCTATGGATAAGTCTCCAAAAATCATATTGAGGTTTCTCATATTATCATGTTTTTCTAACCTGAATAGTTTGCGAGAGAGACTCTTCCAAAGTGGTAAAATGTGTGTCCCCCCCCCTCTAATTTCTAAAGTAGGGGCATGATAATTCTAAAAAAAATATATGATGTAGAGATTACTATAAAAACTACCAAGGAAAATTGGTTTCAACGAGATTTAGCCAGTAGTTTTTTTTTATACGTCATAAATGGTAAACCTTAATCAAAATTTAATTAAATCGACTGAAATATAAAAATAAATCAAAAACCTTTTAATTTCATAAAAATAAACCTAGGACTCGCCCATGAAGGGTTCCTTGGCCGCTTTTTAGTCTAATGCCGCGGCCGCATATGCGTGGTGCTTCGCGCTAAAACCGATACTATTGGACGATCTGCGTATATCGTCCAATAGTATCGTCTCGTAGCACGAAGCTTCGGACGATAGACGCAGATGCGGCCGGGCCGTAAGCGGCAGGCGCTAAATGAATAATCGGCCAGGTGCGAGTTGGACTCGCGCACGAAGGGTTCCGAGGTACCATTAAAGAGCAAAAATATGTAAAAAGATGTGTTTTTTTGTATCTGAGCCACACTTATTATTAAAGTGTAAATACAACTGAGTATTTTGTGAATAATATTTCAAGTGCTACTGCCTACCTATTGCCATTATTGATATCGAAAATAATAGCAAAAAAATTAAGTTTGTTGCCCCCTTGAATATATTTTAATTTGTTTCCTTTTTAGCATATTTTGTTGTTATGGCGGGCGGCAACAGATATAGGGCGTACTCATCTAATTCTGTGACTCGCCTAATTCGGTGATATCTGGTTTGAACCCTATCGTAGGCCTGTGCGAATGAAATCAAATACTTAAAATACAACCATAAGCCTCTGTAATAGAGTTCGAATTCGTCTGTAAAGTTTGGTGACGCTCGGGTGAGCGAGATAGCAACAAATAACGAATTTGTCAGTTCGCGCGCAAATCTCGCCGGCTTCGGCAGTGTTTGTGAATTGGTGGCGAACTTTGCTGTATTTATGTAAGTATTTGACTGATTTCTTAATTTCTTTCTAATAAACTGAATTGTAATTAAAATTCCTTTCATGTGACAGTAAAAATTTGTCATAGTTTTGCGTCGTTTTAGTGTCAGAGCTTATTTTGTTCGTCAAAAATATTAGCGTTTTAGTGGCTGAGTGGTTTCTATGCTATCACAGAATTATAGTAGTTATGGACGATTATTTGTAGTTTTAACTGAAAGTATTGACTTATTTTAAGTTAAAGTAGACAAGGGTGATGTAATTTTATAAGTTTTATCTTGTCTTGATTAAAATTACGACTTTGAGCCAATATTATATATTTTGCTATCACGGAATTGAGTGACACTTTTTGAACTTGTCACGTAATTACGTGAGTAGTTTTATTACCAAATTTCGTAGCATTTGTTTTATTAACACGAGCAGCAAATTTAAATAGACGCTATAATATAATCAGGTATTGTATTTATTATTATCTATAATTTGCTTGTTTACTTCCAGATATCATGGATTACCCCAACAAAAAGAATAGAAAGTACTCGGAGCTTGATCTCAAAACCGCCATTGAAAATGTTTTGAGTTCAAAAATGACAGTTTACAGAGCGTCTAAGGAGTTTAAGATTCCATGGTCGACGTTAAAGGAGAATGTGATGAAGTACAAAACTCTACGAGAGGTTAATCAAAATACACAGATAGTAATGTCCAAGATAGGGAGACCGTTTGCGTTACCTGTTGAAATGGAACAAAAGTTATTGGCCTACATAATTGAAATGCAAGAACGTGGCTTTGGTCTTACAGTAACAAAAATAAAGCAAATTGCATTGTCTTTAGCAAAAGCTGCGAATATAAGCTGCACATTCAATGACGAAAAGGGATCTGCAGGTTGGAATTGGTGGGTGAAGTACAAAGAACGCTACGGGTTGTCTTTGCGAACACCTGAAAATCTTTCAGCAGGTAGAGCGATTTGCTCAAATCCGGTTGTTTTGGAAGATTTTTATGAAAAATTAGAAAAAGAGTTAAACGAACATGACATTCCGCCCGAAAGAATATGGAACTGTGATGAGACTGGTCTGATGTTTGTCAACAAACCCAACAAAATTGTCACAAGCATTGGAAAAAAATATGTGTATAATAGAACATACACAGAAAAGGGTACGACAACCACATTACTGGCGTGCATAGATGCGACAGGATGTTATATCCCTCCATTTATTATATTCAAAGGGGTAAGAATCATACCACAACTGACAAATGGATTTATGCCAAACACCCAAGTACGCTTTTCTCCAAAGGGATGGATCACGGGTGAACTATTCCTAGATTGGTTGAAATTCTTTGTTCGATGTATCCCTCCAGCAAGACCCGTTCTATTGATAATGGATTCGCACGCTAGTCACGTTATGCCATCTGTACTGGATTACGCTCGATCACAACGTATAATATTGTTTACAATACCTTCACACACGAGTGCCATTCTTCAACCACTTGATGTCAGTGTTCATCGACCTCTGAAAGTTGCCTGGAGGACGATAATCGAAGCTCACAAAATTAAGAATCCTTGCGACACCCCAACCCGCTATGATTTTCATAAATTTTTTACCCCTGCATTCGAGAAAAGCTTCACGCCATCAAACATACGAGCTGGGTTCAAAAAAGCGGGTATCTATCCATTAAACAAAAGAGCTGTGAATCCACTGGCACTTGCTCCATCAAAGCTGACAGACAAACCGTTTCCGGAATCGAGAAAAGAGGTCACATGTGATGAAGATGAACAAACCCTGAAATCCTGCACATCTCAAATTGAACTTTTAGAGGAAATCGTATATTGTAACATTGACCAAGAAAATGGGGCCCTGGAGATGGATGATCCTGTATGTGATCCTCTTAATTCAGTGAGTTCTCAATTAAAATGTAGAGAAAATAGGTCTCTAAAGACAGATGACCCTGTTTGTGATGCTCCTCATTCAGCTAGTTGTCAATTAGGATGTACAGAAACTGAGTCTTTCGAGACTTATGACCCTGTGTGTGATCCTCCTCATTTAGTGGGTTCTCAATTTAAATGTGCCAAGCTACCCGTCCAGCTTGAAGAAGACAAAATTTTGGGTAATGTTCCGGATCAGACTACGGATTCGCCTATCATTTCTCAACAAAAACTTAAAAGAACTGATAGTACAGATGTGTTTGAGAACGACAATTCTGCAGAAGAAAAATCCAGCAGCCTCAGAAAAGTAAGGATGCCCTCAAAACGTTATTCTTATAAAGACACATATTATAATGACACGATCTCAACTGCAGCTGTATTAGGAATTTCAGACTCCTCCAACCAACACTGTCCTGAAATTACAGCCCAAGATTTTGAAGTAATCCTTGCAACAACTGTATTGAAATCTCCTGACACATATAATCAACAATATCCCGCATTAAAAACGTCACAAGACTCCTCCATCCAAACCAATTCTGAAATCATAACAGTACAAGGCTCCCCCATTCAAGGAATTTCATTTGAAAAAGTTGAACCACTTAAACAAAATAAAACATGCAAAATTAGAATTTTAGAAGAGGTTATATTTCCAGCTCCGGTACCAAAACAAAAGCTTCCAGATAAATTAGACGAGATTTTGAAAGTTCCCAAGTTAGAGCAGAATCAAAATAAAAAAAAAAGAAGGACCGTCCCTCATGCACGATGTTTAACTCCTATTGCTGAAAAGAACCTAAACGACGCTGCTGAAGCCGGTATATTATCAGGAACTAAGCGATCTAAAAAAGCCAATAATCATCTAGGAGCAGCTGCCGTTTCTGGTACATCAGGGACTAAGCGACTAAAGACAGCTAACAAGAACATTGATGATGCTGTTGTTACCGTCACGTCTGGAACTCAGCGATTGGCGAAGAACTTATATAACACTGCTATTCCTAGCACATCAAAATTTGAAAAAAAAGCGAAAAGAAGTAATAGAGCAAATAAAACGAGCACTGCACCTGCGAAGCAGAAGAAAAATAGATCTGAAGACGACGATTGGCTATGTGCAATATGCAACAGATGGTACTCAGAAGATGCTGCATCTAAAAATGGAGCAGACTGGATTTCTTGTTCCTTCTGCATCAAAACGTATCACGTACATTGTCAAACTCAAGAATGTGAGGCTAATACGACGATTTTTAAGTGTGATATGTGTTACGCCCAAGAATAATAATTCTAGAAATTATTAGATAGGCACTTGAATTTTTATCTTGTTTTTTTTGTTGATTTTATTTTATTAATTTTAAAACTAAAATAAAGTGAACTTGCCTAATTCCGTTGTAACAAAATTAAAGTAGTAGCTATCACGGACTTAAAGAGGCCACCACGGAATTAGGCACATTGACTTGTTTTAGTAAATTTGGTATAACTCTTAAGTTTATAGAAAGAATTGTGATAATTTGTGCCTATATTCCTCATTTAAGACTGATTAGATAGCATGCTAAGTCTGAATTAAAGTTATTAATAATTTGTTGGTATTTTATTACTCAAAAGCCTTTGTCACGAAGTTAGATGAGTAGACCCTACACAATCTCTGAAAATTTCATGAGTCTAGATATAGCGGTTCTTGAGATACAGCCTGGAGACAGACAGACGGACAGACAGACATCGAAGTCTTTGTAATAGGGTCCCGTTTTTACCCTTTGGGTACGGAACCCTAAAAATGCTCGCACTGTATTTAGAATATTTAAGAATGAAATTGACCTAAAAAGACACAGATTATTATTATACAATATGTACTGCAATGCACATGTAGATTCATCGGAAAACCTCTTGGTAACTCTTAGAATGATTAAATGTAAAAAACCTACTTACTAGGTCTCCATGACGCGCATGACGCTCGAGTGACTACACAGTACACGATTAGCACCCTGGGCTCCCCTACTAAAAGTTGTCCCCTGTTTCCTTCCTGGATAATGCCGGTAGAGTTATAATAATTTTTCCTGAATATCTATGGCCACTATTAGCATGTGCCTATCTTTTCTTTTTTTTCATAATTTAATTATTAAAAAAGATATAATAAATACGTTCAAAAACCCAAAAAAATGGCCAGATTTTCCGCTGTGTTCAAACATTACAAAACATAGGAACACAGCAGCTCAGGCCTTGCTTTAATTTTTAAATGAAAAAAGTATGTACGTTTTGGAGAAGAATCGGGGGATAACGAATAGTTGATTTTCTGCAGTTGTCTCTATCGCGCTCTGCGGGGGGAGGCTTGAGGTAAGGGAGATAGCAATAGATATAACAAGTACTTTTTTTTCTTTTTCTAGCCCTTGGTTGTATCCTCTTAAGACATTAAACAGCTATCGATTTAACAACATTTTGACACCACTAATTAATCTAATGATACGGGAGGTAGCAACTATTTTTTTCAAAAATATTTTTTTAGAGGATGTGGAGCGATCGTGAAAGATGTCTAAATCGTATATTTTATGCTAAATGTTATAGGAATTGATCATTCTTATTCGAAAGTAAGATAAAAAGGCTTGGCTTATTTTATCTCTTTCCACGCTCGGGCTTGTAGAGGTTTGCCGAGGCTCGACAAGCATGGAAACATAGCATTAGTGCGCAACCTTTTTGTCCAGGTTATAATCCTGGATTATAAAATCATTTTAATATACATACTGTATACCTCTAGCCCGGCCGCACATTGTACGACATTTCTGATCAGAAACAGTTGAACGTCCGCGCTGTCTCTTACATGTTGTACTGAGCCGAGTGAGCTCGAACTCGCCGGAAGGAAGTTCAAAGTTCAAAGTTCAAAATTTTTATTTGCAACCAAGTACCTACATAATATATAAATCAACAGACATTGACGAAATATTCAAATTATGCCTTGTTCAGGCGTTTGCAAAACAATTACAAAAAATGCCAAGAGCCAGAAGCGAGAGATTGCCATTTCTTTTTATCAGGCGCTCCTTATATTAATAGCATCACGGATCACCTGGACAAATGAAATGCGCACTAATGAACGCAACGACTACCGGCAGCCTGACCACCTTTACTCTAATCAGAAGAGCAAGAATGACGACTATCACTAAATCAGCCGACCTGAAATACTTTCTCGAAAACGTTGCTACCTCTTAAGCTATACTTTATATCCTACTAATATTATAAAGGCGAAAGTTTGGATGTATAGATGTATGGATGTATGGATGTATGGATGTATGGATGTTTGTTACTCTTTCACGCAAAAACTACTGAACGGATTTTAATGAAACTTTACAACAATATAGCTTATGCGTCAGAATAACACATAGGCTATAATTTTAACCAACTTTCAAAATGGAGGAGGTGTTATGATCGTTTTTTTATGCTCAACGATTACTCCGCCGTTTGTGAACCGATTTTCAAAATTTTTCTTTTGGTGTATAGGGCATTATCCCAATTTAATATCATGTTCACAAAAATGGTGATCTGATGAAGGAATCCATGGGTAATCGAGGGAACTCCTCAAAATTTATATGGAAACATGTGGTGACTTTGGTTTCATGAGAAGTATTCCGAGTATATGCTAACAACAAGTAAGATTTTGGACTCAGCAACACCCACTCATGGTTCGGGAGCTGCTGAGAGAACTCCTGACTCTTCATAGATATACGTTTGAGAGTTTCGGTGTTGATTTAAGATCGGAAAGCAGATTCTACTATGCAAATTACATTCGTTATCATCATCATCATCACTACCAAGTACCATTTTTTTTAAGAAAAAAGGAGGCAAACGAGTAAACGGGTCACCTGATGAAAAGCAACTTCCGTCGCCCATGGACACTCGCAGCATCAGAAGAGCTGCAGGTGCGTTGCCGGCCTTTTACGAGGGAATAGCGTAATAGGGTAGGGGAGGATAGAGAAGGGAATAGGGGAGGGTAGGGAAGGAAATAAAGGAGGGTAGGGAAGGGAAAAGGGTAGGAGATTGGGCCTCCGGCAAAGAAAATATACACTACGCGAACCTCCGGTCAACTCACCACTCGGCGAAACACAGCGCAAGCGCTGTTTCACGCCGGTTTTCTGTGAGCCCGTGGTATTTCTCCGGTCGAGCCGGCCCATTCGTGCCGAAGCATGGCTCTCCCACGGTATCGTCCCATGATACGTTTCATAGTCTTTTAGATCGAGACTCGAGTTTGTCAATCGATTTAAAAAAAATTATATCTACTAATATTATTTAAAACCTGAAGAGTTTGTTTGTTTGCTCGAACACGCTTATCTCAGGAAGTACTTTCTGGTCCGATTTAAAAAAAATTCAGTGTTAAATAGCTTATTTATCGAGGAAGGCTATTTATTATTACTTACGCTAAGACTAAAATATATATGACCGAAGAATCAGAATAAAATGTGGAAAAACCCGGGAAAATTATTAGAAACTAGAAAGGGTTTATCTCACGAAGTACTAGAGCATTTTTGATATTATTTGTCACAACTCACAGATATAGAATAGACCACGTGAAGGGACAGAACTTTTTGCGGGAAAATGTACGGTTTTCGTAAAATTCCTAATTTACGCGGGCGAAGCCGCACGGGACATCTAGTATAAAAATATATAAAGACTATGTAATTACTAGAGATCGCCCAATGGTCGACATTCGACCTTAGTTTCAACGACATTAGGACTACTACGATTAATTTGTAAAAAAATATTGACTATCATATTTTTTTCAACTCTCGTCTCTGGGTTTCAGCTGATCTCAGACTGGCCGTGTAAGCAGTCTAATATAATTTTTTTCCCCCACCCCTCTTAGGGGAGAAAAGAGGGGGTAAGATTTTGTATCAACTGTAAGTAGAAATACTTTAAATGGCAAAACAACTTTGCCGGCACAGCTAGTCTTCTATCTCTATCTATATAATATATAAAACTCAAAGGTGACTGACTGACATGGTGATCTATCAACGCACAGCCCAAACCACTGGACGGATCGGGCTGAAATTTGGCATGCGGGTAGATGTTATGACGTAGGCATCCGCTAAGAAAGGATTTTGATAAATTCCCACCCCAAGGGGTTCAAATAGGGGATGAAAGTTTGTATATAATAATACTTAGCGCGAGCGAAGCCGCGGGCAAAAGCTCGTATTATCATAAAATTGCATATCAGTAGATAAAAATACTTACTTACTCGTACATGATATTATTTGCTAGTATTGTGTTAAAATTTGCAATCTATAAACGTATAATGCAAAATGTGGTTATCTATATTATTAACAGCTGTAGTCGTAATTATTTTGTTAGTTTTGGCTATTTGTTGGTACCTTAAAGTCACTGCAGGTGTGTGCGTCAGTAGCCGTCACTTGGTCGGCAAAGTGGTGTTGGTGACCGGTGGTACTTCCGGCATCGGATATGAGACAGCCGCGGACCTCGCGGAGAGAGGGGCCCGTGTCCTCATAGCCAGCAACGAGCGGCACGGCGCGGGCGACAGTGTCAGAGACACTATTGTGGCGCGCTCCGGGAACACCGACGTACACTTCATTTACTTGGACCTCGCCAGTCTCGATTCTGTGAGATCTTTTGCTATTGACATAATAGCAAAAGAAAAACGTCTGGATATTCTGGTTAACAATGCAGGAGTTTTCCTGCCTAAGAGAGGCCTTACGGAGGATGGTCTGACAGTCGTAATGCAGATAAACTATTTCGGACCATTTCTACTAACAGATTTACTTCTACCGATAATAACCAAGACACCCTCGAGTAGAATAGTGAATGTGTCCTCAAAATTGAATAAGTATGGACGTGTGGACTTGAAGAGACTCAACGAGCCGAGGACCGGTTGTCTCTCCTCGATTTTAGCTTACTGTGACTCGAAGCTGTGTGTTGCTCTCATGACAGTGGAACTGGCTCGTCGTCTTCATGGCACAGGTGTCACTGCTAACTTCCTTCACCCGGGGTGCTCCCGTACTAACATATACAGTTATGATACTTGTATAAAGAAACTGGGCTTCCAAATTTTATTGATGAAATATTTTTTGAAGACCCCGAGGGACGCCGCACAGACTACAATACATCTGGCGGTGTCTGCAGAAGTGGAGAAAGTCAGTGGCTGCTACTTTAGAAATTGTAAGGCAGTGAAACTCCCTGGAAAAGTCCGTAATAAAGATTTGGCTAAGCAGCTGTGGAACGTTTCTAATGAATTTGTTAATCTGAGTGCTTAATGTGTCGTTATATAAACATTATCAAGTAACCATTATTATGTTGTCATTATTATATTGTGTACCTATTTAATTATTATTGTTTTCTTAGTGCTGGTATTAGATATTTTTTTAATTTTAGATAATAATTAAGTACTCATATTATACTTAGCCGTTAAGACCAAGTACTTAATTTTTTTTTAAATAAGGGGGCAAACGAGCAAACGGGTCACCTGATGGAAAGCAACTTCCGTCGCCCATGGACACTCGCAGCATCAGAAGAGCTGCAGGTGCGTTGCCGGCCTTTTAAGAGGGAATAGGGTAATAGGGGAGGGTAGGGATGGGAAGGGAAGGGAATAGGGTAGGGGATTGGGCCTCCGGTAAACTCACTCACTCGGCGAAACACAGCGCAAGCGCTGTTTCACGCCGGTTTTCTGTGAGGACGTGGTATTTCTCCGGTCGAGCTGTCTCATTCGTGCCGAAGCATAGCTCTCCCACGTCACACGTCCCACGAGTTCTTTCGTGTCTCGAATTATAAAAATTCGAGACAAGAAAGAACTCGATTATGTTACTGGAATTTTTAATATCATTTTGAAATTATCTGATACAAAATCATAATATTAGTATCTCAGTTCGTTTATCCGAAAAAGATCTGTACAAAAATATTTAACACAGCGATCAATTTAAAACCATAAAGTTAATATACCTAAGGTGTATTAAATTTATGTTTAAAACTGACATTTAAATTTTTTTATTAAAATGTGTACAAGAGTATTTACTGTTTACTTTGTTAGTAATCTATACCTATTTGGGGGCACGGTGGTGTCTCTGCCCCGCCAAGACGAGCCAAGCGAAGCGCAAGGGTACTTACCTTTTCTCGAAGTGTTTTGCCGTTTTTTTTGAGCCCTCATACAGTTGGTTTCCGATGTACCAGATAGTTCATATTCTCAGGATATAACAACATACAAAGTTTCAATTAAATAGAGCTGTAATACTTTAGATTTTATTGTTAATGTTGCCACTTGAGAGTTGAGACGACCCCATTGCCCTGTGAAAAAGATATCAATTCTCATGTAGAGCCAAGCTTCAATCTACACGGCCTTTTTTTTCCCCGGAGGGGGAAATGCATTACGCATACCACCCAGGCGCAGGGGGCGCCCGAGCGGTGATGTGGGACTCCCGTATCTAATGAGACCACGGTATACCCACTAACCCCCCCCCCCCCTCATCTTCCGCCACGCCGCCTTTTGACGGGGCCACGGGAACGATACACACATCCGCGACCCCGCCAGCGGTCCGAAGACTCTACGATGGGCGCACAACACGTGCGCCCTCCTCCTCGGCCCCCACCAGGGCTGTAGCAGACGCCCCCGGAGTCTGCTACTTGGAGGCCATGTGGCAGATCAGGTCATTTCATTAATAATATTTAAGGCGCTTTTTAGAGCCTTATAAGTTATAACTCATAATTTGAAAGCTACAAAATTATAATAAAAATACACTAATAATCTTCAGTATACGAAAATTCCTTTCCACATTATTAATTTCCTATTTTTGTTTATTATACTCATGATATCAGCTTCCAAAGTTTTACCAATTTATTAAATTCAAGCATACATTCAGCATCTCCCTAGTATTTACAAATTAATTTTATTTGAAACACTCGCCAATAGATCGACAATATCGTTAACTATATTATATTCCACGTTTTAATTTTTTTAGGTCGATTTTGAACTAAGATAAAAAAAAATAGGATTTTGGTGCGATCTCGGCTACGCCGCAAATGTATGGTCAAAGTCGTTTGCTCAGGGGACGGCCTTAAAAACAAGTTATATTCTTGAATCTGCATAATATTATCATGGTACACTACCATAGCTGCATAGCAAAAGAGCAAGGGAGTTGTCCCAAGCCAATCGCTCTATACTTTTTCAACAACAAGTTTGTTGCAATCTCGTAGTTCCCTAATTGCTTAACTTCACCAATACCTCACGCTGTCCCTGGATTCATTTAACTTGAAGCATACTTCAGTCAACAAAAGCACTGCTCAAGATGTAGCTTTTAATGCAGTTTAAACGGTTTCGATCCAGGAATTCGATAGCTCGCACCCGGGAAACCGAGTTAACTAGAAAACGTGGTTTATTTTACATAGACAGCTGATACAACTTTGTACTGAGTTTTTATTTTATTTGTCCACTAGATGTTACCCTTCGAACTACTATTTTCAATGTAAAGCTCACTATAGTTTGTTGTCGTATAATATCTTCGTTCTAGATGTGATAACTCTATTGTACGTATACGTTATATATATATATAACGTATACGTACAATAGAGTTATATATAGTATATATATAGTATATATATATATATATATATATATATATATATATATATATATATATATATATTATATGTTGATGAAGAAAGTTTTAAATAGTTTTTAAATAGTTCATTTTGATGTTGTTGATCTTGTAACAAGCACCATTACTATAATTTAAAAAAAAGTTTGTCTCTCGTCATGGTAAGTTCGGCAGTTTACACTTTACGAGCTGTAAATAATACGTCCGTGCGATGTAATTAGTAGGGAACGTCCATGGAGCTATCACATCTAGACCGAATATGTATTTTGCAGGAACGATAAACCTTTTGCGATATTAAGAGTGAGTTGCACCAAGAATTGAATTGCACCATTAAGAGTAAGTTGGTGCAACCCACTCTAAAGTATCTATAATAAACTCAAATCCATCAAAATCCAACCACACATTAAAAAGTAAAGTGGCTTAAGAATAAAGAGGTAAGATATAGAATATAGATATAAATACACATTAGTATAAATATTTTACTTTATAATAAAATTTTGGTAAAACAGTAACTAGTGAATAAATAATAAATACCCAATAGCAACTTTTATAAAAATATGTATTAACTTTTTGTAAAATATACTCAATGTATTTTGCATTATACATTTATATCCTTACTATAATGTCTGTAGTCAACTAGAAATCATACTAAGAATTTTAAATTCATATTAGGTACTAGATTATGAATATGGGTGTGTAGTGAGTAAGAATATCGAGTCCGCTATTTCAATCAATGTCTTCTTTATTTGCTTTGTCGTCTTCACCAAATACTGTATTTGAAGTGACTGTAGAACGAAGAGCTGTAAGAATGTCATTGCATTTCCTAGCTCTGATCTGCTCCTGTGTTATTTCTTCAATTTGCGCTACACTCTGCTTATCATTCTGTATACTCCGCAGTTTTGCACCAACATAACCGATGCAATCACATAGTTTCTGCTGCAGATTATCAATACTCCAATAGAATTGTAGATCCAATAAAATTGAAAGTAAAAATCCAAAGTACAGTCCTCCGATTCCGGCTATGAAATAATACAATTTTGGATCACTCGTTGACAATATGGAATCGTTAGTAGAAATAAAATAATTTAAAAAGTGCACAAGGGATTCAAGTAAATATGATTCACTCATTTTAATTTCGTATTATTTTTTAGAAATATGTAAAAGGGAAGGTGTTTTTTATATTCCTTCACAATTCACATGTCTGATATTCTAATGACAAGTACTTTTATCTTTTTCTGATTGATAGGATCAATTTTATTCCTGCCACTTAATCCATAAAGAAGAGATGAAAAGTATTTACTAAATTACTACACGAAGAACAAAACTTTTATTTCTCAGATTAATAATTATATGAGAAATAAAAGAAATATGGTAATAATTATTATTATTACCATATTTCTTAATTATTATCATTATTACCATATTTAATATTAAACAAATAATAATTATTATTACCATATTTCTTCCGAGCACAATATTTTCATGTTAATTTATACCAACAACTTTTTCTGACATACACCACAAGTTTGTAGCGAGATCTTTGTTCGACGCCTTTTTATTAATTTCTTTAACTCTACATTCTTCAAAGTAGCAGCCACTAATATTTTCTACCTCCGGCGACACAGCCAAATATATCGACGTTTGTGCGGCTTCACGAAGTGTTTTAACAAATTTTCCAAAAATAAAACCAAGTACTGAAATTAGTGTCATAGGTACATGATTTGTGATAATATTACTTCTGCTGCATCCTGGATGAAGAAAATTAGCAGAAACGCCAGTGCCCTGAAGACGTCGAGCCAATTCCACCGTCATGAGAGCAACACACAGCTTGGAATCACGATACGAGTAGAATGAAGAGAAACAACCGGTCCTTGGTTCAATGAGATTGTCCAAATCCACACGTCCATGTTTATATGCCGTGGAAGAAACATTTATTATTCTACTCGGCGATGATTGACTTATCAGTGGTAAAAGCAAGTTAGTGAGTAGGAACGGTCCAAAATAGTTGATCTGCATCCCCAATGAAATTCCATCGTCTGACTTTATGTTAGGAGTAAACAGGACTCCTGCATTATTTATGAGAACGTCTAATCGATTTTCAGTGGAAAAAATATGATTAGCGACAGATCTCACAGAATCGAGACTGGCGAGGTCCAAGTAGATGAAGTGCACGTCGGTGTTCCCGGAGCGCACCACAATAGTGTCTCTGACACTGTCGCCGTGCCGCTCGTTGCTGACTATGAGGACACGGGCCCCTCTCTCCGCGAGGTCCGCGGCTGTCTCATATCCGATGCCGGAAGTACCACCGGTCACCAACACCACTTTGCCGACCAAACCTACTGACGCACACGCCTGTGGTTACTTTGAGGTGAATATATGAAATCAAAACTAATAAAACAAAAAATAAGAAAAGTATGAAATAAATAAACATTTTATGGAGCAGGCACTACATGTCCATTGTCTACTGAGACTGAGAGTAGAAATAGAAGATATATTATATAAAATTAATTGCTCGTTGTGCGTTTAATGTAAACACTAAATCAGATAATATTATGGATTGATTTATTGAGTTGTTGATACTCGTAGATGTGTAATGCTAAATAATAATAACCCAAGTTGTTATAAACCTATATTAAATAAAATATTAATAATTATGGCTTGATGTTTTTTGCTATTACATTCTGAAAAATCTGAGAATTGCAATTAATGCAGTCTCACAGAACGTTGACCCAGGAATCGCGGTTATATGCGTAGTCACTAGTCAGATATAATAATAACTGTATTTTATAAAGATAAAACCGACTTCAAAATTGTTCGTAATTGAGAATTAAAACTCCCATATCTCCAAAAGTACTGAACCGATTTTGATGAAACTTGCACTGTTCCCTAAGTTAAACAATACCTAATACAACAAGAAAGCGGCCAAATGCGAGTTGGACTCGCCCATGAAGGGTTCCGCAGCAGCAATAAGGTTTATTTTTATGAAATTAAAAGGTTTTTGATTTATTTTTATATTTCAGTCGATTTAATGAAATTTAGATTAAGGTTTACCACTTATGACGTATAAAAAAAACTACTGGCTAGATCTCGTTTAAACCAATTTTCGTTGGTAGTTTTTATAGTAATCTACATCATATATTTTTTTTAGAATTATCATGCCCCTACTTTAGAAATTAGAGGGGGGGGGACACACATTTTACCACTTTGGAAGAGCCTCTCTCGCAAACTATTCAGGTTAGAAAAAAATGATATGAGAAACCCCAATATGATTTTTGGAGACTTATCCATAAATACCTCACACGCATAGGTTAGATGAAAAAATTTTTTTTTTGTTTCAGTTGTACCTATGGGGACTCCTAAAAATTTTTATATTTTTTCAATTTTTGCATCAAAATCTTAATGCGATTCACGACTACATCTACTTACCAAGTTTCAATAGTATAGCTCTAATAGTTTCGGAGAAAAGTGGCTGTGACATACGGACGGACGGACAGACAGACAGACAGACAGACATGACGAATCTATAAGGGTTCCAAGGTTTTTTTGCCATTTTGGCTACGGAACCCTAAAAAGGAGTTACTAAAATCGGACTTGTAGTTCCGGAGTTATGCGAACACAAACATAAAAATATATACATACATACATACACTTTTGAAATTTGGCACATTACAGAAACACATGGCAGAAATACCACGCCCTCACAGAAAACCGGCGTGAAACAGCGCTTGCGCTGTGTTTCGCCGAGTGAGTGAGTTTACCGGAGGCCCAATCCCCTATCCTATTCCCTTCCCTACCCTCCCCTATTCCCTTCCATCCCTACCCTCCCCTATTACCCTATTCCCTCTTAAAAGGCCGGCAACGCACCTGCAGCTCTTCTGATGCTGCGAGTGTCCATGGGCGACGGAAGTTGCTTTCCATCAGGTGACTCGTTTGCTCGTTTGCCCCTTATTTCATTAAAAAAAAACATAATAGAATAATCGGCCAAGTGCGAGTCGGAATCGCGCACGAAGGATTCCGTACCATTATAGAGCAAAATTAGACCATAAATTGGGTTTTTTGTATGGGAGCCCCACTTATTTTTTTATTTTATTTTAATATTATTATTAAAGTACACATATTATAACTAAGGACTTTGTGAAAAATTCAAGTACCTACCTGTTGCAATTTTTGATATAGAGCAAAAAAGGCCAAAAAAATCACGTTTGTTGTATGGGAGCCCCCCTCAAATATTCATTTATTTTATTTTTAGTATTTGTTGTTATAGCGGCAACAGATATACATAATCTGTGAAAATATCAAATCTCTAGCTATTACCGTTCTTGAGTTACAGCTTGGAGACAGACAGACAGACAGACAGACAGACAGACGGACAGACAACGAAGTCTTAGTAATAGGGTCCCGTTTTTACCCTTTGGGTACGGAACCCTAAAAATTGCCCTTATGTTGTAAACAGTAAAATGTTATTCACTCGGTTCATCCACTCCAGTATGTCCCGTAGCCCGGGCACGGGAACAATAAATTTAGAATAGAGAGATAAATAAAAAGAAATTTAACAGTTAACAAATTTATTTAAATAAAATAAAAGACCTAGACAGCGGTGAGCGGGTACGCGGGGAACGGAAGATTAGCCTCAGACACTTTCTAGATCTCTAATACACGGGTCGCGGGGGAAGACACGGCACTTAACTCGCACAAATCAGCAACGAGCGGGACTCCAGCTCCGCAGGTCTCCAATTTGTTCTCGACAGCGCGCAGTGGTTGAGGCCGGCTGTTATTGGCCTAGCTCCCGTAGAGGTTGCAGGTCCAGGGTGTGGCCCAAGTAGAGGCGTCAGACAGACGGCATGGGCAGCACGTGGTCGTCTCGGGGCGGCGATAGGCCGAGCTCTCGTAGCCCAAACAGAGTTCCAAACAGAGTTCCAAACAGAGTTCCAAACAGAGTTCCCCAATATTGGGGATGATTTTGAAGTGAAATAAAAAGGATTTTTACAAGATGTCGCCCGGTTTTTATAGTTCCGGGACGACATATTTTTTTAATGTTGCCAGTTAATAAGTGTTAAAGGAATAAAGATAGAAAGTCTAAGCTTACTCCGAGTTAATATAATATTATATGTTTTAAGAAAATAACTTCAGATGTTATTGAAAATAATCAATCCTTTTATTTAATCCGGAAATAATTAAATAAAAGGGGAAAATATAGCATAAAAAGGATATCGTAAAAACTGTAGTAGTTGCACCATTATCCAAGAGATGGCGCTACTGACCTCATTTCAAGTTATTATAATATACTTATTTTCAGCTCTAAATCTGTTAGGCGTAAAAGTTAAAAAATCGCCTAATAGATGTCGCTATGCGACATATCCCCCCTCGCTAGCTAAGGATTTTTCATGATAAAGGAAAAATCCTGAAAATAGCTAAGCTAGAAAAAGTGGGAAAACAAAGAACTAAAACAAAGGGGAAAAAAGCAAAAATAATAGCCCTTTGGGGAAAAAAAAACTAACAGCAGCCCTTAAAAAAGGCCCTTTGAAAATAAAGGAAAAAAAAATACAGCCCTTTGGAAAAAAGGAAAAAATTTAAATGGTTTCCCTTTACAAAAAAAAGGAAAAAAGAAACCGCCTTTTAGAAAAAAAAAAGGAAAAAAAATACAAACTATTAAGAGTTTGAAAAATGAGGACAAAATGGAAAAAAAAAAAAAATATTTGGGGAAAATGGTGAAATGGGAAAATGGTGAGACAATTCTTGTGTCAGCGCGCGAGTAATTTTGACCAGAGATTCATAAATCACTTACATACATCAACTTACATTTTTGCAGCTCGGTCATATACAAAGACGCGAGACGCCCTAGCACACGAGTATTATCCTACGAATATGAAAAGGATAACACCCAAAAAAGGTCGTGGATGGTACTGTACACAACTATAACGTTTGATTTAGCAAACGATACAGCAACTAAGCAAGGCGCGAGACAAAAGGTCTTACCTAATTAAACGAAAAAAATTAAGGTTAAATGAAAAGAAAATTAAAATTTAAAATTTTTAGATAATTTAAGGTCTTTTAAGTGCCAAACACCAAGGTCTTTACCTTGCATGTCCTGCAATTCGTAAACTAAAGGAGAACGTTTACCTACGACTTTACATTTTATAAATTTAGGTGCTAACTTTTTACTAAAGTATTTATCTTTATCGCTAAGAAAATAAGTTTTCTTAAAAACAAAGTCTCCTACGTTAAATTCGGCAGGCTGGCGACGTAAATTATACTGCGAGGTATTCTTAACGTGGGCTTGCCAAAGACGCATCTGTACGTTGTCAAAGATGGACGACATACAACCAAGATTTTCTGCGTAGGCGTCGCGAGGTGCAAAAATAAGGTCGTTGGTGCTGTCGGTATCGAGGTAGTGAGAACCGCAGGACACCAATTCCCTACCGAAAGTTAGAAATGACGGTGTGAATCCTGTCACCTCGTTTACAGAGTTATTAATGGCAAATTGTATCTCTGGGATATGTAAATCCCACGACCTATGGTCGTCTTCCACGTAAGTAGAGATACATGTAATAATAGTTCTATTATACCGCTCGACAGTATTAACCTGAGGAGTATAACGCGGGGTTAAGTACACTTTAGGTATATTATACTTTTTAAAGAGCCTATTAGTCTCATTGCTAATAAACTGGGGACCGTTGTCCATAATTACAGTTTGAGGAATACCGTGAACTAAGAAAACGTTTTCCTCTAAAATCCTAGTAATAATATCAGAAGTAGCACGTTTCATAGGAAAGATAAGACAAAATTTAGAAAAGCAACACGTAACAACTAAGATAAAATTGTTACGCCTCCTAGTAACAGGCAGAGGTCCCATTATATCCACAGAAATGACCTGAAAAGGTCGCGCACAGTCTTTAGGTCGGCCCATCTCGCCTAGGACTTTATGGTTCTGGGACTTGTACTGCAAACATTTAGAGCACTGCGAAACATATGCAACTACGTCGCGGTACATATTCGGCCAAAAGTAATTTAGGGCAAGCCGCCTATAGGTTTTAAAAATTCCCATGTGACCAGCAGTGGGCTCATCATGGTTAGAACGAATGACATCAGTACGAAATTCTTTTTCTTTCCAAGAAAACTCAGAAGTTAAGCTATGTTTATTTTTAGACAGTCTAAATAATTTGTTATCTTTAATAGAAAAGTTAGGGAAAGAAGTTGGCGAGCTATTACAGCCGTTAAAGATATTTAAATACCAGGTGTCAGTACCGGTATAGTTTTTCCAAGAGGTAGAAATAGCATTAACAGTTACCGCGCGAGAAAGAGCGTCCGGAATAACGTTGTCGCTGCCTTTACGGTGTTTAATTTCAAAGTTAAATTCCGACAACCTAACACACCAGCGGGCTAGTCTGCCAGTGGGGTTGGACAAGGACAAGAACCATTTAAGAGCACTATGGTCAGTATAAACAGTGAACTTTTTACCGTTCTCTAAGTAACAGCGCCAATGTTCCAAAGCTACTAAAACAGCTAACGTCTCACGCTCAGTGATGCCGTAAAGTCTCTCCTGCTTGGTGAGTGAGCGACTCATGTAGGCGACGGGGTGTTCCTTGCCATCGAACTTTTGGGTGAGCATGGCCCCTACACCGTAGCTACTGGCGTCCGTATGTACTTCGAAAGGTTCGTCGTACTTCGGACAGCGCAGTACCGGCGCGGAGACCAAGCACTCCTTCAGTTTGGTGAACGCCGCGTCCGCCTCTGAAGTCCACTCAAAAGGAGGGGCATCCTTACGCGTAGACGTAAGCTTATTTAAGGGCCCTGCCAAAGTACTAAAATTAGGCACAAACCGTCTGTACCAAGTGGCAGTACCAAGAAAACGCTTAACACTCTTTCTACAAGTGGGCGTAGGAAAATTAACAATCGCGGCGACCTTGTCAGGGTCAGTACGAAGACCGTTGCCGTCGATAACATAACCTAGGTATTTTAATTGAGGCCTAAAAAATTTACACTTTTCAAATTTTATAGTAAGGTTAGCCTCTCTGAGAGTTTGAAGAACTCTCAGGAGCGTAGCTACATGCTCGTGAAAGGTTTCACTAATGATAACCACGTCGTCAACATAACAAAAGGTTTTAGGGCCAAAACTGCCGAATAGGGAGTCCACCAAACGTTGTTGCGTGGCGGGTGCGTTGGTCAACCCGAAAGCCATACGCTTAAATCTAAACATCCCGCGACCAGGAACGTAAAAAGCGGTCTTATCACGGTCGGACTCCTCAATAGCCGTCTGCCAGAAGCTGTTAGAAAGATCAATAGTTGACAAGTAATGAGCGTCATGTAAACTATCTAAGATTTCAGAAACGTAAGGTAAGCTATAGGCGTCTTTCTTAGTTACAGAATTTAATTTTCTACTGTCTAGACAAAACCTAAATTCGCCAGTCTTTTTAGGGACGACTAGGACAGGAGAACTCCACGCAGATTGACACGGTTCGATCACGTCCATCGCCAACATTTCGTCAACCTGTTCAGCCAAAATCCGCTGTTTTTCAGGCGACATCCTGTAATAACGTTGGCGAATGGGTAACGCATCACCGGTGTCAATCTTGTGGGTTATCAAAGAATTTAACCCTAAGCCCTTCTCTTCAAAAGAAATCGACTTAAATTGTCGAATGATATCATCGGCCACCGAACGCTCCGAGGGATTAAGATGTTCGTACCCATTGATAACCGGTTTGGTCACTGGATTAGAAGTGACGTTTTGTTCGGAAGCCGCACTAGTAATAGAATTAAGGTATTTAGGGCAAAGCTTAAAAGTACGCCAAAAGTCGATACCTAAAATAAGGTTGCTAGTAACCTCTGGTACTACATAAAATTTTAATAAGTGAAATTGATCTTCAAAAGTAACAGGTAAATTTATATAACCGATAGATTTTAAAGTTTGACCACCAGCTGCAAAAATAGAAATATTATTATTATCAGTTATGAGCTGATAACCTCTATTAATAATATCTAAATGAGAATTATTTCCCAGTAAAGAAATGCAAGAACCGGAATCTAAAAGACCGCACATGCGAAAAGAGTCTATAAGTATATTGACATAAGGTCGAGAATCAGAGTTATTATCCCGGACCGTGTTCACTGAATAGTATTTAAAAAACATGCCTACAGTATTGAGCCATTGTTTCCAATCTTCTAGATCGGTAGTGTGGCTAGATGGCTGAACACGATCCGAACTAACTAGTTTTTTGGACCGGTAGGAGTAGGCTTGCGGCAACGAGGGCAAGCAGGACGTTTAACACCTGGACTCCCACAGCCAAAACAAAATATTTCTGACCTATCCTTAGGACATTCTTCAAAAGTATGAGAATCAACTTTACATCGAAGACAAAATTTTGGAACCGATTGTAAACTAGAAACTTGTTTGTTTTTGTTATTATTAAAATTATTAGAATTAAAATTATTAGAATTAAAATTATGAGAATGTTGCCGAAACTGTTTATTTAATTTAAAATTATTAAAAGAATTATTATTATTAGGTTTACCACTAGATTTATTTTCAGTACTACTAGGTTTATAAGCTAGGTCCGGTGCCAAAGTCTCCGTTGTGACCTTCGGAGGTTCGTGGTACAACGTTAACCGAGACTGCACATCCTCATAGTTTTTGCAGACCGACTTCAGCTGTTCTATAGAAGTAACTCCAGGAGACGAAGCTAGTATGTTAGCGTAGCAAGGTTTAATATTATGGAGAAGTATCTCTAACTTCTCACCCTCCTCGACCGTCTTAGTGAGGCGAGAGAAGAGGCCCTCCATAATAGCCACATAAATAGTGATGTTCTCTGTTTCGCCCTGTGTACGACTACGAATCTCATTCATTAGCCTGTATTCGTAACTAGGCTTGTCAAAGTCAGCATACAAAAGGTTTAAAAGCTCTGCCCAACTATTAACTTTTCGGTAGATGCTACGGTACCAATGCAAGGCATCACCAGTAAAGAGGTCAAAAGCATGAGAAAGAATTTTAGAATCATCAATGTTATGTTGTGCACAGCACTCATTAACACGAGATATGAAAGCACGGACACAAGACTTGCCATCAAATTTAAGTTTAAGATCTGAAAATAATTTTTTATTCTCACACTGTACTGTGATATTCAGTGGAGGTACAGTGGAAGAAGGAGTAGAACCAGGCAAAACAGTGCAACTACCAGAGTTTTTAAGTTTATTAAGTAAACCCAAATAATTTTGAAAAGTATCAAGGCAACTATTGTAACTATCAATAAAAGGATCATTATTAGAAATAGAAATTCTATTAATTCTATACTCTAAATGTACTAAGTAATTCTCCGCCCGGAGCAACGCATTGGGAGCCGGGTGAGAGTCGAGTTGTTGTTTGACTTTGTCAAGCGTAGCCTCAACTCCCAACAGGTCGTCTCGGACGGGAATAGTAGACTCTAAAATGTCCTCCGATGGATATTCCTCGACCAGTTTTGAAATTTGCTTTCTTAAGTCAGCAACAGTAGCAGCTGGTGTTTCATTTCTAATAAGTACTTCATACTCCAACTCAGACTTTTGGAGTGAAATAAATTTAATTTTGGCAGACATATTTAAAAAGTTAAATTTCAGAAAAAAAAAAAAGGGAAAGTTTAAATTTAATTTATCAAAAGTTAAAAAACAATAAAAAAAGAACCCTATTGGTGAGTGAGATATACTGTGTTTGTAGATATCACAAAACAATCAAAACAAAAGTATAAAGTATTGTACAACTTAATACTTTACACCAAAATAACAGAACAAGAACACAACAAGTTACTGACTGACTGACTGTTTAAGTAAAATTATATATTTAAAATAAAAGTTAAATGCCGCAAAAAAAAGAAAATTAAAAGTTAAGTTTAAAAGTTAATTGGCAAATATTATATTAATAACAAAAAAGGCAAAGATAATTTTGAATTTAGAATTTTGAGGTTAAGCTTTGTTAGGGTGAAATTATTTCCAAAAAAATTAAAAAGCCAAAACACATAAGTGTTACAGAAGGTAACACTGCTGTGTGCGCAAGAAAATGTGTGTGTGAATGAGTGAGGGTGTGTAGGGGGTGTGTATATGTGTAGTGTAGTGTAAATATTATATATATAGAATTTAAATATTATTTAACAATTTAAGAGGCAACAGTGCCACAAAAGTTAAGTGGGAATATTCTCAAAAAAGAGAAATAACCAGCAAGGGTATATTTCTATAAAAAGTATGTACCTTTATATAGAAAAGGTATATAAAAGATTATAAATATAAAAGAATATAATAAATAAATATAATACAGTGTGTAGTAAGAGGTGTCTTTTTCTGCCTCTTACACAACCTGGACACCAGCAGAATGCGGCCAATTCTACCCCGGGCCGATACAGGGAAAAAATAGTAAAAT
The DNA here is from genome assembly GCA_905404155.3 of Plebejus argus. Taxonomy (NCBI): domain Eukaryota; kingdom Metazoa; phylum Arthropoda; class Insecta; order Lepidoptera; family Lycaenidae; genus Plebejus; species Plebejus argus. Next base: position 15,671,682 of record FR989931.1, on the reverse strand, counting down.
AAAAAAGAAAAGAACTTACTCAAACAGTCAGTACAGTAGGACAACACAAGACACACACACACACTGAACTCACAACCACGCAGAGACCAAGAAAGGACTGAGGCTAATATGAGTTAAAAAAACCGAGTGGGCGCCAATTGTCCCGTAGCCCGGGCACGGGAACAATAAATTTAGAATAGAGAGATAAATAAAAAGAAATTTAACAGTTAACAAATTTATTTAAATAAAATAAAAGACCTAGACAGCGGTGAGCGGGTACGCGGGGAACGGAAGATTAGCCTCAGACACTTTCTAGATCTCTAATACACGGGTCGCGGGGGAAGACACGGCACTTAACTCGCACAAATCAGCAACGAGCGGGACTCCAGCTCCGCAGGTCTCCAATTTGTTCTCGACAGCGCGCAGTGGTTGAGGCCGGCTGTTATTGGCCTAGCTCCCGTAGAGGTTGCAGGTCCAGGGTGTGGCCCAAGTAGAGGCGTCAGACAGACGGCATGGGCAGCACGTGGTCGTCTCGGGGCGGCGATAGGCCGAGCTCTCGTAGCCCAAACAGAGTTCCAAACAGAGTTCCAAACAGAGTTCCAAACAGAGTTCCCCAATATTGGGGATGATTTTGAAGTGAAATAAAAAGGATTTTTACAAGATGTCGCCCGGTTTTTATAGTTCCGGGACGACATATTTTTTTAATGTTGCCAGTTAATAAGTGTTAAAGGAATAAAGATAGAAAGTCTAAGCTTACTCCGAGTTAATATAATATTATATGTTTTAAGAAAATAACTTCAGATGTTATTGAAAATAATCAATCCTTTTATTTAATCCGGAAATAATTAAATAAAAGGGGAAAATATAGCATAAAAAGGATATCGTAAAAACTGTAGTAGTTGCACCATTATCCAAGAGATGGCGCTACTGACCTCATTTCAAGTTATTATAATATACTTATTTTCAGCTCTAAATCTGTTAGGCGTAAAAGTTAAAAAATCGCCTAGTAGATGTCGCTATGCGACAAGTATTCAATTGTTATTTAGATAAGTTGCCGCAATAAATGTATTAAAAAATTATGCAATTTAATTGCGTTGCATTAAAATGCAGTCATTAGAGTTATTCTTAGAGAATGTTCTAAAACAACATTCTTAAATTGTATAAAATAAGCATTGCTTTAATCTGCGTATGTGCTCTGACGGTCGTCGCTACGGGAAATATTTCGTCCATAGCATTTGGACGCTTTCCAACTTTGAACGGGTAAAACTCTTTCCCTGTGAAAATATTACATGTATATGTATGTGCAATACTTTACTCGAACTGACCAGTGCTTATCGAAATGTATTAGAGTTATGAATAATTGGAAACTTTGTGAGCAGTAGCTTACATTATTTTGATCAAGCTTCATAAGAGTCTATCTAAATTGTGATCTTAACGTTGTTGATTAATAAAAACCGGCCAAGTGCGTGTCGGGCCACGCGCAATGTAGGGTTCCGTAGCACCGCTAGTTTTCGAAAATTTTTGTATGGTCAATGAATGTACATTTATAACATGTTTTACACTACTAACAACATCATCTCAAAGGAATTTGAACGAATAGTTCCTTTATACTTCGCCGAATACATTTTTTTTAGTTGATCGACTATTACTCAATAACTTATGAAGTCAACTTAGTCGTGATAGTTTTCCTTTTAAATTCAGCATATTTCCTACTCCCGTGAATTTTTTCACATTTCCAGAAGCAACCGTTTAGCTGGTAGAAGGGGGGGACACTGGACTCTAACGATTTTTTCCACTTTAAAACTTAATATTTCACAAATGGATCCCTAAACCGGAAAATGATCTATGAATACTCATAATATTTTAAAAAAAACCTATCCAACAATACCCCACACGATGGGGTGGGCGCGAAAAAAAAATTCAACCCCGCTTGATGTGTAGGGGAGGTACCATAAAAAAAATATTTTTTAAATATTTTATGTAAGTACCATTTTGTAGACATGCCAAATTACAGCTTTGTAGGTCCTATAGTCTCTGAACAAAACCGCGGACAGACAGACAGACGGACAGACGGACAGACGGACAGACGGACGGACAGACCGAAACTATAAGGGTTCCTTGTTGACTACGGAACCCTAAAAAGGTATACTTTTTCCAATCCAAAATGATGAAAATAACAAATCAATGTAAAAGAAATACATAGGAGCATAATGTTTACAAAAAGAAGAATATATAGGTGTAATTATAAAAATAAAAGTTTATGGTGATATATCTATTTATTTTCACACACTCACACAAATCTTTCTTACATCTCTAATAAATACTTACATCTATTGTTAATTTTATACAAAGCTTCGGTTTTAACATTAAGTACACGAAACTTACAATTATTAATTCAGTCACTTGATAGTACAGCGGTTACCAGAAATCTTAGGCCTTAATGTCGGTCGAGAAAACGAACAATTAAAACGAAAACTTAACATAAAACTAACAGTCACAGCCATTTCAATAACATAACAGTAAATTTAACAACAAATCAACGCTTAAAATTACTTAACATTAACAAAATTGAATAACAAATGATTCGTAATGTACAACAATTGTTGTTTAATGAGAATTTTATCCCCTAGGGTGGTGTGTTAACACATTTATACGACATTAAATATATACTATTTAAATTCAGTTGTGAGTTTACAATGAAATTAATTAGGTAACAACAATGATACAATTTTAACTTAATATGGAAATTGGTATTGTCCAGTCCTCGGTGGAGGAAAAAATTCTCATCAAAATATGTTATGAATAAAAACTGTTCATACTCAAAACGTAAGCGAATGAGTATGATACAGCTTTATACATATAACATAACTTAAGCATCCTGTAAGGGTAACACGTACCCAAACAGAAGGCAAAGAACGGAGGCACTTGAAATAAGGCACTGTGTGATTACAGCGTGTAATCAGACGAAAATTTTGAACAATAACAATGTACAAAGAAAAAACTTAACTCAAAAGTGAAATTCAACAATATTTTACACACAGAACAACAAAACCAAAATTCAACTTGAATAATTAACAGTGAAACTTAGTCGTAAGAAAGATGTGTTTTAAGAAAGCCCCAAAGTTTTGTTATGTACTTGACATGTTTATTTTTCCTTATTAACTTTTGTGCTGTAGATGTTTCTTTGGAAATTAGTGATTTCTTAATTATTTTGTTGTATTAAAAATCAAACAAAACAGGTTAAGTTACAAAATAAAACATAAACTTAATGTTTCAAACAAAAACACTTTACGATATTATGTTGGAAAGAGTCAAAATATTCAAATTACAAATGATCTCAAAATATCTTTGGAAGTAGTGTCAGATTTTAAAAGGTTTATTTTACTGCCAAATATAATAAATTGAAAACAGAAATGTATTGATTAGAAAGAAATAGAAAAGAAAAATAAAACAAAAACTTAATGACGGTGAACCTACAACTAAACGGAAAAAAATAAAACAAAAACTGAACATTAATTTTAACCCACAACAAAAATGTAACAACAAAGTAGGAAATAACAAAAACAAAAACTTAACCCTTACTTAAACTTCACTGAAATTATGATGGTAGTGTTCAAATAAAGGAATCAACGCATTAACTGAATACGTGGCTGAAGAATTAATTTATGAGTATGTGTGTATTTGCCTGATTAATTATTATTATCGGCGCTGTTAAACATTTCACATTGAACCTTAATCATTGAATGTCTGATCGAGCGACAATTTTGCTAATAGTAAGTATAGACTATAGATCAGAAAGAAAAAAAACTATCGAATTGATGAGAAACGTTACTTAACTCTCTTTTAAATTTTAAGTATTCTTGTGTAATTAAATAAAAACACTATTAAGCACGAGTCACATATTTTAGTCACTTGAAACAATTTTAAAATTGATGATACCATGTCAAGTCAAGGTTCAAATAACCGATTGAATTTGTTGAATCAACTACAAGTAATGCATAAGCAGCAATATTTTTAAGGTCAAACAAAAACAGTTTTTTTAAGAAATAACGTTACTAACATTAGGTAACAAAATGATTTTGTTAGAGTTTCGTAGAACTATAACATTTAAATTAAAACAAAAAACAAAAACAAGTAAGATACCAATGAAATTTTCAAAATAAACGGTCACTAACGAAAACAATATTATGTCAATGATGTTTTCAAAATTAACGGTAACAAACGAAAACAACCAGATATCAATGAAATTTTCTAAGTTAACGGCAATAAACAAAAACGTGTAAGTAACAATGAAATTTATCAAGTTACAGAAAGGAAAGAAAACAGGGAAGTATCAATAGTCACAAAGTTAACAGTAAAAAAGAAAACAAGGGAGTATCAATGAAATTTTCAAAAATTAACGTTAAAAAACGAAACAATTATGACATTATTCAAAGCTAACGGTAACAAATAACGGTAACGTGGAACTAACAAAACGCGTAACAGTAACAACACCGCACATTAAGGCTCTCATGTCGAAATAGAGACTTGGGAGTTGGGAGTAATGGAAACACTGCAAACCGATACAGACATGCGACTTATCCTAAAAACACATTCCTAACCTACGACTAACCTATCTTTGGGATCCTAGAATGATCTGTGGTTCACCTGATTTTTTCTGGAAATCCATTTTGTGGAACATTAGCCCTCCTCGTTGGGCAAAATGGATTTTTAATTTGGTTTGTTGTCATCTTTGCTGCATGAAATATTTTTGGTTATATAAGGTCACCAATCATTTGTAGATAATGCCGAAGAGATATTTCTTTCCTGACATTCTGTAACAATAAATCAAGTGTAAGATTAGTATATACCTATAAATAATAAAAAAATTTACTAGGTTTTAGAGTATGTCTAAAATAAATGTTATCAAGATCGCTGTAATTCAAGTTTGAAGAAATTATGTGAACAACTTTAAAGAAGTTATAAACCTTCTAAGAGGTATAAAATTAACACAGCACAAAATTCAATTATTATAAATATCTAAATAATATTATATTTTTAATACTAAAATAAACAGAACATACTACACAAGTCGATAGCAAAACTAAAATGAAGAGTTCACTTTAAAGTGAAGAAATAAAAGTAGCTCACCTGAAATTATTCGAGTCTACAATTCGCGAGCTCGCCGAAGACGTTTTTCAAGAAACAGCTTTTCCGTAACTTAAACATTAATTAACTTCACTTCAAGTTTTAATTGACAAACTAGCGATAACTTTGCCGGGGACCCGGCTGGGTCCCCGTGTTTACTGTCGCTCGTCAGATCCGGGAATGATTTTCTGATTGCGTCTACACCCCTATATATACGGGTCCCAAAATGGGTCCCCGCGCTACCGTGAGAGCGCCAGCGCACGTGGTCTTACACCATGCCCGAACACAATAGCAAATTTCTTTGTCCCATTCATTCAACCCCTCGAGCGTCTTACGTATCTGCGCTTACCTGTACTTGCGTAAGGGGCGCAATCTCGCCCGGTGGGAAAGTATGTAATCTAACGGAATTTAATTATACGAATGTATTATGATTTTATTCGAGGGGTCCCAGGATGTAACTTTCACACGCTCCTCGATATTATTATTCGATAATCCTCGTTCGTAGAATCTTACAATCCTTTAGTATCACTAAAAGTTTTGAATGTTGTGTTTTACGTCGGTAAGTTTCATACTTATCTTCTAGCCTCTTCTATCATCAACTATGCTCTATTTTTATGTTTAACGGGGAAAATATTTAAAAAATAATTAACCTTTACATATTTTACTCTATAATCTATATGAAAATAAAATTTGAATACGAAATAAAATGAAATCTGAAAACAACCGTTCAATAAACGACAAAACGAACGAATATTATGAATTGTATACCATTACACCTCCGGGATGTAGGAAACGCAGTAAGCAACGGGCGGTACATTACACCTCGGCTCTCATTAATTTGCGGCCATTCAGGCCCCAACCGACTCCAATTGACTCGGCCGAGTGTTAGGGATCAACAAAAGATCCTTTTTGCGATACCCGAGGACGTGCTCCGCTTAAAATAATGACTTTTAATTTATTAAGGTAAGTGAAATCCGGTATTGTTTCACCCCACGAATTTCTAATGACGCTTAAATAACGCTCAAATTAAGCGATTTTAAATTCAGCGGTCAGCGGAGGGTTAGTGGTTTGCGAATTGGGAGTATAACAGGCATGTGAATTATTGGCATTCGGATTTTGAGCGATATATAAATTACAAAATGAATTCCTGATTTCGCGAATATTTTATTGTGTAATATATTATAATATTGTACACTCAGTTGAGTCATAGGTAGATGGCGGACCAACGTAATGTCGCATTGTAAATCGTAACGTAGTCAACGAGGACTTGTTGATCACAGAAACGGAACCAAACCAGCTGATTTTTCATTTATGGACAGGTTAATAGTTATAAATTAACACGCTTTTATTTAAGAATTAAGAGTACTTAACATTGTCCTACAAATACAACAATCCCTATATTATATTAGGATTTAGGACTACCTATCAAATCGAAATATTGAATCCTAGTCCTATCTCAGTTAGCTACCACTTTCGAGATTTTCCGCAAAGGAAATTGTTGTTTGTCTTATCATAATAAATCTACTCACGAAAATAATTAGCTTGATAGTAATAAAAAAATGTTCTAGGGAACCTGTACAGTGTACCATTACTTCTTTGGAAGAAATACAATGAATGCGAATTCCATCTTAAAACAAAACATTTTATAAACAAAATTGAATTTAAATAATCGGCCAAGTGCGAGTCGGAATCGAGCACGAAGGGTTCCGTACCATTATAGAGCAAAATTAGGCCATAAATTGTGTTTTTTGTATGGAAGCCCCCTTTATTATTTAATTTTATTTTAATATTATTATTAAATATTAAAGTACACATATAACTGAAGGATTTTGTGAAAAATTCAAGTTCCTACCTGTTGCCATTTTTGATATAGAGCAAAAAAGGCCAAAAAAATCACGTTTGTTGTATGGGAGCCCCCCTTAAATATTTATTTTATTTTATTTTTAGTATTTGTTGTTATAGCGGCAACAGATATACATAATCTGTGAAAATATCAAATCTCTAGCTATTACCGTTCTTGAGTTACAGCCTGGAGACAGACAGGCAGACAGACAGACAGACAGACAGACAGACAGACAGACAGACAGACAGACAGACAGACAGACAGACAGACAGACAGACAGACAGACAGACAGACAGACAGACAGACAGACAGACAGACAGACAGACAGACAGACAGACAGACAGACAGACAGACAGACAGACAGACAGACAGACAGACAGACAGACAGACAGACAGACAGACAGACAGACAGACAGACAGACAGACAGACAGACAGACAGACAGACAGACAGACAGACAGACAGACAGACAGACAGACAGACAGACAGACAGACAGACAGACAGACAGACAGACAGACAGACAGACAGACAGACAGACAGACAGACAGACAGACAGACAGACAGACAGACAGACAGACAGACAGACAGACAGACAGACAGACAGACAGACAGACAGACAGACAGACAGACAGACAGACAGACAGACAGACAGACAGACAGACAGACAGACAGACAGACAGACAGACAGACAGACAGACAGACAGACAGACAGACAGACAGACAGACAGACAGACAGACAGACAGACAGACAGACAGACAGACAGACAGACAGACAGACAGACAGACAGACAGACAGACAGACAGACAGACAGACAGACAGACAGACAGACAGACAGACAGACAGACAGACAGACAGACAGACAGACAGACAGACAGACAGACAGACAGACAGACAGACAGACAGACAGACAGACAGACAGACAGACAGACAGACAGACAGACAGACAGACAGACAGACAGACAGACAGACAGACAGACAGACAGACAGACAGACAGACAGACAGACAGACAGACAGACAGACAGACAGACAGACAGACAGACAGACAGACAGACAGACAGACAGACAGACAGACAGACAGACAGACAGACAGACAGACAGACAGACAGACAGACAGACAGACAGACAGACAGACAGACAGACAGTCAGACAGACAGACAGACAGACAGACAGACAGACAGACAGACAGACAGACAGACAGACAGACAGACAGACAGACAGACAGACAGACAGACAGACAGACAGACAGACAGACAGACAGACAGACAGACAGACAGACAGACAGACAGACAGACAGACAGACAGACAGACAGACAGACAGACAGACAGACAGACAGACAGACAGACAGACAGACAGACAGACAGACAGACAGACAGACAGACAGACAGACAGACAGACAGACAGACAGACAGACAGACAGACAGACAGACAGACAGACAGACAGACAGACAGACAGACAGACAGACAGACAGACAGACAGACAGACAGACAGACAGACAGACAGACAGACAGACAGACAGACAGACAGACAGACAGACAGACAGACAGACAGACAGACAGACAGACAGACAGACAGACAGACAGACAGACAGACAGACAGACAGACAGACAGACAGACAGACAGACAGACAGACAGACAGACAGACAGACAGACAGACAGACAGACAGACAGACAGACAGACAGACAGACAGACAGACAGACAGACAGACAGACAGACAGACAGACAGACAGACAGACAGACAGACAGACAGACAGACAGACAGACAGACAGACAGACAGACAGACAGACAGACAGACAGACAGACAGACAGACAGACAGACAGACAGACAGACAGACAGACAGACAGACAGACAGACAGACAGACAGACAGACAGACAGACAGACAGACAGACAGACAGACAGACAGACAGACAGACAGACAGACAGACAGACAGACAGACAGACAGACAGACAGACAGACAGACAGACAGACAGACAGACAGACAGACAGACAGACAGACAGACAGACAGACAGACAGACAGACAGACAGACAGACAGACAGACAGACAGACAGACAGACAGACAGACAGACAGACAGACAGACAGACAGACAGACAGACAGACAGACAGACAGACAGACAGACAGACAGACAGACAGACAGACAGACAGACAGACAGACAGACAGACAGACAGACAGACAGACAGACAGACAGACAGACAGACAGACAGACAGACAGACAGACAGACAGACAGACAGACAGACAGACAGACAGACAGACAGACAGACAGACAGACAGACAGACAGACAGACAGACAGACAGACAGACAGACAGACAGACAGACAGACAGACAGACAGACAGACAGACAGACAGACAGACAGACAGACAGACAGACAGACAGACAGACAGACAGACAGACAGACAGACAGACAGACAGACAGACAGACAGACAGACAGACAGACAGACAGACAGACAGACGGGCAGACAACGAAGTCTTAGTAATAGGGTCCCGTTTTTACCCTTTGGGTACGGAACCCTAAAAAGGAACCTAAAAATGTTCTCTTAATATTATGTCATCAATAGTTTTTTGTAAGGCCAGTACGTACTGTTTAAGATATTTAAAAAAAAGTTTTATAATATAAAAAAATAGTTTTATAATAATATAATATATTTACTATCGGATTATATTTAGTAGGAAAATACAGTTAGCGTTTCTAATCAGATTTACAAAATTTATGTAAATATTAGAATTATATTATTGTTATCGCGAAATTAGCAATAAACTAGAACAAATTTATTATGAGCAAAAACCTCGCAAGCCCGAACATAAATATTAGAGATTGAGAGATAAAATACTAAATTATTCCCAATTTACTATTATCGCAAGAAATATATCATCGGTAGACATAATGCGTTATCTAGACTATCGCAGTGCGCCTACAATCCGCGCTTTCAGACTCTATGGGGAATTCTCAAACGTTTGTTTCAATCGTTTCATAGAGCTATCCAATATCCATGCTTTAGTTATTGGTTTTGTTGAACACATTTACTTTGTAAAATATATTATGATATATTAAATTTTGCTTTATATTTTTTTGTGCTGAAGGCAGGTCAAGCAGCCCTGATGTCACTGCGACCCTTGAGGATCTATTGTGACTCATTTGCAGTTCGCATTACAGTACCGTCCCCAACCCAAAGCTGCTCATAAATTGAGCGATGTGGTTGGAGTTGGTGCCCCGAATTTCCTCTGTGGATGAGTATTCGTAGCAACCAAGGTAAAGCAGGCCAGTCAAGGAGAAGGTGTATATAGGTGTCCCGTCCTCCTCCTCGCAGAATCTGCAAGTCGTTAAGCTTAGGCTTCTGGTAAGTATTCTTAATTGATTCCTACCCATGGTGAGCACTATTTCTGACAGTTTCTTATAAAAGCCAGGAATTAGTGGCTTGGAGCGTTCAAGGCCAGGGGTCTCAACTCTTAACCTATTGCTTTCTGCTTGGTTTGCTAACCCATTCCTTTATCATGCAAACGTATACGTTTTTAAGACAGCAATGATTAAAATTTTAAATTAGACTTCATTATTTTCGACACTCTCTAGGAACAACAACTCAACTTGAGTTAAGTACGTGAAAATTAGTTCATATCATTTCTTATCAATTAATTTTAAAAATATGTTTAGTCCTGGAAATGTATCTCTAATCTCTATGTTACCTAAATAGATCCGAAGATAGCAAAAATGATATTATTTACGTATTACGTGTCACTTGGTGGAAAATTTATAGTTTTAAATATTAAAAACACTATTATATGTAGAGATATGTAATTTTATAATACGGATAAGTTGATTAAAAGCAATAACAATTTACATTTAATTTCATTTATCAGTATTTAGGGTTCCGTACCCAAAGGTTAAAAAGAACCTATTACTGAGACTTCGATGTCTGTCTCCAAGCTGTATCTCAAGAATATATAGCGCTATAGCTAGACTTCTCAAATTTTCACAGATTGTGTATCTGTTGCTGCCAAAACAACAAATGCTAAAAACAAAATAAATTAAATATTTAAGGGGGGCTCCCATACAACAAACACGATTTATCTGCTATTTTTTTATCGATATTCACAATGGCCAAAGATTGAAGATGAAGTCGGACATTCCCAGTCTGAGAGAGATGCTATATAATATTATGCTTTGCTATCAAAGAAAAAAATGCGTCTCTCTATAGAGATGCCAAAAAATCAAACTGTGTATATGCTTGGTCGATGGGCTACTATAACTATGTGCTAAATCTTCTGGAGAACCATATAAGTTGACTGAAGTTATAGTAGGGTAGGTGATGCTATTTTTAGAAAAGTAATTTCATACCGACCAAATTTTTGTCCAGTAGTAGATTAAGTAATATTAATCTATATAACGAAAAACTTTGGATCCCTTTTGACGATATGAAATTTTGCACAGTTACAGTTTATATGGTGAATGAGTGCATCGAGCTATTCATTTCATGTCATGTCATCTGTATCACTCACTTGGTGAATGATACAGATGACATGATGTTTAACTCAGAGTTAATTTTAACTCAGATCTGCGCAAGGGGGCCTAAGAATGCCAAAATATCCGATAAACCCAATCCATTTCCTGTATTCGTATTCGTATCATTTGAAACTCGTATAGGTACGGATCGAATCCTTTGATGACACGGCCCGTATGCGATACCCAAACGAAATACATGCGCATGTAGCTTGCATTTAGCCTGCATTTAGCTTGCATGTAGCCTGCATATAGCATAGTCTTAGACTCGGATTCCAGCCCCTGGGAAATGCAGGAGAATACACCACATTTCTTGTTCCGTACCGTTCGGCTCACATTACGTTCGAATTGCTAAAGACATTGTGAGTTATTTCACTATCACTATCGTCGTAGGTGTGCCACGGAAGGATAAAAATATTGAGATATCATAGCTGAACAATTTGTTTCATAAACTTATTTCTAAATTACCTAAGGACTAACCTCTTTCTTTAAATAAATTCTTTAAAAACTTATTAGGCCCACTTGCGCCAATCTGGGTTAAAGTTAACTCTGAGTTAAACATCATGTCATATCTGTCACTCACCAAGTCAGTGATAGAGATGACATGATGTTTAACTCAGAGTTAACTTTAACCCAGATTGGCGCAAGTGGGCCTTAGTCTACTAGAATCTGATGGCAAATTTTGACGGCAGATTTTCGAAAAATATCCTTGATCATTGGATAAATTTATATGTTTGCTGTTTCACACACAGAATCAGCCGCTATAACGAAAAAAAGGGATCAAAATGTTTTATTCCAATTACCCCGGTAGCTCTAGCAGAGTCAATTTATTCTCTCACTTTTTGCCATCAGATTCTGGTAGACCTATCTATAAATTACCAACTAATTGAGGCAATTTTTTACAAATTTGTCGAAACCTACTTTTTAAAGTTGATTGGGGTTTTGAATACGAAAATAAATAGTAATGTCAATAATTTAGCTTAGAAAAATATAGATGTGAGTTTGTTTCCGTATGCGACGTTATCTCAGTACTTATCAACGTAATCTACCCCTGCATAATAATAATTGTACTGCTGGTTATGGCAGGGTGTACCATAAATATTCCAAAACTTGAGAAAATGTTCAACAATTCTTATGTAAACATTTTTTTAGACTACATTTAGATATCCGATGTGGACAAACTTCTGGCCACGAGTTTTACCACGACAGGCTATGTTTCTTGGCTACGTATATAATTGTTTGAACATACATAATTCTATTTGGACCAGTAAATACTAGTTATCTATCTGGTAACATCAAACGCCACTCAACCTGCATCCACAAACAAGGATTTAGTTGTCAATATTCGCAATTTGATGACAACACATTCCGGCGTTTGCTCAGATAAGTGAAAGAACATGTTATGTGTAAATACAAGCTGACAACTTAAGTGGCTGTAGTGTACATATTGAATTACGTATCCATAGTCCAGTCATGCTGCAGTGGTTCAACTTACAATCTGTGTTCGTTTCCTGCGGTACAATGGAATGTTTTCATATCAAATTAGTTCTAATATAAAATTAATCTCGTTTATTTGACAATATTCCTTGTAGAGTGTAGACTGTAGACTAAGTTAATTAAGTCAATGCAGTAAATATATTATATAACTAGTTGACCCGGCAAATGTTGTTTTGCCATTTAAAGTATTTGAACTACTTCATCAGTTGATACAAAATCTTACCCTCTCTTTAGTCCCCTTAGAGAGGTGGGGGAGGGGAGTTTATACACCAGATGTTGAGTTGGAAGAAGACAAATATAAACCGTATGCAAATCGGATCAGTAGTTTTCGTGTTAAAGAAAAAAGTTTAATACAAAATCTGACCCCCCTTTCGTCCCCTTAGAGGGGTGGGGGGAAAAATTTTTATACACCAGATGTTAAGTTGGAAGAAGACAAATATATCTGCGAAAACCGCATTCAAATCGGATCAGTAGTTTTCGTGTGATAGTGGAACAAACATACAGACAGACAGACAGACAAAAAAACTAACCACATTTTTGGCTTCTATAGCGTTGTAGTGACACCCCCCGCTTATTATTTTTTAAATATCGTTAAGATACAGAATTTTCATTATTGCAGTTTTTATGAGTTTTATTATATGTATAGATTTGAGTAATGACTCACTTAGCGATGGCAGTATGCTACTTATTACCTACATAATCAAACATTAGAACTTCTTGGTAAAGATTTAACAAGAATTTACAAAGAGAACTATTTATTAGCAATACCACAGTATTACAATTAGGGCATAATTTATAGGGAATGTTGTAATACTGTGGCAATACTAAAGTTATAGCACAGTATTATAATATTTACCCTAATTGTAATATTTTAATAGTCAATATTTTGTTGATGCGCCGTTTAAAAGCACTAATTATAGACTTATTAGATAGATATTGCTTCTGTTTTGTTTACTTGATCGAAAAGATAATTTATTATTATGTACTTCAGCTAATCGGCCTATTGATAAAGAAGTGACGATTTTGTTTTGCCAAAATAAGTTTATCGTGTGGAAAACATAGTAGGTACTAGTACAGGTACCCTAGAATATTTTTGACCTGATTACTATCAAGCAAATTTTTCGTGAGTAGCTTCATTTTGATAAGACCAACAACAATTTCCTCTGCGAAAATTCTTGAAAGTGGCAGAGATAGAAAGGATTAAATATTTCGATTTCATTGTCCTAAAATATGGATTGCTCTATTTCATTGATTTTCAAACTAGGGGGCGCGCCCCACTAAGGGGGCGCGAAGACATGATGAGGGGGGCGCGGGCGCCAGTGGTGGTTTTACTCCAGAGTCCAGACGCCCGCGCATTCCCGCGACGTACGCGAATTGGAAATCTTGTCAAAAACATGCAAGCTCATCCGTCACATTGATTCTTCTTAAGAGGGCGACTAACCCAAAAAATCAAACATTGTCCTTCTCAATAACTCGATAAATATACAACATTTTAAAAATCCGCTAGGTCGGTTTCTCAATGATAGAATTTTTACTATGTGTTAAAATATTAACTGAGTTTAATGCACGGTTATGGCAATGTATGAAAAATTCGTGAAAATTAGATGCATCTTTGCGAATTGCGATTTTTTCTATCGAAAAAATTTTATGAAATCGTTTTTTTGCTCAGATCGGATTCTTGGAAATATAATGTAGTATTTAGTTTTAGAAAATGAAACAATTCGGAGCTTGATTTCAAGTATAACAAAGAATTATAAAATCGTCAATTTTGGGTTAGAAGTAAGTATGTAAAAACATATTTTTATAATGAAACATCTGAAAATGTATTTTTGGTCTTTATTATTTTATTTTACAATAGCTTGGCGAGCCCACTTGCTACTACTTGCTGGGCCCTGGGCCGAAGGGAGGCGTAAGCACTAAGCATGTTCATTAGGGAGGCGTGATACATATAAGTTTGGGAACCTCTGCTCTATTTGAAGGATAATGTTCTGTAATAATATTAACAATAGATCTATACCAACTTTATATGCACGCTTAGCTTTATTTTCCAGCAAAATCAATTCTTTGTCGAGGAGAAAATTATTTTTTCCAATAAAACGCCAATACATCGTTATACACAGGATTACAGGAGAGATGGCGGCGCATAATTTCTGCTTTAAACATCGTATCTAGCTCAGATAACCAACGGAAAATGTTCCCTTCGAGCTATTTTAGGTATTTTCAAGTAAAACTACTGGGGAATTCATAATCACGAAGAGATTGGCAGTTGGCTTGGCACAAAATATGGGAAAACCCCACTAGCGCTATAAAACAATGTTTGTTTTGTTGTTAAAATATTTAGGTTTTTCAGTCACTTTTATATTATGTACTTTAAACCGTCGATCGTGGAAAAACGAGACACAATAGCTTATCTATTGTTCTCGTGGTTGCATGCGACCGCTTGGGGCTTGATGAATTAAAAGATGTTTCGCTTGATGTACATTAGTGTACTTACTTAAACATATTACAATAATTATATTATTATATCAGTACCTTGTTCTTATACAGTGTGAAATTTTAATGGTTGTTTTCCCGCAGTAAAATGATTCTATCTTAGTAGTACAATAGATTTGTAAAGTTTTTTTTTTGTTCAAATCAAAAAAAAATTCGGTTGGGTCCATAGTAACTCGCGCCTATCGGCATAAAGTTTCCATAGTGCGTCAAACAAAATATTTTTTATTTTCAAAAAATAACATGCATGGTTCGATAGTACTACTATAGGTAAATCGTTCTGCTGCGGGAAAACAACCACTAAAATTTCACGTTATATATAGCCTCTTATATATATATATATATATATATATATATTGTCAGGGTGAAGGTAATTAAGTGTTGTTATTAAATTTTTGATCTCACTCTAAAATTTTTAGAAGATACCTAGGTACTAATGATACAAATAGTAAGAACTAGGTACAGGGTAGAAATAATGCTTCATTCATATTACTTGATGACGCTCGCAACTCCGTTGCGCCAAAGTTAGTTTATCACGCGGGAACCGTACATTTTTCCAGGACAAAAAAGAACCGTACATTTTTCCAGGACAAAAAAGTATCATAATATTATTATATCCTTTCTCAAACTCAGGAATCTCCATGCCAACTTTCAGCAAAATCGGTT
Source organism: Plebejus argus (assembly GCA_905404155.3). Lineage (NCBI taxonomy): Eukaryota > Metazoa > Arthropoda > Insecta > Lepidoptera > Lycaenidae > Plebejus > Plebejus argus. Next base: position 15,655,576 of record FR989931.1, on the reverse strand, counting down.
CATCGGTTTGGGCGTGAAGAGGTAACAGACAGACAGACATCATTTGGCATTTATAATATTACTAGATGATGCCCGCAACTCCGTTGCACCAAAATTAGTTTTCCAGGACAAAAAAGTATCATATTATATCATATTCATGCCAATTTTCAGCAGTGAAAGTTTACGTTTATATATTTCAAAGGTTCCACATATTTAGAATCTTTCGAGACTCGGATCTTTTATCTGAAGCACATGAATAAATTTACAAGTCAATTATGTTGGTAATGCCATTTTATAATTTGACACAATACGCCCCCAAGATAAAATGCTAACGTTGGAAAAAATAAAGGGAAGGCATAAATATTTATAACTTAGACCTTTGACGCTCTTTCAAATATGGTTTGGAATAGTATTATACAGTTTTGAAGCAAAGAAAGGGCAAGGTTCTAGTTAAAAATTTATAAACTTTCTCCACAGACTGATAGTATGTTTACCAATATAATAGCAGACAAATCTTGACCAAAACAAAAGTATGTTTTTCCACCTTTAGCCCGGTCGCACATTGTCCGAATTCTGATCAGAAACAGTTGAACTCCGCCGGACCGCCACCCCGCACACTATCCGAAATATCCCTCCGGCGAGTTCGAGCTCACTCGGCTCAGTACAAAATGTGAGAGACAGCGCGGACGTTCAACTGTTTCTGATCAAAAATGTCTTACAATGTGCGGCTGGGCTTAATCTTGCCACCGAAAATTCATCTAAGAGAACTCTACCTTCCACGCTCTACAGGGTAATGTTTTTTCATAATTTCAGGGAATATATTTTGCATGCGAAAAAGTAATATCGATGTGATTTCCTGTCACAGCCAACTCACTGCTATTTGTGTATAAATATTAGTGTTCACATGCATCCTGCGGTTCACGGACTTCCCGTTATTTGAGTCATAATAATTATGGCCAAAGGCACTGGTTATTCGATTCAGTCCACTTACTAAATGTTAATATTAGGTATATCTCATTAAAAACTGTATTGTATGTATAATGTATATCTTATTATATATACCTACTGTATGGCATATAATATCTGACGATGTTAAATAATGTATCTCAATACTCTACCTTCTTTGAGTCAATAATAATTCACTTTACGACTTGACACGTCCAAGAATTATGAAAAGGGGTACATTTTTAAATGACCCGTCAAAATTTAACTATTATATATTTACTACATAATATTATGATGATCACCTACAAAGAGGATCCCAATATGAATAAATCTGGTTGATCATAGAGGGTAGATTTCCGGGAAAGAAACCACCTAGCAGCAGGTAGACCAAGAAGAAAAAGGATCGATGTTATAAAAGAATGGATCAGATGTTATAGCTACTCACAATAAAGAAATTAGCCCAGGACCGGAAGATATTCAACCTGCTGACCGCCGAACTTCGATATGAAGAGGGCGCTAGATGATTAGGATTTATGACTACATAATATGAAGATTAGCTTTCAGTTGACAAACCTTCGCTCGCGGTTTCAGGTTGTCTGTTCTTTTAGATCTTCTCAAGTTTTAATCTTGTCCTGCTGTCTACAAAATCATGGTCACCCAATCCATGCATGTGACGGTATCATAATAAAGTTGCTCCAGCTTAATATTAAAAGCTCACCTATATCCTTACGTTCCTCGCAGTTGCCGCGGCCTGAATCCTTTGTGCTGCGAAAAGGCCTGGGGTACCCTGAATAATTGAGTTCGGCCCTCTCCCTCCTGCCACATTTCCCCAATGCACGTGTTAGAAAACTTTAAAGTATAGGTCAATTATGGGGTGGGCCATTGTAGAGAAATCATACCTACGTCTTTGTATGTTTTTCTGGAGGTATTCGGTCGCTTACTACGTTACGTTGTTCGTAAGATTGTTGTAGTCTACAGCGACCGAACTTTGCACTTTGTATGGTTGTGTGCTATATGTACGGTATAGCTTGTCACTTTCCATAATTATATTGTGAGCCAGCAGAAACGTTCGACAGCATCGTACGTTTCTGATTATTTTGCGCCTCGGTCATTTTACGATGCACCTGAACCAATTAATTAACTGGTAGAACCTGGTTTCTTAGTAAGCTAATATCAAATTAATTTGGTATGAACTAAAAATAAAAATCAATAAACAATTATTTAATAACAGCAGCGACGGATCGAGACGATTTGTCGCAAAATAGTAACCGCCTTTTGACTAAATGTTATCTGCAACTTCTTAGCACAAAATATTCGTTTGTCGCAATAAGAAGGAGAACTGTAGTAACAGATACCTACACATACATGTAATTTCCATTTGGTAACGTTACAATAATTGCAACTGTCAAAATATTCCTGCTACCTAAAACTACAATGTAACGTTACGTAAAGTATTACGATTTACGATTGGATGTTAAGTTCAGAAGTCAATTAGTAATCCGTGAAGGCAATTCCAATGAAACCGATTTATGCAAATTGTCATCACATCAATCAAAATTTCCTGTTAGCGGGGCCACGTTGTTCCAATACGTTCCGTTGCGACTTGCATCGTCATAACGAATTAATATAATGCGTTGCGTTGCGGTCGACGCGATAAACAACGTATCACGTTTGTGCTGAATGCTGAAATATAAATGCACCAACGACTGCGTTACATACCTTCTTCCCGATTCGTTTCTTCTCCGTCAGTCGTCACGTTGTATGTCATAATATCCGATAACGCAACGCATAAGGGCCCTAGCAAACGGCGAGTTTTTGTAGTGATGCAATCGCGAGTTTTTGGAATTCGCGATTGCATCGCTACTCAGGACTTTTGCAACGCGCGTCTCTAGCGACTAGCAATGCAAACGCGCGATCGTGTCGAGTAAACGCGTTCGTACTTTGTGTCGTTACTGAAGTGCGCTTGCATTTTATTGTATCGATGGCCGATGCCAACACACGATAGCATCGCATAAAAAAATCGTCTTGTTCTAAGACCCGTAGCGTTGTCTTTGTCTGGTTTGTCACGATGATGCAACGTACCGAAGTCATGATAATATGACTTCGATCTTCGCTGTGGCGTAATTAATGTAGTCAAAACCATAAGATTTAATTCATAGAAACCAGCCCTAAGTTCTCTCCCCCGTTTCATGGTTTTGAGTACATAATATTATCGTGTCACGCTAGCCGTGGTTCTACGAACGTTAATCGGAACACTTGCATGAAAATAATATTTGCATTTACTTTGATCAAACACATTAGGCAATGTAGGTCGTTGGGTTAGGATACAATTTCCTTTATTTGTTTCTAGATAAATACGTAAAGTATATTTGTATCTATTTCTGTTCTATTACTATGTAAGAAACATAATAATGCTATACATAGTTATTTATTAACTTCTCAGTCTAATGTAAAATACTCGTAAAATAGCTAGGTTTAAGTATTTCATAAGTTGTAGACTGAGTTTGCACAAAACATTGTTATTACTTTAGTTAAAGAAATTTATTTTAATCTTTTCTACGTCAACCTAATTCTCAGACCTACCAGATAAACATCCAACATTTCATCAAAATCGGTATTACTGTTTCACACACACGACAATTTTGAATTTGAAATGAATTTTTCAATAGCTATGTCCACATTATGTAATTTCATCTTCAATTTTTGTCATCTTCTTTTTATTCAACTTTCGTTTGGCATATTCAATAAATGAAAGCGTCAAAATCCACCCGCTTGAAAGAAAAGTTTCATAGCAAGCGCTACGATTTTAACGCGCGCCACGGGCATGCCTCACGTTCGCTGTTGACTGCGCTATAACGCACGCCCTTGACGAACAGAAAAAGGCACAATGTGGCCATTAAGGTACTTTTCTATTTGCGATGAAAAATTCTGACTAGCGCTTGTAATCGTATTTCCTGTTTAAAAGTTATACTTACTAAAATATTCACATAAAGGAAAGAAATTTCACTTTATTATCGACCAACGATGTGATGAACTTAATAATTATCACATAATAAACGTTTTAAATAAATAAGATGTATTTGTCGGAGAGGAGGGAGGTGCTGTACGCATGCCTATGCGTGCACTCACTCATTTACTTAAAGGTTGAGGTTTATTTCGCGGAATATTGCTAAAAATAATAACAAACTAAAGTTTAAGCTGTGGATTTCCGCAAAGTAACGCCTGATTCTATTAACTATGTTTAGTTTTAGAGGTAACCCGTAACCATTTAAAAACCTTAAATACATTGTGGATATATGGGTGAATTTCCTGTTTAACAAGAATTTTACTTCACCATCAACCCTTGCGCCAGTATGAATTGGCCCTAACCGTTGGGTTGCAAAGATAAGAGTCAAGCTTAAGCTTTTGATACCGTGGGAGAAGTGACATTTTGTAAGCAGATGCCGAATCTTCCTTATGAGGGTCTTAACTTTTATACCTGCATATTGAAAATGCTAGGGTTTTATTCCTTGCCAGAACTCGTAACGTTAATACGTTAGTTATAGTTTGAGTACTTTTAACTATTAAGCAAGTGTAAAATATATTTTTTACACAAGAAATTATAAAAATAAAAATGTTATTTCTTAAAGCTTACTTCCATTATCCATATTTGAATGTCTCGGCCTGCGGGCATAAAAAACACTGCTTCAATAAATAATTAGGTACTTTTAGCTTAAAAGTTATAAATTATGTACTGTACAAAAATTTCCAACTATTTCCCAATATCGTTTAACAAATAATTTAACAAATTATAAGGGACTCAGGTGTTTATAACGATTCATCGCCCCGGCCCGGGTTCCGCATGTAAATCAGTATGAAAGTTACCGCATTACCATCTGTTACACGTTTTAACCCTTTTTTCCTTCAGGTGGAAAGGACTTTCATCCCAGATTATGTTTGGGACTGTTATAACTGCTGATGCTGGCTGCTCAACTAGTTATGGTAAATGACACCTTCAGTCGCTCTCACGCTATAAAACGATGCCCGTCCTGTCACTTGTTGAGTGCACCTAAAGTGTCGCACCATAATTTCATCCAAAATTTTCACAAATCAAATTCTATCTGTTGTAGCTTGCTAGTTTCACTGAAATTTGTTAATCGCCCGAAGCGTTAATTTCGCTGCGATAAAAACTGTATTAATAGTCCTTTCCCGGAGAAATTTCATCTAATTAGGTTTAAAAGACGGCATGAAAAGGTAACAGATTTATAATGAGACATAATGTAGCTTTAATTATTGGAGTATTAGTGTTTTGTGAATATTAATCTGAAAACAATTTTATATTTATTTATTTATTTATTTATTTATTTATTGTTTGTAAGGACACCAAACAGTACATACATTAAGAAGTTTAAGAAATGATCATAAACAGTTAACAGGAGCTGATGCATGTACCTTAATAGGTGACACAACATTTACAATGGCAAGTTCAATTTTCAAACACAATATTATAATAACGCTACAATAATTAAACTAACAACTAACGGAAAAATCATATTTCTTAAATACTAATTACAAACAAATAGAAATAATAATAATAAGTCAATAGAAGTACAAAATAATCAAATGTCAGATAGGATAAAATGAATCACATAAATTGTAAAAAAAAAAAGATTAATGATTAAAATTAATAACATTTAAAATAACATAACATTTAAAAGTTCATAAATTAATTTAATTGATATAATTTAAAACATGTATTAATTACTAGCTGTTGCCCGCGACTTCGTCCGCGTTAGTATAAAAAAATTTGAAAAATAATACTTGGGACGTGATTCCCAAGTATTATTTTTCAAACATATTCAATGTACAGAATTGACTTTCTTACGATTTTATTACAATATGTATAGAAGTATAGATGACTTAGTTTGTTCCTACAAAGGATAATTAAGATGCAATACAAACTCCACGATACCTTTTAATTATGAACAAAAGTTTCATGAGGAATAAGGGGGGGGGGGGGGGGCAGCCCCCCCAAAACAAACGACACTGGAAAACCGTATGTGTAGTTTAGTTTTTAAGTTTGTTCTTAAAAAAGATGTATAACGCCGCAACACCGCTTTGTTTGAAGCAAAATTTGGGGAGGTGGGGGGGGGGGGTTGGGCGGGCGAAGCCCCCCCCCCCCCCAAGAAAAGACCGATGCCAAAGCTCCCAGCATGTTAATCAAACGACACTCGAAATTTGTATAGAAAAGATAGACAAAAGCTCATAGCATGGCAAGAAGTGAAGATAGATACAAAGTGTGACGAAGAAATTTGTAGGAAATTTTATGGGCTTTCATCACGTACCGAACATTTTTTCTCTACAACGCACCGTTTTAGCGATATGAGCAAAAAACTAAAAATATTGAAACTTGAGCCCCTCCCCCCGCCCTAGGTGATATCGTCATAATATATAGCCTATGTGTTGACCCGACCTCTATATAATATTCGTGCAAAATTTGAAGTAAATCCATTCAGTACTTTCTGAGTTTATCCCGGACATACATACAGACAAACAGACAAACAGACAAACAGACACACAGACAAACAGACAAAAATTCTAAAAACTATATTTTTGGCTTCCATATCGATTGTAGATCACGTCCCAAGTATTATTTTTCAAAAATATTCAATGTACAGAATTGACTTTCCTACGATTTTATTATATGTATAGATAAAGAAACATATTAATTATATAGAGTCTGTAATAAATAGAAGAATCTTCTAATCGAAGTGAAAACTGGCGATAAAAAAGAGCGAGATTTAATAAAGTGTAACGTCGTTTGAAGGGTTCCCAAACTCTACGCAAAAGATTCAATTGAACGAACATTTCTCATAGTTGGGATACAGTAATGTAGTTCAGGTGTGCGCAGCGCAATCCCCCCGAATCTGAGGTCTCATACGTATCCCGATTTTATTGCATATTGAGACGTACTATTTCTTCGACCCTAATATAAAATATCCGAGCAGATTTAAAGTATCCGAACCCTATTCTGTCAGATTCAATATGCAAAATTGACTCACAAAGAGCTACTTCGGTACTTTGGCGTTATTAATTTTCTTGCCTCACCTCGGAGGCCGAAATTCAGCCTACACTTGACAATTTTATTCTACTCATCTCGTGCTAAGTTTAAATTATTGCTGTCTCTGCGTAAATATCAACTTACACGCAATAAGTTATGTAATTACTTCAAAACTATTGGTATCACTTATCAGTTATCACATACCTTAACACAAACATACAATAATATAATATTATGTCTTAATGATCTGTAGTTTGGATGAAGTGTGGATATTGGAAATAATATATTCATAATATAATAGGTATTCGACATAGGTGTAAAGGGCATTTTAATACCAAATAGTACAATCAAAAGGTTAGAACTCTTACTGATAAAAAGTTGCATTTTTACCATTAGGCCTGTATATTGTATCGCCAGTTCTGTTCTACTTGAACTTGGCATGACACGCTACCGCGTGTCTAGATAACGATGTTGTCATTTCCATACAAATTTCTCTAAAACTTAAACATTCCATATAGAACATGGTACAATATGTAAATATTGGTACAATATGTTTTAGATATACTTTTAGTTCCGGGAAAGGACATAAGATATTTTTTATCCCGAAAAAATGTACGGTTCCCGCGCAATAAACGAATTTTGGCGCAACGGAGGTGTGGGCGTTAATTTAATCAAATAATATGCACAGGAATAGTAATTTTAATCTGACGCAACTTGAAGCAACAAATATTAAAGTATAATAATAGTTGTTACAAAGAAAACTGGAAGATGCTGATAAATGCCATTTTAAATTCTTATCTCGTTTCCGCAAACTGCAATTAAAACGCTCACTTTAAATTTTCTTCCATCTTTCAATGTTTATGAAAAATCTAGAGACGTAAATTAATTCTTTGTCTGCTAGATAATGTTTAATTAGTGGCTTATCCACCACGCTTTAAAGTATCTCAAAGGTAATAATTAAGAAGGGTATGGTACTTGTAAAAGTTATAAAGATCGTACTTATTAGTATAAAACTTACTGCTGAAGTTAATTTTCAAAATTTTCAAAATAATGTTTATATTGTGTCGAATCGTCCCGCAATTCCGGAACCATCTGCAATCGCGATCCACGATTTCGATGCACTCCCGCAAAAAGTGCAGAGAAAATTGCTTCCCCAAGAACATAGGCACAGAATATATAAACATAGGTTTCATTTGTAAATCGTTTCACACGAGCGAAAATGTGCGATTTAAATATTTGTAACTTTAACGGTGCATTTTTATTCTTATGTTTTTATTTCGATTGCTTTTTATCCCTGATAAACACAGTTTTTATGTGATTATAAAATTATTACCCCTCTTACTAATAAAAACTTCTTATAGTATGCGTTCAACGTGTGAATAGTTATACAGGAGTTTTTAAGTTACACACACGTTACACAGAGTCTATACATGGTCTATACAGAGAAATTTGTATGGAAATGACAGCATCGTTATACAGGCCTTATGTCAAAAAATTATTTTTAGTAGAAAAAATCTTATGCACCCTCTATACACGCTGTGTAACTTTTTATTAGTAAGAGGGTACGTGTTTAACTTATCTGTCAGTTTGTCTGTGTGTTTTCCGTGGTATTTTAGTATACAAATGAGAGAAACAATCAAATGGACTAGTTTTGTATGTCGCGGCCTTAGTGATTGCGCTTATCGAAAGGACCCTTTTCACCTTGGGTCACAAAATAGCCATGTTTGCGCAGCTGTCTGATATAGTTGACGTCTTCCTTGGACAGTCAAAGACGAATACTCCAAACTACACACCTGTTATCGCCAGCTGTTATTGTCTATCGACCAACGTGGAATGGCCGTAAGCTTAAGGTGACGCCTTGATAATTTGGCTGTAGCGATATCGATTTTTCTCAACAATGACTAAAGCTAAGAAATTAAAGTTCACTGTCAGTATTCATCATGTCTTTGTCTTTGAAGTTTGAATGACCCATAGCATAACACGATTGGTCAACTTTTATAACACAGAATAATCAATCAAAAAGACCTCTGTAAAAAAAGGGATTCCTATTTTGCCAACAGACGAGAGTGATATAAGCTTCCAAAATTTGTACATAAATTGGTTCTAGCATACACTTTAATTTGCCCATAGCTTATATGAAATGTATTTATGGTTTTTAAATTACGCGACAAAAACCATTTTGTCGCTACGCCCTTTCCATTTTTTGCTGTTCCATTGCTTGTTTTCTATGAGAGGCCGGGCCAGCCTCGCATAGAAAACAAGCAATCTAAAACACATCCAACACGGTTTTTTACTTTAACGTGGCGTCACCTTAACAAGTACCTATACATCATTGTTAACTAGCTTCTATATCCCACGTGCACGGAAACAATACTTTTCAGAATAAAAACTTGAATATAATTAATTATTATTGACCAATGTGGAAAGGTCGCCTAGAAAATTCTATACAGCTTCTTTGTTAACTAGCTATATCCAATGAAAACACTACTTTTTCGGGATAAAAAGTAGAAAGTAATTTTGTTCTAGGGCTCCCGTACTATCACCTTAATAAAATATAATTATAGTATTGTGATTCGTAGAGCTCATAACGAAATAATTGTCCGCATTAAATTAATAAAGCGGCCATTTAATGCTTAGCAATAATATTATTATAAAACGTCTTAATTAAATAACATAAAATAAGTGAGTATTATAACTGTTATAATCTAAATTAAATGTTATATTAACAGTTATTATTACGATCTGAAGTTTGAGCGTCGATGTTGTATTTAAGCAGCGCTAGCGAAATAAATATATTATTTTCACTACTACAATCGAAATCGTGAGACGAGACACAGCAATATTATATCCACCAGTTCCGTAACACATCTCACTTTTAACTTTTAAGGGTTGAATAAGAGCGATTTGACAGATTCGCAAGACGCCTGCAATTGTAATCTGTCAAATGTGTGTCAAATGTGAATTGACCCTAAGGGTCAATTCAGACCGCAACGCAACGAGGCGAGGCGAGGCGCAGCGTAAATTTGCGTAAATTTGCGGTCTGAATCAACCCTTACTTGCATTCAAAATCTTTCCCATGTAACGGCTATCTCCAAAAAACGTTAAGAAATTTGCATAACAATACGTAACGATCTTCGGAGGCATATTGTAAGATGGGACGGGAATACGAATGTCCCGGATTGGGTCTTAGCAATATGTCTGACTGTCCGGTGTCAGCTTGTCTGCCGCTAAATTGCTACATATAAATTGGTGCGCGATTGTGCATTATGTAACCTGAAGATGCAGTGGTGCAAAGGCGTAGTTTGTCATAAAGGAATTGATTACGTGCTTCCGTGGTCCAGTGGTGGGTTTTGCCTGGTTGGTCGTGGGTTCGATTCCCGCGTTGGAAACATGTTATTTCCAAGTTTGGTGAGGACAATGCAGGCTGATCACCTGATTGTCTGACAAGTAAGATGATCCATGCGTCGGATGGGCATGTAAAAAGTCGGTCTCTCTCGCCCGTCGTGTCGGTTTGCCGTCCCACTGGGTTATGAGAGTAAAGGAATAGAGAGTGCTCTTGTGTACTGCGCACACACATGGGCACTACAAAATTATTGCTCCTGCGTAACTGGCCTAGTTTCAATGAAACCGGCCACCGTCACGGGTCACCGAAACTGGTGTGGGAGTTATTATTATATAACGTGCCGTGTCGATAGAGGAAACAAAATAAAAAGTATGCTGATATTCATTTTCGAATACAAATAACAGTATGCTTAATTCTCTTAATTTTCTTTTTGATTACAACAGCTTGAGAGAAAACAGTTCGCTAAGTTATAATGGCGTTTATATCATTTGCTGTACTTTATGTCCTTACATTTTGATTTCTAACTTAGCTGTAAAAACTTTCACACTCGTCTAAAAATAAGTTAGAAATAATAAACAATTGATCCAGAATAATAAACACATTCAATGAAGCAAGCAGTGACAATAATTATTCAGGAGAAGCCATTTAGGACTTAAAAATATTAAGTATAATACACAGGGCGCATCTTCAATTTTTTCAGAGCTAAACTTCAAGATCATAATTACTGTAATTTTTCAAATTTCACACATGGCCACTTCCCCTCGAATCCATTAGTAATTAATACGGTTGTAATTAAATTTTAACAAGGAGATTAATTACCAAATTATATAATTAATTAATCGGATCAGTTTATTTTGATTGGGCAGCGTTACATTTCGCATCGGCACAAACTCGGTAATCCGCTAATACAAGCAATTGCACTACCACTATAATGGCCCGCATACACGTCAATGTACTTTCACAATTAGAATATCTAATGTGGGATTTTGTTTATGACCCCAAAGTGTCAATGATAAAGTATCAGGGGTGAGTGGAAAACAAACAAACACGCAATGACTGTCTCGTGATAATTGCTTAGGAGCATAGAGTAACTTATATATAGTAGGTAGAGGGAAGGAGAAGAAGAAGGGTTTCGAATGAAATTTTTTAGCGGCTTTGTGTACTTTTTGCGATAAAAATTAAAATCGCGTCAGAATTCAGAAACTCAAGACACGTGCATCTAAAATTCATATAATAATAATTGAATATCTGAGTAGAAGAACACAGTAACTAACAGTAAAAAATTGTCGTTTTTTTTGCATAAATGGAGGCTTTAAAAAATGATTTGAAATAATATTAGCCAGGTGATGAAGTAAGTAAATATGTTACAAGGTTTGTTCAAATTATAAGGGAAAAAATGAGTAAAATATGTCCGTATGTTACAAAATGTTAGTTATCATGTTCTTCAATGATCATCTCTTTTTTTGTCACTAATAACTAATCGTTTTAATTCAATTACAACAATTGATCAAATAGAACATTATAAAGTTAGGTTTTCTAAATAATTTGCTTAAGTATCTAGAAGATTCAATTTTCTTACATTTTCCAGTAATTTACTCTCCAGTGAATATCAAATAACAAGGCCTGGTTCTAAGAAACGGCTTCTCTCGATTTACACAGAAGCACAAGAAGTCAGTGCCGCATACAGCTTGATCGGGGCCCATAGCACATTTTGGGTTACTTTCGATTCTCAAGTAAGATACTAATTCTAGTCGAGGTCGTATTGTAATAGGAACCATTTTTAACCGACTTCAAAAAAAGGAGGTTATCAATTCGACGCGTATGTATGTAATATTTCCAGAACTGCCCAGTTTTTGAATATGTTAATCTAATAACAGCTTCTGAACAAATGTGCCAAATTTCAAAAGTGTATGTATGTATGTATGTATGTATGTTTTTATGTTTGTTCGCGCATATCTCTGAAACTACAAGTCCGATTTAAGTGATTCTTTTTTTATTGTACTAGGTATTGTTCAACTTAGGGAATAGTGCAAGTTTCATCAAAATCGGTTCAGTAGTTTTGGAGATAGGGAGTTTTAATTCTCAATAACGTACAATTTTGAAGTCGGTTTTATCTTTTTAAAATACAGTTATTTTTCTTTCAATTTATTACAAGAATTTTCAATATGATAATATGTGTAATGTGCGTAGTAAAAGCATTTTCGGAATTAAAAAAATATTTTGTCGCTCCTTAGACTTGATGTTACAGAGCACCTTGAGCGACTCGCGAGGATGTGCTACAAGTGCTGTATGGTTAATCCGACCCTGCGAGAAGTACTTTTCCGGGAAGAGATCCATCATGTAGTATTTCGGAAGGTTCTTTTTTTTTATTCTTTTTTATTAAATAAGGGGGCAAACGAGCAAACGGGTCACCTGATGGTAAGCAACTACCGTCGCCCATGGACACTCGCAACATCCGAAGAGCTGCAGGTGCGTTGCCGGAGCTGCAGGTGCGTTGCCGGAGATGAAGATGTTTCCATTCCCCAAGGTGACATGAGTTAATTTTAATTAGGGTAATTAAGCAAAACATTATTTTCTCGTTGTGGTGGTTTTGTTTTAGGTGATTTAAGATTCTTACAATAAAATTTGTATTTTGAGTACTCTAAAGTTGAAATTTACAGGAAACGGGAAATGGCAATTTTAAAGGTAACGAAGTATGGGCACCTCAATACGTAATTATACAAAAGTCATAATCGAAGTGGAGAATCTAAAGAAGCGAGGTATTCCAGATCACAGAGTAATTAGACTCGAATCTAAATTTGATTATATTCTGTGGAATCTAATTTTCTATGATCTAGAAGACATTGCTCGTTTATATATTTCAGGAACACTGTTGCTAATAACTGAGTAACTAAAGAATCGGTAACGAAAGTAGACAAGTAGACCACGAAATAAGAGTACCAAGTCTCTAAAGTAGAGCTTATTTGATGCGACAAACTTGGGTACAATGCATGTTGCATGCAAATACAATCTAATTGCCTAATGGGTTTTTTACCGACCCAAACACCCAAAGCCAAAGTTAATGTCAACACTCGCCATGCGGGCTGTGGGCGGCACGCGTCGATCAATACCCATAATAATACAAGTTACAACTTAGTATCAAAAACTTATCTCATAAATTAGACCCGGCTTGATTGAGTTTAATGGCTACCTGAGTGGTTTCTTGGATAATTGTCTATTCTTTGATATATTAAGAGATAATACTCAAAATGTTTGTTCGTGTTAAACGGTTTCAAATCTCTGAGGCTATTTTCATTGCGTTGCCTTTTGGGCTTGGTTGCAGTTAAATAATTGTCTATTCTTTTAGCTCATATTACATAGATAACCAGAAAAAGTTTGTTCACATTAAACAGTTTCGAATCTGGATTCTGAAGCTTTTTGATTGCGTTGGCTTTTGGGCTTGGTTGCAGTTGCAGATTACAAAGATGTAGAGATCTTGCGTGATTTCCTGAACGCGTTCTTTGTACGCGTATAAAATCTAGTTATTAATGTACCTTACGAAAATGTTTCTATCTATCGTTGTAGCGTTGTTGGATTTATAAAGAAGTCATGAAGGAAGTTAATTAGATTATAAAGGCATATTATTTAAACAAAGAGCTGAAGCCAATCGCAAGCAATTCGCAACAAAAAACGTTTAAGTCTCAAAAGCAGATCACAAAATATAAAGTTGCAGTTTTCACAAAATCCAGTTTCGCGAATAGTAAAAGTTTCGTTTCAATATTTACACTCACGGAAACCTACTGACTCCAACAAAGCGCGCTCATGTGGAGGGAAAAAAGTCCAAAACAATACACGATATGGCGGAATTTAAATACGGAACGTTTTCGACTAAAATATTTCATATTGTTGCATGCGATTGCAATTTTATTAACACCTGGTTCAGGTATGCAGATAACATAAATAATAACGTGCATTTCCCTGAAAATGTTTTATGTATCGCAATAATTCTACACATCTAGGCAACAAAATAAAACCTTGGATATTTTTTTATCTCTACGTACACTTTTGATACCTGAATACGTAAAACATTTAAATCAATATTAATCCGACATCAAAACAACGCTAAAAGTTAAACTTTTATCCATCCATCTCTCATTCAACCTCCCCTGCGATTCACAGTAAAAAGGGAAAAGATGAATTGATAAGTCGTAAGACGCTCGGCTCGTCAGTTACGATTTTTTGCGATCGGGACCGTTAAATAAATCCCGCTAATCGCAACACTGGGAGCCTCGCATTGTCCAGACATAGAATACCTTCATTGTCTCCAGGAAACTTCGATTTGGGCCCGAAAAGACATCGAAGAGTCCTCGGCTAGGAGAAAATAAACCTTATAGTAGAAGCATCAGGGTTGAAATTGCAGGTGTGGACTTAATCGTTGCGTAATTCCCTTATGAAGGTAAAGATGGATGTAACGACCCTTCAACTCGCACGTGCTACGGCCGGCTGCAAGATCTTTGCAGTCTCGTTCAAGCGTTAAAAAATTACAATACCGGCTACCGGCTAACTTCTTAGTCATGGTCGTAAAAAATGTCTTAGCTGGTATAGAATTTTATACGATAGCGAATTCATGTGAGAATATTAAACGGTTTTTAAAGGATATTATAGTTTTAGGGACTTGTATCTTCTGGATGGTGCTTTTTTGTTTCGGTGTCTTCGAGTGGCAAAAATATCTTACAATTAGACAGTCAATCTGCTCGTTCTCTTATTCCATGCTTCTTAGATGACGATCTAATCCATGGTAAAAAAGGCACGTGACCAACCAAGTCTCTATGGAGAATCAATATTTTTAATTTTTATTCGCGAATTTCCAAACGTCGTAGAACAAAAGTTGTTCAGAGTGACCGCCTGAGACACCCACGGCTTACTAATTATTTGAAACATTTTGTATAAATTATTAATTATGAATAATGAGCGACGGCTCATATCCGCAGATATTGAAACGATACTTGATACGGCGAAGTATTTAAGTTTATTCACTAGAAGAATGTGCCACACATTATATTAACAGAATTCAAAGTTTCATTATTCTATCGTCTATAGTTGCGTTTGGTGGCCTGACCCTTATATTTTCGGTTTTTTAACAAGTGGGAGATATTGAATAATTCCGCGTGCATGCATATTGCAGATGGCCAGCTCCCAGTTCGCACGGGCACACTCCGGTACCTGGCGTATTCAAATATTCCCATTGAGCCTTTTTTGCGTTACTGTTAGGCCAATATTTTTGAATCAATGCTATGGGCACATTTTTTGGTTTGTAACAATGGAGGTATATTTTTCAATCGGACACCTTTATCGTATCCATTATTCAAACAAGCTTCATTATAAATGTTAATTTCAATTTTCACTTTTAAGAATTTTTAATTTTAATACTTACTCTATTCGAGCATTTTTGTTAATTTTACTGGAAGCGCGTTCTGAAATCGTAATTAAACACGTTATGTTTTCTTCCGCGCTAACTAAAGCCAGCCAAGTTTTCCAGTGTGAAAATCAGTTATTTTTTAATAAAATATTAAAATTTTAATATAAATATTAAAATGGCCGTCAGCCAAGCTGTTGAAAACTTTAGTGCGCAGATAAAATAAATTTATGAATATTAAAAGTGAACATGTAGTTACATTCGGTCCTTATAGTCGAACTTAGAACATAAAGCAAACTTGAATTTTTAAACTTAGTAGGGAGTTACCTACATTTTTTAAAATATCTCGTTTAAAAGTTTATGTCTGCTTGCGCATAAAGATAGCCGAATCAGGCAAGTGTTGTAAAACTGTGCTGTGGGTAATCTTCTAAATCTAGAAGTTTAGAGCATAAAATTATTTGAGAGCTGGATTCAAAGATAAACTTTTTTACTCCGTTTACTTACTGTAAGTATACTTACAAGAAGATACGATTAATTGCAAGAACACGTCATCATAACAAGAAAAACTTTGACTGTCACTGTCTAAAGGCTATAAGGCTAAGGTTTTAGCTAAGGTTCTAGACATTGAGATGTTTCTGGAGTCTGGACTCTAACTTGGAAGGCCTGCTATACAAACTATAGGTCCACCTTTCACCTTTCACCTATCTATACAATTATGTGACATTTCACATTATTATCTATTTCTTAAAATTCACATGGACGTAAGGTAAAAATTAATGCCCTGCAGTTTCTGAAGTTCTGACACGAGTGTATCTACTCAATATAGCGGTCTTTATTTTGGTTGACATCAAAACATTAAAGATCAATCGACGTTGTTGAATACTCGTGTTAGCATTGCATCTTAAGATTCAAAACACTTTATTTTTGAATAGCGATTAATTAATATTTAAATACTTTCAGAATTGTCCTGAAGTGCTAACCACCGAGCAGACTGCAGAGTTTAGTATCACGCAGAGAACTTTTCCATGGTGGGTACAACCAAATGACGAAAAAGGAAGTTAAACGCTTTCAGCTACACAAATATTTGGTCAAAGCATTAAAATGGAACTTGTTAATGGCTGCCAAACGTGGGGCCACTCCCAAAGGTCATGAGGAAATTAGATGCGAGCGTCCAGGGAACCATTTGTCCAAGAAATGCGGTAGGATTTTTTTACCAACGGCGCCAGAAAAATGTTTACTCTTTTCCAGTATATTTAGTCAAGTACGATGTATATATTACGAATATAATATGATAAATTTAATAATATTACCAACATCTTTGAGCATGTCCTAGAATTTAAATTATAATCTAGGGTCTAGACTCTAGATACTTAGGCCCACTTGCGCCAATCTGGGTTAAAGTTAACTCTGAGTTAAACATCATGTCATATCTGTCACTCACCAAGTCAGTGACTATGACATGATGTTTAACTCAGAGTTAACTTTAACCCAGATTGGCGCAAGTGGGCCTTAATAGCTTAAATTCGAAACTCTAAGCTTAGTTAGGCACCAGCTATTATTAAATAAAATAATAATAATTATGATGATGATTTGAGACTAGGAGAATGTGAGTGAAACAGTGTCACTTGTAAGCTGTCTTATTTTTTTAGACTTTTGGGGTTGTTCGCAATCAAATGTAGTATTAAAAGTAGCTAAGCTTATTTATTCATATTTCTTACTTCTATTTTTTATAAAAAAAAAACTTACAACTATCATATTTACAATTACAATATTTACAAAACTTACAACAATTATTCGACAATACTTTTGAGATTTCTTAGAGCTTAAATTACATAGCTTTTATCTGTTTATTGAGCTTTTTCTTGAGCTTTATATCGCTGCTTTCGACTCCGTCACTGATCGGTGTAACGTGCTTCTGAAAAATAAACAGTCAATCATTTTCTGTATATACAGTGTTTTTTCTGTGTCCAGACTTTCAATAGTGAATACAACACTTGATTTTGAGAGTTGGTACACTGGTTCGAGCGTCAGACTCAATAGCGTGAAAAAATGCTTGTTATTTTACTCTACGTTGGGTAAAAAAGGATTTACCCTTAAAATGTTTTCTTTTAGACTTATATTTGTGTAATGAAAATCTATGTTACATAAAAATAATAAAATAGCGTCCACAATATTTACATTTTGGCAACTTGAAACTTGAATATTATAAGCGCCCATAACCTATAAAGGGAAGCTGCACTAGTTCTACGTAATCGTATTGATATTATTTATCGATAATATATTATTCGATAATATTATATTATCGAATATCAAGTCTCAAAATATGTATGAAAGCTGTCAAAAACTGTACACTGTTTACTAATAAAAAATTAAACCACGTTTTTATGTATGGTCTTTCGTCTTTTCTATCAAACGGTTCCAACAGATCAGACAATGACAACGTGTATGTCGTATCCTTTGTGTAAATAATAAATATATTTATTAGTTAGGGCTTTCACACAAAACTGCGAAATCGCATCGCATCGCAAATCGCAATGTCATTAATTTTAGTATGAGTTTTGTTGCAGATGTTTATGATGGGATGCGAATTCGCAGGGTGAGTACACAAAAACTCCATTTACCTTCATCACCACAGTCTGTGTGTGCAACTCGGCGAGAACTCTGTCTAGCGTGTCGACCACTCTATCCACGTCATGTACGCCGAACACCATCGGCGGCTTGAACTTGAGCACGTTGTTGTCTGGCCCGTCGCGACTTATGAGGATCTTCTCTTCGCGCATACTGAAAAGAGATGAATACTTTTATGAGATTTTTGTGTTATTTTGATAGCATAATAATAATAAACTCTTTATTAACACACATAAAAAATGCAAAGTATAAGAAAAAAAAATTGGAAGAGCACGAATTGGCGGTCTTACCGCTTTGAGCGGTTTCTTATATAACGGTACGGTAGGGTATTATGCTGTGAAGAATATTATGCATTAGTTTCATGAGATATGATTAGTTTCATGCTAACTAATTGGGAACGAACGGAACGGAAACGTGGGGTTTAGCCTGGGGACGTTCTCGTGTTATATAGTTAAAGGTTGTCTTATTAAAAAAATGTTTTGACAAAAATGTACGGTTCCCACGCAAATGGGCAATGAAGTTGTTGAGAACATCTCTTTTAAACTACTTAACTAACTCACCGTTCAACAACAAACTTCGCTTCATTCGTAGCCGGGGTCCTTTTACTCCTGTCCGTGACCAGTTCGACGCCGACGAATAACCCCAGTCCTCTCACGTCACCAACGATGCCATGCTTCTTCAGGGTTTCGCAGCGCTTGAGCAGGTGGGACCCCACTCGGGCCGCGCGCTCCATAAGTCTTTCTTCTTCTATTACGTCTAATACGGCATTCGCGATGGCACATGATACTGGATTACCGCCATACTGTGAAGAATTGATTAAAATATGAAGTGGTTTGTTGCATGGGTGGAATAAGAATAACGCATTTTTTTAAATATCAAATTTGAAGTCTAAGTTTGAGCTGTTATGCTTGAAGTATCCCATACATTATAAATTTAGCCCGGCCGCACTTTATCCAAATATCTGATCAGAAAAATTCGGACGCCCCGCTCATACATTTTCACACGTCAGAATTCTGATAGACGATAGTATGCGGGGTCTACAACAAAATGTATGAACAGAGTGCGTTCCATAAAGTGCGTTCCATCGCAATAATTTCTTCATATTTTATGAAGAAAATATTGCGTTCTTTAGTATTGCTATCGTTTACTATTGTGAGTATTTATGCCCAAACGATAGATAAAATATTTATTCATAGAAAGGTGACGTACCTTTGCCATTCGGTCAAGCTAAGTCTAAAGCTAAGCTGAGCAAAACACATCATAACTTACCGTGTTAAAATACTCCACACCAGTTTCAGTGAAGCTTCTGGCTATTTCCGGTGTGGTGACAACAGCGGCGACGGGGTGTCCGTTCCCCATGGGTTTGCCCATCGTCACGATATCGGGGACGACACCCTGGGTCTCGAACGCCCACATGTGGGTGCCAACGCGCCCAAACCCAACCTGGACCTCATCGGCGATGCACACACCCTTCGCTGCGCGGACGTGCCTGAATTTTTTTAAGATGACGTAAAATAACTCTATATGATATCTTGAAGCTGGAAGGTGGCTATAGGAACTCCGTAATTAACCCGCATAACCCAATCGAGTTTGGGCTCGTTTGATTCGTCTCGATGAGTACTTTGTACTTTTTAGGTATTTTGTTTATTTTACTATGTAATTTCAAATTTATCTCAATTAATTGAAATTAGATGTGTTCAGTAGCATCAAATGCCAACATCAAAAATACTCAAACCTATTTATCATATCCAGACTGACAACCAGACAGAAAGAACATTTTAATTAAGTCAAACAAAACAAACACAAAGACTTTTCAAACTAATCGCAACTTACTCGTAAACGCGCTCTAAGTATCCTTTCGGGGGGATGATCTGCCCCCCACAGCTCTGCAGACTCTCCGCTATGAAGGCGCAAACTCCTTCGCCTTTTTGCTTGACCTCGTCGCAGATTTTGCCCACTTCGTCCGCGTACATTTTGCCCAGCTCCTCCTCGGAGTCAGAGTCGCGAGGACGTATGTACTTCCCACGGTACACGTCCGGAACTGGCGCCTGAGTACACAGACATAAGAACGATAGAATAAAGGAGTAATAGATATTTTAATGGGGCCGATTCTAATCTAATTTTACAAATTAATGTTTTGTGTTTCAGAAATTTAATAATATTACATAGATTCAAAATTCAGAATAATCTTTTTCTTGGATATTTTGTTATTCCAATAATTACATACCTAATAGCATTTAAATCGTATAAAATATTTTCAACATTTCAATTTAAACAGTAACAAGTAATGAGATACATTATAAATAGTAACTACAATAATATTATTACATTACTCGGAAACGAGAGTCAGATATTGAATTCGATACAATATACGTTACCGCCAACACTATACGGGGTGTTACAAAATATTTGGGTGGGCTAAGAACTCACCACGTGAACCCACTCCGGCTTGTTCGGCCCCCCCGGTAGGTTCAGTTTGTATGGCGAGACATCGATCATGGACGTTAGGTGGCCATGATACGCGCTGCAACAAAATGGCGCTAGTAGCACCCTAAAACACTCCTACTCGGTGTCTATCTTCTTCGATACATACTCTTGATGTCTTCGTGATTTTACAATGATTTTTTTTTTTACATTTACAATTATTTTTACAAAGTTACATATTTTATCAATGTGGGAATAATGCGTGGAGGCCCAAAGGAAGATCTTCCGACCGAGCGAGGTGTTATGCCCGGTCAGGCCGGAGCCCACGTGATACATTTCAGCTGTCGTATATATACTGACGAAACAATATTCAGAAAAAATACAATAATTCAATTTTTCAAACTTTACAACTACAAAATCATCAAAAAAACCACCCTACAGTCTACACTCTACTACAACTACATAAACAGAAAAATGAAACATCCTGTACATTTCATTTTTTCTTTCAATTCCAAATTAAAAAAAACACTTACTGGTCTAGTGTGATGACGTCCTTATTCTTGGTGTGGATTCTGGCCAATCGGAGCGCGAGGTCGTTGGCCTCTGAGCCGGAGTTGACGAAGAAGCAGACGGAGAGTTGTTCAGGCATCGTCTGCACCAGCCTCTCTGCCAAGATGACCAGCTCGTCGTGTAAGTAGCGGTTGTTGGTGGAGATCAGCGACATCTGATTCCGGCCCGCTTCGACTACATGCGGGTGACAGTGGCCGACTAAAAAAAATGGCTGAGTTATATACAGGGTGTAACAAAACAAAGCGATAACCTGTGAAAGTAGCAACGCTGAAAGAGCAAATTTTTTTGAGATTTGTATGGGCGCGCACCCCAACGTAAGGTTCCCATATAAAAGGTTGAAAAAAAGTTACTCTTCCAGCGCTGCTACTTTCACAGTGAACTCTATAATAAATAATAATATACGGGACAAACACACACTAAACTCTAAACTCTTATCACATAATTTGTTACACCCTGTAATCTGTATAGTGTATAATATGTCTGTAAAGTGTAAATCTTGTACTATTAAATTATAAATATCTAATAATTAATATATTTTAATGTCTTGCATCAATCAATGTTATTAAAAATACTCATTCGTCGAATTTAGGGAAATTCAAAATATTAGGACTCAAACAATGAACTATGAAACAATTTTCCTGTTGTATTTTCTTCAGGAAAACCGGAAACCGCATTATAATAATTACATAAACAAACATCTACATAAGTTTATATTGCTCCAAATTAATATTAAACGCACGTGTAAGGTTTGTCTTTATTGCATGAACACTGAACAGGGTGTCATAAAATATGTTATTGACTTAACTTATCTACTAACGTGATTAAAATATATTTCACCAGATTAAAATATAATAACTTGTGTAGTTTATACGATGTATAATATTTTTTTTATCAGAATGTTCTTTGTAAAAAGTCAACCAATGTTGGCTAATAATTAATTTAAATGTCCAGTTAGTAACGGTATGACCAAGATATATTTTTATCAAATTTTATCTTTTCGTTAACTTAAAGATTATATTGGATTTTATTTCTAAACAGACTGATACTTATATTAAATAATTTGTCCTTGTATAATGTCTATCAAACCATTTTTCAAAGGTTTTTCATATGAAACAAAACAATTTGAAGCGTATCCATTGTATAAAATATAGTTTTAGTTTAGTTTAGATAAGGAGATTATTTATTATAAAAATAAAAAGTCCCGGTGAACTTTATAGAGTACCTGTACAAGTGTACATGCTAGTCTGGCTTTATAGTAGAGCCATTATATATTCTGTGGTAGAGCGTCCACCAGATCGAACCCGGTGGATGCACAGCTTTATGGTCATCGCATATTACACCGACCACTCCAATCCAAGTCACAGAATGGCATTGAATTCTCAGCTTTATCATATTTTATGTAGTTTTACTTAGAAGTTAATTTACTAACAAGCAAACAACTAAGTGTTTGACGACTTGTCGCCAACTGGCCACTGGCTGTCCACGCGGTTTGAGTTGGCAAATTTTGTTCTTATGTCCTTACAATATAGCTTTCATTTCCATCCAAGCTGTGTTGGGTTGGCGTCGAGTCGGTGTAATGTGCGATGAGCTTTAGGATTATATTTCTAAATCCCAGAGATATTTCGCTTACCGTGGGCAACATTATTGATGCAGTCCAGGTACCGCTCGCCCATCTCGTCGTACATGAATTGGGCGATTCCTCGCACAATTTTGAGCGGGCTGGAGCGGAAAAACAGCTGGCAGGCGGCACTGCAACCAAATTAACTGCTCAAAACCCCACCCAGGAGCTGTTCGGCGGAATAATGCCGATAAATAAACGCAACACCCTGTAGATATGCTAATGAAGCGATAACTGGCGGAAATGTTGTTTATATGATTAGTACCTATGTAGGTGCCTATTCATAGTGAATTACGCAGTTTCATAGATCCGCGTCTAGGAAATACTTATCTAATATAATATAATATAATATTACTGTATATTACTTAGGGAGGCTCCCATACAGAAAACATATTTTTTTGTCTACTTTCGCTCTATACCGGTACGGAACCCTTCGTGCGCGAGTCCGACTCGCACTTGGCCGATTTTTTTAATTTTGATTGAGTTCAGGGATTTCTGAATTTGCGAAATTCTTACGCCGCCGCGCCGGTTGTTCTCGCCGGGTTAGTTCCCGAACTGCAGGTGGTAGACATCTTGTTCTATTACTAGGTACTTATTTTATAATCATTTCGAAACAAAACATTTCATTTCTATTTTTATTTCTTATTGAATTTAGGGATTTGAGCACACACTGTGACAATAATATTATCTATTTGTAAAAACAGGGGTAACAAATAACAAATGTGTGTAAATTAATGTGTAAAAATATTATTTTGTTATAACTTATAAGTAATTATCTTTATCCAAAGTCATCTTATTTACGGAATATAGTTAGTGCACACAGGTTTATCAATACATGTCATAGGTTCGATGCCCGTGTAAAAAAACAAATTGTATAAAAAGTAGATAATGTAGTAGAATATTAATGCACTAAAAAAACAATTAGATAGTTATGTTATTCCTTACCCAACATATTTTTCCCTCAGTTTGATAGTTTCCGATTTCGGCATGGACTGAATGTAGGCCATTGTATTAAAGCTGTAAATAAAAACATATTCTTTACTGATATTATACAAAGCAATGATTTTGTTTGTTTGTATTGAAAGACTCCAAATGATAGCACCAATAAGCTCTAGCCTCTATATCAGTACCTACACAAGAGCACTCTCTATTCCTTTTACTCTCATAACCCAGTGGGACGGAAGACCGACACGACTGGCGAGAGATCAGGCGCAGTACCGATTTTTTACATGCCCATCCGACGCATGGATCATCATACTTGTCAGACAATCAGGTGATCAGCCTGCATTGTCCTAACCAAACTTGGAAATAATAATATGTTTCCAACGCGGGAATCGAACCCACGACCTCCGAGTCAAGAGCCACGCTTTAAACCACTAGAGTGACTAGACCATTACGGATTGGGCTGATTTTAGTCTTAAAATATTCGTAAAAGTCCAGGGAAAGTTTTAAAGATGAGAAATAATGTAAAAATTGCCAGTAACATTTCCAAAGTGATACGAAGTTCACCGGGTCAACTAGTATAAGATATAAATTTTACCTAGGTTTGCCTTTAGCAAGTTAAGCCTACAATAGGCAATTCGTGTTTGAACCAGATGTTATGTTGCGACGTAGAGCAATTTGACTGACCAACACGTCCCGAATGGGTCACACTTTTCAAATTGAATAAATTTTTCAAAGGGATAAAATGAACGTAGGTGACAAAGGTTTACGGTCCCTGCCTATTCTATTGGTGAAGCGCCTATTTATAGGCATTATATTAAGCGGCTGAAACCACAGGTTTTTCTGTGGTTCACCACATAATGTGGATTGTTAGGTTAGTGTCGGTAGGTAATTAAAATAATGTGAATTGAACAAAATATTTGACCCTAAAATTCCCAAGTATTATAACGGGTGTAGTGTGTCATTTCTTTTATTCAAAATTGGAACGGCTATCCCTATTTTGAATCTAAAAAATACTAATGATTTAAAAATAGAATTGTTTACGACAAAACCGTTCTATTTTTAAACCATATAAAATAACCTCAAAAGTTCTTATCGAAGTGATTCACTCAAAATATAAACTACTTACCTAAAAATAGAATACTGTTTAAGACTAGGTATAGCTCGACGGCTGCGTCCAGAGTGATGCGGTGTATAGATGAACTGATTTTATAAGGAGGAGGCCTCACGCCCTCCGCGCGGCCAATAACGCGCGCGCTGTTATCGCGAAGATAAGGCGATACAAAAGTCAGCGACCACGCGGCCACTGACGATATGCCATGGACTCACCGCATGCTAGTTAAGGCACTGAACAGTTGCGAATCGCATGTTGGTTAAGGTGCAGAACAATGTTTAATATTATGAAGCAAGCATGTTAGACATACAGACGCAGAACAATTACATATTGTAGAGCATGTCAGGACTGAAACTCGGAGACAAAAAAATGTTGACTTTCCAAGACAAATATTTTTTTTGCAGTAGTAATCAACATCAAAAACCCTAAAGGGCTTGAGGTATACACTAATTCTTATTTTGAATAATTAATACTTAAGTTGAAATCGTATAGTCTGCTGCCTAGAAGCAGGACAGACTATAACTGTGCACGGTCAGTCAGTAACAACTACCAGACTGTAGGATATAGGTACCAGGTACCACGAGATGGAGTTACCAAAGGCCTATATATTATTATAATCACATTTATTAAATTCGTATCTCTATTTTAGGACTGTGCAACAATTTTTATGTGAATTTGATATAGATTCTCTGTAGGTAGATTTAACTAAGTTATAGTTTAACAATGTAATCAGTAATCAGCCTCGGTGTTCCAACTTCCAACCCATGCCAGTTAACCATTGATACTGATTAGATAACGGTATTGATACCACGACCTACACAACATCCGTATCACAGTACAGACATAAACAGTACATCATCTTCGTATAAGACAGATAGGAACATAACTTTAGGTGTTCAGCCAAAATAGCGTAATTTTGTGAGTCGTGACTCGTGATTCGTGAACTTCGGTCGCATAATTTTTTTCCAATGGATCAGAATTTCTGTCAACCGAAATTCTGCAACTCACGAGTCAAGACTCTCAAAATTACGCTCTTATGGCTTCACGCTTCGGTTGTGTTCAAACCAAACTGACTGTCAGCCGCCGAAAGTGAGCGAACGTTACGCAGTTTATTGTATTTCCATACATATCCACTTTTTTTTCATTCACACCTAAACGACAAAACGTTATTACGCTAGGCGTAGGCGCTGACATTCGGCGGCCGATTATATCTATGATATAGTATTAATGTAGCACGTATATTTTCACGTTCACTGGGGCTCACAGTGAACCTGTTCACATTCGGCGGCTTACAGTCGTTTGGTTTGAACACGGCCTAAGAGTGCAACTCAATTGTCTATGTTGATAGAGATTAATGAGAAGGCCTAGTAACTCTACTTTTTTTAAGGAGCGTTACATTCCCACCAGTATAACTTTTATGTTATAGGATTTCCAGTGGTGGAACAATAAAAACCCTTTGATACTATGATCTGATCTGAGTGACATTCTAAATTAGTATCGGCAACGAAATTAATCAGGAGTAAGTAACAGTAGGAGTGAAGAGTGTATAAAATATGTCATAATTTGCTATACTGCGTATACATTTATAGTGTGTCCGTATCCTGAGTCCTGAGGGGTTAGTGCGAGTTTTATTCGATCATACGCATCGAGCACGTTAACTCAAATTTGTATGGGATCAAAGCGGTATCCACGTTAGCCAGTAGATGGCGCTGCTTTGATCCCATACAAATTCGCGTTAACGTGCTCGATGCGTATGATCGAATAAAACTCGCACCAACCCCTCTGACTGAAATGACAGCTTCCTCAATCAGGCCCCTATGGTGAAAATTTACGTCACCACTAGGTGACCCCCTTAAATCTATACGCTATACTAATATTATAAAACGGAAGAATTTGTTTGTTTGTTTTTAAACGCGCTAATCTCAGGAACTACTGGTCCGATTTGAAAATTTATTTCATTTATCAAAAAAGGCTATATGCTATATCAACACGCTAAGACTAATAGGAGCGAAGAAACAGAGGAAAATGTTGCAAAAACGGGGAAAATTATTTGAAAGGACTTATCTCCCGAAAGGTGGAGCAATTTTTATGTTATTTGGCACAGATATAGAGAGGACCACGTGAAGAGGCATAAGCTATTTTTGTGAGAAAATGTACGGTTTCCGTTAAATTCGTGGGTGGGCGAAGCCACACGGAACGTCTAGTTATGTAATAAAAACTTTGACGTATATATTGTGAATAATATTATGTACGTTACCGTTAGAATGCAAAATACGTTAACGTGCAGAATACGTTATCTAGGTAATCTGCAGATTCCTTGATACCATCCGTTAAAGTGTGAAATTTAAATAAAGGAGCTTATATTAAATATAAGCTCCTTTATTTAAATTTCACACTTTAACGGATTTTGCACTTTACCTATAAGTTATAACCTAGTTAGTTTGCATTCTCTTCCTTCGTAAAAATCCTAAAAACTTTGACTAAAGCTTGTTAACCTAAGACTGTTGTTGTTTTGTTTTTTCTGTTATTGATACGATCTGTTATACTTCTATTAGTGGAGTAATATTTTACTTTTTAATAATTTATTCCTTTGTGTCCAAAAAATATAATATTAAATAATTCTCTACAACTAAATAACATGTTTTATTGAAAAAAGAACCTGTTTTATGTAATTTAATGAGAATAGAATAAACTTTTTGCACTTTAACTGACTCACCCAGGTAATCTGCAGAATACCTTGTTAATCTGCAGTCTAACTAGTTTTATGAGTTTTTATGTGCTATTCGTATTTACGGGCGTGATATATTCACCAAATCTCTATTGTAGATTAATCCAAACAGCTGTCTGACTGTGATAGATGAAAACCTAAACTAATAATTTAGATCGAAAAATGAATCAAACATACTAGGACAAACGATTTTTTCAATTGACGTGTACGAAAACAAAGCTTTTCTAACCGGATTAAAACATACGTAACGTAGATGTTGAACCGAACTTTCTTGAAAACAATTATTACTTTGTTTGTAAGAAAGTTACTCTATTGAAAAATTCAATAGTTTTAATTGCGGCTTTAGCCTGAAAAAGTAATGGCAGACAGACAGACAGAATAAAATTTGAAATAATAAATAATTGAAATACAATTTAATGCTTCATTAACTAAATAAATTAGAAAATAACTAGAACTGGCTAACTTCCTGCTTTAAAAAAACTTTTCATTTAACTGCAGACTTATTTACTTTTTGTTAACCTAATTACTTGCGAAGTAGAGCAACTTAATCAGGTATAACTTAGTTTATTGCTGCTGGTTCCGTATCATCATTATCAACTGTTACCGTCTATATTAAGGTGACGCCTTGATAATTTGGCTGTAGCGATGTCCATTTTTCTCAGCAATGACTAAAGCTAAGAAATTAAAGTTCACTGTCAGTATTCATCATGTCTTTGTCTTTGAATTACCCATAGCATAACACGATTGGTCAACTTTTATAACACAGAATAATCAATCAAAAAGACCTCTGTAAAAAAAGGGATTCCTATTTTGCCAACAGAGGAGAGTGATATAAGCTTCCATTTGTACATAAATTGGTTCTAGAATACACTTTAATTTGTCCATAGCTTATATGAAATGTATTTATGGTTTTTAAATTACG
The DNA here is from genome assembly GCA_905404155.3 of Plebejus argus. Lineage (NCBI taxonomy): Eukaryota > Metazoa > Arthropoda > Insecta > Lepidoptera > Lycaenidae > Plebejus > Plebejus argus. The sequence continues at coordinate 15,626,928 of FR989931.1, read as the reverse complement.
CGACAAAAACCATTTTGTCGCTACGCATTTTCAATTTTTTGCTGTTCCATTGCTTGTTTTCTATGAGAGGCCGGGCCAGCCTCACATAGAAAACGAGCAATCTCAAACACATCCAACACGGTTTTTTACTTTAACATGGCGTCACCTTAACGTCTATAGTAAGATTCGGGTAACACCCCAATGAGCAATGTTCATCATGATGTAAGTATGTTTATGGTAACGGTAATCTGTTTCGTTGAAAAACATTAGCAACACAAATTATTTCAAAAGTGCCCAAGTGTGTGTGCATTACATACTAGCATTATCTATCTTCTTATTCCCGTAAACTTCGATCGTCGAACGGATGACCGACTAGCTATATTAGGAGTAGGATCGAATTTTCACATCTTTTTGTAAGACATTCAGTGATTATCTTGAATTTTCATAATCAAACTTGTAAAATATTTTCTAGAGTCTTTAACCAATGTCTTTTAAAATACGGTTTTATGATAAAAGTCGATAAAAATTACAAACTCACGAGCTAGGTCGTGGTAAAAATTACTGGAATATATTATAATCTATTTTCCGCGAAACCCTAAAAGTTATCTGGACTGGACGTAATTGACATCATTTAGCAAATGGAAAAATATATTGTGTGCTCATTTGTTTTCTCTGACGTCTTTCTTCTTTTCCATCTCTGCTTACTATACTCTAATATTCCTAAGCTAATTTGCTTAACTTTTGAATAGTATGGTACCATAATATTTTAAATTCGTATTCGAACATTTTGTGTTGACGAAAAAAACGACTCATAAAGAAAAAATAGTGTTGTAGAGTTTTCCATAGCTTTGATAATAATAATCTAATGTGTCTTTAAGATTATGTATTATTGCTTCATAAGTATGTAGATAATTCGATAGCATTACTTACAAATACACAATAGTTATGTAACAACCAATCATAAAAAAATTCTTGAATGAAATGAGATAATTATGATTCTTAAAAGGACATGAAGCGAATTCCTAGATTTATTATAAACATTGTAGGAAGCAAATGTTGTTAAGTGTGGGGTTTTGCTGTTAAGGGATTTCGTAAGAAGGTATTTGAAGTTTAAAATATTAAAAATCTTACTATACTATGACGATCTCTACTTTCTTTAAAATAAGAAAGCTAAAATTGTAATTAACTTATGATATTTTTACAATCGACAAGATAGGCTCTTATCATTCTAATCCTTAATTCCTTATTAGATATTAATAAAGATTACAATCAATCTATCTATCTAATATCTATTATATCTCTTGCATTTCATGGTAAAGAAAAATAAATCTGACTTTCCGAAAACAGTCTCAAATAAGGACTTTATTTTAGATTTTTTTAGCATCCAATTGCAGTTTCGCTTTCTATCAGGCGAAGCTTAAGTCCTTTATGACTTCTTTTCCTCAAAAAACAGGTCAAATAAAGTAATAAAAAATCGAATCTGTCTGGCGTCCTTGATTAAGGCTTTGATAAACTGCACACCCATATTTTGTTATATCATATTCATTTATTATCTCATACAGACGTCACTAGTGTTGGAATTGTAGATAATTTTACATAAAGTTGGGGTACAAGTTTCAGAAAAACTTAAAAAGCATGTAAAATAAGAAATACAAGGGTGTTCCACAGGGGTCTTATTTAGGTTCGCTTCTATATTTAATTTACATAATTGAGAACGTTGCAAATTCTAATTAAATGTGCTTATTACTGTTGAATTCTATTGGTTGATTCTAGAATAGAATAGAATAGAATAGAATCATTTATTTGCAGAAAGCCGTTACAATAGATGTTACAATCATTATACATAATACAGGGTTCCAGTCTTTCTACCTAATAACTATAGGCATGCAAATTTATAGTAATCATAATATTCACAGAAAAAATTAATTTAAAGTATAAATAAAACACATTTCATTAGCTAGTGTTCGGTTTGGATAAAATTGTATTATAATTATTCTATAGTAAATATAAAAGTAATATTTAAAACATAATAGTTAATAGTCATTAAAAAAGTAATACATTTTATTCAAACATTTCATTCAACGTATTCAACATTTCTTGATTGAATAACTTGGTTAATAAATAAAATTTAAGTTGATGTCAGTTTTCCTGAGTTTCAAGCATTGAATGTGCTGACTGTATTTCCTTTAGATACCGTATCAGAGCAGTTAATTATTTGGCACACGCTTATTTTGTTACATTATCTTCACGTGACAAAAGCGTGATCAGTGTATATCGAGTCCAAAATAGATTTGAGCGAACTTATAGACCAGTCCCTTACCAATAGTAGTAATATACAGACATACAGTGTTAGACAATGTCTAGAGGTAATTAATGCTCTACTACTAGAGTAGAATATGGCGATGTCTTGACTAACTATATGAAGTCTGTATTTCATAATTATATTAAACTGTATGCTGCTACTTGTTATATCAGTAATGAATTGAATTTTCTATTCAATAAATAAGGAAATAAATGAAACAATAAAATACTATAGACAAATAAAATAAACGAAGCTTTGTGTTCACAATTAAATTAATTATTCCTTCACGCATTAACAATTGAACGAAATTTTGATGAAATTTATTTTAACGGGAAAACGAAAGGTTCACGAATTTCTGCGCTTACAAAATTTGCTGACAACATCTATAATTCTAGAACATGAAGTTATAAAAAGGATCTAGAATATCAGAAATCGACAAAACTTACATTGTAAACTAATTTACATTTCCGATAACAATTAACTATTTTTATCATGTAAAACTTTAGTTTGGAAAAACATTGCGTATTTTCAGAGGTGAATGAAATATTTATCGTGTGACTTTGAAATTTGTTTGCACGACTTCTAATAATAAATGACTTGTTTTTCGCACACTTGATAACCGCATTTACTTATTGGCGGCAGTTTCCATGTTGTGTTAGCGCCAAGTTGTTTGTCAAATAAATATAAGAAGTTGTACGCAAATATGATAACGCTGTACTATCGCTGATTAGGTAAGTACATAGCATCTGTAATACTATTACTACATGTGACGCTATAGAGAACCTTTCGTCATCATCATCTACTTCATTGGGATTTAATATCTACAAAATATATAATCTATACATATAATAAAACTGTAGAAATGAAAATTCTGTACATTAAAGATATTCAAAAAATAATAAGCGGGGGTGTCACTACATCGCTAAATATGCCGAAAATGTGGTTGGTTTTTTGTCTGTCTGTCTGTCTGTCTGTATGTTTTTTCCATCATCACACGAAAACTACTGATCCGATTTGAATGCGGTTTTCACAGATATATTATTTATCTTCTTCCAACTTAACATCTGGTACATAAAAATTTTTCCTCCACCCCTCTAAGGGGACAAAAGACGGGGTCAGATTTTGTATTAAACTTTTTTCTTTAAAACGAAAACTACTTATCCAAATTTGCATACGGTTTTCGCAGATACATTTGTCTTCTTCCAACTCAACATCTGGTTTATAAAAAAAAAATCCCCCACCCCTCTAAGGGGACCAAAGAGGGGGTCAGATTTTGTATCAAACTTTTTTCTTTGATGGACTTACTTCATATTAATATATAATTATTAATTACTGTGTTTTCCAACTTAACATCAGGTATATAAAAATTTTCCCCCCACCCCTCTTAGGGGACAAAAGAGTGGATAATATTTTGTATATCAACTGATGAAGTACAAGAAATACTATAATGGCAAAACAACGTTGCCGGGACAGCTAGTTGTAAATAAAAAAATTCTGTTTATGTTTTGCTGTACCTACGCCTTTTACTTTTTCAAGCTTAAACCCTAAGGCCATTTAAACATCATGTCATATCTATCACTCACCAAGTCAGTGATAGAGATGACATGATGTTTAACTCAGAGTTAACTTTAACCCAGATTGGCGCAAGTGGGTGTAAGAATAATATCGGACCAGAAAAACGGTTACAACCAACTATTTAGAGTCTGTTAAATTTAAGAGTTTCTTCTTAATTTTAAGGGTAGAATTTAAGGCTTTGGCCTTTTTGAAGAGATTCCTTATTCAACCACACGCGCTGGCCAAAGAATCTTGAAATTACTATAATACCTACATTGGTAATTTTCGATCAACACGTGACATCAACAAAAACGTCCTTGATGGATTAAAATAGCCTTGTGAGTCGTACCAAAAATATATTATCAGCTATCACCAAAACGTCATGAGTCATGACTCATGACTCATGACGCACGCGACAAAGTAACAAGGCATACTTACCTACTAGCCTCGTAGTAATAAAAGTACGTCTTTTTAACTACACTACTGTGCATAAAATTAGTTATGTTTATAAAACATTTTTGTCTAAGGGTATGTACCCCTTTCTAAGTGTTAAGGTTAAGGTAAAGGGTCAATATGCGAAATGACTCACATAATATAGATGACGTAGAAAATGTTGGTTTTTCACACCCAAAATTGCGACACCCTAGATTACGTTTATGATTATTGTATCACCCTGTACCTAGATGTACTCTTACTGTGTTAAGTAGTAGATAAACTACTTAGCTCGATAAATAATGTTTACACACACGTGATAAGCACGCTGTCTAATCGTGGGAATACTACTTGTCAGTTATCATAATATTAAGTATAATTAATCACTACTAAATTATACCAATTTATAAAAAGGAAAATGTAGGTAAGTAGGTAAGTGGATAAGGGAGGAGGTGACAAAAAATTTAATTGAGGTTATATTATTGGCCAATCAAGAAAAATAATAATCTGTTTATTATTTTATCTATGATTTTTAATATTTCTAATATCGGTTCAAGTGGTGAGTGACTAGACAGCCCTGGATAGGTTGTTTATGCTGCGACCTAGAGAGGGGGGGGGGGGGGGGGGAGATTTCGTACATGGGACGGTTGAAATAAAGGGGCCTAAACTCAAAAATTAAAATCCGGCACTGGACTAACCTTGACCAAGTAGGGTAACTGTTTGTCCAATGCAGATAAATACAATGTTAAATAAGAGTTAAGACAACAAAATAGTGATAGCAAGTGCCTTGAATTATAATATTTACAATATTATCTTTAAATAGCATGTTCATTAATAATTAAGTACCATAATATTTTTATTATTAGATGCGCGATAATAGGTACGCCTACTAAATTACGCCTCCGTGGTCCAGTAGTTTAGAGCGTGTGCCTCTCGACTCGGAGGTCGTGGGTTTGATTCCCGCGTTGCAAACATATTGTTATTTCTAAGTTTGGTTAAATTACACCTACGTAACTGGCTCGGTTTCAATCATAGAGTACTTTATTATAAATATGTATATAGGTTTCAATACAACCGGCCATCGTCACGGTCCACGGAAACCGAGTGCGTAGTGCGAGTTTTATTCGATCATACTCATCGAGAACGTTAACGCGAATTTGTATGGGATCAAAGCGGTATCCACGTAAGCCAGTAGGTGGCGCTGCTTTGATCCCATACAAATTCGCGTTAACGTGTTCGATGCGTATGATCGAATAAAACTCGCACTACACCCCCAGGTGTGGGAGTTATTATTATTATTAATACGCCTACTACTTTTAACGCCAGGTGGCGCTTTATAATACTCACTGCAGCACTCAACAATTAAATGATTTTTTGAGAAGATTTTGACGTAAAATGTATGATAACTTTATACATTTTCTATCAAAATATTCTCTTAATTAAAGTTAAGTAATCATTTATTATTTCCGAGTGCTGCGGAAATGTTTTTCGATTCTCGAATCGTTTCAATTAGTTTCTTCGTAGTAAAAAATAGAATAATTATTATATTAAAATGCTTACCGAATTAAATAAATATTTTCCGTCCCAAATCTCAATACAAAATATTATAGGTTTTTTTTCATCTTGCGTCAGTATATATTTTTTTAAACAATATTAATTCATTGGTTCCTTTTTTCTCCTTCCCTGTTTCTCGTCTTCAGTATGATAGAATAAAATTCTTAACTTTGATTACAGGTTCTTAATCTTGCATTTAAGTATTTTTATCTGAAACGAAACATTATTTTTATGGTGATGCAGCATCAGTGATGCTATTGACTTAACATAATATTAGGCGCCTTGCAGACGATGGGGCGGGGCGGGCTGGTCAATTTCGCCGTGAACGATAGCACAAAGGGAATCCTAAGTTGCCAACGCACACGGCGGGCAAAAAGACCGCGCTGCAGGTGCCCGGCGCGCACTGGCGGCGCGGCATGTCCGCGGCTGACCGGCCCGCCCCGCCCCGTAGTCTGCAAAGCACCTTATTGTACGTAATACTTGTTTTTATATTGCTATACTGTGTTGTTTGTCGTAATGTGATTATTATATTTAACCTAAGACCTGTACAATATAAGATTGTGACATAAAGATAAAGAGAGTTATGATAAAATTATAACTTATCTAGGTTTATAATAGTTCATGTTGAAAAGTAATAGATAAGTAAATAATGTATAATATGTTTATTTACGTACTTTTTCGGTAGAAGAGATAATATGAATTAGTTTTCCCTTTTTATTTATTTTTTGACAGGGGCCCAATTCTGGTTTTTTAGTTCAATCGCAGACCCAAACATAATGTTGTCGTCTCACGTATGCGGTATGTACGAGTTGAGAAAGCATGAGATCGAAGCACATTCGAAATTTGAACTGTCCATGATATTTGTCATATTTGCAGTTATAGGTCTGAATAAATAACGTTTTAGTTAATTACTTGAGGAATGAGGGTTAAATAAAACAAGACATTCTTAATTAAATATAGAATAAGTATATTGAATAATTAAATAATGTTACTTCAAATATTTTGCCAAAAAAGACTTAGGTGTAACCGTAAAAGTAATAATAAAAATTATCTAGTTTAGAAACATTTCGAGTTCGAGTGAAAACATACATAGTGGGAAGTAGTAAGTCGGAACTGTTGGCAGCGTTGAGGTCTCGAGCCCGTCTTGTCCTCACAAAGCTTTCCTCTCGGGACGACAACGCTCGCCCATCGGACAAAAATCGTGCAACAGTCTATCATTTGACTAATAACTTTATAATATTACAACCATTTGCGAAAACGGAGCAAAAATTCTAGTGCTACTCAATAAATATATAAAACGTATGGGCACTTCTAGCTTGCAGGATGCCACACGCCGAAATCGTTCGACATCCTGGTCGTTTAATATTTGACCATATTCTTGTCAGTCTTTCGTGCTGCAAGAATGAAGTCAGAGACATCTCGTGGCGAAGCGGAGACTGTTTGTGCTGTGAATCGACATACATAAAGTTAACAGTACACCCGGCATCAGATGTATCCGAGCAACATCAAGTTGGCGTATCCAAGAATCGCCACATTCGAAATGAAGCTTCTTTAGACGCGTCGATAGTGAAATTTCTCCGTTACGACACGACACTAACGACACGATAATGGATTTAATGTCGTACGACATTTTACTTCCATCACATGTAGTGCAAAACTCCTGGATACATCTGATACCGAATGCTCACACGACCTGCTCGTTAATATCAAACAGTGTTCAGTGCACCTCTCGCGAGGGCTGAGCGCTATGGAAGATAAAACTATATTATATTACGTACTAATAAGTAGCCATCGGACTGCAATGGTTACGTTAAATAGGCGGAGATACCACACTTATAAAGTGTAATTAAACTACGATCCAGATGTATTAATATGCATCGGCGACTAACGGGGGTCTGTGATGTGACGTAGCCGAACAGTTTGATACGAAACGAACGTCCGAACGCGAACACTACTATAGAACATGCGGAGGACATACGACATACGGCCGCAATCAGACATTTAACGACTACTTATCATAATTAAATGAAGATTTTGACTTGTATGGAGTTTGGCAAAATCTTCATTAAATTGTTCAGTAATCATTAAATTTGAGTGCGTCCGATAGGGAGGGACGGGTCTCTATGTGTCTATAGTTTTAGGCACTCATGGCTTTCACGCCCGCGAAGCCCGCTAGCTCGTCCGTCGCTAAACCGACATCGACAGTGCACGTTGAACTGATATGTAATACAAAATAATCCGCAACAGAACGTACCGCATACTCTTCAACATCGCCGTCACTGGGCAAAATACGACTAAGACATGCATTAAACGACTAATTAAAATATGCTCCATACTAACGACTTAATTACGAAACTAACGGTATATTTTTATTTTTTTTTATACTTTTTATTAAATACGTTTTATGTGTAAAAATAGTTCTTTGAGACAAACTTTCGAAGCACTTCTCGTGCTATGGAGGAAATCTCCTATAACTTTACGCACGTCAATAATGCCCATCGAGAGAAAACTGTGGGTATACCTTTACCTTTGCGGGGCGAGGCGGGGAAATGAGACTGTACATAGCAAAACAAACATGGACGGCAAGTTACGAACGTTCACACCCAACTTTCGGGACTTCGGGATTAGTCAAATCGCATACGCCAGTTTCGATAGCAAAGTTAGATAACAAAAATGAATGAATGAGAAATGTATGGGCTTTGACATAACGAATCGCTAAGGCCGGCTGCATACACACGTTTTCCATACGCGATTTACGAATTCGTTTTCCGTATTCGGAATCCCGAATGATTAGATTGAGTAGATTATATATATATATATATATATATATATATATATATATATATATATATATATATATATATATATATATATATATATACGTACGTACGTTTCAAATGCAAGCCGGCACGTTCGTGCGTGGGAAAAGCGAACGTTTGCTGTAGTCTCACGGAATTCCGAATACGGAAAACGAATTCGGAAATCGAATACGGAAAACCTGCGTTTGCGGCCAGCGCAAGTGTCTCTTGCGATTACTTCAAATACATTTTTGACATCTAACTTCGATGTCGAAACTACCATTGCAATTTGACTGAGCACTCAGAATGCGTAATTTAATTTTACCTTACAGCGATTAATTTTTCTAAGTTTCGGGGTATTTCAATTACAGTTTGTCATCAACAAAATGTAATGAGCCAACTCAAAGCGCATTATCAACTGGCAACACAGTAACGTGCTTCTAAGATCCGAAGAGAATCGAATCTCCACAGCACTCCATACTGTTACGTCAATTTATACTAACTAGCATTCTAAAAATTTACTAACTACTGAATGCAGAAGTCATTCACACTTTAAATGTATGCACGTAAACGTCTACTTTATAAAGGATATTTAACTAAAGCTACCGTGAGGCTGGCAACAAATTACGCCAAAGAGGTGGCAACACTGAAGTCAAATAACAAGCCAAAGGCCCGACTCTTGTACCTCGAACAACGCCTTGATTCCAGGTTATTGTCACGCGTTAACGTCACGAAATCGAAGCGATATTCGAACTATGAGATTTAGGACCCAAGAAGAAAACTCACGCCCTTATTTTAATTCGTATTGAATAATATCTTGAACATAGACTACGCCTTTCACAAGTTGTCTGTGAGAATAATGTTTAAGGTTATGCTGCCATCTTTTTGACGTTTACAAAATATGTCATTCATACGTCATTCTATGTTTGATCGATGACAGATGCACCTAAGAGGCCCGTCCTTATCCTACGTCCTTTAAAACACTTCAAAAAGTCTATCAATACAGGATAAAACGTTGTTATTTTAATTCTATTTGAGGTATTACACGTTTCCATACGCTAAAGATGTCTACATTTTTTTCTTCCATACCGAAATCCTTACCTATCATCCGTATTGCGTACTATAGCGTACACAGAGATCCTCAAAAATTACTTTTGAATATACTCTCGCGTTGATAAATAAGCGAGATATGGCTAAGACATCGATTACAAATGGTTTCTTACTCCTATAGTAACGGACGCAATCGCTCTACAACCATTAATATCGATTATATCTGTGACATACATGCCCTTTGCTGTCCTGGGTTGATCTTAAAACTTTAGCTTTTTTGGGTTTATGTATAAGCCGTTTCTTTTATTTTCCATTTGACTCGATATTCCATTCGATCAAAAATCGATACATCGCACCTTCTGACTATACATGGGAACGATTTATCAGCACACTTCGTACACAATATAAATATACACAGTACTTCATCTTTTTTATCGTCGGTTTAGATCGTCTAAATAAGGAATGAAGATTTTAATATTATACATAACTACTGTGTGCGAACTTGCAGTTATATCGCTGCTGTGTGTTAAGAATTTTACTTGAATATCGATTATAACTTCGCGAGCGCGCACTCAATCATGATGACACTCTTATAAGTTAAATACTGAGGCGTCGTGTACAAGTTAACATTAAAATACAAAATTCTATAAAACCGCAAATACATTTATCGATATACTCACTACTTTATAATATGATATATTTAAATATTGCTTTGATGGTGGAAGATCTTATATTCACTAAGTCACACTTCACTAGCGATGCTAGAGTCTAGACAGAGTCTACGCGTGTTCGACATTGGATATCATTTGTTACCAGCCCCGCTCCTATTCCTTTAATATTACTCAATATAATATTCCGAAGGCGCACAACACTACTTTGCGTTACAATATAATATATAACTTGTAAATAAAACTCCTATAGTTAATCAAACGCACTAAGTATAACGCCTTACAAATACATTCAGGAAACTGCAAATTTCGACAAGAGAATATCAAAAATAGTGTATCGACGGTCGTCTTCTACAATCTGCCTAATAAATCTGTAGACTAATGACGCTATTAGGTCACTTGAAACATCCTAGCCAATATTTCAGTACAAAATGGACTATGGTTCATAAATTTGGAATTTTTTCTCCTCATACTCGACAAACTTGCGCGCCGACTCGACGGCCGCTGGTGTAATCACGCTAAACTAATGCCAAACCAAACGCCAGAAACATAACAAATCACCGCCTAGACTACTGTAAGAGTATTAAACTGTGTCATGTCAGCATTCGGTTTGACATTAAGGCTAACGTCCCGAGGTCTTACTGTTTTTGATACGCTTTAGGAAACTTCAGAAAGAATTGTGATCAAAGATCTCTTTGAGAAGCATACCGGTTTCTAAACGTAGATGTAACGTATGTAAGTATTTGACGTTCCTCCGTAATTTTGGCTACAAAATACCGTCGATAATACTCATCAAAATATAAATTTTAAGGCATCGAACCCATAATTATAACACTTTTACGGTAAGTACTAAAAAATAACACTCTTCGTAGCGCCAATAGAGCCAAAATTAAAAATATAATATATTCAAATAAAAAGAAATAAAATCATCGCTACTGTCATACAAGAAAGAGATCTTAAAATTCACTAGAAAGAGAAACGAGTTTTCCGAACAACCGCGACGTACACCATTTTCACGATGAAACGAAACAAAAATATGTTGCTATCGCAGCTGTACACAAAACCTACAGTTTATAAAAATGTTAATCATAATATACAATTAAAAAATCTATTGAAATCTTTGAAACAGTTTAATATTGTTTTATTACGCTTTTAAATTAAGTTTTGGCTTCGTTTTATTTTCGTTTGTCATTTTTTAAATTACTTTCCATTTTCCAATAACACTTCATCAAATTCCAAAAACACTGATGCTTTAATTTTGTCAACGACAATGATTAACATTTTTAAATCATTTAATACCCTTTGATGTTATAAATAATGCCTAGAGATCTTTAGCCAAAGGGTACTAAAACATTACCTAACACTAGACAAACTAAATGAGTGAAGCTAATATTGACCTCAAAACCTGACTAGTTAAATGTTCAAAAGTCCTAAAAAACTGTTAGGTCCAGTTGTACCAGTCTGGGTTAATGTCAATCGTAGGTTAAGTTTTCTCTCTTCTGAGTACTTTATGAATGAGAAGGCAATATTTTGACAGACGATTAGTAATAAGTATTAACACAAGCTGATACAATTGAGCCTAACAGTGGCTGCATTGTGCATGCTATGCCCATGTTGTAAAGACATTTTTTATTTATTTATTTACTTTTAAACCATTAGTAAAATACCTTTTTTTATTTACTATATAAATAACTTAAAATGTTAAAATTTATGGACATGCAAGTAAATACACATTGTTCAGAATTTATTACTTCAGTATGTTCAAATGATAATTATATGAATATTGGGACAAAGATTTTCGACAGTCATTTCACTGTTCATTTTCTATTTGAGATCGATTCTGTTACGACTAACAGAGGTATTTTAGCACAGAAATAAATCAAGATAGAACGGCTAAGCGGGTGGATGTTTCAATCTTGCACTGTAGTGCAAGATTCGTTGAACGTTCATTCAGTTAGCGCGCACGTCGAGACTTGATTACACCGGAGCGGTTGTGCAAAAATGCCTCTTTGTGCAGTGTCTAATTGTAAAAACAAACTTACGAAAGTGAATCGGTCAAAAGGAGGTATTTCTTTCCACGGGTAAATTATTTGTTTTAACTAAAAGCAAAGCAAAAATTGACACGAGCGATTCCTTAGCAACGCACGCGCATCGCCGTTCTATCTTGATTTATTTCTGTGTATTTTAGCCTGACCAAATTGTATATTAATTATAACTAAATAGCAAAATCATGCATGAAATAAAAGTAACTTATATTCTTAGTTCTCTAACTTTAACATAGAATGTGCTATGATGATTCGTAACTCGAATATCGTCCGAATCACCGTCATTTCAAATTATGCGCATCAACAAGGAGTTAGGACGAACTATGTGGCAGATTTTTTGTCTGTTGCTTCACGCAAGTATAAATCTATGAGGTCAGTCATATAACATAGAGGAGCCAATTTTATCAACGCTTGTTAACATTAATCGTCGATTAAATAATATCATGTATCTCACTCGTCCTTCGTGTATTAAAGAGATATTATGACTAACAGGCGTTGGAGGAATTGGCTCGACGCTTAGATAACAAGCAAAATAATTCTCAATAATGAGCAAAGTCAGTAGACAAATTAATATAAGATATTAGTGCTATGCGAATGCCTTAAATTAACGTTTACAATATGAAGAATATCATATAGTGATGAGGACTATAACGTTATGCTTATGAGTATAATTAAGTTTAATGTGCCTATGAGACACTCACAACACATCAAAATTACTCTTGCAACACCGCTACATTACATATTACATTATCTATAGCTTGCATTCAAAGCAATAAATGATGTTTATGTTCAACATAAAAGCGGTGCTGTGTGTACCGCGGTGGTACCGGTCGGTAAGCCGACACACGCTGAACTTGACAAAACAATTACGATTTAGCTTTGTTTTGCGATTTTAGCATTTAGGTGTTTTAACTTAAGTGACATTAATTTCAATAATATGCACTCCGATATTTTTACTCTTCTTATGTTTATTCAATTAGGTATTACAGTGATGATAACTTACTGTGACAATTTGATCGATTCGTTACCTGCATTTGATTTTTAAATGGAAATAAAGTGTTAAATATAGCACGCACGTATTTAATCACACTGCGACCAGTTATAGTTATAATTAGTATTAAACGTATTGTGTCATTTATTCTTTTGCCATATTCTTATGTTCTTAAGAGGACCTCTTTACACAAACCAGAAATGAAAAGCAGAATAATACCCTTCAGCAGGCAAAAAGTGCTCTTGACTTATTCACCTGGCTACCTATTATAAGCTTTATAATAATCGATAACCCAAAAGTGTAAAGAGCTTAATCAAGTTTTCTTCAAAACTGTAGTGTTGTTTGCGTCACGCGATATCCAATCGTCCAAACTTTTAAATTACGTAGTAGTGGTGGCACTAGGTGAGGGGGGGCGGGGTACGTGCGCGCAAGCGTGTGTGGCTGCAGGTCTGCGTGCGCGGGACCAAACGGAACGGGCCCGAGCTGGATTGGGCCGAATGAAGTGAGACTGAACTGGTTTGAACCAAGTGGGGCGGGCCCGAGCTGGCCTAGACCGAGTGGGGCGGGCCCTAGCTGGCCTAGACCGAGTGGGGCGGGCCCTAGTTGGCCTAGACCGAGTGGGGCGGGCCCGAGGTGGCATAGACTGAGTGGGGCGGACCCGAGCTGGCCTAGAGTGAGTGGGGAGGGTACAAGATGACCTAGACCGACTGGGGCGGGCCCAAACTGGTCCAGACCGAGTGGGGCGGGCCCGAGCTGGCCTAGACCGAGTGGGGCGGGCCCGAGCTGGCCTAGACCGAGTGGGGCGGGCCCAAGCTGGCCTAGACCGAGTGGGGCGGGCCCAAGCTGGCCTAGGCCGAGTGGGGCGGGCCCGAGCTGGCCTAGACCGAGTGGGGCGGGCCCGAGCTGGCCTAGACCGAGTGGGGTGGGCCCTAGCTGGCCTAGGCCCAGTGGGGCGGGCCCGAGCTGGCTTAAATTAGGTGGGGCGGGTCCATTCTGGCCTGGACCGAATAGGACGGGCTCGAGGTGGTCTAGAATGAGAAGGGCGTGCCCGTTCTGACCCGGGCCGACAAGGGCCAGGCCAGACGGGCCGGCGAGCTGCTAGAGCGTATGCGCGGCGCGGCGCGTACGCGTGCGGCGCACGGCGCGCACGGTGCAGACTACGGGCTGCCGCCGTCATTTACTGTTTGTTTGTAGCGCCGCATTCAACTGCGTCCACAGGTCCTTCTTGCACGACTTTGATCTGTAAAAAAGACGGAATATGAATTTAATATTAATTATTGTAAATTACCAAACTATTAATTGGAACAAAATCCGTAGTTGATTAGAACATAATTTGTAATACTCCCGAAAACCTAAAAAATCATTATTGTAAACGAGTTTATATAATATTATATTAAACAATACAACAAAGTTAAATTTAAAAAAAAATCTCACCTTCGTAACGAAGCAAGCCACTCCTTGAATTGTGTATTTCCTTCGGGGGTCAGTTGGAAGGCTGTCCGCGCTGACAGGACGATGCCGACAAACTCCTCGTACTCAACCGACGTCAAATGATATAGTTTTTGATGAATACATTGGATATACCTAGAATTAGAAAAAAGGTATATCATTGACGGAAGGTATCGGGGCAAATTTTGTCTATTTTAACCGACTTCAAAAAAAAGGAGGTTATCAATTCGACGCGAATGTATGTAATATTTCCAGAACTGCCCAGTTTTTGTATATGTTAATCTATAACAGCTTCTGAACAAATGTGCCAAATTTCAAAAGTGTATGTATGTATGTATGGATGTATGTTTTTATGTTTGTTCGGGCATATCTCCGGAACTACAAGTCCGATTTAAGTGATTCTTTTTTTATTGTACTAGGTATTGTTCAACTTAGGGAATAGTGTAAGTTTCATCAAAATCGGTTCAGTAGTTTTGGAGATAGGAAGTTTTAATTCTCAATTACGTACAATTTTGAAGTCGGTTTTATCTTTTTAAAATACAGTTATTACATTATACCACGTCAAATGCATGTTACAATAATTTAACTTAGGCATACTTGTATCAGTGTAAGTAAGCGTATGTCAAAATATCATGCTTTCTCTTGCATATACCCGACTAACGAGAGAGGTAACATGATATTAAACCAAATGGGCCTTAGAGTAATCCTCACATCTCATTTGTGTACTGGCAGCGCTAGGGTGCCACGTAGTTGCATGACGATGATGCGGGTCGCCGATCCAGTGCGTATGTGTCAAAACATCATACTTTCTCTTTCATATACCCGACAAACGAAAGAGAAGACATGATATTAAACCAAGAAACGGGATATATTGCTGAATTGACGCTGGAAGGCATCACTAGCATAGATAGTAAACAAAAAGTTTTGTTCGACGTTTAACAACTTTTCGATCAATATTCTGATATGACGTGTGCAACATGCCGTACTGTATATTGTGCCAGTATCGCCCTCTGACCTTTCCCTATTGCAAGCATAGAAAAATGTATTCTCACATCTGCTGGCACTTGTGTACTAGCGGGGCTAGAGTCCCGCGTAGGTGTTGCATGACGATATGATGCGGTCCGCCGCGCGCGAGCCAGTGCGCCGATTCCACGCACAGCTCGTACAATACGAACGGCGACACGACGGAGTTGACTGCGCACACGCAGAACTGGTGCAGATATTGCGCGCCGAGACGCTTTGATATGCGTAACAGCCACTTCACGTGATCGCCGTACGGCGGGTTTCTGGAAAAAAAAAGTACATTTTAAATACTCAAACCAGTGGACTCCATTTTAAACGACACCAATCTGTCGTTTACAGAATATTTACTGTGACTGAAAAGTTTATTGCACATACTATCTGGTACAGCGCCACCCACTAATTTAATTATATTTCTAGAAAATTAGGAAATTCTGAAAATATACACACTAGATATTTGCGTGTTGCATTTTTTTTATTATTTAATATGACTAAGATAATTCTCGATATCAATAATTATATATCAGAACATACCTGCCAAACTTATTCTGCGGACGGTCATCGTGCACTCGTCTCGCTTGCGTCTCTAACGCCAGCATGCCGACTCTATACGCCGCTAGTAGCCGGCGCAGCTGCGCCTGGGGTAACGCCGGTGGGCCGGCGGCCGGGACGGTGGACGCCACTGGCCCGACTGCGCCAACCGGCACGGGGTTAACCCCGCTCACGCCGGGCGAGCTGTGCGCGGGCAGCGGCGGCGGGATCGGCGCGGGGTGCTGTAATGTAATACAATATAATATTAGTTATAATATCTATAATAGACACAAAGTCAAAATTATCAATTTCACATAGTCATCAATCATTTATCATTTTCACATGCGCGCTCATTTTCGACATAATTCAGGTTTAAGAGCAGTTACCGCAAAACCGTCGCGGCTTGCAGACCACTCTACGAGTAACTTTAACATTAGCATCTTATAGCATAGCAATATACAACTTATCAGCAACTAGAGTTTCATTATCTATCTATAGTTTTATCATCTAGCAGCAATCTCAAAGTGTACCTCGTGCAATAAGTAATATTCAGTTACAAAGAATGCATCAGCCAAAACATCGAGTAAATATCAGTTGTTGGAGTGACAAAACATGACCATCAGCGGGCATAAAATGGTCGCTTTGTGGAATCATGAGATGAATCATATGATTATTTTTTTTAAATCGCAAAATTTAACTCTGCTTGCAATTAATTTCTGTGTTTTTGTACTGATTTGACATATTATTTTGTTAGTTTGACAGTTTTGACAATTCATTTGCTGAATTGATTGAGAGGAATTGCTTAAATGTGACCATTTTAGCCCCGCAGGTCCGTTACCTATTTCAATTTCTCTAATAGACATAATTGAAATTCGTTATGTGCAGGAAGTTTTGCTTAAAAGTTTTTTGACTGGGGCTCTGCCTGACAACCCTGAAATCGTATTTTGTTTGTGTGTAAACACACGAAAAAAATTATTTCTAACAAGTTTAACATGACATCCCATACAACACATCCAATTCACAACGTAGATACTACAACATAATATTTTGTAGTGCACTGTCGCTTTTTTAATTATTTGTTCGCTTACAAGGTTTATACTTTACATCTTATTCAACTTTAAGTCCATCACACCTCAGGACTTTTTTATTTATATTATTATTTTTTAGTTATGCTTACATTGACAGCGATAGTCGCGGGGAGCTGCGGATGCTGCGGCGCGTGCGGGAGGGGCACATGCGGGTGCTGCGGCAACGGCGCGTGCGGCTGCGTCACGATGCCCCGCACGAAGTACGGCTGTAGTGCGTATCCGCCCGCAGTATGCGCGCTCGCCGCTCCGCCGTACTGTAATGACGTCATTATTCACCAACCACCGTAAAGCTCGGGCCACACTTACGAGAAAAGCCATTAATAATTGCGATAACGGGTGTTAACGCCCTGCTGTAAACGTCCATGATAGCAATAATTATTAGCATTCCTCGTTAGTGCGGTCCCAGAATAAGAGCGTAAGTCGTAAGTATAAGAGCGTGAGCGGTCGGCTTGTGCTGATTAATTTATTAATTAACCATTTTTAGGGTTCCGTACCCGAAGGGTAAAAACGGGACCCTATTACTAAGACTTCGTTGTCTGTCCGTCTGTCCGTCTGTCTGTCTGTCTGTCTGTCGCCAGGCTGTATCTCAAGAACCGCTATAGCTAGACTTGTGAAATTTTCACAGATTGTGTATATCTGTTGCCGCTATAACAACAAATACTAAAAACAAAATAATATTAATATTTTAGGGGGGAGTTGCCATACAACAAACGTGATTTTTCAGCCTTTTTACTCGATATCAATAATGGCAACAGGTACGCACTTGAAAATTTCACAATGGCCTTAAATATATGTGTACTTTAATAATTATTATTAATAATATTTAAATAAAATTAAAATTTAAGGGGGGCTCCCATACAAAAAACACAATTTTTGGCCTATTTTTGCTGTATAACGGTACGGAACCCTTCGTGCGCGATTCCGACTCGAACTTGGCCGATTTTTATTACTATAGTAATAATGGTCGCCGCTAAGCATTTGTGTGAAACCCCAAAAAATTAGGTATTGAGTTATTAATATAGTCTTGTTCTACATGATCTATTAGATCAAGACTGCATTCATAATTACTCATTATCTTTTTCTTTTGTGAGTTAACAAACAAAAGTACAAGTTGGACCCGAGCGACACCTGACAACTGCAGACGACGTGTCACCGCGACGCTACTGCAACTGGTTTCTATGTATTTCTATGACATATTATATAGAAACACCCTCCGTAGCTAGCGACACTTATTCATAGAAATACATAGAAACCAATAGTGTCGCGAGTCGCGACGACACGTCGTCTGCTGCCGCTTGATGTAGCCGGCTTCCAACTTGTACCTTAATAAACAGCGTCCTATGTGGGTTGGGTGGGTGGCTCCCATCACTCACTCCACTTATATACACCTTAATGAGGAATGTTTCGCGCTATACAGCCATAGGGTATAATATCGTGTCAATTGTCGTGTCAAACAGCTGTCATATGTCACGAAATCGCTTCCACATGTGTCTTAAATCTTAATCATAAAGTTAATATACCTAGCGGAATAGAGCAACAAACTCGAGCTGTCAAACGTAACCGAAATTGGTTTTCATCTGAGTGAGTGTACGTATACACTGACACAAGCATGATTGAACATGAATTCTATGAGATGAAATTGTCAACGGGGCTGATCCGGGCTGATGGACGTCAAAAAAAGAGTTCTGCTGTCATGTATCACACGTCTCTTTTTACCACGCAGTGTCACTGATAGTGACATCTCTCTTGCTCAGGCCTTTGTTTCTCTATTCCGCTAGGTATATTAACTTTATAGTCTGACACGACATTTGACACGAAAGACCCTACCGTCCCTCTGGTGACAAACGATATATCGAACCCTCATTGTATTTATATTTAAGGGTATACCTCTCTAACATGTAATAGTTTTTTATTCCAAACAAATAAAATAAACATACCTGGAGCTGATATATCGGCGGCGGGTAGGGATACGGGAACGGGTAGAGCGGGTAGGGCACGGGCACGAGCGGCGGCGGGGGCGGGGGCGGCGGCGGGGGCGGGCGGAACTCGTCCTCGGGCTCGTCCGCCTGCCGCAGGTACAGCTCGTGCCAGTACCGCGCGACCGTGTACAGCACCTCCGGGTACACGCCGCCGCCTGACGACACGGCGTCTATATAGGTGCATTGCGTTACATGCTACGCCAAACCTCGTAAACCTCTTTATGCTAAGTACTCACATACGGTTTTACTCCAAATCGAGCAAAAACGCAAAACACAGAGCTCGAGGGCTCGCATCGAGACAGTTCGTTGTTTCTTTCGAACTTACTCGACGCGAGCCGTCGAGTTTTACTTAAGCGTGTGGACGTGACTTCGAGGGGCGCCTAGTCGACCTTCTCCTTAGTTGAACAGACTTCTTTTGGGTTTGAACGTTCGGTGAATACTGAGCGGCGAGCTTCCTCGATACTCGATCGAGTAATGCTGAATGTGTGGACGAAAGCCCAAGCCGCGGGTTTTGTTCGACGTGATTGCTCGATCGAATAAAACCGTATGTGAGTACTTAGCATTAGACTGGTCATAGACGGACCGCAAGTTGCAATCTTGCAAGATGCGGTTGCCGCACGGCGATTTGCAGTTTCCATAATAAATTCATATCCGGAATACACGGACCGCTCGAGCAATTCTTGAGCGGTCGGTACAAATTTCAATGCGACCGCTCTAGAGCAGTCGGTCCCAAATGCAACTTGCGGTCCGTCTATGGCCAGTCTTAGTAATAAAAACATTTACACATCGAACATACAAGGTCCGCTTATCTTTGGTATATTGGAGAAGTAACATGACATGACAAAGACAGCGGACTAACTTTATACGCAATTAATTTTCATACGCTTCGTAAATATCATTTTAGTAAGGAGTCCGCAACTTCAGTACACAGATATTTTTTTACAAAAGTTACTAAGACGACGTAAGCGCCATGAGCTAGGAACGTGTCTAGTCAAATGCCATAGGCATTCGATATTTTATTTTCATCAATCTCATTGATAGTAAATAGTTAAAAGACCTTGGTTGTTTACTCTATCTTTCTTCATAGTTTATGCTCGAACTTTGTAAACTAGACCATTTAACTGCTAAGTAATCTCACCTTTAGCCGCGGCCTCGACTGTTAGACAGGCACGTTCGAGCATGTGATCGCTCTGCTCCTTACACTGTAGCACGGCGCGCTGTATCTCGTTGTAGTTGAGCGCGTGCGCATGCGGTAGAACTGACAGGGCTAACTCGGCCGCCGCGCTAACCATGGAAGCATCGCAGCCAGACGATGCCTGTATAAAAAACAAATATGTATTATTTTTTTAAGAACCCATGATGTGAAACTGCTGGGCTAGAGCCTTTCCAAAGGTAATCTATTCATCTCGCTCTACGTAGGCCAATCTGGCTTGCATGTGTCTAATTCATCGCGCCATCTTTTTTGGAGGTGAGGAAATCTGTTGTTGAAAAATATTTTGACAGGCAGTAAGAGATATATTATGTGCTAAACAAAACTTTACCAACTAACACGGCTGAGAATTAAATGGTTCGTTTCAAGAAAATTTTGGGTTTACCTATCGAGTAAAATATCTATAGTATCACGTTAAACAGTATAAATCCAGAGACAACAATTTTCGTAAGTATAATACTAAGTACATACATAATTTTATCAAAATCAGCGTAGTAGTAATTCCGTGCTAGTAACACACAGTGCTGATATTGGTATTTAAACCCTCGATCACAGATTCTCGGAAATCTTTTATTCTTCTTTTGTTATCGAGGTCGGATGCGACCGCTTGAGGCTTGAAAGGTGTAGTCATGAAGTACTGAATGGTTATCCTCACCTTATCAGCGATTCCCGCTGCTTCGGGCGGCGTGAGGTGTCCTTCCCATGCGTCGATCAGGAACAATATAGCTGGCGCTCCGATGTCCATTGCTTGTCCTGGTAACAAAGAAATCAAGTAAGCCAAAGAAGAGTGTAGCTGGCATTTACCTACGTATGGCAATCATTAAGATGACGCCTTGATAATTTGGCTGACACCTTAGCCTTTGTTTTTAAACAATTTCGAACTTCTTAGCACTGAATCGTATACTGCCATTCCCCTACCATCAATACTCATTGATCCATCCGTAAATATGTTGTGCCAACCTTTATACTTAACTAATTTCTTGCAAAATTTCACTTTTCAGACTAGAACAATCAAAATTTCTTTTACTGTCTGTTACGCACTCGAGATTACAACTAATAAAATCAACTCTATAGTAATACGATATCCAATAATCCATTAGGAACATATAATAGTAATTATAAGTTACGATGGGGCTGGCATGTCATATATGGCAAAAGCCCTATATTTAAATAAAGATTAAAAAAAAATTACACGACAAAAACAATTTTGTTGCTTACGCCCTTTCCATTTCTTGCTGTTCCATTTCTTGTTTTCTATGAGAGGCCGGGCCGACCTCTCATAGAAAACAAGCAATCTAAAACAAATCCAACACGGTTTTTTACTTTAACGCGGCGTCACCCTAACTTAAGTTCTTATAAGTTTCATAGTTAATTTTATTGTGTTAAACCTCGTTCATTTTACCTGTAATCCAACTGACGTGCGATGAGTATGTTCTACTGAGCCAATTTGAGCTGACGCAGTTGTGTAGTCCAAGCGCATACAGGCCCAATTGGAATGCAGCCATATGCAAGCCTCTAAAATAATTAAATCTAAATATATTCAACTATTCTTTGTACCAATTAATAATATAATATTAATAAGAGCCGATTGCTGAATCTATAAAGGTTTAGTTTTTTTCCACTTGGCTATGAAACCCTTAAAACATAATATATTATGTAAAATTGAGAAACCTCCTTTTTTAAGCCGGTTGGTAAAATCACAAACCTGTGTGGTCCATGGTGCTCTCTTGCACACGAAGTCTGAGTAAATAAACTCGTACTAGACGACCCTCCCGCTTTGAACAGCACGGACTTGGCCAGCTCGAACATGAAGTGCGCCGACGCCTCCGACGGCTGGTTCGGCACGGACGGATATTGGCGTTTACCTTTGTACCTGCAACGATCATGAAAAATTAAAGACGTGAGTGAAACAACCAGATAACTAACATATTATAACATAAGGACAATTACACATTTCTACCCTTATAATTTGAACAAACCATCTGGCTAAACATAAAATCCTCAATTTTTTTATTTCAAATAATTTTCCCGGTCCTAAAACCTCCATTTATGCAAAAGCCCGCTTCATCCACTAACGTTTTCAATTGTGTTTATATAGTGTCAAGCCACAGATATGTTTCAAAATTTCGTAATCATCATTTTTGTGAACTTAATTTCATATGTGCAATATTAAATTAAACATCTGAATCAGTTCAGCGGCTTAGGCGCAAAGTCTTACCTCTTCAGTCTGTCCGTAACACTTTGTCATTTATAATATTAGCATAGATGTACCGCAATCGGTGACCAACCTATTGGGATCAGTTTTATTCCCAACTTTGAGTACTTGAACACCGAGAAAAACTTTCAAAACTAAAATTTTTAGTGATAAGTACAGTAAACAGTTACTACCGAGTATCCACGGCGATGCAAGAAAAGATAATGCAAGACTGGTGCGTTGCGTGCTGGTGCACCGTGTGCGTCTGATGCGTGACGTGCTGCGTCACGTGCGTGCCGTGCGCCGCGTGCGTCACGTACGTCACATGCGTCACGTGTGTCGCGTGCGTCATTTTTAAAACTATTTAAGGAGATACAAACAAAAGATAATGCAAGACTGACCTCGAGTCCTTCAGCCGCGGAAGCTGTTGATGTGTGGAGTGCGACTGGTGTGTCGCGTGCTGATGCGACGTGTGCGTCTGATGCGTGACGTGCGTGTGCGTCACGTGCGTGCCGTGCGCCGCGTGAGTCACGTGCGTCACGTGCGTCGCGTGCGTCATGACGGGCGGGGAGCCATCACCGTCAGCCACGCGGAGACGCTCCATGTCGCCGGACAGCGAACACGGACCGGGCTACAAAGATAAATATTATGTTAGAGTAAGCGGGCCCCTAGGCGAGCTATTTTATTACGCAACGAGCTATTGCCCGCAGCTTTGCTCGCGTTAAGAAGTATTATTTTATATAAACTTTCATTCCCTATTTTAACCCCTTGGGGGTAGAATTGATCAAAATCCTTTCTTAGCGGATGCCTACGACATAATATCTACCTGCATGCCATTTCAGCCTAATCCGTCCAGTGCTTTGAGCTGTGCGTTGATAGATCACCATGTCAGTCAGTCACCTTTGAGTTTTATATATTTAGATATCACGTATTCGAGCGTACTCACCGGCGGTGGCATAACGGGTGCGTGCGCGTGTTGCGGGTGTGTATGTGCGTGCGCATGCGCGTGGTACTGCTCAGCTCGGTACGGCTCCGCGCGGTACGCGGCGAGGCGCGGGTTGTTCGTGTAGTACATGCTCACCATCGGCCCCTTGGTCAGCTGGTGGATGTCGCGGTCTAGAAGCTGTAATCATCGAACGTTAAAATACAGTAATACATAAAATACATGGCTTGCGTTACACGGTTCAAATCAGAAAGTTAAAATTCACCTATGCGAAATACATGGCCTATGTTACACGGTTCAAATCAGATCAGAAGCTACAATGCTACAATCAAATCAAAAACACACAAACATATATATTTCACATTTGAATCCTAAAACCATACTCCACCATACGACTTCACCGTAAGCGAGTAAAAATAATAAAGACAATTTATATGACGCCACATAGTTGACTACGGGAGTGCTATATGACATAAAATTTCGTTTATTTTTTAGCATTGTTAAAGATGTTTTGTAGTTTTACCTTATTCATTATCCTCGCTAGCTTTACAGGGTCGTCCTTATAGAACGACAGTAGGGTGAGCGCTAGTTCGCCTCTCTGTCTCCTCGTCCCTTCGCACAACAGAGGGTGTTCTGCCTCTGACACATTTGCTTTAAGACCCAAAGCCGCGACCGCCGCTTCGAAGCCTAACATTTCATCTGTTGGTAACCTCGCCTGAAATTAAAGTTTTTTTTAATAAATGTTACTTTATTATGATGATTACAGTATTATACAGCATTCTTGTCAAAAATGTAAGCGCCATCATCAACTCAGTCCCCGTTCTAAAACGCTCATTTACTAACTTTTGTTTCTCATACTTACAGGTTGTTTATTTTCCTTGTCCATAGCAGATAGAACAAGCACTTCGAATAAGAAACTTGCTAGAGCGATAGGAAGTAATGCTGGACCTCGATTTCTGAAACAATAATAATTTGCTTATATAAAAATTATATCCAATGTAAATACTCTGACCAATACAATACGAGTTTCTCTTGTTTTTTAATATTATATTCCCCTTGCCAGCAAACATGGATACGCTATAGAATACAATCCGTCTTGCGGTTCCTGTGCCTTCTCCCTAGCCAACTCTAGCTGTTCGGCCCCCATGGGTAGTTTCTTCAGTAAGGCCACTAGTTCCGTCTCTTGATTGTTGAGTTTAACCTCCAAGGCCTTAGTCCAAGAATATAATTTCACACAACACAACATATACCTTAACAATCCGTCTCGCAGTTCCTCAGCCTTCTCCCTAGCCAATGCTAGCTGTTCGGCCCCAGTGGGTAGTTTCTTCAGCAGGGCCACTAGTTCCGTCTCTTGGTTGTTGAGTTTGACCTCCAAGGCCTTAGTGCTGGCGGGCGGACGCGCCATCTCCAGCGCAAATAGACCGACTCGGAAAGCCAGTTCGTGGTGCTCACTGAACTCTGCTAGTACCTGATGAAATTTTTTTATAATAGTTTTAAAAAAACTTAAAAAACGCGCTTTTTGGCTATTATATGCAGTTTAGAATTAATTAGATAGGCAAAAATCGTACTCAAAGATTCCGTTACATTCATACAGTCCAAGCTTAAAAAAATGTTTCAAAATACTCACCGTACACAGGAACGCGCACTTAGCGAGCGTGGCCGAGGCGAGGCACGACAGGCGGTGGCTCGCCGCGCACAGCCGCGGGGTCGGCACGCCGCGACGCCGCATGCGCCGCGCTTCCGCCGCGCTAATACCTGCGCCGTTAGCGCCACCTATTATAGCGTTATACAATTAGGCCCACTTACGCAGATCTGAGTTAAAGTTAACTCTGAGTTAAACATCATATTGTCATCTGTATCACTCACCAAGTGAGTGATACAGATGACATGATGTTTAACTCAGAGTTAACTTTAACCCAGATCTACGCAAGTCCGCCTTAGGATGTTTGAAATTCCATTTGATACCAGGTGCCGCTATGTAGCCTTAAAGCGACTTTCCGATCTTTTACGGCTAGCCGCGACCGACAAATAATCAAATAAAATGCCACTTTATGACATAGACTCTCGGTATAGCGCGAGTTATCCTTAAAGCCTGCTTAGCGGTATAAAAACTTACTTTTCATATCAAGGCCGTTGAGAAAAACTATGATGTGACTAAATGTGGAAGATTTTTCATTATAAATATGGCCATTTAGCCAAAACGTTATCGCGTCGTTGACGACAACAAAAACGTACGGAATTGATATTAGCGTTTGTTAATTTGACGTTCGATTCGTCTTATGTCAATTCCATACATTTTGATCGGCGATTCTTTAAAGAAGCGATAAAGTTTAGATCTTGGCTCACCCCTGGTTTCGTAAATATTCCGCAACATGACGAAATATTTTTTTACAGAAAATTCAATTTTTTTATATTACTTTACAAAGTTACAATGGAATAAAAAATGTCGTGGTGTCACGGAAGCCCTATCATTGAACGCACCACAAATATAAAATTATTAAAACTTTCCGGCAACAAATATTATTTTAACTCGCACAACATACATTATTAGCAGTGTAAACAGAACTAACGAGTAGGCCGACTCAGAAGAGATCTCGTTATATACTTGTCATATTGGCCGGCGCACGCCGTACTAATTCGTTACTCAGCATTGTGAAACATGTCGATAGTGGTACTCGCGCCCAACTCGCGTAGATTCGCTCGTTTGTTTGAAGTCGAGGTACTCCTTAGTTCTGTTTACTCTGTTATTAGTAACAAAACAGTCTAACCTAGCGCGGGCGGGCTAGCCAATAGATCCGCAGCGAGGCAGGCACCGAGTGCGCACGCCTCACGCGCGTGTCCGTGCGCATGCAGCCCTTCAGCACGCGCGAACGACACCTCCCACCCGCAACCCCAGCCAGACCGGGAACCACTCTAGAAAATATATTTTTTACAACGGAGTTCCTTATTGCGCATTGCGAAAGGATATTACAATTTACAACTAAAGCTAAAATGCTATAGTAATAAGCCGTGCGGTAGCGCGTTTCTCTGTCGCTCTCTGTTTTTTTTTTTTTGTAACTTCGCTCGTTTGTTCCATCCCTTGACACCTCTCATTTTTGTAAAATAAGGGGCCAGTCGAGCAAACGGCTCATCTGATGGAAAGCAACTACCGTCGCCCATGAAAACTCGCAACACTGGAAGAGCTGCAGGCGCGTTGCCGGCCTTTTAAGAGGGAATACGCTCTCTTCTTGAAGGTCATATTGGTCCGGAAATACTGCTGGTGACAGCTGTCCTTTCCAGAGTTTTACAGCATTATATTTTATTTGAGGTTCTAGTATTAAATTTGCGTTCAAAGTTCGTTCGGAGAGAAATTAAAGTATAAAAGGGTCGCAACACCTAAAATGGAACGCAATGTCAGTCATGACGAAATGCGATACCCTTTTACGTGGTCAAATAAGGCTTGAGTCAAGACAAAATAAAAAAAATTACATGTTAATATCACTACAACTTTTCTCTTTTTAGATGCTTTTTGTTTCGACAAGTAGGTGAAAGAAGTGGGATAGCTTAAAGAAATAAATAGCGACAATAAATTCCTGCAAGTGATGCGCGACTGGTAAGTTAACCTTTGAGCACTGCGGTGGCTACATAGTCTTACAGATTACAGTCATCGTTTGTTCGTCAATTGTTGAGTTTAGTTTGCCTCTTTCAATCGTCACGAGAGAAAGAGACTACTAAACTGGCGTTTGTCGGATTTGCGACCAGACTGTTGACCTGTGAGGGCTGCGCCGACGCGGACGCGGCATCAGTACTGAGACGGCGGGCGGCAGCAGCGTCGTAGTAGTACAGGTTGCAGTTGTCGTCAGACGCTGTCGTTGCGGTCGCGACTGTCGCAGCGCACGTCGTCGCTAGAGGGCGGATTAGCGACCAGACTGACCTGCGAGGGCTGCGGCGGCGCGGACGCGGCATCACTAGTGAGGCGGCGGGCGGCGGCAGCGTCGTAGTAGTACAGGTTGCAGTCGTCGTCGGACCCGCTGTCGTTGCGGTCGCGGCTGTCGCGTCGCACGTCGTCGGAGGAGGGAGGCGAGCTGGAGCCTTGCGAGTCAGTGTCACCACCGCTCGCTGCAATCTCCTCCTCGTTCTCGCAGAAACCTTAAACGTTTACGTATACTAAATAAGAATACAGCGTATATAGACGACATGTCCTTGTTCTATAACTACACATTATAGTCAGATGTTTAATCCATGTCTGAGTAGGTTCACAGTTTCACACTTCACACAGCACAATCCTGCACGTTTTTTTCAGTATTAACTGTATGTACTACAACAAATCGTGCAGTACAATCGACGTGTGAATGGTTCTATATACATTGTATGCGCCACCGTTTATTCGTTAAGACGTATACTGCAAAAAACCTGCAGGAATCGTGCAGGATTGTGCCGTGTGAACCTAACCTAATGTTACAAATGATACTTACACGATTAGTACTTTTCTGATTCGTACACACAGTCGATACACACAAAGCATGTAATGAAATGAAAATACGATTCATGAAATTTTTACTCAGAATGAAAATACTTGATATTAAGGTCATCATCAACATCATACCCGCTCATATTCCTTTTATTGTTTCAATAATTTTTTTATATCAAATTTTTTGCAACATTACTTACCTTCGGATGAGACACTGGAGTGATTGCCGTCGTTGTTGGCCGCATCGCGAGCGGCTTCGTTCCCTCTCTCGCCGGACCCGCAAGGCTGTTGAACAACATTACTGTATAAAGGAAGGTTATAGGTTATATTATTCTATTTCTTTCGAACAAGGTGCAAAATGCAAAAGCATTATTTGGGGCTCTTACGTTTCATAGATTCGGGTGTTTCCGTGATTACGACAATTTGCGAAGATTTATGCGCATTATTAATTTGGGAGTACTGTACCTGATTGGACGGTCCAGGCATGGCCAGGTCGACGGCCACACGGTTGTTGCGGTGCATCAGTTTCCTATGAGTCTGCGACGCGTCAGGGTTGGTAAGACGGTAGCTGAGCGACATCTCGTTATTCAACACCGCTTTTGACGAGTTCACCTAACAAATAATACTGCCATTATTTACCTCTATTATATAGTTAAGAAATAAAGTAAGAAGAATTTAAATGTAATAAATATTACTGCCATTATTTACCTCTATAGTTAAGAAATAAAGTAAGAAATTAAATAGAAATGCCTCGATTTAAATTATCTTAATAATTAAATTATTATTTTATATTGAAATATCTTGATAATTAATTTCAGAAATTAAACATAAGATTTATTAAAGCTCTCGCTGAGAGACTGACCAATTTATTACTTTGCGAAATCGATTCGATTCTGACGCTATCGCGAGAAGAACCGTGATCGGAGGTATCAGAATTTTCCAAATCTGAATGATGCCAAGTCAATATTTACCTGATGGACCCCATCTGTCTTGTCGTGTCTGAATATGGTGAAGGGGCTATGGTACAGCGGGTTGAGGTCGTTGGCATGCGTCACTCCCGGTATGGGGTAGTCGTCCCACTCCAGGAAGCACGCTTCCATGGCCGGATGGAACCCAGGGAAGACTTCGGCTTCGCTGACCCCGTTGACGTATGGCGGATGCGGACGCGCGTGCCGTGCGTGCGCGCCGTGAGATGTATTCATGTGATTCGTGCGGTTCTTCGCCACCTGTGTAAAACAAAAATATTGATAATTTTTTAGCCGACCCCTAGACGATCAATTTTATTGTGCAACTTTATCGCCGCTAACGCTTCAACTTTATTGAACAGTTTATTTGACAATAAGATTGAGGCGGGCGCGTTTAATATTAACCCTAGACGGTCAATAATATTGCACAATACGTGATGTTGCTCAATAAAATTGATAGACTAGGGGCCCGCTTATAGTTGTGGAATATGTTTTGTGGAATTTTGTTAGAATTCAATATTGTTAAAGTAACAAAAGCATCTACCACTTTCTTATAAAAAGCTAACTGTGTAAAAAACTTAACTATGTAAATAGACGTTAGAATTTAGCAATGTCTTGTTCTTGTCTTGTCAAGCTACTTTTCTTAGGACAAGAAGAAACATTGTGCTACTATAACGAATGTGTACAGAGTGTGGATCTTTTTATAGGGAAAGCTGAGGCCACATATCGTTAAAAACAATATGAAAATAATTGCTTTAATTTTAATACAACAGAATAAGAAAATAATTGCTGTACTTTTAAGACTGTATGTTTCGTTTATTTAAGTTCTAAATATAAACTTACAGAAAAAAAATGGTTATCTGTAAAGTTGGTTAACGTACGGTAGAGACGGGCGAAAAAGCCAAAAGAAATTTTTATAGTTTCACCAAAATATCGACATCTACATGGGGTCTCTCGTTCAAAACGTTAAAAATTATATATACAGCCACATATTTAGGCAGAATATGCTACGGCTCACCGGTCTGGGCAGATAGGGCTACGATAGGTGCAGCCCGACGTAAGCTTTTACAAAGCCAACGTCTCGCATTAATATTTCTATGTAAGGCATATAGAACGGTCAGTACTGAAGCACTTCCTGTCCTGTCGGGTGTTTTGCCTGTAGACTTAGAAATACAGCGCCGTGCTGCCTTATATTATAAAAATAAAAAGTTTACAACCCCAGATTTCTTAAACATGAAAGATAGAAATAAAGTAATTAGATTATTCGAACCGATAGATGTAACACTACAAAATCTTATAACTGAGTGGCAGGATCGGTGGGATAACTCAATCAAAGGTCGGCACCTATACAATTTCTTTCCTTCGGTACGCAAACGACTCGCTATGCATTGGATAGAAATCGATCATTGCGTTGCACAATTCCTAACTGGTCACGGCAATTTTAAAGCCAAACTTTATGGATTCAAGTTAGTTGCGTCTCCCCTTTGCGAGTGCTCGACCGACGACAGCCCGCATGAACAAACTGCTCATCACATACTCTGGGAATGTGATCTCTGGCATGAGGAAAGAATCGATATGTTAAACAGCCTCCAATGTGTTTCTAGAGTCGTATATTACGATGATCTCGTAGGCAGCGCAAAGAATTTCCGTGCTTTCAAACGTTTTTGTCATAAATACTATTGGAAACAATTCAACACTAGCTTGTCTGTTTAAGTAAAGGTCATTTTATCAAGTAGGCTTTAATACAATTTAATTATTCTCCCGTGGTGCTTCCCCCTTTATTCGGACATTAATGTCACGAAATTTGGCTGTCTCCCGCTTTGCTTGGGGAGGGAAATTGGATTTCTCCTACTCCTCCTACCTTTCTTCTGATTAATTTCGTTGCGGGTCCCAAGACAGATTTAGCTTGTCCCTCGGGCATCCCTGAGATCATATTAAAGGGTTTTTCGTGGTTGGTTACCACTGTTGATCCTGGCGACACAGGAGTTGCAGTGGTGGGAATGTGTGGTGGGCCATTTGCCCGTACGGTAGTTTGACATGACAACTACGAACTGAGCCGATCGCTCGAGCCGATCATGCCTCTCTCGTTCGTGCCGCGCTCTCGCTTGCGGAACGCGACAATGATCGTAACGGGACAATGACGACATCTTTTTCGTGCATGCAGCCCGTATCGAGTTATTAGACGTTGTCACGTCAAAAAACAAACAATAAGAAGCATGTCTCACCTTATCCAACACCTTCATGTGCCATTGAGCAAATTGTTCATGTAATGTGTCTCGTTCGTGCGGCGCCAGACCCGGGTTCAGAGCCGCTAGACGCCACAGTATGACCACCTGTTATAAAGCCGAGAAACGATTTAGTATATTATCTCAATTTAAATCATTTGTTTGAAGAAAGTCTATTCGCATCGCCCTTGGACAGGGAAGTAAGCTTTATAGTTACCATTTTCCTTTTGTTACTGTTGTGTGTGTTATTATTTAACGAGGAACAGGCGTTTTCAATTAAAAATGTAACCGCCGTACACAAACAGGTAAGTATTTGACATAAGCCCCATAAGCTATGTCCACATTGTGCCCTTTCATCTTCAATTTTCATAATCTTTTGACATTCGAAATGTCAAAAGATTATGAAAATTGAAGATGAAAGGGCACAATGTGGACATAGCTATTTATTATTATCTGTCAAACTCTTCATTAAATAATAGTATTTTAAAAAGATGAAACCAACTTCTAAATTGTACGTAATTGAGAATTAAAATTATCTCAAAAACTACTGAACCGATTTTGATGAAACTTGTAGTGTTCCTTAGGAACACTACAACTTACTTAGTTACCGCCGCCGCCCCACGCCACCAGCCCCCCTAGACAAGTGTCAAAACGCTAACGCTAAATCTAACGTTACAAAATGTATGCGATTTGACATAAGTCATCGCTTCGCTAGCGAATACTAATGTCAAATCCCATACATTTTGTAACGTTAGCGTTAGCGTTAACGTTAGCGTTTTGACACTTGTCTACAGGCACAGGGCCGCTTACAGTAATAGAGTGACTGTCAATAGTAGGATGACTGCCACCGACGGGGTAGCATGGCCTACCTCATCACAGAGCGAGGAGCAGGCGTGCTGCGCGGCGGAACTGCCGGCGGCGCCGTGCTTGCCGTTACCACCGCCGCCCCACGCCACCAGAGCCGCTTTAGTGCTGTACCACCATACTATTATCTGTGAAGAAATAATATCAATGAGAAAAAATAATAAATGAATATGTTAAAAATAAAATCTCAAAATAAAAATATTTATACAATGTGTTTGGTGGAAACATGTATCCTCCATAATATTATGCTGGCTTCTCACGGCGCGTATCGAGCCACGCGCCGTGTGAATAAGGTGGCTCGAGGTGGCGCGGGCTGGCTCGAGCAGGCGCGTCCGATACAATTAAAGTCGGTAACTTCTGTGGTGACGGTGGCGCGGCTCGAGCGGCTCATGATATTACGCGCCGTGAATAAGGGTAACGCGGACTCGCCTAAACAGGCCGATTTGTACGAGCGAGCACGAGAAAACGCTCGTGCTCGCTCGTACAAATCGGCTCGGCGCTGCTCGTAATATTACGCGCCGTGAGTAGCCAGCATTATATTTAAGAAAGTAACTATTTTGACCAAGAAAATATGTCAATAATCAGATAGTGAGTCTAAAAATATGGCTTGTAACTGCAACATGGTGCAGTTGCACCATGTAAAAGTACTTGAAATAAAGTTTATACGCATTACAGGCTTTGAGGGCTAAAGCAGGACCTCTGAGAAAATAAACACAATGAATACGCTATACACTGTTTATCTTTGTCTGATACATTGGGAAAACTGACATATAAAAACAAAATATTCCATAACTTATTTGTATTATTTTATCAGTGAGTACAGTTACCTGTTCACAAGCCATGACCTCCTCAGTGATAATCTCCAGTAGGGGTATAGCGTTGCGGTCACTCCGCTTGAACATCTCCCGGACTATGGAGAGCAGGTTCCACATGCCCTCCGGCTCCCGGCCTCGGAGCGGTCGGAGCAGCGACGACCACTCCGCCGCGGCAGGTGGTGCGCTCGTACTCAGATAGTTTACGTCACTGTGAAAAATGTTACATTAAGGGTCTGTTTCATCACTTCCTGGTAAAGTGCAGATAGGCTATCCACAATTTTTTTGACAGATTCTCCATACTTCACCTGTCAAGTTAACTGATGGATATCCTATCCGGCACTTTATAAGAAAGTAGTGAAACAGGCCCTTAAAATTCCAAAGGTGTCAGGAAGGTGTTCAAATTAGTAAAAGTTGCTGATAAACTTTCACGAAATAGAAAAACCCCAAATTTTCCAGCACTGAGCGAGTTGATGGACTAGTCACTAGACGCCAGAGTCTAGACTCTAGACCTAGAGTCTAGTCACATTAATCCGCATGTAAAAATACACCGTTGGTGTATTTTTCTTATATCATCTTTAAAAATTTAAATAAACGTAGTTTAATTCTTATCAGAAAATGAAGTAGCTAAGTTCTCACAACTACTCAATAAGTAGGTAATTCTGAAATACCAATGTTACAAAACACTTGAAGTGATTTTGCACTGTTTAAGAGCAATCTCTCTCTCAAGTCCTAATGAATGTTGGGTAATCGTAAAATAATCTAACCTAACCGCAAATACAATTTTAATAGCTTACTTAATCTATTTTAATATATTCACTTGAATATATAAGTAATTCAATGAATAAATAAACGAATATACAAGATAAAGATAAAACACAAAAATATACCATTTCTAATCTTTTTAACCTATTTAATTTATACTAAAACCTGAAGTAGCTGAAAAAGTGAAAAACATTAAGTATGCCTGTAATCCTGCAATTAGCCTGCTCCTTTCATTACGGTTTAAAAAATGACAACAAAAAAAACTAACCTGAAAACAATAGGCGCGGGCACACAGAACTTGACCAGGATCTTGTTGATATTATTATGCAGGGTCTTCTCATCAAGGAACCATGATGTGTACTCGTAGGCCGAAGCACCCGCGGTTGGGTCTGGAGCGCCACAGGTCGCGTTAATCTGGTTCGGCTGCGCTGACAGCAGCTCGTCCAGTATCCGCTGAGCCGTGGGCAGAACTTGTCTGGGCAGCTCCGATATGAGGTACTGTGCGAACTTCTGTAGCTGATCTCTTCTCAGCCTCTGTAGGGACTCCGATACGGGCGCTCGGAGACATACTTGTGTTGGCTAAAAAACGGTACATATTTTGTTTGTTATCTGACTATTCAGTCAAAAGAAATCTTTTTGGCAGTTAATCTCGTAAAAAGTTTGTAATACTCATCAACTAAAAGTTAAATGAAGAACTGTTTCATTTAAAGCAAAACCTCAAAACCCTAAATATATATTATGTATATATTATATATATCCTTATATACATATATTTGAATTTTTATCACAAAAGGAAGTAGGTATGTACTCAATAAGTGGGTAATTCTGAAATACCAGTGTATTTAAATACATTTAAAGTGCCTTTACATTATTTGTGTAGTTTTATTAAGTTATTTTTGAAAAAAAAAACAAAGAAGTATTTTAAGAACTAATAAAATATAATAACTAAAAAAAGTTATTAAACTTCATGATCCTTTCTGTTTTATTTTTGACACGACGGTCTGTTTATTCCTAGTGATTTTATTTTTATTTTATTTATTTTATTTTATTCAGAAAACTAACAGCTTGCAAACAATTTCAGTAAAGATACAATTATAAAAACATAGAGCCAATTATAAAGTTTTCACAAATAAAAGTAAAGTAACGCCCTCATAGATAACATGCACAGTTGTAGGTCTAGTGACTAAAAATAAGCATAAAAAGCAACAACAACTATAAATAACAACAAACAATATAACTTAATTTAAATACGTACTACACCTCATCACTCACAAAACATACTAATTAAGTAGGTACCTTTTCGCAACCACTCCATATCATAATAACTATGCAACAACATTATCGATCTTTGTATTTAAAAAAAACTCATTTGATAAGAGCCTACAAATCTCGGATGTTTTTAGCTTAAAGATGTCTTCGATATTTCTGCCTGAGTAGAAATTATTAAAAAGTGCACTAGCTCTACAAACAAAGGAATTACGGCGGTAGAATGTTTTAAAAGGTGGAACATGAAACGGTACGTAATTACGAAAGTATCTGCTGGGGACATTCAAATTAAATTTTGATAATAAATCAGGGGCATCAATGGCATTGTTGATGATTTTACATAAATATACTATATCTGAAATGTCTCTGCGAACATATAAGGGAAGGAAATGAAATTTATTACACCTTGCCTCATAGTTAGGAAGATTAAGGTGGCACTTAAACTGAAGAAACCTTAGAAAACGTTTCTGGATTGATTCAATTCTATTTTTATAGATATTATAAGAAGGATTCCAAACCTCGGAACCGTACTCCAGGATACTTCGTACATATGAACAGTATAAAATTTTAATGGCTTTAATAGACTTAAAATGAGTACTAGATCTGATAACAAAGCCGAGTGCTTTAGATGCTTTATTTACTATACAATTTACGTGGTCATCAAATAATAATTTAGAGTCCACTATAATTCCAAGGTCCCTCATAGAATTTTTATGTGTTATTTCCTTGTTTTTGAGCTTGTAATTATAACTTATTAAGTTTGACTTACGAGTAAATGTCATCGCATAACATTTTGATACATTGAGGTCCAGTTTATTCCTAAAGCAATAATCACTGAACCTATCCAAGTCCTCTTGTAGAAGATAACAGTCAAGAAGAGAGCGGACATTTTTCATAATTTTTTTGTCATCCGCATATAACAGAAACTTAGAATAGTAAAAACAAGTGTTGACATCATTAAGAAATATTGCGAATAACAAAGGTCCCAGAAGTGAACCTTGCGGGACGCCAGAGGGTACTAATGTCCACCTTGACATGTAGCCATTGATAGCAACAGCTTGAGACCTATTGCTTATGTACGATGTGAACCATCGGTATAGGTTTCCGTGGATTCCCGCATGAAGAAGCTTTTGTAGAAGAATAGTGTGGTCAATACGATCAAAGGCCTTGGAGAAATCAGTAAATATTACATCTACTTGACCACCAGAATCCATATTGGAGCTAATATAATCATACGCAAGGATTAGATTAGATGTCGTGGACCGAGACTTTAGGAAGCCATGTTGCTCTGTGATAAACCAACATCTAAGCGCTGGATAAATCGCACTATACACAATGCGTTCGAACACTTTTGCAAAAATACACAGCTTAGATATTGGCCTATAGTTTTTTATACAAGCTTTGTCGCCAGCCTTATGCACAGGCGTGATAAATGCAGACTTCCAGATATTTGGGACACAACCTTCATTTAGGGAACGCGAAAATAATATTGATAAGGGAGTAACCAGGCTCGAGGCACACTTGACTATAAACAGGGGAGGGATGTCATCAGGCCCGGCGCCCTTATTCAAATTGACAGATTTTAAAAGTGTCAGTAAATTTTTGGGGTTCACTTCAATTTCTCCAATTAAATTATGATTCGGTAGTGCTTCAGTATGATAATGAGTACTAGGAGTATTGGAGCTAAGAAAATTCGCTTGGAAGTAAGAAGCGAAAAGATCACAAATCTCCTCACCAGAACAAGCTAACTCACCATCATAGTTCATGGATGAAGGGAATGTTGATGAGGAACTTGAATTATTATTTTTGATGAAAGACCAAAATACTTTGGGGTTACTAGCCAGAGAATTTTCAGTTTCTTGAATATATTGCTCATGACACAAGCGCTCAAGGGATTTGGCTCTTTTTCTCAGTTGTGAAAAAGAGAGGCAATCACTGTGATTGCCATAGACCTTGTATTTGCGGTGGTACTTATATTTTTCTTTTAGGACCTTTCTAAGAGCAGGGCTATACCATGGGGGATAACTATTTGGGGTGGTAAATTTATGCGGTATGTGAGAATTTCGAAGATCGTATAGTTTATTATAAAAGTATTCAACAGCGTCTTCCAAAGGTTTATTGTTTAGGTGTTGATGCCAGTTTATTGCATCTAGAGTATTGTTTATTGCATCAAAATTACCTCTTTTATAAAAGTATTTTTCTCTCTTTTTTATGTCCAAATCAGAAACTGAGCTATGTACAAGGTCAATACAAAGCGATCGATGGTGGGGTATATCCTCTGGGACTAATGGGTCTTCACAAGCATGAATAGCAAGTTCGCAATTCGAGAAAACTAAGTCCAAAAAACGATTATTGTGATTGCGAACTTGACAGCGTTGTGAAAGATTACACTGAGCAAGGGTATCGATGAAATCGATATGGCTCCTGGTGAGTGATAAGCCACTTGATGCGAAATGAGTTCCCTGAGGATGCCACTCAATAGACGGGAGGTTGAAATCTCCTAACACAATAAACTTATCATTAGGACATGAGTTGACTACGTCGAATAAGTTATTTGAAAAGTTATCTAGTTGCTCATTAGAACTTAATCCCTCATTTTGTTTGCATAAGTAAATTGTACATAAATGAATCTTAGATACAGATCCTTTCGTAGGGGAGATAGTAATCCAGAGGTCTTCGGCAGTTGTGTGCCATTCTGGTCGACTAATAGCAGCAAAGTCTCTTCGAACTGCCAAAAGGACACCGCCACCTAATGTTTGGTTAGTTAAGGAGTAATCTCTATCGCGACGCCACACGACATATCTTACCAAATGTATTCTGTACAGACAGACTGCAACAATATGTGAACACCAGTGAGCCGACGAGGAACAAGTGCAGTTGCATGATGAAATCTTTTGTCTGTCAAATGTTACTGCCACATTGAATTGAGCTCTTGTCATAAGTAGGGTTACTGTAGCGGACAAGTGGAATCCTAAAAATAATACATTAATATTAATTAAAACAATAATATTATTATTATTTTATTATTGGTGAATTAACTTGACTACAGACATTTTGATTGAAAGAATCAAA
Organism: Plebejus argus; assembly: GCA_905404155.3. NCBI lineage: Eukaryota > Metazoa > Arthropoda > Insecta > Lepidoptera > Lycaenidae > Plebejus > Plebejus argus. The sequence continues at coordinate 15,588,722 of FR989931.1, read as the reverse complement.
TTATATTGTTACTGTTCAGTTTATTGAGTTAATGACAACAATTAATTAATTGATAATACGATCGTAGGTTTTTAGGAGTACATTAGCTAGTTTCAGTAGCCAACTTTTAATTATGATTTATTAATGTCGCGGCCGCATATGCGTGGTGCTTCGCGCTTAAACCGTATTGGACGATCTGCATCGTCCAATAGTATCGTCTCGTAGCACGAAGCTTTGGACGATAGACGCAGATGCGGCTGGGCCGTTATATTAACCAATATGGGCATTTTCTTGGAGGATCACTATATATCGTGTTTACATTTAGATTTTCAAAGTTAATTTCAAAATTGTTCTTATGATGTGACAAGGCATGGATTGTAATGATTTTGCAGTCAAGCCACTCAAGACTAGCAATGTTGTTTTCAAGTTTATAAGGTCAAAAGTATTAGTATTTAGGAAATTATATAACAACTTGTCTCTATGTATTGTGTTTTTTATTATCCACAAAACATGTTTATTTCAAGATAACAGGACTGACATTCAGACTTTAATTGGAAAAACGAATTCAAAACATCCTATGTTGATAAAAGTATTAATAAAAACAAACTTTTAAAAGCAATTCAGTTGTGTATGACAATTTTGTAAGTGAAAAGGCATACACAAATTGTTATCATGGAAAGTAGATTATATACCTACAGTCTTTAAAATAAACAATGTCTAATTTTTTTAATACCTCGATCGTGGGAATTGCAGAACAATAGATTTTCAATTGTTATGCGACAGCTTTGATGGGTTATTATTGGTCCGGAAAATCTAGACACTACAATTTAAACGAATAAATATAATATAAACTTACCAATTTGTAAAACATCCTTAACAGCTCTATCTCTGAAAAGGTGTTCTCCTCTTTGAAATTCATCAGCAGAGCCGTTGGCAAGGCATGAGTATAGTCGTATGTCGTCTTCACTGTCGGGAAAACTCCAGAAGGCAATTTGCAGCTGTAGTTGTTCAGGCACGGGAGGGTAGACATGTTCCACAAGTTCAAATGGTATATGTGACGCTACACATTTTGCCGCTAACTCGCTTAGTGAAGATACAGATTTGTCTGAAAACATTTTCTTTTGTACAAATATGCCTTACTTTTATTAAAGACTGTCTTATAGAGAAATAATAAATGTTTTATTATCATTTATCACTGTTAGTAAATAATTTGATTGCTTTTCATGTTATCATCTTAATATAAAGTTTGTTTGCTTTCATATTTTAAATTTTATTATATTATGTAATAGATGAAACACCTATATTTTCCAAGTTTATTTACTTTTATTTTAACTTTTATACTTTACCACTGCCTTGATTTTTAGGGTTCCGTACCCAAAGGGTGAAAACGGGACCCTATTCATGAGACTTCGATGTCTGTCCGTCTGTCTGTCTCCAGGCTGTAACTCAAGAACGGTAATAGCTAGAGAGTTGAAATTTTCACAGATTGTGTATATCCGTTGCCTCTATAACAACAAATACTAAAAACAAAATAAAATTAATATTTAAGGGGGGCTCCCATACAACAAACGTGATTTTTTTTGGCCTTTTTTGCTCTATATCAATAACAGCTACAGGTAGGCCCTTGAATTTTCCACAAAATCCTTAGTTTTACTTGTACTTTAATATATTTTAATAATAATATGAAAATGAAATGAAAAATTAAGGGGGGCTCCCATAAAAAAAACACAATTTTTGGTCTAATTTTGCTCTATAATGGTACGGAACTCTACGTGCGCGAGTCCGACTCGCACTTGGCCGATTATTATTAAAATCATTAACCTATAATCCTATAGTCTAGAACATAATATCATAAGCCAATACATATGGTTCCAGCAAGTCACCATAACAAAATATGATTCAATATGCATTAATTTTTTAGTAAAAAGAAGATAGATTTTATTATGTATGATAAATAATACATTACAGGTTGACAGTTTAGTGAAAGTTGAGAAAGTAAAAACAAACAAGTATAAATCTAGGGAACAAAGAACTTGATACATTGTAATGTACAGATGGGATTTCAATGAAAGGTATTATTAACAACAGTCCACTCAAAGGTAAATGACTTCACAACACCTGTTATGCACTATAAATACATGTACACTGTAATTGTATATCACAATAACTTTCTATTGATGATCAACAGAGTTTCGTCTTACAAACCATAATATTATCAATGAAAAGTCGTTTAGTGAGGATATTTTAAACTTTTACGCGAATGACTGTTACGTTCGGTCAAACAAAGGAGTACAATGAAGTTACCTTGAATGGTCTTTTTCGATGATCGAGACACAAAAACGTTTTGAAGGTTCGGTCTCCGCCATCCTCGCCAATTATTGCACAGGCTCTCCGGTTCTGAGCTCCAACTGCACAAGGAATCTTCCTCGAAACGTTCCGAATCTTCGAAACTGAAGTGATCCCCTTCTTCCCAGTCGAGTAGGGGAGACCCCACGTCGACTGGGGCGGCTGATCGTCCCCCTTTCCCATTACTATTTGATGTCCCCGCCACTTTAGCGACCTTTGTTATAAAATTGCGATCTAAATTCGCTGGGCGAGTTCAGCGAATTGTTACCTGGGGGGTATCCACAATTACCAAAAGATCATACTATTTCAAACGCGAAAGCCTTTATGTAACTGTTTAAAACTTTGAGAAAAAATACATAATGAAGGTAAATACATCACAAACATAGAGAATAATTAAACTTCCTAGTCAGAAAATCTGTGATCTAATAAATTTTCATCGTGCACAATAACAAATATGGCCGTTCATCCGTTCGACGTCCCGTTCCGATTTCCGAAAATCCGACAGGCGACAGTCGACACTCGACAGATTTGAGACACGACGTCCGACGAGACCTAATTGGTTATTTTTGTTTCTATAGTCTATGCCAAAGATATTTGATTCTCATCTTTTTATATTATAGCAACATCAAAATAAAAATGGGTAAAAACTATAATAGGTACATAATATAAAGGCTTCACTTTGATTAGTGCGAGTGCAGGTTCGCGTAGTATATTAATTATTCTTTGGTGCAGGTGATTAGTAATCAAGAGAAATTAGTAAACTTGTGGACTGCGAGTTGCGACTTGCGACTGATTAGTGCAAGTATTTTATTTTCTCCTAAACACTAATCACTTGCACTAATCACCTGCTCTCGCAGTAATCACTAATCAAAGTGAATACAGGACCTAATGTTATTGCCAAGCGGCCACTGGGTGCCGCATAACAATTAAATATAATAATAATATCTATGGACGCTTCACACCACGTCAGTCTGGCCCCGTGCTAAGTACCTAAAGGACTTGTGTTATAGGTTCCGGACAACGGAAATATATTTAATACTTTTATATTATACATAATATATTTAAGATTTTTATTATATCATAGACATATTTAATACACATCCAGACCCGGGAACATTGAAAACTTTTTGTTCCGTCGGCGGGATTCGAACCCGCGACCCCCGGCTTGAGCTACCGACGCGCTCACCACTGAGCCACAGAGGTCGTCAATCTATTGTGTCTGTAATTCCCACGTTCAAGGTATGGTATTAAAAGGCCAGCAATGCACCTGCAGCTCTTCTGATGTTGCGAGTGTCCATGGGTGACGGTAGTTGCTTTCCATCAGGTGTCCCGTATGCCCCCTAATTTTACAAAAATCTATATATATAAAATTACAAGTCCTGACTGATTGACTGACTGACTGATTCATCATCATTCATCGCAGAGCAAAAACTGTTAAATTTACAGCCACGAAATTTGGTGAGCAGGGTTGTTTTATTAAGTAGACACCCACTTAGGAAGGAATTTTGGAAATTTTAACCCGAAGGGGGTGAAATAGGGGTTGAAAGTTTGTATGAAAGTCCGTCATTTCTTAATTTAGAAACATGAAACTTTATTTTTGAGCTACTGAATAAAAATAAACAAATATGTATTTAAGCGTTTTTGGAAATTCTACCCCCAAGGGGGTAAAATTGGGGTTGAAAGTTTGAATGAAAGACCGTCATTTCTTGAGTTAGAAACATGAAACTTTGTTTTTGGGCTATTGATTAAAATTGAATAAATACGTGTTTAAGCGTTTTTGGAAATTCTACCCCCAAGAGGGTGAAATTGGGGTTGAAAGTGTGAATGCAAGTCCGTCATTTCTTAAGTTAGAAACATGAAACTTTATTATTGGGTTACTAATTAAAATTAAATGGATGTATATTTAAGCGTTTTTGGAAATTCTACCCCCAACTGCCCCCAAGGAGGTGAAATTGGGGTTGACAGTTTGTATGAAACTTTGTCAATTTCAAATCGATTGGTCTGAGACTTGGCATGCATTTAAAGCTACTATGACGTAGGCATCTCCTAAAAAAGGATTTTAAAAATTCCACCCCTAAGGGGGTAAAATAGGGGATGAAATTTTGCATGAAACTTTTGTCAAATTTAAACTGGTCGGGCTGAGACTGTGTATGCCATAAACCTATAATGCATAGACCAACAAAGAGTGCGAGAGAGAAGAAAATCCTATAAGGAATTATAACAAGATGAAAAGAGAGAGGCAGTCTAATGTGAACTGTAACCACTTTTATTTGACAGGTCGTCACAAGTCGACACGCGTTTTTGTGCCCTTTCGGTATTTGCAATTTATCGTTTAATTCGTTTGTTATTTTGAACAAATACTATTATATATAACAATGATAACTTGTTCTGTGAGTGATTGCAGTGTAAATCATAGGAATAATCCTGAAAAATATACATTTCACAGGTAATTAATCTTCATGTCCTAATTGCTACGATGTGTTTATTTCTGCTATATTCTGTCTTTAGTTCTGTATTTCAAATAAAATAATATCAATTCTCCCTTTTACTTTCATATTTTACGTAACTAAAGGTGCTATTGTTCCTAAATTACACAATTTTTGAAGAAACATTTTTCATAAAAAAAAATTACATATACGCTAGTGCTTGAATCAAATTTATCGATATACTTATCGGTATTTAACTATAACATAAAACAAATCTAAAAATGTAATGGGTGTGTAACAGTATTATGATATGTATTTAATTTAAGAATAAATAATATACTATGTGTGTTGTTTACCTTCAACATTATATTTGCATTTCTAATAATGTAAGGGCTGATTTTTCAGATAGCTTTTACCTGAGTAATAAATAAGTAACTTTATAATGTGTATATTATTTACCCTTATAAGAACCTCATATCATAACATATCCGACGATTGAAAAATCACCCCAAACAAAAATGTGTATCTATACTTTTCAATCGTCACCTTTTTTCTGTCAAATAAAATAAATACCTAATTTGAAATACAAAATCTGCTAAAGTTGCATAATATTATTTATTTCTTAAAGAAACTCAGGTAAAATAACTCGGACGGACTATACTATCGATAGTAAAAGATACATCACTAGCACACGCACACATTGACAGATCGAAAATCGTCACGCATTTTCGGGTTGTCAGGTGGTCTATACGACAGTATATTATAAGTCTATGGTGTATGCATAAAAATACTATGATGTAGGCATCCCCTCAGAAAGGAATTTAATAAATTCCATCCCTAAGGGGATGAAATAGGGGATGAAAGTTTTTAGAAATTTTTTAGACTTTCGACTGATTGAACTGAAATTATTAAAGATTGTAATCTAAACTAAACATACAATAATTTTCGAGTGTCATTTGATTAATATGTGCCTACTTGGCTGCGGGTCCCGTTTTTACCCTTTGAGTAAGAGACCTTAAAAGGAGAAAATTATCCATCTCCGTTATTATATTATGCTAACGCGGACGAAGTCGCGGGCAACAGCTAGTAAATATATCTACACTACTATTATAAAGAGGAAAGATTTGATTTTTTGTTTGTTTGTTTGTTTGTTTGTTTGTTTGTTTGTTTGAGTCGAATAGGCTCCGAAACTACTGGACCGATTTGAAAAATTCTTTTGCTATTGAAATCTCACATTATTTCTGCTGAACATAGGCTACATTTTATTTTGGAAAAAAGTAGGGTTCCGTAAGATATTTGAGTTTTTCGGACGCAAGGTGTAAAAAATCAGCTAGAAAAGTTACTTATTTTGCGTACGCTGCCTAAACTATAAAAGATAGAACCATAAAATGTTCTAAGTAATTGTAGATCTTATAAATATCTACAAAAAAGTCCGCGACACACTATACCTATCTATGTCGAGTGAGGCACAATAACCATTTATTTATTTAAAAATCCTACATTTTTTTTGGACTAAATTTAAACGGATATATTTTACTGACGCTATTAATCCTTATCAAAATAAATTATTTTATCACTAAGTACAGTTTATGTAGATAATATTTGGTCTTTGAATGATTAAAATTGGACGTTTGGTTTTGAAATTATGGCGAAATTAAAATATTACGATAGTGAGCGTCACCAAAGCGCGTGCGGGAGGAAGAATATATTCTGTTGTAGAAATGAAAATTCTGTACATAAAAGATATGAAATGACACCCGAAATTACACCTTTGTCACTACATCGCTATAGAAGCCAAAAATGTGGTTAGTTTTTTGTCTGTCTGTCTGTCTGTCACTCTTTCTGTCTGTCTGTATGTTTGTTCCAGCATCACACGAAAAATACTGATCCGATTTGAATGTGGTTTTCGCAGATATATTTATCTTCTTCCAACTTAACATCTGGTGTATAAAATTTTCCCCCCCCCACCCCTCTAAGGGGACAAAAGATGGGGTCAGATTTTGTATCAAACTTTTTTCTTTAACACGAAAACTACTGATCCGATTTGCATACGGTTTTCACAGATTTGCATACGGTTTTCACAGATATATTATATTTGTCTTCTTCCAACTCAACATCTGGTGTATAAAAATCCTCCCCCCCTCCCCTCTCAACCCTCTCTGGGGACCAAAGAGGGGTCAGATTTTGTATACAACTTTTTTCTTGTGTGTGTCTTTTTTCTTCTAGTGGACTTACTTCATATTAGGTATTAACTGTGTTTTTCAACTTAACATCTGGTGTATGACCTCCCCCCCCCAAACCCTCTTAGGGGACAAAAGAGGGGGTAAAACATGTATCAACTGATGATAAAATATACTTTAAATGGCAAAACAACGTTTGCCGGGACAGCTAGTAAAAACTAAAAAGGAATTAACAGGCATATTTTATGTTATTGACTTGTTATTGATTGACTGCATTGCGCAGTGCGTTGTGCGATACGTTGCGAAGATGTGCGTACGAATTTCAGACTCGTCGAACGAGTCCAAACTCATAGTTACGAGCTTGGTTACGAGAATTACGGGCTCAAGGGCCACGTGATATTTTGTCCTGTCAAGTATCACAGGACTTAAAGTCTCTCTATCAATTTTCAGCAGAACCGGTTAAGCAGTTTGGGCGTAACACACATACAGACAGACACACATTCGCATATTAGCACGCACATTCGCATATTAATATGGATTGCATTGTAGCTGGCAACCTTGAAAAATTGTCACGTTGACATTGACAATATTGGGAATGTTCCAATAATGTACTCATGATATACTGTTGTACTGTCTATTCAATTTGATGTGATTTGATTGGCTGCAAGCACATCAGAGCGAACTTTCTAAGTTTTCAGTATACTGGGACTAGTACAGGAACTATTGGTGTGACAGATGTCTATCACAGTATAGCAATATAATATCCCTACAGTAACGAAACGCCTTTGATGTCGCACGATGCCGCCACCGGTGTAAGTACCAAGCAGATATGCCAGGGTTGCCACTTGCCACGAAACGGGAAATAAAATAAAAATAAAATATTGTGCTTGTAATTAATCAGCGTGTTATATTTACATATTATGTCGTACTGCCAGATATTTACGTGAAACTTTATTTTTAGATGATTTGAGTTCTTTACTAGATGATGCGCGCAACTCCGTTGTGCCAAAACTCGTTAATCGCACGGGAACCGTACATTTTTCCAGGACAAAAAGTATCCTTTGTCTTTTCCCGGGACTCAAAGTATCTCCATGCCAAATTTTAGCAAAATCTGTCCAGCGGTTTGGGCGTGAAGAGGTAACAGACAGACAGACAGACAGACACACTTTCGCATTTATAATATTAGTAATTACTAATTAGTATGGATTTAAAAATTTTATTAACCTATCAAGCCCCATAAGCTCACCGGTGAGCAAGACACAATAGAATAACAATAAATTTCCAAGAACCCACGATCGAAGGATTAAAATAATGAAGACGCATTCGGATATATAAAATATCCAACAATAATTAATTATCATATTATAACAATTGGTAGGTACGGTAGGCCACACGTCAGGTGTAACAGAAGCACTTCAAAACTCGCTCTTATTACGTGCGCGGTAAGGGCGGTCCAAAGGTCAAAATGTTACACTTGATGTGTGGCCCTGTGTACCTAGCTGGTAGGTACTAATTAGTATGTAACAGGGTATTTGACAGTTTTTTTATTTTTATTCTATAAATTGTTTCTCTCCTTGTTACACTTCTTACAACGTAAACAATAAAACAGAGATGCAAATTGCAAATAAATGCCACCAAGGCCAACACAATTTAGTGTGAACTGTGAGTCGATATTATATTTTATGACAATTAAATCCTTTTTGTTTTTTGAATCAGATTTACATATTCTGTACACTGAACACTTGTTATATCCCATTGTTTATAAAATAAGATGTTACAGGCTATCGTTTTACAACACAAAACACAAAACGCGCCAACGTCACACCTGCGCGCGAAGTCGTTCAAACTCGCGGCGTTTGGCGGACTGGGCCCGCGCCGCCCGCTTCCCCGCGGGTACCCCTCCGTTGCTCTGCGCAAGTACATTCGTTTCACTACTGTAGGGATATTATATTGCTATACTGTGATGTCTATCGTTTAAAAAATGACAAAAAATCTATGCTTAGGGTATTCGGATTGTTCTCGATACTTGAATTATCGCAAATGGATATTGTAGTTTTTGAAATTTTGTATTCAAATTCGTAGTATGTAATATTAAATAATGTATCTTTGTCAATTTCTGTAGCAAAAACTCTACAAGTTTCCTCAACAGCGAGTACTAAAAAGTTTGTACAAGTTGAATATTTCATTGAAATTATAAGAACGGAAAAATGTTTTGTTGGGGTAATGCAACTCATCATGAATTATGTATAGAAGGTCCTGAAACCTTAGATTTGGTAAGTATGAAAGGTACTTTTTAAACGTAAAAACGTACAGATATATAAGAATATACACATTCAGTTGATTGGATTTTGTGGAAAATGAAAGTTGTTCCAAAAGGTCCACATGTGAGGTAAATTTTTCTTGATGCAATAATTTATGGCACAGGTCATTAAGCCCACATTGTCAAATTGGAAGGAGAGTCAGCATGTGCAGTCAGTGGCTGCTGGGGAGTTTCACACTCTGTATTTAACTGATGTTGGACACTTGTACTCCTGTGGCAGTAATGATGTGGGCCAACTGGGAAGACAGACTGAAGCTGTTGATGGGAAATCCCCGGGTAATGATAGTTTTTTCTGTATTTGAATAATCCCAATAACAAGAAAAAAAAGGTATTAATATCAATTTTATTGTCACTTTATTTAACTGTAAACAAATAGTCTTAAACTTATTATTAGTACTGAAACTGAACTAGATTCATTTGAATATAATTTAAAATTAAAGTACAGTAGGGACTTGTTAATCTGGAGAGGCAAAAACAAGACCTTTTTCGGATTATCGAAGCGTCCGGATTATAGTATGCAATATTTATATTATAATAAAACACAATATGTTTAACCTTAGTTTCTTGAATCAATTTACATATTAATTACATAATTTTGTCAAAATCAGCTCAGTACCTTAAGTGAATAAATAACAAACTTCAACACAATATCATCATGGAGACATAAGAAACACAAACTTTTGCCTCTTTAATATCACTGTAGGGCTTGTCTAACTTAAAATGACGCTCCCCTCCCTCACATTCACAGTACAAAATGTTTCATTTAATAATAATAATAATTAATTAATTTATATCTATATATAATTTATATCAACTAGTGAAGTGGTGGGGGGGGGAGGTGCGTCATTTCACACACAAGCTCTAACATGATGATGCCATTTTCAGCCCCCGTGGAAACGTTTAAAGGATGCACGCTATCAGCAATAGCTTGTGGCATACAGCATTCAATGGCAGTGGACGAATGGGGGCAGCCATTCAGTTGGGGGTCAGACAGCATGGGCCAACTTGGCAGCAATCTCGGTGCTCAAATACAGGACAAACCCAAAATAATAAAGTTCCTCGCTGCCAAAAATGTTATACAAGTTGCATGTGGATCATACCATTCAGTTGCTTTAACAAATAGTAAGTAATATTTTTAAGATGTAAATCATAGCTGTTCAAGTATAAGAAAGAGAATTTATGTTGTATGCATAATGATTTGATACTATTTAGAAAGACAAAATCAAAATTGTTATACTATTTAATTTACGCACAAAATCTTGCTATTGTTATCAAAATATACGTAGCGCCTTTCCCACTTGTTTAATGACCAAAGTACTTACACTTTTTTATTGAAATTAAAGATAATTAAGTTAATCGTGATATTCACCAGATGGCGACCTATACGCATGGGGTGCAAACAGTTTTGGTCAGTGTGGTCTGGGAACCATGTCCAACAAGGAAACCACACCGCAACAGATAACGTCCCTGGTCGGAGTGCCAATAGCTCAGATAGCTTGTGGCAGCAACCATACATTTGTGTTATCAAAGTACGTATTGATATTATTGTTTTGATAAAACTTGTATTTTTTTTAAATCTTCACTAAATCATCAGACTTAAACCTGATATTGCAGATTGATAAGATAAGATCCTTAACATGAGTATAAGGTTTAAAATTTAACTTTTAACGTGACAACAACTAATGACTCCATACTACGAAAAAGATGACGTCATTGTCCCGCTACGTTTAACGCTCATTATCGCGATCCGCAAGCGAGAGCGCGGCACGAACGAGAGAGAGGCATGATCGGCTCGCGCGATCGGCTCAGTTCGGTTCGTGCATACTACTGCAATGTTTGATGTTGTCACGTCAAACTATCATGCGTTACCGACTTTACAGACAACCAATTTTTTTAACCTAATTTGGAATATCTTTATTTTTGAAACAAGTTTAAATTCTTCTAAGATATCAGATGATTTAACTTTCCAAACTCTTTATGAACTTTAACTGGCATTTAAAAACGGTCACATGATAAGCAAAATCAGCAAACCTTAATAAGTTATACTCTTAAATTAGTAATTTGTTACTTTTCATTACAGATCTGGTGCAGTTTTTGGTTGGGGTAAAAATTCCCATGGACAGCTAGGTCTACAGGACAGAGAAAACAGATGTTATCCAACACACTTGAAACCTTTAAGAAATGTTAAGGTAAAATAAGGTGCCATTTATTTTGATGGGCTTTTAATTATTATTAAATTTATCATAATTTCTACTATGTATGCATTGCAATATTAGAAATGCGAAAGAGTGTCTGTCTCTTACCTCTTCACGCCCAAACCACTGAACCGATTTTGTTGACATTTAGTACCGGTAAACCGGTAAATTGGTATGGACATACGTTCAGTCCTGGGAAAGGATATAGGATAGTTTTTATCCCGGAAAAATTACGATTCCCGCGCGATAAACGAATTTTGGTGCAACGGAGTTGCGGACGTCATTTAGTTAGATCACGGGTTCCCAAACTTATTTTGCTTTTGCCGCAAATTTCATAAAAATAAATACAAAATGCTAATTGGTCGTTTTCAAACCATATTTTTACCATTACCACGGATTTAATTTGCATCTCTCATGAATTCCGGCATTTTTGTTTAACAAAATATTATTAACCCCCGACCAAAAAGAGGGGTGTTATAAGTTTGACGTGTCTGTCTGTCTGTCCGTCTGTGGCATCGTAGCATCCAAACGGGTGGACCGATTTTGATCTAGTTTTTTTTTGTTTGAAAGCTGACATGACTGAGAGTGTTCTTAGCTATAGTTCATCATCATCAGCCTGCTCATTGCTGAAATATCACGGTATATCTGGTTCGTGATAGGACGATTAGCAACTTGCAGTCGTTTGATGGGTTTTATATTTTGCATCCTGGTTCGTGACACTTATGAATATAATATACACATTATTGGAAAGTTGACCTGGTGGTGCAGCATCACCTGGTAATCAATAGGATACCTAACTTCTCACCAACTTAGAGCAGAGGTTTCGTGTTTGGGCTCATTTTAATTGCGACAACCAGTAAGACGTAGATAAACAGTAAATATTTGCATGCTGCTGCTGCAACATCACCTGGATTCTATAGGAGCCGAGCTCCGTATGAACCCAAAGTGGAGGTGTCATGTTTGGGCTCATATTGACGGCCTCATCCAAGAGGACATATTTTATAGATTGTATTCATTGGGATATGATCTAGTTGATAGGAATTATTCTGCACAAGTTTAAAAAGCACAAAGTAAAATTAAATTAAGAAATTTAAAAAAACCCCCGCCAAAAAACTTTAAAAAGTAATGAAATAACATTTACTGACTTTAAGTTTAAATCATTCCTATGAGTAAAGTAATATTTTAGTCCATAATCGTTGTCAAGGTGTGTCGGGGGACCGCTAATTTAGATGTTTGATTTCACATAACAATATAGTTCAGTAGGGTCTGTTCACAGCGACCCGAATCGAGAGAATCAGCGACTATTATGGCGATACAAAATGCAAAAGTCGCTGTTGTGGTAGTTTACTTGGCGGTCCCCCGACACACCGTGACAACGATTATGGACTAAAATATTACTTTACTCATAGGAATGATTTAAACTTAAAGTCAGTAAATGTTATTTCATTACTTTTTAAAGTTTCTTGGCGGGGTTTTTTTTTAATTTCTTAATTTATTTTTATATTTATTCTAAGAAGTCGCCTCCAAAACTTGCTAGCCAAAAATTAAAACCTATTTGAGGTAATAGGTGCATTTAATTTAAAATTACTTAAATAACTGATATAAGCATGTACTGTCCATGGACCAAATTTCTTGTAATAGCATAAGGTGAGTTTAAGGTCAGTCACGCAAACCAGTGCATTGCGTGGCGTCGAGTTGTTAGTATGTGATAGACGCAATGAAACATAACATACTTTTTAGTCTCTCTGTATTGGGGCGTTTCAGAGTTCACGTTGCGCTAATATACGTTTATCGCGCGGGAACCGTACATTTTTCCGGGATAAAAGTATCCTAGTCCTTTCACAGGACTGAACGTATCTCCATACCAATTGACGGGTTTGGGCGTGAAGAGGTAACAGACAGACAGACAGACACACTTTCGCGTTTATAATATTAAGTATGGATTCTTTGCAAAGCGTTGTTCCGCGTGAGTAACTAAATCAGTATGACTATAATTAAGCGTAAACTGGCAACATTGCAGGTATGTCACATAACATGCGGCGAAGACTTCACGGCGTTTCTGACGTTGGACGGCGGAGTGTTCACGTGCGGCGCCGGCGAGTACGGACAGACGGGGCACGGCACGACGAGGGATGAACTTGTTCCTAGAAAGGTGAGTTTTAGCTTTAGGGCCAATTCAGACCGCAGCGCGACGCGTATCTAGATTCTAGATGCATTTCAAGTCTGCAATTCATGAACTGACGTCATGCAATGAAAACTGACAGACTTGCATGACGTCTCACGCAATTGAAGTATGTCAATTCCATTAGAAATGCTGAATGCATCAATGCGTCGCGAATCGCAATGCAGCCTGAATTAGCTATGTCCACATTGTGCACTTTCATCTTCAATTTTCATCATCTTTTGACTTTCAACTTTAATATTGGCGCATTCGATAATTGAATACGTCAACGAACGCAACGCCAACATTGTCATTAAAGAAAAAAAGCGAAAGTTTTGGATACGGTCTGAGGGCATGCGTCGCGGGCATGCCTCACGTGCTCTGTTGACTGCGCTATGATGCTGTCCTTATTGAATAGAAAAAGGCACAGTGTGGACATAGCTAATGAGCCTTCCCTTTCGTTTCGAATATCCTTATTCCTTGGATACAGTCATCTTGGTAGTTGGACGTGAGTGTGATACTAGGTAAATTAAATCAATCTGAGTTTTGCTTTTGGTCTTAGCAAAATAAAACAAGATGAAACAATTAAATAATTAAGAGCTTACACTGTTGTATTTGTTCAAATGTCTAGATAAGCTACTTTTAATAGGCAAGAATGACAATGTATCTCTCAAAAATTACTTGACAACTTTCGTAGTTACTTCCCGTTCAAAAAGTATATTCATGATAACTATTTTGAATAATAAGATATTTTATTTATTATATTATTTAACTGCTCCTTTTATATCATCTCCAAAACATGCCCTTAAAATAAACAGTTTATAGATGACATATTTGACTGCAGGTGCTAGAGCTGATGGGCAGCACAGTGACGCAAGTGGCGTGCGGGCGGCGTCACGCGCTAGTCCGGGTGGGTGCGCGCGTGCTCGCGTGCGGGTACGGCGCGCGCGGTCAACTCGGATGCCCGCACCTCGCTACAGCGCTCGTGCCCACGCCCGTACCAGTGTCTACTGAGCCGGTGAGTGATGAGTGCCAATAAGTGATAAGTGAGAATGAGTGATGACCGGATGATAGTGATACTGTAGTATGAGGTGGGCGTGCGCGGTCAACTCGGCTAGCTCAGTAGACACCGATACCGGTATCGGTGTCTACTGAGCCGGTGAGTGATATGCGACAATGAGTGATGACGGGATGATAATATTACTAAAGTGTGACTGTGAGGCGGGCGCGCGCGGTTTACTCGGATGCTCGCACCTCGCTGCAGTGCTCGTGCCCACTCCCGTACCGGTGTCTACTGAGCCGGTGAGTGATGACTGATGAGTGACAATGAGTGATGACGGGATGATAATGATGTAACCGAGGTATGAGGCGCGCGCTACCAAATCGGCTACCCGCACCTCGCTACTCCCGTATCGGTGTCTACTGAGCCGGTGAGTGATAACTGATAAGTGACAATGAGTGATAACCGGATGATAGTGATACTGAAGTATGAGGTAGACGCTTGCGTGCGGGTACCGCACCTCGCTACTGCGCTCGTGCCAATGCCGCTACCGGTGTCTATTGAGCCGGTAAATGATAAGTGACAATGAGTGATGACAGGATGACAGTGACACCAAAGTATAATATAGTCTTTAGCCTGTAGTACACCACATTGTATTTATGGACCCTCAATTCTTACCCTCAATTTAGGGCAGTGCAAAAGGATGATCTGTCTATCCACCATCCACCTATAAATAAAATAGCTAGATGGCTGACAGTATTTCATGAATAACATTTCATTTTTAATACCTCACTACTTACATTTGCATTATGAGCATTCTCACCTATTTTTAAAATAAATATTTTGACTGCTTTTTAGTGTTTGACACAGATAGGGTTTCAAATGCTATTCATTTTAGTTTCTAGTGCTTTTAATAGTGCTTATAATATAGTGTTTTCATGCAGTCCGATGACACTGACTATAATAGGGTAAATATCTCTCGTATAAATTATGTTTCATTACTGGATCACCGCGGTATCAAAGTAAACAGACTTCAATCTATTGTGCAGTGCTGTTTTACATGGATGCTAAGCATGTTCATATTAATACTGTGATGATCCAGCGCCATAATCCAGTAAGGCTGCGCTTCCACCAGAGATGTGTTGCGAGGAATGTGTTTTTGAGAACCAATCGCTGCGCTGAGCGAGGTCACGTCAATGAAGCGATTCTATTGGTTCTCAAAAACACATTCCTCGCAACACATCTCTGGTGGAAACGCAGCCTAATGGTGGAGCTTGATACTGAATAAAAGTATCATCCTTGATAAAACAGGATAATATGCCAGCTGACATTACAGGGGCGTGCACACGAATATGATAAAGGGTATGCCGTATGCGGGACCCAGGCTGGCCCAGCGGAGTGGTCGGATAGCCTATTATATTATCATGATCGAAAAAAAAAATCTGAATAGCGCGATGTAGCCAGTGACGGCAATATTGTTAGCGTCATCTATCGAGAACATCGCGAATCGAGAGATCGCCGTGCCGTGCCGGGCGTAATCGTAAACTCTGTAATCTCCTGCGGCAGACCCCAGCCTATACGCTTGAATTCGATATTCATGTATGTGTGCATGTTCGAACTGTGCACGTACACAAAATCATAACTCACAGTACATTAATGGCAAGGCATGCGGGAGATCGCCGCATGACTTGGTCTTCGCCGTTAGAATTTAAACTTTAAGTACTTATAAATTGGTGCTATTATATAAATATAAGCGTTTTTAGTGTACTATTTTTTTACTATTTTGTGTATTAATTTTTTTACTATTAATTAAAGTCATCTAAAACGTAGGAAAATTAAATTAAAATATTTGTGAATGGCAGGTAATGCACTGCATTTCTGAATTCTTCGCGAAGGAGGCTCAAGGTGGCTCTTGCTGTGTGAGGCGTGGCGCCATCTTGTTGAAACCACGTGTGAGAGCTGTTCGATGGATGTTCTCTTAGTTTCGGTATAAAATATTCGATAAGCATGCGGCGATAGACATCACCATCAACAGTTACGGATGCTCCACGAGAATTTTCAAAAAAAAAAACGGTCCAATTATTGCATTGGCCGAAAGAGCTGCCCAATCAGTTACTTTTGGGCTTTGCAATGCTTGTTGGTGTTTCAATCGCGGGTTTTGTCCTCTTGGCGCCCAATAGCGACAGTTTTGTTTATTGACATAGCCATTCAAATGAAAATGAGCTTCATCACTAAACCAAATGGTGTTAACAGTTCGGAATCGGCTTAACATGTTATCACAGAACTCTTTGCGTTCTCTGTAGTCATTTGGATTAAGTGCCTGTACCAATTGGATCTTGAACGGATGGAAATTAATGTCCAAGCTTAAAATACGGTGCACCGTGGTTTTTGGAAGCCGCAAACTTGACGCTCTCTTACGCACGGACTGGCGGGGATTTTCTTGCACGCTGTTTGCAACGCGTTCAATGTTTTGCGCAGTCCTCGACGTTCGGCTAGGACCTGGGCGTGGCTCGTTAACTGTTGAACCTGTTGCACGGAACTTCTGGACCCACGTCTGAATCAAACTTTCACTCGGTGCTTCACTTAAGCGACGAATATTGTAGTGAGAACAAAATCTCCGGCGAGCAACAGTGCACGATTTATTAGCATCAAAATAAGCTTCAACTGCGAAAGCGCGGTGAGCGCCAGTCCACTGCGACATCGTGATTGACTAATCCGCACAAATGCCGCGCCAAACTGTAACCTCTCCCCCGTCCCCCGCGCAACCGTTCGAAAAATATTCGAAATTTAAATCCTAAATCTGCCAAGGGACACCCGTTACATACTTAATACCAAAATCATTTTCTCATACGAAAATATTTAACATTTTTGAGTTATTTTTCAGCTTAAAATAGTAATTACCTAGGCCTCTTAAGGAGTGCACGCCCCTGTGACATTCAAGTTTTATCATTTATTTAATGGCAGGAATATAATGACTTATGACATAATTATTACATTGTTTAATTATGACTTGTCTATAATTATGTCTATGCATAATATATGTTAATCAAATCAATAATTTTACATCCCTGTAATTCTTAGTTAATAACCAGATTATAATTAATAACTCTGATTTTATATTTACTTTATCATACATTTGAAAGAAATTCATGATTAAAAAATATATTGTTAATAGCCAAGGAAGAAAGCCAAGTTGGAGAGAGAAACTTCGAATGGCAGGCAGACCTACGCGGCCTCCAAATTAAATGTTGAGTCTCATAAGTATTATGACCCTTATTCTATTTTAATCTATTCTACTCTTAAATTGTCGAAATGTAGTCAAATAGATGTTTCATGTAATTGGTATCGTAAATCGTTCTATAAGCACCGAGAGAACTCGCTACTGACTTGTAGAATTTGTTGATAAGTACTTGGAAGTAATTTATGAAAAGTACTTTGTTATTTTATGTACTATATCTGAGAAGTTGATTCATAGGCAGATAGTGGACCTACGTAATTTGATCGTGGTTTGTCAAACCCTTATTGAATTGACATAACCCGGCCAAATGACACATAGGCCCGCCATCTGCATCAGTTTTTTGTATGAGAGCCCCCTAAATTATTTAATTTATTTTCATCTTATTATATAATATTAAATTATAAATGTAATTAAGGATTTTGTGAATATTTCAAATGCCTACCTATTGCCATTATGGATTACGATAAAAAAAAAAACAGAAAAAATACGTTTGTTGTATGGGGATAATTAAATAATAACTTTATTTTGTTTTTAGTATTTGTTGTTATAGCGGCAACAGATATACACAATCTGTGAAATTTTCAACTCTCTAGCTATTACTGCTTTTGAGTTACGGCCTGGAGACAGACAGACAGACAGACAGACTGACTGACAGACATCGAAGTGTCAGTAATAGGGTCCTGTTTTTACCCGTTGGGTAGTTCCGTACCCAATGGGTACGGAACCCTAAAAAGACCTAAATATATTTAATATTCTCCAAACATTTGTGGCAAATTATTTTGTGTCTTTTTAAAATGATAATGTTTCATTCATTGTTTTATTTACATTAACTAATATCTGGTTATTAATTAAGCAACACCACTCACTAGAGTCAGGAGCGATTCTTTCGTCGGCACTAAACTTAACAAATAATCATTTAACACAGTAGTGACGTCACAGTTGTAAATGTAAGACTTGCATGCTTCTCGAAAGTTTTAAATATAATATACGGTCTTACCACAAAAGATATAAACATCTATTGAACAGTTGTTTTGACAACATTATGTACTGAATTTTTTTCTAATCAACTGTTCAACAGGTGTTTAAATCTTTTGTAGTAAGACCGTTAGTCTTGTTCTTGAGACAATTTAAAGTAATATAATTAGTATTACATATTTAAAAAATATGTAAATATGTTATTATTGATCACTGTTGTATATTATTGTTCGTCTGTCTATGTATAGTTGTATACTCTTTTATGTTACTAATAGATCTTTTATATATAGTTATCAGCGGAAATACTGAATGGGCCAATAAGAGTCTTCGCTGGTGGTGACCACAGTTTTCTACTCGTAAACGACAAAAAGCCGGATTGGTCAGATTTTCGAGTACCTGATGCTAAGAAGCAAATACTGACGTTGAACCTAGCTAAGTTGGCCGCATGTCAAATGTTCAAAGACAATGATAGTGTTAACCAGGTAAGTTTAATTGATGCCCCGTTTCCTGTCAAACAGAAATTAATATGAAACGGATTAAACTTACAAAAACATATTTATTGAATGTCTGCTATTTGTCTTTTTCACAAGCACACAAATTAATATTTCTAACATACACATCATAAAGGAGCCATAATAGGTGGCAACACATTTGAAGTAAAATAATAAAATGCAAGTAGCGCTTTGTGAAAGATAATGTGCAGAAACTATAGATGGCAACACATGTCAGGTTCCCTATAAATTATTTTTGCAAAAGTGAAAGAGACAAATAACAATTGTATACTCATACACTGTGCCATACCCTAATCACCTTTATTTTTTTTTCAGGATTTACTGGCATACCTAGAAGTAGTATTCAGCTCAATAGCGTGTATAAACGGTTCGTTTCTACTGGCTCACAATGCTCATTTCGGCTGTAACACCAAAGTCCCGGGTGTGGATTTGAAGCGGGCGGAGGAGGCTTTCACGTTGATCAGTCGATTTGAGAACACGTCCATACGGGAACTGGTTAGTATTGGAATACGTTAGAGTGAAATAGAACGATGTTAGAGTGAGATGGAACGATGAGGAAGGAAAGCGAGCAATGTCATGTGTAATAAGTATATATTTTATTGCTAGATGTTTATCGCACGATAATTATTATTTATTATTGAGCTTTTTTCGGGATAAAAATTATCTTTTCTCGGGATTCAATAAAGAGTCCTTTAAATATCAAATTTCATCGAAATTGGATCAGTGGTTTTCGCATTTTGCTAGTCTCTCGGATTTTTGTCAAGTAATGACAGCTGATGTATAAAAATGACGAAACTGAAATTCACTTAGGCGTCTCCCAGACTGACGCGGGCAGCGGTGGCGGTCGCGGCGGCGGTCAGTTGTTTGTACTGCCACCGCCACCGCGTGTGTCTGTGTCGTTCCTAGAACTCTTAAGTCATCCAACTGACAGCCGCCACCACCACCGCCACCGCTGCCCGCTTACTGCTTAGGCGTCTCCCATACGCGTTACAGGGTTCTTTATCGTAATCATTTTCAACTTGTTTGTAACTATTGTTATTATCTTTCCAGATATTTAGTCACTTAACAGAGAACATAATAAAGAGGGCGAAGGCGTCGATGCCCGATGTAGAAGCGCTAAGAATGTTCCTAATACTGCCGCTCTATCACGAAATGAGAAATCCGCGGCGGCATCCTGAATTACAGGTAGGCTATTTTTAACAAATTAAAACCTTGTTGCAATATCAAGGTTATACTGATTTTATTCAATTTATATGCGTTTACTTCGTTTAAATTTTTTTGATCGAAATGTAGTCAATGCGTCGACGGCTATAATGCCACCAATTTTAATATCACGTAGTTATTAAAATATGCTCATTTAAAGAAATACAGTAAACATTTGAACTTTCTTACTCGCGTTAATATATTGTGCTACCTCGTTTGAACAGGTACGTAAAATTGTCTTGTGCACGTAATAATTACGATTAAAAAATTATAATATATGGAATGGCAACCGCGACACGGTACATATTATAATTGAACGCCTCCGTGGTCTAGAGCGTCGCTCTTGACTCGGAGGTCGAGGGTTCGATTCTCGCGTTGGAAACATGTTATTTCCAAGTTTGGTTAGGACAATGCAGGCTGATCACCTGATTGTCTGACAAGTAAGATGATCCATGCGTCGGATGGGCATGTAAAAAGTCGGTCCTGCGCCTGATCTCTCGCCAGTCGTGTCGGTCGTCCGTCCCACTGGGTTATGAGAGTAAAGGAATAGAGAGTGCTCTTGTGTTACTGCTCACACACCTGGGCACTATAAAATTACTCCTACGTACCTGGCCTGGTTTCAATGAAACCGGCCACCGTCACCAAAACCGGTGTGGGGGAGTATTATTATAATATGAAATCCCATACATACAATTTCTCATTTCTAACTTCAGTGTCTAAGTTTTTGAATAATAGCTCCCACACCAGTTTTTGAATGCGTGTTACCTAACTATTGAGTAGTAAATAGCTATAGATCATGTACGAATTTATACGTTTATATTTTGTTATATTTTTACCTCCAGGGTCCGTTCGCCGAGGCGTTCAACAGGCTGTCGACGCAGGGTTCCCGTATTGTGCAGACGTGGTGGGAGGCTCAGAGCACGGAGTACTTTGAGATGCTGGTGGACATATTCAAGAGTGTAATAGTGTATGAACTGAGGCAGCCTAGTGTACAGACTCATAAGGTGAATGTTACTTAGAATTACATTTTACTTTAAAAATATTGTATTAAATATACAGGGTGTAACAAAACTAAGTGATAATACTTTAGGGTGTGTACGTGTTCCTTGTAAAGAGTTCACTGTGAAAGTAGCAGCGCTTAAATACCAATTTTTTTTGTGATTTGTATGCGCAAGCGCCCCAGCGTCACGAGTTTCCCCATACAAAAGTGAAAAAAACTGCTCTTTCAGCGCTGTTACTTTTACAGTGAACTCTATACACGAGACTTATGATAATAATAATAATAGAGCCCTTATATTCAGAATTATGTGTTTTACAATTTGGTTAGTTTGGTTTCTTTCTTAAGTTATATTGTATCTCGCACTTTGGTGTGCCTTTTGGCATAGGTCTCCTCCAGCTCTCTCCAATGAGCTCGGTTCTCTGCTGCTCTGGTCCAGTATGGTCCTAAAGTTAAGCGGATATCGTCACTCCATCTTCATTCGTCACACACACGAGACTCATACACACCGTAAAGTATTATCATTTACTTTTGTGACACCTTGTATATTATTGAAGACATGATTGGGTATCTAATATTTTATAACATTAAGCTGGTCTCTGCATTAAGGCAGCTTTCGGATCAAGGTGACCGCGACGCGAGATGCTTTATATGAATTAATAGGAAGACCCACTGGTTTATTTTAATTAATAGGAAGTGCTGACGGCTGCAAGCGACCGAGTCGCGCGCCGTGTGGGCGTGGCCTTCATAATGTAAAGCAGTGGGTCGCGGTCTCGCGTCGCGGTCGCCTTGATCCGAATGCAGCAGTTACTTATTTTTGAACAAACCTTGTAACTTTAGTTCAGTTTAATCGTCTAGGTAATATAATATCCAGCTGTACATAGAAGATAGAATCCACATTAATTTCCCTGCTCTAAAGCTTCCATTTAAACAAAAATCAGTTTTCAAATTGTAAAATACCCAATTTATCCACTCATGTCTTCCATTATAATTATGTTTCAATTATTGCATTTTGTAACACCTATGGTCCTTTTAACAACTTCTACTGATGCTATATTGGGTGAAAGTAATTACTGACTACAGAGATTATGTTTACAATTCTAAATAGATTTTAAAAACAGGTCCTAAAAATTATGTATCATATTTTAAATTGCAGTTTTTCTATGTTTCAGAAATTACAATTTAGTAGGAGTATATTGCAAATATTAAATTCACTGACACAACTAAACAGGATAAACTTTTCCAATCCGAAAAAACCTAAAATACCAGCGGAGTGTTTCTATATAGAAGATCTGAGCAATCATGTGGACATCGCTTCTGATTATATCAACTGGCTCTCCGATAATAATGTAAGTATCTTTTTTCTCAGTTCATACCAGAAACCTAAAGTTATATAATAATACTAGCTAATGCCCGCGACGTCGTCTTCGTGAAGGCCCTACAGCACAAAAAGTAGCTGATAGTGCGATAATATGTAGCCTATAGGTCGACCCGACCTCTTAGTAATATTCATTCAAACTTCAAAGTTTGAAGTAAATCCATGTAGTGCTTTTTGAGTTTAGACAGGACACACATACATACAAGCAAACAAAAATTCTAAAAACTATTTTTGGCTGCGATATCGATTGTAGATCATGCCTCAAGAATTATTTTAAAAAAATATTCAATGTACAGTTTTGACTTTCTTATGATTTTATTATATTATGTATAAATATCTGCTATGCAGCTTCCTTTTTTCGCTAATGCCATTGTTTATTTTTTTCAGTCGTCATCAGTCCACCTCTGCAACTACGCGTTCCTATTCGACGTGCAGTGCAAGTCGCTCCTGCTGAAAATAGACCAGCAGATACAAATGCAAATGGCCGTTTCCCGAGCGGCGTCAGCTCTACTCACACGTATAATGTTCGACCCCACTTACGAGCACACGGGGGCTAGTGAACAGTTCTTACATCTTAGAGTGGCTAGAGATCACATATTGAGGGACACGGTGACGCAGATTAGTGCGCATGATTCGTCGCAGCTGAAGAAGCCTTTACGGGTAAGCTGGTGTAGTGTAGTAAGTGCTTTATTACACGGGCAACTAACGGGAAAATAATCGCCAGTGTAATAAAAGCCTAACACGTGTTGGCTTTATTACCTATCATTCCTTTAAATCAGTGTATTTCAACCTAACCCCCTGGGGCTGGTATGTCATATATGACAAAAGCCCTATATCGGGTCGCAAATCTTCTGTAGGGGGTCGCGAGAGATTGAAGAAACTATTTCAATGAAAAATATAGACAAAGTGACTGATAGACAAACGAAATCCGCCATTTTGTCGATGAAATCTGTCAGTATGTCGATTCTTTCTCATTTCTACTGTTGTTATGCTAAGCCTGCTGATGGGAGATACCTTTACTACAAGTTACAACTTATAATACATAGTTCTAACACGCTTATATTAGCTTCTCTTGTAACTATGTAAGAAAATCCCAGAAGAAATTTGACCCACTTCGCGATCTTCGATTAGGATGAGTTCTAATGACAATACATGACTAGCTAAACGTCATTAAATATCCAATATGGCGGTCTCCCCAAGATGGCGGACAGGCTATTTGAAATGCACTACCATATTATGGGTATGAAATGGGTTGCTGTCAGGAATACGGAAAAAATAGTCACGTGACTAAATCCAACATGAAGGACATCCAAGATGGCGGATTGGCTTAGTGCGTGCTAAAAGCGAGTTTTTTAGTTTTTGGAACGAAGTTCCTTATGGCGCGTTCGGCGTTGCGAAAGGAGGAGACAGAACGATATTTGACGTCGACACTTTTTATTTGTACCTGCATATTAGGGGCAGAGGGTATTGATAGTATTTTATTTGTGAGATAACTTTTTTTTTATAATTTTTTTGAGTGTATAATATGAATACAGGTTTTTTTGAACGAAATAACTTCGTTCCATTCGGGTGTCCCTTGACACCTCTCAATTTTTTAAACTAATAATTTTTCAGGTAGAGTTTCTTGGCGAGGAAGCTGAAGACGCGGGCGGGGTGCGGAAGGAATTCTTCTTCTTATTACTGAAGGAGATATTCGATCCCGTGTACGGCATGTTCAAGCAGTCGGAGGAGACCAACATGATTTGGTTCTCGAATAATCCGTTTGAAGATGACGTCATGTATTATTTGATTGGTAAGAAAAAAGATTGAAATATCGCTCGCTATTCCCTATATAGCCCTTCGCCTAATAGTTTGTTGCTATATTCTTCGCTCAATGGTTTGTCGTGCTGAATAATGTAGTCGTGATGACTCGGCAGTTACATTTGAACTAAATCTATTATGTAGTTTAAGGGTGAAATGGCAACATATATACTTTTGCGCTACTTTCCTTACAATTATTCTACCTTAACGTGAAGAATTTCATTGTTTTAATCAATAACTATTTTCGTGTTGTTGGATAGTATATTTATCGAGGAAAGCTTTAGGCTGGTTATATGTTATAACGCTGCGTTATGTGGAAAATTTTGTTAAATCCGGGAAAATTATTCATCTTCGTTATTATATTGCGTTGATAATGAATGTATTGCTAGTGTTAAATTCGTGCATCTTGCATAAACATTTAAAAACTAATTTTCAAAAACCACTAATAAGTAATAACTTTTCAGGTGCAATATTCGGTCTAGCGATATACAACTCCATAATAATCTACGTGCCGTTCCCTCTTGTGTTGTACAAGAAGATTCTGGGTGAGGTGGTGATGCTGGACGACCTGTCTGACCTGTACCCCACGCTGGCGAATAGTCTACGTAGTTTGCTCGAGTATTCCGAGAATGACGTTGAAGATGTAAGTCATAGATTAATACCTAATTTCACCAACTTCTGTTAGTATTAAGATGAAGTGGTAGGGTGCGCATCGCGTTTCTGAGGGGGTGAGGTATGAAGCGTGGCGGGAGCATGCGCGGGGCAACCATCTTCCGCCCCGCGCTTTCTATGCGCACGCCTGGTAGTAGGTGCGTAGCGTAGACATAGTATCCTTTTACTATGGCGTAGAGGCAGCGGCGACCGGGCATGCGAGTTCAATATTTTACCCTCTTATTATCTTCTTTTAGACAAATTTTTTCCTTAGTAGGCATAAATGAGAATAAGGGTCGCCGCACACTTGACCGGGTATAGTTATAATTGGTATTATATTGTTTTTGAAAAAATTTTTCTTAGTTGGTATTGTATGAATAGAAATAAGGGTCACCGTACACTTGACCGGGTATCGGTATCGGTATTATCTTGTTTGAAACACTTTTTAACCTCAGTAGGTATGAATGAGTAAAAATGAGAATAAGGTTTACCGTACACTTGATGTACACACTTATCGGTTGATTGTACAAGAGAATACCGATACTTACCTCATTAGTTACCGATTCCGAAAAATTCGTAGTATCTTCTGGCAAACTCGTCGCAATAAAATCCCATATGGCTTACCAAATAATTCGTTTTTGTTTGTTTGTGCCCCAATTCACATATGTCCTGAGGTGCTGCCCTCTATGGGAGTACCCCAACCTTCTTTCCCATTTAGACACTATTTTAAAAGACACAATAATGAATATTTTCAACTGCCAAATCTCTGACACCTCTTGGGCCCAAGCTACTCTCCCCATTCGTTTCGGTGGCTTGGGTCTTAGAAGCGTGTCCAGTGTGTCCCTTCCTGCCTTCCTTTCTTCAGCTCACAGCATTCATCCTCTTTTCATCAGAATCATCACCAATTCTTCTGGAAACGTAGGCATTGAGTCACTAGCTGAGGCGATCAACGCTTGGAAACGTGTTTGTCCTAGTGACGTTTCAGTTAACCCCAATATCCAAAAGAATTGGGATGAACCACTAATCAATTTGGCACAATCAGAAATTCTAAATTCCTCGTCCACCACAGATCGGGCGCGTCTTCTAGCGTCCGCCGAGCCGGAATCAGGCTACTGGCTCCAGGCTAACCCATCATCCAATACCGGAACACTTTTAGATAACCACACATTCAATCTTTCACTCAGTTTGCGACTAGGAGCCAATATCACCGAACCCCACCGCTGCCCCTGCGGCGCCGCAGTAGACCGCCAGGGTCACCACGGTCTATCTTGTCGACGCAGCGCCGGCCGCCAGTCCCGCCATGCTTCCTTGAATGACGTTATCCGCAGGGCCCTTGTCTCCGTCAACGTGCCGGCTACTCTAGAGCCGAACGGTATCGCATGTGACGACGGCAAAAGGCCCGACGGAATGACGCTCGTTCCGTGGAGCCGCGGGAGGCCTCTTGTCTGGGACGCCACCTGCGTGGATACGCTAGCGGCGTCGCACGTGACGGCCACAACGAGAGAGACGGGAGCTGCGGCGGCACAAGCAGAGACAAACAAAAAAAAAAGAAATATGAGGCACTGGGGAACGACTACTTTTTTTTACCCTTCGGTGTCGAAACCCTGGGTCCGTGGGGGCCTGGTGCCAAGCTACTTTTCAGAGAATTGTCCCAAAGACTGGTTCAGAAAACTAACGATCCCAGAGCTGGCGCTTACCTCGGCCAACGTATCAGCCTTGCGATACAGCGAGGTAATGCTGCCAGCCTCTTGGGTACATTGCCCGCAGCCTCCGACTTAGATTTAGTTTTTTATATATAGTGTTTCTTTATTATTTTTATTATTATTATTATTATTATCCCCTTTGTTTTATATGTAACTAATTAGCTGTAATTATATTCTATTTGTAATAAAAAAAAATTAATAATAATTATTATTTATTTATACACTATTTTTATTTGAATACTACGAATATTTATTCGCCGTCGACACCTATATTAATGCATAATAAATTATGTGTAAGTCTCACCCTTCTAAAACTTGAACAGAATTATCTGAACATTTTTTTTATATTTGGTTGCACAACCATAGCTCGATATCTGTAAGAAACATAATAACATTCTTCTTCATTCTATCTCTTCGGTCTTCAAAAGCAAAAGACAAATCAAAATACACATTACCATCCTATTTGTTAGGAGTCCCTAAATGTGTAGTTCTAGTAACTGTTCAATATTGTTATTGATACTGGACAATACCCTTACTCTCATTTCTACTCATTCATACCTACTAAGGAAACAATTGTGTCAAAAAAATATTATAAGTATCGAGACCCAGTCACGTGTACGGTGACCCTTATTTCTACTCATTCATACCTACTGAAGAAAAAAAAATTTAAAACAAGATAATACCGATACCGATACCAGATCAAGTGTGCGGTGACGCTTATTCTTATTTCTACTAATTCATGCCTACAGAGGAAAAGAATAGTCAAAACAAGATACCCAATACCCATATCGGTACCCGGTCAAATATGCGGTGACCCTTATTCTAATGCCTACTGAGGAAAAAAATAACGTCAAAAAAAAGATAATACCGATACTCAGTCAAGTGTACGGTGACCCTTATTTCTTTTTTTTCCCTTAACTCTTCTTTTTTTTTTGAATTATTCTTCTTTTCCGCAAAAGGGATATTTTTTTTCCTCTGCAGTTTTTATTTCCCATTTTCACATCAAATTCTCGTAAAGAGCGGGCCGACGAGTAGTACGTGTCTGCTTGCGACGAGGCTCCGCGGCCGACTGAATCGCCACCCCGCATCCCCGCCGCCCTCATACAGTGCGAGCATTATAGGTATTATTTTATTTAACTATCATTTTAGTGAAAACCATAAATACTACCTTATGGGATTTGATGAAAGGTTTATGAAAACATAATTTTTTTACTAGAATTGTATCTGAATTCGCCGTAAAATCGAAAAATTGCAATAAAATGGCAATTTATGATGATTTTCACGATTTTTTTCTATCGAGGCAAATTACTATAATCGTGTTTCGAAGAATATAACGTTATTAGGCATATCTTCACCCTTACGCCGGTATGAATAACATTGTATTAATTTTAGCGGTTGATATCTAAAAACAGGTTCAAAGATACCCTAGATCGCGATATTATACGCTTCTGGCCCTACCACTTCATCTTAACAGCTTATTAAAATGTTATGTCTTCTCTGTCATTCATATGAAAAACGAAACAGTAAACGTGATACTAATTCGAGTATTAACTAAGCCTAAGTAGCAATACAATAAGTTACACAAATAAGCTATACAATTTTTTGTTGTTTGACGAAAACAAAACATTGTATTGCGTTATGCGTATCCTTTGTATAAACGTTTTTAGTAATTAGTTTTGAGAACCAATAGAAACACTTCATTTGCCTGGCAATATTCAGCGCAGCGATTCTATTGGATCTCAAAAACACATTCCTCGTAACACACCTCTGGTGGAAACGCAGCCTGATACCCCAATTCTCTTCTTCGCAGGTGTTCGGTCTATGTTTTGCGGTCAACACGGAGGTGTTCGGCGAGATACAGGTGCACCCGTTGAAAGAGGACGGAGAGAATGTACCCGTCTCGCTCGAGAACAAGGCCGAATATGTCGACCTATACGTCAACTTCCTGCTCAATAAGTCCGTCGAGAATCAGTTTAAGGCGTTCAATCAGGGTTTCCAAAAGGTAAATACATACTATAACATAACAATTAACATATCTAACCATCCATACTAATGATATAAATGCGAAAGTATACTTTGAGTCCCGACTCCCGAGAAAGGACTAGGATACTTTTATCCCGAAAAATGTACGGTTCCCGCGCGATACACGAATTTTGGCGCAACGGAGTAGCGGCCGTCATCTGGTTACTTAATATTTTATCTTTGTAAATTTTATTTTAAGAGTAATTTTTTTCTCACTTTTTTTGGTAAAAAAGTGGGCCCCGCGCGAGTTTCTTACGCCGGTTCTTCTCGCCGGGTTAGTTCCCGAACCGGTGGTAGGCCCCAGTAGTATCAACATTCTGAAAACATTTTCTTAAAATCTATTCAGAAATAAAATATTTTTATTTTATGTTCAATCCGTGCTAAAAAGTCACAATCGTTTTTTAACATTTTTTTTGTGAAACTATTATAATAATATGACAGACATCTGAAAACAGCAACTACTGACAGTTAAACAAAAGACAGTCAGTCGTTCTGCAAGTCATTTGGAGCCTAACCAAGCAGGCTCATTCACAATTCAAATTCGAATACGAGTCTAATAACAATAACACCTGCTCGGTGCAGTTATGCCACCAAAAGCTGGAATGAGTACTATTCCAATTTAGTTATTGATATTCAACAATATTCACTATGTGACTCGGATTCGAAAACTTTCATGCGCGACAGCCACCACGTGTTTTGCCTTAACATTAAAGCGTCGAACCGGTACTGAGAAGCAATGCGAATTGCGATTGTCATGCTAAAGATGAATTTTACTAATAAATATACAGTCAAAACCGTTTATGGCGACATCGTTTAGAACAACATACCGGTTAAATTGACCAAAATCAAAAGTCCTGGCCGAATTAAAGAAAAATGAACCAAAAAAATCATTGCTAACCGGAAAATATGTTACAACTACTTATTGGTTTTTACGACTAAATATGAGTAGTCCCTTCGATGTCGTTATAACAGATTTTGACTGTGTACTGTATTTTTTTTCAATAAACTATAAGAATTAACTTATAACTTGTTGTCCCAGGTGTGCGGCGGCCGCATAATCAAGCTGTTCCGGTCGCACGAGCTGCAGGCGGTCGTGATCGGCAACGAGCGGTACGACTGGGACGTGTTCGAGGCGAACGCCGAGTACAAGGACGGGTACGACCGGAACGACCAGACCGTCAGGTACTACCAGAGAAGTCGATTCCTAGGCAAATGGCGGACCTACGTAATTTGGTCGCGTTAAGTCAAACTCATCCGACCGATCACTGCTAATATTGAATTGACATAAGCTGACAAAATGACGTAGGCTTATCAACTGCCTAGGAAGCAATCACCTCGATGTTACATTACACAGTATCATGGGTGCCGGCAGGGGGGTGCCAGGTGCTGCAATCTCGGCCAAGCAAAGATTAGGTAGTTATTAGTACAGTCAACCGCACGCCAGTGGAACATTTTGTAACCCTATTACCATGCCGTACAAAGATAGTTCGTAATGTTTCGGCACTAAATGTATTCTGTTGACGTAAATAAACAATCACTGTTGTTCGTAAAAAGTAAAAAGAAAAGAAAGAAAACTAAAATCTGCACCCCTTAGGAATTATTTCTGCCGGCGCCTATGCACAGTATCATTATATTATAATACTAAATCTTGTCCGCAACTTCGTAGCACTGAAGTTAGTTTATAGTGGAAAACGTACATTTTTTCGGGATAAAAATCACCCTATTTTCTTTACTGGGGCTTAAATTATCCGCATACCAAAATTCATCAATAACATTCTGATGTTTAGCTTAGTTTTATACCGTGTACGCACTCCTAAGGTACGTGTACGTATACGCACACACCCTTACGCACACATGTATAAAATATACAAAACTAAAAATCTTCATTTCAGATGGTTCTGGGAGGTGTTCCACGAGCTGCCTCTAGAGGACAAGAAGAAGTTCCTGCTGTTTCTCACCGGCAGCGACAGAGTGCCCATACGCGGCATGAGCGATATAAAGGTACGTCATTTAATTAACTACATCAAAGTAAGACGCTACGATACTTATAGGTAAGGTAAATAACTCCCACGCCGGTTTCGGTGACGGTCGCCGGTTTCATTGAAAACCAGGCCAGTTACGCAGGTGTAATTTTATAGTGCCCAAGTGTGTGCGCAGTACACAAGAGCACTCTCTATTCCTTTTACTCTCATAACCCAGTGGGACGGCCGACCGACACGACTGGCGTGAGATCAGGCGCAGGACCGACTTTTTACATGCCCATCCGACACATGGATCATCTTACTTGTCAGGACAATCAGGTGATTCTGCATTGTCCTAATCAAACTTGGAAATAACATGTTTCCAACGCGGGAATCGAACCCACGACCTCCGAGTCAAGAGCCGCGCTCTAGACCGCAAGTTGCAGTCGGGACCGACTGCTATAATATAGCGGTCGCGTTGAACGACTGCTCTGACCGCTCAGGAACTGCTCGAACGGGCCGTGTATTGCGGAAATGAATTTAGTATGGAAACTGCAGATCGCCGTGCGGCAACCGGCGGTCTAGACTGCAAGATGCGGTCCGTCTATGGCCGGCATTGATTGATAGAAAACTATAGTTTGTGCGTTATAAGATGATATGCGTGACACATTGTAATTGACAATAGTAGGGAAGTTACCTAAAAAAATTATTCGATAATTTTAAAAACATCGAATCACTTCGTAAAGGAATTGCAATCGAAATTATCGATTTCGTACTGACGTTTCTTCCGCGCCGGCGATCTAAGATGGCCGCTCTTTTTATCGATTTGATTTCGATTCAACAGTGTCAATCTCTATCGGCAAAAGTTCCGTTTCATGCATCTGACATTTTTCAAATATTTTCGTAACAATAATTTTATACTCCTATTTCACAGTTAATATTTATAATTTTATATTAATAAGTTAGCATTTTGCAACTTTTAATTTTTATTCATTTACAATTATAGGAAACATTTGTTTTTGTAGATGGAATATAATTTATTACATTTTTATTTTTTTTGTTTTCTTGTAAAAAATATCCGTAGCAAGGAATATGAGAAGTGTCACCCATATCATATTATAACGCACAAACTATAGATAAAAATAAGATGCTGCTATACCACGGATAAACACACACACTGACAGATTGACGGACGACATACAACAAACACTCGAAACTTATGATACTCCTCTTTTTTTTGTCGGGGATTAAAAACATACAAAACTTGTTGTACGCTCCATAAGGCAATTACGTTTCTCCGTATTATAAAATAGCAAACGAATATTTTTTTATTAGAAAAATAAAATACATTATCTTCGTGGTTAGTGATTTATGTAGTGTTAATGATAGATACCTTTTTTTTAATCTCCGGCTATATCATCGTAACTAGGGATTTTATACATGATACAATGTTTCATACCAAATTGAAAACAGTAACAAAGATATATGGATATTTTTGTTACTGTTAACCATAAGTCATAACCATAGTCTATAAAAACAAGTTTTTTTTTTCATTCCAGATACGGATTCAACCAGTAGCCGATGAGCGTTTCTTTCCGGTAGCTCACACGTGTTTCAATCTACTGGACTTACCGAGATACCGCACCAAAGAGAGACTAAAGTACCATTTACTACAGGCCATACAACAAAATATGGGCTTCTCTCTCGTTTGATCGTTGTATTATATACGATATAAAAAAACTAAGTGATACTACTTTAGGGTGTGTATGTGTCTCTTATATAGAGTTCACTGTGAAAGTAGCAGCGCTGAAAGAGCAAATTTTTATGACTTGTGTGGGAAAGCGACCCACATATTATATATTCCATACAAAGGTGAATAAAAGTTACTCTTTCTGCACAGCTACTTTCTCAGCGAACTCAATATAGGGGACCCATACACACCCTAAAGTGTTACCACTTAGTTTTGTTATACGGTGTAGACAGGTCGTGCACAACTTTAAGTTTGCTTAGCAGAAAAGGAAGGCGAAGGTGCAGTCTTCGATTTTTAGGTCTCTTTGGTGGGACGAGAAGCGTGCGTGCACGTGCGCGCAGAGGGACACGCCTATTGGTAGATCAGTGATCAGACGGATCGCTATTGGTAGATTGCAATTTACGAAGAATCATAATTCATAAATGTTTGTACGCACCGATTGTGTCATCCATTTTTGCCTAGCGGTCTTAAACTTGTGCGCGGTCTGTACTAGCAAGTTATATGACTGTTCCATTACATGCGCTATATACGGATCTCAATCCAAACTAGTGACCATAGACAAGTGAGAAAAATAGAAAAAACATCGAAACTGTTTTATAAAAAATATCTATACTCAACCGCTGCATTTTATATGATTTTGAAATATTTTGTGCCACTTGTCTGAGGTGCTTATAAGACTTCATGTTTTTTTTATTACTGCAAGATTAACATTTGAGTTTCGGTTCAGGTTCAGGGCTCAAGCAAAGAACTGTTTCTTTAATAGTCGAGTAAATTATAATTATATAAATTTAATATACTTATAGTAAATTAAAATTAAAAAATTGTAAAAATATAGATCTTTGTTTCCTTCAGCTGATTGTGGATTTCAGGGTATTTTCAATTACTTGGTATTATCATTGTATTTTAACAATTAATCAATCTACTTTTTGTTTGAATAATATATTTTAGTAAACCTTGGGTCTTAAATCGAGGCAAGAAACCACTAATTTCCTATACTTATTCACAAAACTACTCAATACTCGTTTACAATTTCTTTTGCACTATATCTGTTTTTTTTTTAATTTGCGATTTTTTTAAATCATAATCCTACTGAGGACTTAAAAGCTTAGCTACGCACTTGCATATTAATCACCGCTGCGGATGTCTATAGGTGTCTGACTCGCGCTCATGAAAAAGAACATTATTATAACCAAAATATTTTAGATGATGTTAAAATGTTTTATTTATTGTTTGCGATTTAATAATTATAAAATCACTCACTTGTTAGGTTATTCGCACTTTTGTTTGCTTGTTAATATTATTTTAAAAAATGCTAAAATTATAAGTTCGTAACCCTATTTTCTAATCCCACGACGCGTCATAAAAAACCTAACCTAACCCAACCTTTCTGAATTAATTTTCTTTGAAAACTAAATTTGACGATTTATACAACGTGAAATTTTAGTGGTTGTTTTCCCGCAGCAGGGCGATTTACCTATGGTAGTACTATCGAACCATGCATGTTATTTTTTGAAAATACAAAATATTTTGTATGACGTACAATGGCAACTTTATGCCGATAGGCGCGAGTTACTATGGACCCGACCGATTTTTTTTTAAGATTTCAACAAAAAATCTTCACAAACCTATTGTATGTACTACTAAGATAGAATCATTTTACTGCTGGAAAACAACCATTAAAATTTCATGCAGTATATTTATTATATTTTTATAGTGGCAAGCTTTTATACATTGTTGTATGTTAAAAAAGACTCGAGTTCTTGCATTATTTTGGTGGTCGGTAGAAATAGAAAAGCCCTCTTACTAACAAAGAAACTTATGCAGCGTACATCCGAGGTTCGCTTTCTCATGTTACTTTTTCAATATACTAGACCAGGGGTTCCCAATCTTTTACAGCCTGCGGCGTACTTACATAAATCAATATTTTGTCACGGCGCCATTCTCTACCTAGCTATTACAAAAATATACATAAATAAGCACCTTTAATGATTATATTAAGTATTTAGGTTAAGCAGGTAAATAATTTTATAAACAAATATTTAATCATCTGCATGCTTTGTATAATAATTCATATTATAATTTTATTTTATAATCTCCAAGTGGGGCACCGTGAGGATCGACTAACAGCGCCCCACTTGCCTTTCCACGGCGCACAGTTTGGGAACCCCTGTACTAGACAATGACAAGACCCATAGTAATTCGCTGTGTAAATATTATAATTAGTAAGGGGCAATGATTAACATTCTACGGTTACTATTATATTTTGTAAGGACATTGCATGTTTAATAACTATTGTATGTGCATGATTTGTGATCATTACTATAAAGATATCGTTGTTTTAATTGTTGACGCTGTAAATATATAAATATTATTTTTTCCTTGTCAATACTCCGATTCAACATAATTGAATGCAAGCAGAGTACAATATGTGGCTTTAAGGACGCTATCACATTTTTTCACAAATATCAGCGATTTTCCGGTACCATTTTAAAGAATTAGGAGTCACACTGCTATATTGGTTTCAAATGAAAGATAATAATATATTCATTATTCATTTCCACGTTTATACCATAAATTTTTATAGCCGCATACAAAATTTTCACATAAAATACGTTTTAAGTTTTAACCATCACAATAATCGCAAAATATAAAAAATCGGCCAAGTGCGAGTGGGACTCGCGCACGAAGGGTTTTTTTGCTCTATAACGGTACGGCCGTTATAGAGCAAAAATAGGCCAAAAATTGTGTTTTTTGTATGGGAGCCCCCTTAAATTTTTATTTTATTATTATTCTTAAATATTGAAGAAGACATATAATTAAGGCCTTTGTGAAAATATCAAGTGCCTACCTGTTGCCATTATTGATATCGAGCAAAAAAGGCCAAAAAAATCACGTTTGTTGTATGGGAGCCCCCTTTAAATATTAACTTTATTTTGTTTTTAGTATTTGTTGTTATAGCGGCAACAGATATACATAATCTGTGAAAATTTCAGAACTCTAGTTATAGCGGTTCTTGAGATACAGCCTGGAGACAGACAGACGGACAGACGGACAGACAACGAAGTCTCATGAATAGGGTCCCGTTTTCACCCTTTGGGTACGGAACCCTAAAAATGGGGTCTGATTAGGAACCAATATATACATAGCTAAATACACTGGAAGATAAATAAAAGGAAAATAAGTATACAAAAAAATTGTTGCTTATTTAGTCCCCTGTACGAATAATAATAATATCTATGGACGCTTCACACCACGTCAGTCTGGCCCCATGCTAAGTACCTGAAGGACTTGTGTTACAGGTACCAGACAACGGAAATATATTTAATACTTTTATACTATACATATATTTAAGATTTTTATTGTATGATAAATATATTTAATACACATCCATGACCCAGGAACTTTGAAAACTTTTTGTTCCGTCGGCGGGACTCGAACCCGCGACCTCCGGCTTAAGCTACCAACGTGCTATCCACTGAGCCACAGAGGTAGTTTCATATTTTATATAAAAATAAATAACTTTTCCATTGTATAAGAAAAGTAAGAAACTTTCTCAAAATTTTTCATACATTTTCGCCACATCAAGGACGCGGCGAGCGTAGCGTCGTAACCGCAACTGTACAAGGCGTGCTGATATGAATGTTATTTTAATGTCGTTAACGTCGATATTCGTACTGACAAATAATGTTTAAAGAATTTATTCTCATAAAAGATACAATAATATCCACTTACATGAGAACAATATATTAGTTACACTTATATAACAGTAAATATCCGACCTAATTTTTCTGTTAGCGTCCTTAATGTTACTACAATTAAAAATTACAATAACATTAATTTGTCGAGTCATTTTAGTTCACATCAAATCAAAATGATTGAAACGGAGTATAATTATAAAATTTGCATTTACTACGAATTACTAGGTTTTCGTACTTAAAATTTTAAAGTGCAGATATTAATTTCCGTGATTTTTTTGATCCGTGATGCAAAAATAACGGTTTTCATAGGGTCGTTTCTTGCCTTCTAAGTAAAAATTTCAAGTTGATAATAATAGTAATCAGTATCCTACCTTTACCAGTCTAGGAAAAAGTTAACCGTGGACTATTGTAGTTATCTCTCTCGTTTTTCGTGTTTATGAAAGAGATACATTATATTTTGACAAACGGCTAGCAATACTCAGATACCACTGATCTCTATTATACAAGTACGCTGGATCGATGATACCCACCTGCTTTTTGTGCCTATTTGAAGCGGAATCAGCGCCCCCATTATGGTGGCTGAGAACTAAATTTGACGTAATCACAACCAATAACAACAGTTGTCATCACTAGTATTAGTTCCAAGTACTCTCACTACTGCTAACAGCGCCAATATGGCGGCTTTCAAACGTCATTTTTACGTCAGATTTAGTTCTCAGCCCGCTGATTTCGCTTCAAATAGGCACAAGAAATAGCTGTCATTTCAAAGGGTATCATCGGTCCAGCGTACTTGTATAATGGAGGTCAGAGCCAGATACCCTCAAACCTTTTAAAGGTTTGAGTGGTATACTGACATCACTTAGCTAGAGAATTATAATATCTTTTATATAGAGTCAGAAATAAATTGTTGTAAAAATATATATTTGTAACACACTTGTATTTAAACGATGTTTTAAATCACTTTGAGACTGTTAATTTTAATGTTATCTAACATTTTAACTAATTCTGCATTGAATTAATAATTTTTTATTACATAATATAATATTATGGCATTTGAACTGTTTTGTTACATATACCTATGGTGTTCCTGATTTTAATAACTATTCCTTTTAATTTAAAATAAAAATGTAAAATAATAATGTAAACACTACATTTATAACGATTATAATTTATAATACAATATTGTTAATAATGTTAATTTATAATATGTAATAATAATTTTGTACACTTGTGAAATGTCATGTTGTTTAAAAAATGTTACTTAAACTCGAAACAATGGTTACAACTGAATAAATATTATAAAAATGATGACATTACATTTCATTTTACCATAATTTTAGTATTCTGGACTTCAAGTATGTTTTGGCGTGTGGATAGCATTTTTTCATAGGACGTGAATACTCAATCATAACTATAATAATTGGTCACAATTTGCAATATTTAATAATTATAATATATGCAAAATAATAATTTGATGTTTGGTTTCTAAACAGTTGTCTTTACAAGATCGGCTACTTACTTCTATCACCAAGCGCCAAAACAACCTTCCAGGATCGTAATTGTAAATGTTGATGAAAAAAAAAAGTTAAATCAATGAATATTTAATTTTTTTTTAATGAAAATATTTTATTTGATAAACCATTCAATTGTTTTGTAAAAAGTTTAACATATTATTCGTTAATATTTTAATGTAAAATAATAAATAATATGCGTTTATTCGCACCTACCGTCCAATAACAAAATATTTTATTAAAAAATGTGTCAGACACGAAAATGAAAACTAACCAACTTTATATTTTGTAAAAATGTAGAAAAATTGTAAAAGCTGTTTGACCATTTTATCTTCGTTTATAAATATTTCTTAGAATAATGTTTTTCCACTGTCAATATACTCATAGCACTATGTAGACTGGATGAGAGAAAGGGTTTTGTTGACGGAATAATTAATAGTTGAAAAGTTCAAACTTTGATCATAGCCATCATCTTCTAACAATATTCAACTAAGAATATGAATATGAATAAAAAATAATTTCTTAACTCAAGGACAATGCTTCTGCTCTCGTTTGAAAACTTAAAAAAATGTATAGCTGACCCTGATCAAAGACTTCTATGTTATCCTATTTATTTTTACTAAATATTAAGTTGTATCTTAGCCTTCTAGCTGTAGCGGGCCTATTGTAAATAATACCTGATTTTTAATGTCAATCATTAAAATGACGATGCTTTCCTTCTTTACGTGTTAGTAGAGATATAAATATTTTGGCTATCATTTTACTGACTGAGATTTAAGATCAGAGTTTAAAGCATGGAGTCTTGGTATACGAAGGACCAAATCTTGCAAATTTGGGATTGGTTTATCAATAGATTGGCAGCTTTATTGTTAAACGATTCATCCAACTGTTTTGCATTTTCTGTCGTATAGCTCTTCTGGCGTGTAAAACCATAGATAAATATAAACATACCGGATGTATAAAACAAAGATAACAAGGGGTAAGTTCTGTCTTATTCTTAGCGGGCCCCTAGACGATCAGTTTTATTGTACAATATCACGTATTGTGCAATATTATTGACCTAGGGTTAATATTGAACGTCAATTGTCAAATAAATTGTTCAATAAAATATTGTTCAATAATATTATTGTAGATTTAGGGGCTGCCTTAATTTTATAAACAGGTCGAAAGGGATTATCTTTCTTATGCCAAGTCTTCATATATCAGAGTTTAGTGTGGGTATCTGTGATACAACGCCATCTCGCGGTGACAATATGCTATTTTATATGGTGTTTACAAGAGCGCTGTACATCTACATACGCATAGCTTGGCTAGGTTGATTTTATTGAAGCATTTACGAACCATATCTATCTGATGTTACCACTGGTTTGTACCGATGCGTTAAATATAATATTTTCATAATTAAATATTGTGTTTTATTTGTGTAGATGTTGGCTTGTGTATTGTTGACTGTTTAAAGATTATGTTTAGGCATGTTGGAGCCTACGAAACTTAAGACAGATATTTATTTAAATCGTTGCCTTGAGTTTCTTATATTAAAAGTTAAAGGTAGACGCTAAATTAATCATTTATAATAATCAAAGGAGAAAGAGTCATTCGTTAATTAGGTGTTTTAATTAAAGAAACAATGAGAATTTAAACTTTTATTTAATTTATAGTATAAATTACAACGATATTAGAATTTGAATTTTTATTTTTATATACAAAATAATTTATTCGTGACTAGTTTAAGCCAATACGAAGCGTATCGCTGACGTAGAAGAAATGAGAGCTTATATTTCGTATATACAGTTAATAAGCGAAGCGTAAACGGCGGGGCCGCATTCGATAAATATTTAATGCTAACTTAATATAACTTAATTTACACCTTTCTCGGTACATGCTCGAAGACTTTAACGCCAAAAGTCTTTACAAGTACTTCCTCGACCAATGGGAAAGATTTCTGCCAAATTATACCGTTAGATGTCGCGATTACTATGATCATTATCGGTGATTTCTTTTTTGTAACGTAAGGCATCACACTGACGAATGTATCCAGATTTTCGTCAATCAGCTTCCATACAACCGTCAGTCACGCTCTTACACGGTAGGTGGTACCCATCAGTCACAGTCATGAGTCACGACTGTGGTAAAACTGACAGCAAAACCTACCGTCTAATGGACGCCTAACACTGCACTGGTGGGACAATTACATTTACTTTGTAATTTGTTGTATACATATTAAATAAAAATCAATATAAAATGTTGTTAGTCTATCTAAAACCCGAGAACGGCTGAACCGATTTGGCTAAATTTTAGTCTTGAATTAATAGTCGTAGAAGTCCATATTATTTTAGGAGGGAAGTTACATGAAGTTCACCGGGTTAATAGATCATATAAAGCGCTCTCTGGTCCCAAAATCTTCCCCATTTTTGGTAATTTTAATGAGATGGAGTATGACAGGCGCTCGGCCTTCGGCGCGTCTAGTCTAGTAGGATGATCTGCCCGAGTGGTCCTCGAAATGTTGTGTGCCGGGGGGCACGCGATAGCTCGTGTAGTTGTGGTTTAAGGCGTGTTGCTGGAAGAACGATGTGTAGTCCTTCTTCACCTGAAAATTAAAAAAAGTAAAGTGAGATTTTTTAACCCATCAACTCCAAAGCGCCCGGGTGCCGCATAACAATTGAATATCTATTGTGTCTGTGATTCCAACGATCGAGGTATTACTGGTTGGCAAGATTTTCGGTAAAAGATAATCTCAGTATGGACCTTTATAGCTCAAATCACACCGAAATGGCAGCGCAGCGGCGAGCATTTTAAACCTTATCTTCATTACAGACTGCCCACGCGCCGCCGCGCCGCCGCGAAGGAGTCGTCAGACGGTCAGAGTGCTCGTGGCGACGCGGACGGCCGAAAGACTTTCCAAGTTTCTCAAGCGATAATCATATTATGACACCGAGAATGCTCGTCGCTGCGCTGCCATTTCGGTGTGATTTGAGCCTTATTGGAATTCGGGGTCCGTAGAAAATTCAGGGCGGAAGAAACTACCCAAATACACAGGTTGCAAATTGAAATAGTAGGC
Organism: Plebejus argus; assembly: GCA_905404155.3. Lineage (NCBI taxonomy): Eukaryota > Metazoa > Arthropoda > Insecta > Lepidoptera > Lycaenidae > Plebejus > Plebejus argus. Next base: position 15,547,658 of record FR989931.1, on the reverse strand, counting down.
ATTGACGGACGTGTCTTCACTCTTCGACGTTCATTTAGAGCCTTTGTAATTTACCTTAATAATAATTAATAGGTTTAATCCGGGTGATCTACTATGAGTAGATTTGTCTCTGTGTGCAAGAAAGCTAAGAAGAGTTACAGCAACACGTATGTATTATGGTAATCTAATACAGTAGAAACTTCTAGAAATAAACACATTAAAGATGTAGTAGGTGGATTTGTCTCTGTGTGCTATTTTAAGACAATATAGTGTATTAGGAACAACCTAAGAATTTTAGTTCTAATCAGTCAAGCCTCAACTTTAGAGCCAATTAAAACACATCTACTACATGCACTAGGCCACTACGAAGAGAGAAGGTGCCTAGCGGAGCTAGTAAGTGATCACTACTAAGCCTTTAACCAAAGTTACAATATAAAAACGATAAAGAAGTAAGAAAAAATGTATGGGATATTCTGTAGCTGAGGGATCTGCTGATGAAATGGATTGGATCAAAATTTATTTATTACTTATATAATACAGCATGACTGGTGAGACATGTTCAATATTCGAGGACGTGATATTTGTCTATTATGTTAGTTGAAAAAAAAATAATATAAAAAAAATAATATCAATTGATCACTGAGTAAATGTAGCTTAAAGTTAAATAATTATTTACCCAACGCATGGACACCGCGCGCGGGAGTAGCGCGCGGCGCGCGGGGCGGGGTAGGCCGCGCCCGGTCGCATAGTAATTTACTAAGTGTCCATTATTCATTTGTTTAAAGGGAAATTTGTTCAAAAATTAAGTACCTAATTTTATTACATAATTATAATGAGAATCGAGTACTGAATACTCTCCTTAATTATCGGTATTGACTCACCAGTCATGCTGTATATGTACATATATTTATTTAATTTCCCTTCTCTCTTGTATGTAGGGGATCATTTACTTCACCTTCCCCTATCAGTATCTCCTTTCACTGCTAATTTGCTTAAAATCTTCATATTTTTTCTAATTATTGTGGTTTGTGATCAACAACTTGGCCGGTTAAAACTGAAACGAGACAAGAATAGTCGCATCTCGCTCGGTGTTAAGTGTTAACTGACCCCCACTCCTAAGTTTATCCCATCCATTTTATTCCACTCTTCATCATCTTATTGTTTTTTGTCTGAGGCCTGTATAGAGTAGGCTTGACAATAACACTCCACTTACTACGGGCATGTACCGGGACTCTACAGGCTTACAGCTCGTTCATAGCTATTAGTTCAGCCAGCGACAATTGCCGCAGCTAAAACACACAAGTCCACGTGAGCATGGAAAACTTTCAGAAAAGACGCTCCAGAAAAAGATATCCATAATAATTAGGTTTTGCGAAATTGTGTCCCAAAATGATCTAAAGAATAGTTTATAGGGGCTTGGCGTAGGCTTTTGTAATGAATAGCGATGAAAAGTCCTTCTCATAAAACGTATTTGGTAAAATAGTATCTGGTCGGTATGACGATTTTAATTACTTAGGTTTTTGTAGGATAAAAATCGTGCCAGAAAATATAAGTAGGTATTTCTATATTAGTATTTACAAGATATGTACCTATCTATTGTGTAAAATTTTCGTTAACTAGGTACCTAAACTTTTCGGAACTAAACAATAAGGTATAATTATAGGTCCCGTACCTTTTTCCTTTTCTATTTCAGAAAAGTCTTTGTAGAGTGTATGCTGTTATAGTTGTCTATTTCATCTGCCATTTCACCAACAAGAGGCCCTGCTGCTTTAATCCCATATCTTCGGAGGAAAATTTAAAAACTACCCCTGCTACAAGACCCCTACTTTGAAATTCACCTATTTCTTCCAGTAGCTATATCTACTTATCCCAAAAAACTATAGTGTACTTGCGGTAAGAAGAGAGTGGATTCAATGACATCAATGTAACATCCAATGCCATATTTTCTTTTTACTATTTTTGGTAAGGCCGGCCATAGACAGACCGTATCTTGAAGTCGAAACCGACTGTAAGATGCAGTTGCTGCACAGCGATCTGCAGTTTCCATACTACTAAATTCATATCCGCAATACACGGATCGAACCGCTCGAGCGAGCAGTTCTTGAGGGGTCGGAGCAGTCGCTCTGCGGTCGAACAACAAAGGTAGGTTGACTGCATGATGCGGTCGTGTTGCAGTCGGGTACGATTGACCAACGTGACCGCTCTAGAGCAGCCGGTCCCGACTGCAACCTGCAGTCCGTCTATGGCCAGACGTTACTGAATCGGCAGACAGCACAGACATATTATGATTGACGTTGATGTAAAGCTCTCCTAAAGCTATATAGTATAGTCATTATAGTTACCTTGCGCGGCCTGCACGCTGGTCCCTTGGCCAACATCCTCCTGGCCTCGTTCTCAGCCGCAACCGCCTCCTTCACCGACTGTGGGGGCCACTTCTGGTCTCCGCGCATATTGACGCCGCCTGAAATGATAAGGTTTCATTATTTATATAATATGCTTACTAAATAAATAATTAAAAATACGCACTTTACCTAAGCACTAAGTTTAGGTAAAGTGTGTACCTATGTGATTCAAAGATTCAAAGACTATTAGCATCCAAGTATAGTATACAATATACCAACTCAGCACCTTGTGCAGGCGGTCCACATGAACCAGACTGCTCTTGTGTGTTGCGCACACACTTGGGCACTATAAAATAACTCCAGCGTAACTTAACTGGTTTCAGAACGCGTCGTGGTCGTTTTCATTAGGGCCACAACACGAATTCGCGTCGTGGCTGTTTTTAAATGCTCATAACGCGTCATGGCTTTTCTTGATTACCACAACGCGTTGTGGTCGAATAGCACGTCAGCCACGACACCAATTTCGCTATGTGGTATTTCTGTAATTAACAGAACGCGTCGTGGCTGTTTTCATTAGGGCCACGACACGAATTTCGCGCTACAACTTTAATGTGCGGAGCGAGGTCCCCGCGACGCCCCTGTACATATTATCTCGCCTGCACTGGTCCATGGAGGTCGAGGACGTCGTGAACTACATCAGTAAGACATGCCTCCACTTGAGGGTCGAACGTCTGCAGTCTCGCCACAAGATCAACTTCAGTTCCTTTGTGGTGAGAGTACCGACGCATCTTCTGTCGCGAGGCGGAGGAGTTCTGGCCGACTGATGTGGTCTACCGAAGGTTCCGGAGGAGACTCCGGAATGAAGCGCGCGTCACGTCGCCGTTAAGGTGACGCAACGTTAAAGTAAAAAACCGTGTTGGATGTGTTTTAGATTGCATGTTTTCTATGCGAGGCTGGCCCGGCCTCTCATAGAAAACAAGCAATGAAACAGCAAAAAATGGAAAGGGCGTAGCAACAAAATGGTTTTTGTCGCGTAATTTAAAAACCATAAATACATTTCATATAAGCTATGGGTAAATTAAAGTGTATGCTAGAACCAATTTATGTACAAATTTTGTAAGCTTATATCACTCTCCTCTGTTGGCAAAATAGGAATCCCTTTTTTTACAGAGGTCTTTTTGATTGATTATTATCTATTATAAAAGTTAACCAATCGTGTTATGCTATGGGTAATTCAAAGACAAAGACATGATGAATACTGACAGTGAACTTTAATTTCTTAGCTTTAGTCATTGCTGAGAAAAATCGACATCGCTACAGCCAAATTATCAAGGCGTACCTTAACTCGTGATAAAGTGTAGTTAATAAGTGTAAAAACTAATATATAATTTATATGTATGTTCCACATTAAGGTATATATTGATTATTGTATGGGCCTATGTAGCCTGATATAAATAAATAAACAAAATAAATAAAAAATGTCTGTATCTATTATACAGAGTGTCAACGTTTTTATTTAACAAAGTGATAAAACGTCAGTAAGCACTTAGTTAAGTATTGACTACAAGTACAAACAAGCTGAACTTTTCAGTTTCTTTCAATAAAATAGATATTTTATCCTTCGAAGTGTCTGTTTATAAGGCTGCATAGAAAAGATAAAAGGCAGTACTAACCACTATAGTCGCTTACTTCTCTGACGTTGTGTATAAGATTTATAATGTTTAATAACGACGTTATAAATTCACAAGCCGCTACGACGTATAATAAATGGTGAACAGTAGCGAACCATACCACAATATAAATTGAAAATATTGAAGAAAGAATAGACACTAGTATGTATAAGTTGGTCAAAATGTCCTACCTTGCAGAATTGCAGAAGTAAGATACTAAGGCGCTGTATAGTATGAACTGATATTATTTTTTCAGTATGAAAATTGCTGCCATATAAAAAGTAAAAAGCTGCCAAATACTGTGCAAAATGTACCTAACATTCTACAATCTACACTCAACTGTCTCAAAACGCAGTTAATATAATATATTTAATGTGTTGATTAGTTTGAATATAATTTAGGATTATTTACAAGCGACTACGAATCTTCCGCGTTATAGTTAAACTTTTAAAAGCTCCTCTTTTTTTTCATTTGGGTGACTTTAATTACCGTTTCGTATTATAAAATTCAATTAAGTAGTATTCATTGTGCCTAGGAGGAATCGCTCAAGTTTTGATAAATGTACCTAAAGCCAATGTTTTGAAAGTAACTATGTAATAGGATTGCTATTAATAATAGGTATTGTAAATGCATCGGAAATACTTAAGATATTTATTTTTAACAAAATATTTAAACCGACTTCCAAGGTAAAAACAATATTAATATTGCTTAAGATGTACTTAAAATAATTAAGTGATTCTTATTATTTACAAGTGCCCCTTTTAGAATTCGCCTAAACCTCAAATTTTTCCATGTAGATACTCAACGTTAATAATTTTAAATCGATACCAACCCTAAAAATCTCTGAGATTTGCATTTATGTTATAATATGGAGTACCACAACCAGACCAATTAAAAAATTTAGTAAGAGCTTTTGATTGGTTAATGTGAAAACATTAACCAATCAACATCCTTGTTGAATACATAAACTCCTGTCGTAAAACTCAGAATCTGGGCATAAAACGAGTTTAATTTAGCATGGGATTATACAGTTCTGCTTGCTATACTAAGAGAAGTCGATTCACAGGCAGATGGCGGACCTACGTAATTTTGTCGCGTTAAGTCAAACCCACAAACAACATCACCACTAACATTGAATTGACATAACCCGATCAAATGAAGTAGGTACGTCATCTGCCTATGAACTAATTTCTTTGATGGTACGATTATTATGTGTGAATCATATAAAATCTTAGTTTAATAAACTAAGCTTACCTCCGTAGGACGCTGTAGCTGGTTGGCTGGCGAAGACTGGTGGTGGTTTCTGGTGCACCGGCGGTTGCGGACGCAGTGTGATGGTTGTGGGCGGCGGGGAGAAGGGTTTCTGAGGGTAGTCGTACTGCGGCGTGTACTGGGCCTCCGGGTACTGGGGCCTTTGCTGTGTGGGCTAAAAAGGTTTAGGGTCAATTAAAAAAAAAACAAAAAAAAACATTAGGATTTCGCGCCTAAACATAGCCAAGCATGATTGTTGGGAGCCTATACCAACGTCGGTAATAATTTTTCCAACCTCAAAAACTTGAAAACATAAAGCTTAAATGTTATCAAAAGCTTAGGCCAAAATAGGAACAAAAGATTGGTTCAAAATGTCAAGAAACTAGCTTTGTTCCGGCGCTTTTTGTAGATATAATAACAGCGAGACAGGAATAGTGTTGATAAAATGTTTTGTAAATACATAAACTAAAATTAAATGAGAATTAACAATTAAAGCCTCAAACACACATGAGTTGGTAATAACTCCCATCATAAAACGAGCGTTGTTTTTACGCCAGGTGTAGGTGCTCGTCTCACGCACTTGAGAACGCAATTTTCCGAGAAAATTTCCAGGTACATTAATGTTTGATATAAAACTTGATGTCCTCTATGTTTATTTAAACACTACGTTTATATCTCCTAAAGTTTTATGTCCCCATGCTGATGTACACGATTTTATAACACACACTAATGTTAGTTTTTTAATGATCATGATTCGTGAAAATTATTTAATTCAGTAATATAAAACGATTGAAGTAAATATCATCTTTTTAGGGTTCCGTACCCAAAGGGTAAAAACGGGACCCTATTACTAAGACTTCGATGTCTGTCCGTCTGTCCGTCCGTCCGTCTGTCTGTTTGTCTCCAGCCGGGCTAGCATACGCCAACGAGATATCTCACTCTCGAAATAATTAAAAACTACCTACTCGTCTCATAATGTCAAAATCTCGACATTATCTCGACAAAACTCTATAAAATGTGTTATTTCGATGATAGATCTAAGTGAGAAAAAATGTTTGTCATGCTAGGGTCAATAGAGATGAAGATACAGACTATCAAACATCGAGAAACATGTAGAGTGAGTCGTGAGATATCTCGTTGGCGTATGCTAGGCAGGCAGGCTGTATCTCAAGAACCGCTATAGCTAGCGGTTTTTGTCTACTTTCGCTCTATACCGGTACGGAACCCTTTGTGCGCGAGTCCGACTCGCACTTGGCCGATTTTAATTTTGCACTAATGATAATGCATAATGACAATGCATAATAGTGATACAAATCGACATGCCATGGCACGGGCGTAGAGCACCGTATATTTCAGGTATTTAGTATCTGGGAATGTAGTCATTTATTGCTAACTATCCTTGAAAAGACGTATAATAATAATAATAATATCTATCTCTATGGACGCTTCACACCACGTCAGTCTGGCCCCGTGTTAAGTACCTAAAGGACTTGTGTTACAGGTACCAGACAACGGAAATATATTTAATACTTTTATACTACTTAAACATAATATATTTAAGATTTTTATTATATCATAGACATATTTAATACACATCCAGACCCAGGAACATTGAAAACTTTTTGTTCCGTCGGCGGGATTCGAACCCGCGACCCCCGGCTTGAGCTTGAGTACCTATGTGACGTCTTTGTCAAGGACAGTAATTAACATTAAATAACTGTACATTCCCGCCATTTACAATATTTAAGACAACAACTTAATTAATTTGTCGCATATATAAAACTATTGAAAAATAAGCATAATATTATGTTCCTCTCAGTAAAAAATAAAAGCATATAAAAGGCACTTTGACTGAAATGCGTCATTTAATGAATGAAAAAGATAAAATACTACGTGATCATTCCAATTGAAATACTATACAAAGAATAATAATATAAAAGACATAAAAACTTCAGTCCATGGCTTTTATAAAAACAGTGCATCGGCTATTTTAAAAATGAAGCTTTTAAAATACGCTTAAGTAATACGAGCGAAAGAAAATACTATGAAAAACAAATGTTTGTCTGTGTCAGGTAACGTAGAAACGTTTTTAAATATATCTAAGTAAAGGGGCTGTATTAGATTTCAAAGTCAAGCAAAGTATGTTTATTTAGCTGATTAGGTAGTAAGTACTATATGTGCTTTAATTATATAGAAGCTTAAAATAGTAGCATGTTAAACAGTAACATTAATATAATATACAAAATATACAAAATTAACATAAAATGCACAACTTTTTCTGATGCTGTGAAGTACCGTGAACACTGAACACTGAAACACGCAACAAGTCTGCAGTCAGTCCCGGATTAGTGAAGCGAGCTACCTGGGGCGAGGCGGGTGCAGGTACGGGCGCCCAGCGGCTCTGCTGCTGGCGGTAGGGCTGCGCGGAGGGCGACAGGGGCCCCTGGCGAGGGGCTGGGGAAGCGGTAACACCTGGCCCCACGGGGATCAGCTTACTAAGTCCCGTGGCCTCTTGACGACGGCCCTCACTGAACGCGGGTTTGGCTTGGTTGTATTGCGGTTGGGAGTGCTGTTGCGGTTGGGGGGAGTACTGCGGTTGCGAGTACTGTTGTTGCGGAGAATACTGCGGTTGTGGAGAGTACTGCGGTTGTGGCGAGTACTGCGGTTGTGGCGAGTACTGCGGTTGTGGAGAGTACTGCGGTTGCGGACAGTACTGCGGTTGCGGCGAGTATTGCTGCTGCGAGTACTGTGGGGGGTTCACGTTGTTCTGGTACGCGGGACTCTGCTGTAGGTACAAACGTAATGACGTTTGTAGAGGAACATTTCAGCGATCATGCATCCTCGGTGCATGCTCTCGCGTGTTTAATAGCATGTATGCATAATCAGGCTAAATGGTATTATGCAAATCTTTACAAAGCTTTTGCAATGATAATAAATAATATTATGCTTCCTAAACTCTCTCGTAAATATTATTGGAGGTCAGATCAATAGTTTGATAGTAATTTCAAGGTTGTATTAAACTTGTATTAAGCGCTATAGATGCTATAATTTTATACTTTTTGACACTATGACAATGCGCCTAGGCAATGTGCAGGTCTGTGCAGCTAAGCTAGTATGCACCATCGAGGAAATTGGTTTCTAGGCAGTTGACGGACCTGTACGTCATAATATGGTCGGCTTATGTCGATTCAATGTTATATATGTGATCGGTCGGGTGGGTTTGTTTGACTTAACGCGACCAAATTAGTTAGGTCCGCCATCTGTCTAGGAATCAACTCCTCTGATAGTACATAATATAAGTATGTGTTTACCTGCTGTGATGAGTGGTAGCCGTTGGTCTCTGGGACTGGCGGCCACACCACTTTCTTCTGGCCTAGAATTAAACATTATCACGATTAGAACAATCTTTTATAATCATAATCGACAGTAACTCTCTAGAGAATTACTAATAACAGCCGTTATTATCAACAATAGTAATTTATATTATTGTTGGCCGTCAAATCTTTCGATCAGTTGATTATCAAGCGTAACCTATAATTACTTAGATAGAAAGTTGGAATGCTAGATAAAATATGTTAGGGCCATTTAGACTGTGAAGTAGGAGTATAGATTTGAATTAACATTATGTTGGAATTAACATTCATTGAATCATACATTTTTTTCTTATATTAAAAAAAAAGATATCCAATCACTCGACGTTGATTGAAATTATCACTGAATACAAGCTTGAAAAAATATATATTGAGTAGATTCAACTTGTGTCGTGCGGCGTGCCCACTGGAAACGTTTCAAAATTTAATTTTCAGTTTTGTGTTTCTTCCTCATACTTTCTGGCTCGCGATATGTCACAACAGTCAACATAGATAAATAATTCCTAAGCATGCGAATCTGAGATTCTACATTCTTCATTTTTGACAGATTTCTACTTTAGATTTATACGTATTTAGGTTCTCTCAGGCTTGCTTTATTGGTTCCAAACTATTATTTGATACGTCTATTGTAAGTAAGTCAGTTACATCGCAAATCGTCTGTTTAATATAATATATAGTCAAAGATAGTAAATTTCGAGTTTACCACTATTCAACCTTATTCGTTGGTAATAAAATCCAAAATTGACACACTTCTACAACACGTAATATTGAAAGGATAATGTAATTTTATCGAACTATAATCACCACCAAAGAGTCATTTGGCTTCTGTAACAGTGACGTCAACAGTTTTTTATCACCTTGGCAGCCGATGAGATGAAATGTTTCCTAGAGTTCACAACGAAATATTTATATGTGTCATATCTAGGGTTGCCAGGCCATTTAGCCAAGACTTTTTCGTTGTCGCTTCGTTATAGAAACACCGATCAAAATGTATGGAATTGACATAAGCGTTCGTTAGTATGACGTTGACGTTCGACTCGTCTTATGTCAATTCCATACATTTTGATCGGCGATTCTATATAGAAGTGATACAGAAAAGATCTTGATCCACCCCCCCGGTCGCTTAACTGAGAAGCCGGATAAAGCAGTCAGCTTAGCCGGAGCTTTGTATTAAAAGCTGGAAACTCTCTCTTAATTCTATATTCTCAATATAGCAATACGTTCGGCAACTAGTTGATAAATTTTCTGTTTTTTGTAATACAATTTAACATCTAAATTCTAATAGATAAAATTTCACATCAGTAAAACCGTCTAAAATTAGTAGAATTTCCATATAAAATTTTCATTTTAAAAAAGGCTCTACAAAAGCCGGACTCCGTTTTATTTTGGTTGGGCGCGCAATAAAAAAACCTGACTGTGCCCGGCTTTATCCGAACGCCTGGTAACCCTAGTCATGTCCATCGGAGATAGTATTATCTGGAGAGCATCTGAGACATTCCGGTTTAAATTAGCCTGGCTCGTCGACTTGGCTGGAGGCCAGGTGTATGAATAATAATCGGCCAAGTGCGAGTCGGAATCGTGCATGAAGGGTTCCGTACCATTATAGAGCAAAATTAGGCTATAAATTGTGTTTTTTGTATGGGAGCCCCCCTTATTTTTTATTTTATTTTAATATTATTATTAAATATTAAAGTACACATATAACTAAGGATTTTGTGAAAAATTCAAGTACCTACCTGTTGCCATTTTTGATACAGAGCAAAAAAGGCCAAAAAATCACGTTTGTTGTATGGGAGCCCCCCTTAAATATTCATTTTATTTTATTTTTAGTATTTTATTTTATTTTATTTATAGTACTTGTTGTTCTAGCAGCAACAGATGTACATAATCTGTGAAAATATCAAATCTCTAGCTATTACCGTTCTTGAGTTACAGCCTGGAGACAGACAGACAGACAGACAGACAGACGGACAGACGGACAGACGGACAGACAACGAAGTCTCATGAATAGGGTCCCGTTTTTACCCTTTGGGTACGGAACCCTAAAAACCATGAAGTATGATATTGGATAACGCATTTTAATTGGTGCATGTTATAGTCTAATTGAGTAGCTATTGCGTATTAACATCTATGGTGCAGACTGTAGACAGGTAAAGTGCTATCAACGTATTCTAATACCGAATAGGTATTTCTCTAGTTCGTCTACTATAATATTTTTATCGGAAGAGCAGGTTCATTATACTATTTTATATACTTTATACTAAGATCATTTACCAAAATTGGTACCCAGGAACCATTGTAACTTTAATTTTGAAAATAATAGCCATTTTTTCAAACAACTCTTAGAGCAGTTCATTTGAACTCTGATATTAAAACGTGAAAAAATAATAATTTAGTAAATGTGTTCATTCCTTTCATCATATTATAATATAGTCTCTGAAACTACTGGACAATTTTTATTATTTGGCTTATTACAGACAATTTGGCATATTAGGCAGAAAAGGAAAAACCCTACATTTACTTATTTCAAAATATACAATTCCCAGGAAATTTTCTTTTACACGAAAACAATCTACATCGAGTCTTACAAAGTCCTAAATGAACCCATATTAATCAGTAATAGATTGTGTATTGAAAGTTGAACTTTGTATTTAAAGTTTTTAAAGTTTTAATAGTTTGGACTTGTACTGTATGTAGTCATAATTCAAATTGTACAAAGGAAATAGGAATTGAGATCCAATTGTACTAAGATTCCGAAGTATCGAAGCACGTGTGTTGACTTTGTTGGGTACAGGGTGTTTTAGTATTTAAAGTTGAATATATTTAATATTTAATATTCTCATGTTGTCTACTTGTCAGAATATTTTTTTCTTAGTTTGAGGATCTTTTAAGTGATAGAGTTTGCAATAATATGAAACAAAAAAGTCTTGTAAAAACTTGGAAAAATGAAAAATTACTGTACTTTTTGGAGTAAATATAGCAACACCGTGCAAGAAATAATTTTCTCTTTTTAAATCGTTTTGTGTATAAGAGAATTCAGTTCCTTCAACGTGTAAATAGGATAAAAAATGCATTAAGAGTGCATGAAATTAAGCAATACTTTTACAACTGCACCTAATTAACAAGCGTTTCAAATAAAAGCAAAGTGAATTAAAAATCTCTACAACACTCAAAAAGATGTTGAAATGTTTACCGATGTGTGTTTGGATGATCTAAGTCTAGGAGTCACTTGTACGGTGTACCGTGGGCAAGATGCTACTAGCGCTCTGACGCTGGCCAGGTGTGTAGGTGCACGAATAACTATCAAATTATTTTGAGAGACCACACAGAATGACTTGCTATCTCGCTCACTCCTGTATAAAGGACTCCGCGTCATCAGTCGAAATAGACATAGAGTAAGAGCCAGCGACAGCCAGACTTTCGTCATTTTATTTTGAAAAACCTATATTGACCACTAATAGAGGAACGAGTATTGTAGAGTTTCGGTCGTGGTTACTTTACATATAGGAGGTATTCAGTTCTGAAGGTCTAACATTCGATAAATTATAAAGCTCTATTTTTCATCGTATTTTCTTCGGGTTGATTATAGGAATCTCGAGTTCCACTGCCGGAAACCGTTAAACTACCTTAAAGTAGAAGTATTTTAGAAACTCCATAGTTGCTGGTCGTTCTTACCTCTATTGGAGTCATAAACAGGTAAACTTTCAGCACTTATAAAATGACGAAAATCTGGCTGTCGCTGGCTCTTGGGCCAAAACGTAATGACAGATATTATTAATGAGAAGAACCGACACGGAAAGTGCCAAAGCGTATTGGGATCTGCCACTATTCATCGTGTTAATTGTTTGGATGTTGCTGTGACTTCATATCATGTTCAATTACTGAAGTCTTGAATTCAGATCTTCGCTGGGATTTGCTGAGTCATTCTCAGTCTAGTTACTCATGTAATAATAGTATACTAAAGTGGCTACAAGTGCGAAGCTTTTTTCCTAAACTATGCAATTCACCTAAACGTTTTAGGAATTGTGAATGAAATGCATAATTTTGATAATCATTGAGACTAAATTATTTTTTCGTTGTGAGAAAATTATGATAATTATCTTTTCCATCTCAGCATAAAAAAACTGATTTTAAAAAACACATCCTGCATTGAACATAGAAGAGTTTCCGAAAAGAGAGACATTGGAGCTATAACCATTATGTCAGTCTTAGAATGGTTCTGAACTGTTTCAGCGATTATAGCAGGAAATATTAACTTAATTCTTTCCTTTCTACGGCAATTGAAAATAGCCGAGGTAGAGACATTTATATTCGAGTGTAGTTTGAAGTGGCTCTTTCAACATTTAAATGCATCTTCATCGCGTAATTCACTAAGCATTTTATATTTACCATCATGCTACCAGTACCATATTAATTTTTATTTAATATTTTCTATATTTTGCGTAGATTTGCGGAGAAAGAATATTAAAATCTACCTAAATTACAAATAATCAAATATGGAGTCCTTGAGCATTCTATAGTACAGTGTTTCCCAATCTTCTTCCACCACGGACCCCTATAGGAAATCAGGCACAGATTTTCACGGACCCCATAATAAAGAAACAGCAAAAAAATCGGATTATGTGTGGTACAGAGATGACACCGCGGACCCCCAGGGGTCCGCAGACTACAGGTTGGGAAACACTGCTATAGTATATTGTGTTCTATAAATGGAAAAGTGTGTCTGTAGTATTAATAGTAAGACTGTACTCCATATAAAAAAAAAAACTAAGAATTTAGTTTGTGGATACTAATTAGTGCCAGCACAATTATTATGCCAGAAAAATAGTTCGGCACTTCACACCTTCACACACACGCCAAACTTCTGCGAACGAAATTGCAATATCTACTAAGAAGATTAATGGTAGATTACTATTTTTTGTATTAAAGCCTTTGCATCCGTTATAGGTGATTTGTAAAGTTACCAACAAATATTAGTGTCTGAACAAGTCATTTTAATTGTACTCGTTGTCATTTTAATAATACTCGATCTTATTAGGACTTGGTACCTACTCCCTACATATTCTACCCTAGCACACAATCGTGCGATTTGTCAATATGTAACTAACTAGAATCAAGAAGTTTCATGTTTACTCAATGTGATGTCGATTTCCATTTGTGTTTATTTGAGAGTACGGATTCATGAAAATTGTAATCGAAATCGCAACAGTTTTAGGAGTCCTTGCACAGTGTTGAGTTCTATTCCAAGTTCTACCTACCCACTACTTTAATATTAAAAAGAGAAAAAATATGTAATAGTCAATTATATGAGCTATTGGCCATGAGATATTAATATAACATTTCCCCGTCGTTCGGCACAATTACTCCTCATTATATTTCTCTTGTCCGACTTTTTCCAACTTATCTTTATTGTCATCAGATTCAATGAAACATATTTTTAGATTTCGTGCAAAATGAGCCCCGTATTCAAATAAAACATAATGAAAATATCACTTTATTACGTGTGATATCGCGTTTAACAAATAAGTTTTAAAGTATGCAACATTTTGAGTAGTACAAACTAAAACCCCAAACATTGAAAGATCATTATTACCCTAATTTGCGAAAAAAAAACTATACATTTCCGTTCCCGGGACTTTCCACACCAATTTTCATCCACTTAGCTTAGGTTGTGGCATAAAGTGGTAACATAAAGACAGACACATTCGACTTTGCTGTAATACTCACATTATGAAGAAGTTGACTAAAATAACTTTTGATTTCAAAGAACAGACAGACTTAGGCCCACTAGCGCCAATCTGGGTTAAAGTTAACTCTGAGTTAAACATCATGTCATATCTGTCACTCACCAAGTCAGTGATAGAGATGACATGATGTTTAACTCAGAGTTAACTTTAACCCAGATTGGCGCAAGTGGGCCTTAGTTTACTATTGTAAATCTTAAGTTAGAGATAAATGCATTAATTTTCTTAATCACTTTAATAGAGTAGGTATTAGTATGTGATTATATAAATAATTCAAAGAAAATGTGTATTGTCATGTCAAAATCATAATAATATTATTTTAGCTTGTAAGTGTTACTAAAATTTAAAGCTAGTGTTGCCTTGATATCTAATTCTAGAATAGACTGCATCTATAAACCTTCAACTGACCAACTGTTGTCTTAATTCTTAATAAAATTGTATACACTACAACGTGCTGTTTATAAAATTGTGAGTAATCGATGGCCTCTTGGCACTGTGCTATGATAATTAATTAAAAGTGGAAGTCCTACTCATAAGCGAAAACTGGAAACTATTACAGGTTATAATTTTGTTTTAAGGTCTAATTGCAACTCTTTAAGATAATCTATTTAGATCTAGTACATTTCTCTAACATCACAGTAAATATTTACAGAGGTGAAAGTTTATGAGTGTGTGTATATTTTTTACTTTTTCTTTTTAATATTATATTAAATAATCTTTTTTGACCGACTTCCAAAAAGGAGGAGGTAATATGTTGTGTATGTATCTTTTTTTCTATGTTCAATGATTAC
Source organism: Plebejus argus (assembly GCA_905404155.3). Classification (NCBI taxonomy): domain Eukaryota; kingdom Metazoa; phylum Arthropoda; class Insecta; order Lepidoptera; family Lycaenidae; genus Plebejus; species Plebejus argus. Next base: position 15,532,510 of record FR989931.1, on the reverse strand, counting down.
TCAGCCGTTTGTGGCTCCATTTTCATAATCATTTTAATTGTTTTATACCCTATAAAACAAAATATCTGAAATTTTTGGGACTGGTACCGACTTCTAAGTAATGAACTGTTAAAGGAATCGTTAGTAAATAGGAGGTTACTGATAGTATTAAGTGTAGAAATGCACCTGACACATTATGTACAGGTTGTGCTCGCAAACTCCGTTACAATATTATTGTGTTGTTACCGACAGATGGTTCAGCGAATTTCTCGATAACTACTTCTATATCAACAGTTACAACCAACATTTTGAACGTGTAGTGTGTTTAAAGTACTCGGTACAATACGCGTCTGTCGTCTAATAATAAACGTTGATTCACAGAGCACTCGTGAAAGTCAACGAAAATAGTCTCTAGTTGCGTCAAAATAAGTGTTTTATTCGTATGAAAATTCGAAATCTGCTGTAAATTCACCTACGAGATACCTGTCTGTACCTGATATTGAAAAATACTCTGCGATTACTAACACGTAAAATCCACATGTTCACCCTTGAAACTATATCGAGAATACGGAAATATTTGTATATAGAAACACTACAAATTTTTACTTTTTATTTTTGTTGAATTAAAGCACACACGATTACGTAAAGCGAGAAGCTCACCAAAGTATATTGCCTCGGGCATCGTGTTTTCGTTTTCGCGGATCGTTTTCGACTAAAATATTACGGCGGAAGACAAAATATCCGCGACCGACCGATTCGTGAGCCAATTTTTGTTTACGACGTAGAAAAAACGATTAAGAAGTGGATTTTGTCAACATTCCGTCATCTAAAACAAAGAGGCACGGGCGTTACCCTCGCAACAGAAATAGCAGCTTATTTAGAGTTCAATGAATCACTGGTGAGGTGCATGCGAAAAATATTGGCAGCGCATACATTATGACTCAAAAATGATACATTATAACATATGACTGTAACTAATCTAGATTATGTCGTACATCGATGACAAACAAACGAATAATATTGGCTCGAACCGATGATGCGACTCACGCGTCTTAATTTTTCTGCACCTTCTTCTTACTGGGCTTACAGTAGTAGTTGGCAGAATATGCTACTATACTCAGAGGATTCAATTCAACGTATACAAAAATATTAAATCTTTGATGATCAAATTGATGTGCCAAAGATCTTCATTGCACGGGAAATAACAAGCACCTAATTTGGCATTGATTTATTAATTAATACATTTTTTACATCTTCATAAAAATGAGTAAATACCTACGAATAATAAAAACCATTATTATTCGTAGGTAAATACCCTATAATAATGTTTTATACAGGAAATCTAAATACCATTATTAATTTCCCATAACTTAGGTACATGCGCGTGAGTCGCTCCATTCGGTGAGCATCTACCAATACCTTTAGTCGCCTTCATAAACTCGGGGAATACGTAAGACGTGGAATTAATCTGTCCGTCCCATTTACGATCAGGCTTTGCCTTGCTCGGGGGCCAGCAGTCCTCGAACCGGTGGTTTGCGTGCACAAGGTTCTCCAGAATAGCTTGGATTTGGGTGGGATCAAGTTCTGAAGCAGGGTTGAAGTTAGTAAGCAAAAAGAATAAAAAGTGCAGAAGATTGACAAAGGTAGAGAGGCAGAGTGTTGGCAAAGGCCGGTGTAGATGAAACACGTGGCACCATAATCAATATATTTTATGGTCTATACTCTATAGACATTTGTCAGACAGTCTATAGAATTACAATCGTTGCAAGTTGCAACTACATACTCAAAACCTGTAGTAGCTACAATCACATGCCAATTTGCATCTAGGCTGTATAAGATGTTAAAGATGCCATCGGATGTTAAAGTGACATCGCAGATAAGCTTCAGTTTAGCTTCACTTCAAGAAATCGCAAACTATTCGTGAGTGAGATCAAGAAACTGAAGCGATCCTATACAATTTCAACGAGAAGTTTCTGTGTATGGTGGTGTACTTACTGGGTAGGCCTTTGCGGTTCCTCTCCTCCTCCTCAAGCATCCTGAGCACGGCGGAGTTGGCGAGGTTGGCGGGCTTGCCCGTCATCGGGTCGTGGAAATCGATGCTGTAGAAGAAGGAGATAGTTACAAAAGTTGTGCTGTTTTACTGGCAAATGAGGGTATCCTTGGTGATGGTAATGGTAATCAATCATAATGGTATCAGACAAGAACAGCAGGTCTTGCCTGATGCGTTGGATTTTATACAAACTAATTGTCAAGTCTAACCTCAACATATCCCCTGCATTAGGTGTTCAAATGTTAGGATAATCGGAAATTGTATCGTTTTATAGCTCACAATGAATGCCATGTTTTGAATTTTATAACATCTTTGAAAAATGGACTTAAAACTTTCAAGTTTTTAACTATGGGACCTTTTTGAGTAAATCGTACACCAAGGATGGTGGGGGCTCGAGACAAGCGACGTGTTGGGTTATTCGTATATATTCGACACGTATAGTCGACTGACTAAGGTCAAAATAGCTAAGTTTAAATTGGCTAATAATGATGGCGCCAACTTTCAGTTTGCGAATGTTCCAGTAGAAAGTCAATCGCAAAAACTTGAATGGCATCCGTGGGAGCCGCCGCAAGAACTTGTGATGAAGCACAAAAGTCAACTAAGCGATTGTTTGGTTTCCAACTATCAAATGCTATCGATTCCCACATATATTGACTGGAGGAAACAGATTTTCCAAGAGGAAAATTGAATAATAGTAACAACATAATACACTTGTTGCATAAATGATGTAACTTTGCTATATTGTTTTTGTATGGTTCAAAACAAATTTTCATTTTCAATTGTCAATCGTTGGAAAAGTTGAAATTAGTGAAGGTATCCTAATAATATTCATAGATTACAATCTTTTGCAATGTATTTTTTATACATGATACGTTACGAGCTATTATGATTTAAAACATAGAACTTTCTAGCCCTAGGAGCTTCGCAGATGTGGACTTATTGCATTAGATTATTATAACTTGATATATATTATACTTTAATAGGGTCTGCATCTGGTCCTGTTATGTTAGTTGTGAATACCTTTTATTGCTGGAAACTATTAAAGTAATAAAGCACACACGATGCACCTGTAGGCTGTATACCTATTACTTGCAACTAATTTTATATTATCTTACAAGAAGTTATTACGTGTGTAAATGCTATTATTAATAATATTTAAACTAACTGTACCCAACCTGCGGCCCGCCGGGCCTTTGTCAGGAGACCGCGTGAACCAAAAACATTTTAAAATTCACGCCCACCGGCAAAATACTTAGTGCAGGTCATAGTGAAAGTCGTAAAAATGTTTCTACTTTTAAATCGCTAATTTTGAAGAACGTTATACTTTTAACTCTAAAATGTTAGTTGCTGGCTGCGGCTCTCGACACAAAGACCAAAACGTGTTCGTGGCCCCTATAAAAAAGGTTGAATACCACTGACTTAGACAATAAAGTTTGTTATTTCAGCAGGTTTAGTATGACCACAGTAATAATAGAAATGCGAAAGATTAGAAACACTGACAGATTTCCTTTATCAAAATTATGTTTGTTGTACCCTACGAATAATAAATAGTTTTTATTATTCGTAGGTTGTACCGCAGGAAAAACTCCTTTTGATGATGCTTACTGATAAAGTAATGTAACTGCTTGGTAATTGTTAATTACCAAACAGTTACATTACTTTAGTTTAATAATCGAAAAACACCCAGATTTGTTACATTTCTGAGGGTCCTATAGTATTACTTCAAAAAGGACGTTATTTTCAATATAGCGCCTTAATTTACTTATAAATTGAGTGTGTCTTTCGTTTAATCGAAAAGAAGGCGCTATAATTGAATAATACCTAGGTTATTAACATTGCCTAGTGAATTTCACTCATTGCCTAGGCCCTAGGCAATGAGTGAAATTCAAGTTCAACAGAGCCCAATCCCAAAAAAATGTAAATCATTATACTATAAGACGCGTATCATGAACATTTTCACCCTTTTATAGTAAAGAGGTGTAATAAAAGGAACAATTTATGAAATTTTTCCGAGATTCGGCATTACGCGTTTATCCCGGAAACAACGGACGGGCCTGTGGGAAAATTCTTTGTGTTGAACAATACTCCGAGTTACTTAATCTAATGACTTGATTACACCTACCGAGTAGAGTAGGGAGATAGTGTTCTCGGCCAAACACTTGGCTAGTTTATTATTGGCCTGGCCCTTTCGCCAATACGTTTTCTTTATAGCTTCCTTTAATAGAATCGCCGATGAAAATATATGGAATTGAGCGTTATAACCTCTAGGGCGGACTTGCGTAAATCTGGGTTGAAGTTAACTCTAGTTAACTTTAACTCAGATCTGCGCAAGTGGGCCTAAATAATATAAAGTTGACGTTTATCTAATCTCATGTCAATCCCATACATTTTGATCGGCCAATCTTTAAAGAAGCGATAAAGAAAACTCTTGGCTTGTGGCTCTGATACCTACCGAGTAGTCGTAGAGCAGTGAGACAGTACCCTCAGCCGAGCACTCGCTATGTTCACCATGCTCTCGGTCAATCATACCTAAGTATTGTCCGTTTGCACTGTCTCGCCCTGTTGTTTCTGATATATAGTGGCGAGCACTCGGTACGTGTAATGCCTAAGTACGTGTGAAACCGCGGTAGCAAATGGCTAGCCTAGCAACCGGTCTAAGAAACCTGTTGTTTCACCCACGTAGGGATAATGGCTTTTACCAAGAGACATGTTAAGCCTTTAGGGCCTTTCCACACGACGTATTTTTTGCGCACTGACGACGCGCCGCGTTTCTGATGCTCTCGTCTTCTGCGCGTTTTGGCAGATATAAACTATAAAGTTTAAGACGTGTCGGCTTCCTTGCGTTTGCTGAGCGTTGATCTTGCGTTTGTATCGATACAAACGAGCGTAAAAAACGTCGTGTGGAAGAGCCCTACTGTAGAGTTTGTAGAATGGGCAGCGTTGATTATTAATTCTTGTCGGTTCGGTCGTTGTACCTTTCTATACTTTGAGCTCTATCCTTCCACTGAAAATTTGCTTTTGTTAAAAACTAAAAGCTAAAAATGTAATAATTACAAGATCAATTATTATTATTGTAATTTGATTTTCTTATGGCTCTGTCTCTGCTACAAAAACCGTACATTTTCCCGCTAAAAAATATAGCCTACGCCTCCCCCGTGATTTTCAACCTCAAATTAATAATTCTTCAAAAGAATTCTTGAAAATTTATTAAAAAAAAGTTCGGAACGTAATAATTTATCGCTAAAATAAGAAACTTTACCGCTTGTTGAATAATAACAAGTGCCATATACGGCATCTTACTTGCATTATCCAGCCTTATTCGAAGTGATGGAGTATCAATGTCACTCAGGTTGATCGCGAGATTAACGCTATGCATTTAAGAACAGCCACTAGTATCGTTTCCTATTATTTATGAATACGTAAACTGTGAAGTTATACACGAGGGGAAATCCAAACGGCGTGTTAGCAGTCCAAATTGTGAAATGACAAAAACGATAATATGTTCGTCTAATCTATCTTACTAAAAGTGGATTTTGAATTTTGTTAGTCTCGCTAAAACTCGAGAACAGCTGAACCGATTTCGCTAATTTTAGTCTTAAAATATTCGTGGAAGTTCAGGAAAGGTTTATATTAGGAAAAGATACTTGGTTATTTAGTATACAATAAATTTTAATTTGGATTATTGTATACAGGTTAAGTATAATAGACGGCCTGTATAATGTTTATGTATAATATTTAGGTTTATCTTAGAGATTTCCAGCGAAAACAGAGAGCTTGTCCGTTGAATAATTCTTCATTTTATAGACAGACCTCAGAAAAAGGTTGACCTTTTCTGTGTACGTAAGATTGATCTTTAGGTATAGTACACAAAACTGTGCAAACTATCGGCACGTGACAGTCGGGAGATCGGCCACGAGATAAAAATCCGATCTAATCCGACCCGTCGTCACCCGACCTGACCGACGTCCGGTCATTACGACCATCGCATTAAAATTAAGCCGCTGAAGGGTTGAAAATATACCTATGCAATTATGCATATTTTATTACTTAAATCCATCTCTTATATAATTTAAAAATGGATTTTTAAATGTGTTAGTCGCGCTAAAACTCGAAAACGGCTGAACGGATTGGGCAGATTTTAGTCTTAGTTATATTCGTAGAAGTCCAGGGAAGGTTTTGATTTTTTAAAGTGACACGAAGTTCACCGGGACAGCTAGTAATCTTATATCTTTAAACGAGCAATTCTTGTATACCTATATATAAATATATGTATAATTAGAATCTCGGAATCGGCTGCAACGATTTTCATGAAATTTTGTTTATAGGGGGTTTCGGGGGTGACAACTCGATCTAGCTAAGAATCATTTTTAGAAAATGTGATTTTATTCGTGTTCGATAATCGATAATCAACTTTAAAAACTCATTAAAGAATCTCGGAATCGGCTCCAACGATTTTCATGAAATTTAGTATATAGGGGGTTTCGGAGGCGATAAATCGATCTAGCTAAAAATCATTTTTAGAAAATGTCATTTTATTCGTGTTTTATCGAATACCGAGCAAAGCTCGGTCAAATAGCTAGTATTATAAATGCGAAAGTGTGTCTGTCTGTTACCTTTTTGCTGGTAGGGGGATACTTTAGGTCCTGCCTTTTGTCTCTTTGTCTCTTTTGTCATTTTGGATGATGATAATGAAAAATATTATATTAAAATTAAAACATGTTATTATTATGTTTCAAAAGATGATATTAAATTATTACTTTTTTATGACACTTAGCACTAAATTATTTAAATTAGATTTCTTTTTTATGTTATTTTAATTATTTTATTCTTGTTACTAATGTTATTATTTTGTCTTATTGTTTATATCTAATACTATTTGATTATTTTAAAATTGTGACATATGAAAAACAAAACAAATTTGCATGCTAACGATTTATTAGCGAATTGTGCTCAACTGTATCATTTTTGTCATCTTTTTTTTAACCACATTTCGAGCAAATAAAGATATTATGATTATGATTATGATTATTATGCGAAAGGACATAGGATACTTTTATCCCGAAAAAATGTACGGTTCCCGCGCGATAAACGAAGTTTGGCGCAACGGAGTTGCAGGCGTCGTCTAGTTAAACATAATATAGGTGAAACTTTAAATTACTATCAGAGAAGTTCATTCATAGACCTGGACCTTCGTGATTCGGTCACGTTATGTAAATCCCAGCCGAATGGTCACATCTAACATTAAATTGACATAACCCGACCAAATGAAGTAGGTGTTCAAACTGACAATTAATCAATTTCTTCAATTGTACATATTGTATTGTTTCCTACTAGCCAAATATTTGGAATCTCTGAAAACGTTTCCTATTGGGATATTAGGTATTATTACATAAGAATACCTACTTGGAAGTATTCTTAGTATTATAAATGTCAAGGTGTGTCTGTCTGTCTGCTACCTTATGTGTCGCTTGCTGAAATGATTTAGAGGAAATTTGGTGTGGACCGTTAAGTCCTGGAAAAGGACATAGTGTAGATTTTACCCACCCTAAAGGGTACGGTTTACGAGCAATAAACAAATTTTTGCTCAACATAGTTGCGGGAAACATTTAGTACTAGATCAGGGTTTTTCCATCGATTTATATGTCAGGATATGCCTACGAGAACATTTTGCTAATAGGTTTTTCATACAAGGAAATAGAGAGCCATCTATGAAAAATCGATTGAACTACGTAGTGCGACACAATATTCGGCCGCGTGCGAATGCTGTTTTACCGACGAACCCCGCGTTCCACCTGGCGTTGAAAACGATCAAAACGCTGAAAATGCCTCCTATTTTTAGCGTTTTGATCGTTTTTAACGCCAAGTGGAACGTAGGGGTTGCGTCATTACTCGGTAAAACAGTAGCCATGGCGGATGATGGCGGACATCGGTAGTAAAATTATAAATTAATTATTTCTTTACATAAACAAACAGTTTGTGATACTTACCGATGATAAGATATTCCATGTGCTTTTTTAACTTTTTTAATATAATTTTTGCAGCCTTTTACTACACAATTAGGCATTCTTATGGCACTGTAAGGCATACGATGCCCCACCTGATTTGTTCTGCGGACCACAGACGACTAAGTCACGTAGGAGTCAAACGGAGCGTTTTGACTCCTACGAATCGGCATCATTGCAACGCGCGATTGACCCGGTCCTTAGTAATATATAAGTCTATGGGTTTTTCAAACTTTCGTCTCCACGAACCCCTGTTAGAATTTCCAGGTGACAGCGAACCCCTTATACTAACTAATGAAAACACATAAAGTGCCAACAGAGTACCGCGTGTGCCTGCCAGTTATCAAGCCACCATTACGTAAATATTGTCGCGAACCCCCTGACGTCGAATGGCGAACACCTAGGGGTTCGCGTACCCCACTTTGAGAAACACTGTACTAGATGACGCCCGCAACTCCGTTACGCCAAAATTTATAACCAACCATCAACCATTAACCATATATTTTTTCGGGATCAAAAGTGTCCTATATCCTTTCCCGGGACTCAAAGTATCTCCATACCAAATTTCAGCAAAACACGTTGTGAAGAGAGAGTATGGTTGAGAAAAGGTAACAAACAGACAGAAACACTTTCGCATTTATAATATTAGTATGGAAATATGGATTTTAATACCCAACAAATCCTTCATATTTTACGGACAATAACTTGGATTTTCATGTTAAAAATAACTATGTTCATGTCTGGCCAAGATAAACCGCGCTCATTAATAAACATCTCCGTAAAGGACAATTGTTATTCGTTACCTTGTATTCTTTTAAGCTCACAATAAGATGTTGGATACGAAGAAAAATTATATTAAACTTTAAAGGTTACTTTTATCCCATAATACGATTTATGATCATGGAAAACAAATAAAAATGCGTGTATTTTAAGACTTTTTAGACGAAGACTTTTTCTTAGATTTTTGCTAAAATATACTTGCTGCAGAATCATTATTTTAATCACAACTAGATAATCCGATAAAATTTGTATCATTTCACCTTCCTATAAACCTTCCCTGGCCTTCCACAATTATTTCAAGACTAAAATTAGCCAACTCGGTTCAGTTATTTTATTCTAGATTTAGCGAGACTAACAAAATGAAAAATTCATTTTTATATATATTCTAGATACTCGTAGTTCTATATCTACAAGCTACTATGATAACTGCAAAAGTTATCTACCTAGCTGGTATCCGGTTATATGTACTAGTATTTAGATGGTGGATGCCGAAGTCTATTTAAGCCACTACCACTGGAATCTGGGATACACTACCGCTATAAGCTCGTTAAGGTTAACTTCTCAATTCTTTTTACACTTTAGAAAGTTCAAACTTCAGATAACACTAAAGTTTTGAGCTGACAGTGAATAAAAATAGTCAATTCAAGTGAAATGTTAGCCGGTTTGTGTAGTTTACCTCGTATTATTGCTGACATTTATTATGACAAAACTACTTTTACTTATGATATATAATATTATCACGTCATGGATTTATGTCATAATATCATTTTACGAAAAAATAAGAAATTATCAAAAAATTGCAAGGCAAATAAATAAGAGGATATTTTATAATACATAATATATATACACTTTCATGATACTCGATAATACTTTGGACCAAAATATAATTAATAATTTTTATAGAAAAAGAGATTTGAAACTTTTTGATCAATTGACATTTTTGCTCTAGTTTTATGCATCTAGTAACAATTAAATATTTAAAATTTGTTATCGTACTGCATCGATCTGGGTTAAAGTTAACTATGAGTTAAACATCATGTCATTGTCATCTCTATCACTCTTTAAAGAGAACTAAATAAATATACTCAAAAAAATCGTAAATCTTACCTATTATTTTGCATCACCATCTTCACTGCACTATTCCAATTTAGGTGATCTTATGTCAAACTATTCCAAATTAGAGTCCAAGTTATAATCCGAGATACGCGCTATGCACAACACGACTGCACGCGCAAACCGGCCTCCACTGACTTGTTTATTTCAATTAAGTGCGCTTGAGTAATGCTAAATGATATATATTTTGGAGAAATATGTGTCAGATGATTTATTTCAGATGAATTTGGATTCGTCTTATGAGTTCGTGAAAGTGACGTAAACGATATGCATAGAATAAAGATAGGTAGAGTTCAGGAACATTGATGAAATTTTGAGGTACACTAATAAAACACAATTTTTCGTGTACTTTTCCCACTATATTAGGAAACTATTATAAATTTTAACAAATATCACGATCGGTTTCGAAATTTAAATCATCATCATGTGTTTAATAGTTTTGAATTTCCACCAAGAACCAACAGTACAATTTCACAGTGTGTATTACTGTGAAACAGTACAATTATTAATTACAGAAATTTAGAGGAACTAATACAGTTGTTTGCCATAATGCCATGAGCCAGCTTAACAATAATCAAAAATATTAACATCCTATCATCATCAATGTAGTATTTGCTATTAAAACAGGAAATCTGAAAGCATATTATAATATATTATAATAATATTATTAATGCTGCCTTCTGCTTTAGGCACCATTCATGTACTTACTTAGGCATTAATCTTCATAATGAAACCTTCTATGCACTATAAAAGGTCACAAAATTAAAAGAAAATTTAATATAAAGTAATTCACCTAGTGCTTATATTATTATCTTCATATAACCCCAATTCAGTGCTTAAATCTGAAAATGTAACATGGATATATACCCGGCACTATCGCATTGATTTATCTGACAACGCTTTGATGTTGCGGTATGCGCTCGCGCATCGCAGACGCAAATGTCAGTGGCCTGAGGTGAGCTCTCAATTAGGATATTCAGTTATTTTGGATAAGTATGGAATGTTAATATCTGGAAGTTTTGGTTATACTATACTCCTGTTAGGAATTCCAGGTCTTTACACTATATAAAGCATGGAATGAGACATATTTACGGTTGTTACATTTTAGTATGAAATAACACTAAATCTTTTTGATTGTTAAGATTATATATTTTATTGTATGACACAAAAATATTATTTTTGTGCCATAAAAAAATACATCAAGTGCACCTTCCCACATCTAATAAATGTAAAAAGGGAGCTTTTTAGTTTTCCCTACTTAATTAGGGAAAAATTCACTTTTCAATATCCTATTTAGAAGTGAAGTAATAAAATGCAGTGTTTGTTGTGGAGAGAGGTTGTTACTTTGTGTAGGTTGTTTATCACAACACAGACCTCCTTTGACTTTTATGACAAACATATAAGGTGCACTTTCGCGGAAGTCTGGGGTAAAATAAATGTGAATGGACTAGTCTTGTATATCGACAAGCTGCCAACAAATACCTGAGGTGGATGGGAAAAATAAAACCTCAAAGTTAGAGCATTTTTATAGAAAGTTTAAGGCCTGAACAGTGGATATTTATCGGCGATATTTTTCTATCTGTCTGTTCAGGCACAGGGCGTAGACTTTGGGGGGACTTTGGGACTTTGGGACGATTTCCAGCGCGACGTTGTCTCGGGCAACGTCTGTCATCTAGTAAATTAATCATCTCTTAATTTTTAGTTTATGTTTATCTATACAATACCATTGTTGGTAATTTTAACTAATTAAAAGCTCTAGTCACTATAAGGGAGTACTATTATATTATTCTGTACTATAAGTGAGTAGATCAACTTGCCAAAGATCCTCAGAAACCAGGCATAATCGCCGACATAGCCTGAGTCCCTAGCCAATACGTTCTTTATCGCTTCTTTATAGAATTGCCGATCAAAATGTATGGAATTGTCACGACTGTCGAATGTCGACTTCATATTATTATTAGCAAACAGTATAAACACTTATATCGATTCCATACATTGTTGATTGGGTATTCTATAAAGAAACGACAAAGAAAACGTGTTGGCTAAGTCCTCTTATAGCATCCCAAGCTACAGTTTCCACTTCTGTTAAACAAAACGTTTTCTACTTAGTATTGTACTCCTTCATTTTACAGTCATTGTTGTGTGTTCCAGTTTTGAAAGACATTTTAAAACAAAGGTGTTTTCTCGGCTTTTTTACTGCAATTACCTGTACACGAATAATGAAAGTTTAAAAACAAAAAACGGAAAAATGGGGTTATCTGAATGTATTCGGTATTAATATTTTCCAAATACTACGACTAATACGTTAAATTTAATTATGCGTAATTTAACTATTAAATAACAAAATTTTCGATTTTGTTCACGAGTTATGACTGTAAATTTGGGATTCAAGTTTAAACCCATTGAAAATGAACTGCTTAAAATAGTATTGTAGTTATTATTGCAGTTAAGGGTTGTTTAAACAGTACTAACATATGTCTATAAACTGTGTAATTATTGGTCATTGCCCTAAGGTTTTAAACGATACCTAAGAAATAAATAAAATGCTTTAGACAGGGAGATAATTATAGTGGCTGAAATACCAAGTACAAAACACGTGTTCAGTTAACCTAACAAGTAACAAATATAAAACCTGTTTAAATGTGTGTATGTTCACTGGAAAATTCGCTGAGTGCAATGCTACACACCTAGAAGTATCCTTCCCCCCTAGCATACGCCAACGAGATATCTCGTATCTCACTCTCGAGCGTAGTGATATTGTCGATATCGATATAATATATCTCTTTTTCGCTAACATGCGTACGCCGAGACTCGAGAGATAAATTTCTCGTTCGTATATAGTTCGTTAGTATATATAGACAAAAATAGCACGTATAAAAAACAAAATTATCTCTAATTTTGACGACAGACGTACGAGAAAAAATAAGGAAAAAATGTATGTCATGTTAGGGTCAATAGAATAGAGATGAAGAGATAAACCAGTTAGCATCGAGAAAACATGTAGACAAAATTTTCTCGTTGGCGTATGCTAGCACGGCTTATGTCACTATCCACACAAGATAGATCAGGTGCAGTAGCATTACACTGAGTGTATTTTCTTCGGGAACAACGCAGCTGAGACCTAAAACTTTGACGACCTCTGTGGCTCAGTTGGTGGGCTGTTGGTAGCTCAAGCCGGGGGTCGCGGGTTCGAATCCCACCGACGGAACAAAAAGCTTTCTAAGTTCCTGGGTCATGAATGTGTATTAAATACATGTATCATATAATAAAATCTTCAATATATTATGTATTAGTGTATAAAGTATTAAATATATTTCCGTTGTCTGGTACCTGTAAGTCAAGTCCTTTAGGTACTTAGCACGGGGCCAGACTGACGTGGTGTGAAGCGTCCATAGATATTATTATTATTATTGTTATTAAAATGACACAAGTTGCTACTTGCTAGTTTTAAGAGCTACCACTAGAGCCGTTTTTTCCCATACAAACGTTGTCCCCTGTTTTCTCTCTGGATAATGCCGGTAGAGTTATAATTTTTTTCCTGATTACCTATGGCCACTATAATTAGCATGTCACTATGTTTTGTTATTATTAAAAAAGATAAGAACATTCCAAAATCCAAAAAATGGCCAGATTTTCCTCTGTGTTCAAACAACAAAAAAAAAACACAGGAACACAGCTCAAGTCTTTCTTTAATTTTTAATGAAAAAAGTACTTAAATCCGTTAAGTTTTGGAGAAGGCATCAGGGGACAACAAATCGATGATTTTCTGTTCTTTTATTAGAACTTTTGTCGTGTTGTCTCTATCGCGCTTTACGGGGGGAGACTTGAGATTAGTGAGACAGCAATAGATTTAAAAAGCTTGTTTTTGATTTCTCTAGCCCTTGGTGTATCCTCTTAAGGCGATGATGGTTTTAATTTTGATTTTTGACCACGCGTGCAAAGTGACTGCCAACACAGCTTTGACACCAAGTAGCATTTTCTCTTTAATTAATAATATTATATCAAGCACAAAATTAATAAAATTAAATTAAGAAATTTAAAAAAACCCCCGCCAAAAAACTTTAAAAAGTAATGAAATAACATTTCCTGACTTTAAGTTTAAATCATTCCTAAGAGTAAAGTAATATTTTAGTCCATAATAATTGTTGTCAAGGTGTGTCGGGGGACCGCCAAGTAAACTACCACAACAGCGACTTTTGCATTTTGTATCGCCATAATAGTCGCTGATTCTCTCGATTCGGGTCGCTGTGACAGACCCTTAATTTATATTGTTATGTGAAATCAAACATCTACATTAGCGGTCCCCCGACACACCTTGACAACAATTATTATGGACTAAAATATTACTTTACTCTTAGGAATGATTTAAACTTAAAGTCAGGAAATGTTATTTCATTACTTTTTAAAGTTTTTTGGCGGGGGTTTTTTTAAATTTCTTAATTTAATTTTATTTTATGCTTTTTAAACTTGTGCAGAATAATTCCTATCAACTGGATCATATCCCAATGAATATCATCTATAAAATATTATGTCCTCTTAGATGAGGCCATCAATATGAGCCCAAACATGAAACCTCCACTTTAGGTTCATACGGAGCTTGGCTCCTATAGAATCCAGGTGATGCTGCAGCAGCAGCATGCAAATATTTACTGTTTATCTACGTCTTACTAGTTGTCGCAGTTAAAATGAGCCCAAACACGAAACCTCTGCTCTAAGTTGGTGAGGAGTTGGGTATCCTATTGATTACCAGGTGATGCTGCACCACCAGGTCAACTTTCCAATAATGTGTATATATTCATAAGTGTCTCGAACCAGGATGCAAAATATAAAACCCATCAAACGACTGCAAGTTGCTAATCGTCCTATCACGCACCAGATATTCCGTGATATTTCAGCAATGAGCAGGCTGATGATGATGAACTATAGCTAAGAACACTCACCGTCATGTCAGCTTTCAAACAAAAAAAACTAGATCAAAATCGGTCCACCCGTTTGGATGTTACGATGCCACAGACAGACAGACAGACAGACAGACAGACAGACAGACAGACAGACAGACAGACAGACAGACACGTCAAACTTATAACACCCCTCTTTTTGGTCGGGGGTTAATAACACCCCTCTTTTTGGTCGGGGGTTAAAAATGTTCTACATTCTATAAACACAGCTATAATAAACATGGCTAAAATAAAACGTAGATAAAATAAAGAAAGATATCCCGATAATGTGAATGTCGAATTGGCTGCAATTAAATTAATATTTTTCAGTTGCACTAACCGACTAACAACCATTAACAATTAGTATGCACACTTAGGGAAGTATTTTTATAGATTTCAATTAAAATAAGAAGTTTTTGTTTGAGATTCCACAGCAAATGAGTTTTAAAATCTACTATATTATTATTTAAATTGCTAGTAGTATAAGACTTAGTTATTTAAAGTTCTCAGAGCGGAGGTACACTTAATTTTAATTAACTTTGATCTAACTGAAAAAAATGTTTGAGCTTTACCAAATTAATTCATTTATGTTGTGAAGATAACATGTGGCATTTTAATTTAAAATTCTTTATTTACGTTTATACCAAAATATTTTAATTGAAACGGAGTTTATGTAAACCAATCTAACTGCTGAGCAAAGATATCATCAGAAAGGCCGGCCTAGGAAAACATGGTACGATGAGCTGCAGGAGGTATTTTATTAAGAGGTATGCAAGGGTGGCACAGAGGAATGTTAAATGGAAAGACTTTGCCCAGCAGTGGGATAGCATCAGCACAGAATAGATAATAGTATGGCATCAGCCAAAAAAATATAACCACAGCTTATAATTATTATCTCTTTACCGTGCAACTACTATGTACCATCAGAAAACATTGTTCATAGGCAGATGGCGGACCTTCGTTATTTAGTTAGGTTATGCCAAGACGGGATCTGTCAGCTGGTCTTTGTATAACCTGACTAAATAACGTACGTCCACCTTACTATCTCAATCTACATAATATCTCCATTTTGGATGGTAAACTGTAAACTAGATGACGTCCGCAACTCCGTTGCGCCAAAATTCATTTATCGCGTAGCAACCGGTTTTTTCGGTATAAAAAGTATCCTATGTTAATCCCGGGACTCAAAGTATCTCCATACCCAGCAAAATCGGTTTAGTGGTTTGGGCGTAAAGAGCTAACAGGCAGACAGACACACTTTCACGTTTATATATATATATATATAAACGTGACGAAAACGAAACGTATATAGCTGTCCCGGCAAACGTTGTTTTGCCATATAAAGTATTTCTACTTCATCAGTTGATACTAAATCTTACCCCCTCTTTTGACCCTAAGCGGGGTGGGGGTGTATAAACCCCCCCCGGGTTTATACACCAGATGTTAAGTTGGAAGAAGACAAATATATCTGCGAAAACCGCATTCAAATCGGATCAGTAGTTTTCGTGTGATGCTGGAACAAACATACATACAGACAGACAGACAGACAGACAAAAAACCAACCACAGTTTTGGCTTCTATAGCGATGTAGTAACACCCCCTGATTATTATTTTTTGAATATGTTTAATGTACAGAATTCACATTTCTACAGTTATATTATATTATGTATAGATTAAGTATGGATGTGTAGTATATTAACTGTCCCAAATAAACCGTGCAGTTACTTACCCCGTGGTGCCGTTGTCGAGGTTCTTGAGGTGTTTGTTGAGGGTCTCCTGTATGTTCTGCGGCGAGTAGAGGCCCATGGGCGAGTTGAACTGCTTGTGGACTATCTTCGGCCCGGTAGCCATCTTGTCGTTCGTTGCGCTGGAACACGGGAAATATCTTTTTAAAGAAACTAAAAGCCAGTCAAAATCAAATCAAATAATTTTTATACAGAATTAATTTTTTACATTTTTTTTCTGAACGTCGGAACTACCACCCTTTTTTTTTTTTTTTTTTTTGTTTTGGAGGGGAAATACTTAACGTATCCCCCACCCCCTCGGGGGAAGGGGCGGGGGTATGTGGGACTCCCTCAAGAGGTCTACCCACTAAAACCCCCCCAGCCCTCCGTCATGCGCCTAGTGCGGGAGGGACGGGTACCACAGAGCGACTTCAACTCCGCCCCTTCCCGCGCGCTGCCGCAACCGGCACTTTCTTCAAGCGGCTTGAGCCGCTGACCTCACCGAGAGCCCCCCGGGCCATAGGGGGGCTTTTCGTCTCGGGACCCTTGATGCGGGCGGGATCCCCCGATCGCCGCCCGCGGGTCTAGGCCTCCGTCTCCATAGCGGCAGAGACGGGCGGAGCCCGTGCGCCCTTAGGCTTCGGCTTTCGCCGGGCCTTCTTGGACGGGGCCTTCTCATCTCGGGGTGCCGGCTTTTTAGCGGCAGACGGACATCTGCCCAGCACGTGCCCCCTTTCCTCCTTGCCAGCGGCCTCGCACAGAGCGCAGTTTGGCTCTGCAGCTCCGCACTCCGCCGCTTTGTGCCCTGGTTTCCCGCACCGGAAACAAGTCCCACTACGGTCCACCGGGCACTGGCACTTGGCAGCCACGTGGCCGGTGTCTTGGCAGCGGAAGCAGCGCGTGGGCCTCGCGGCCAACAACGTCACTCTCGCCGACACCCAGCCAACACGCAACCGCCCAGAGCTTGAAAGCTTCTTGGCGGCCGCGACTGGGAGGCGGACCCAACACGATCCGTCCCCCCGTGGCCCCTCTCTCATTGGCCCCACCCGGACATCGCCGGCCAGGCACTCTCCTTCGAGTGCGACCGCTTCCTTAACTTCGGCGGCCGTCACTGAGTCGTCAAGGCCGGCGATACGCACTTCAGCACATGCAGCTGGCCGCCCGACTTTCACTTCCTGAGGCAGGACGGTCTTGAGCCTTGCGGCAAAGGCGTCCGCCTTCTTCTCTGCCCCCTCACCGGCGATAGTAAGGAGGCAACCTCCAGTTCGGGCCCGGCGGAAGCGGACTTGCGGGATATCGAACTCCGAAATGGTCATCGACCGCCGGGCCGTCTCGATCGCCTTGGCGTACGTCATGCCCGCCTTCACGGCCGACTCCTCGATAGTGAGAGCGACGGCCGCAGTGGCGGGGACGCGAAGCCTTGGCTTCTTCCTCTTCTTAGGGGCGGCTGTAGATGGTGTAGCCGCCCCCTTCTTCTTCTTGGCCTTGGGACCAACTGTGGTCCATGGGGCCTCAGTACTGGGGGAGCTGGTGTTTGCTCCCCCTTGTGCCGCCTCCTGAGCTGCCATTGAAGGCCGCTTCTTCTTTTTCTTCTTCTTGGCCTTTGGAGGCCCGGGCGCCGTGGGTGCAGCAGGAGCCTCTGTAGGGGCCGCTACAGCAACGGGCGTTTGTGTCTTCTCCGGTTTGGCCGGTTTCCCTTTCGCCTTTTTCGGCCGAGGGGGTCCCAGCAACTCTTCTTCAATGGGCGCAACGACGCTCGCGGGGGCGGTTGGGAAGTCCCTATCCCGAACTCCATCCGACGCCAACGGTGGCCTCCGTCTCGGCTCCGGCAGGAGGCGGTCCTCCAGCCCGGCGAGCCTGGCGTTCAGCATATTGCCGAAGGTCTCCGCGTTCGCACGGGAAACCTCGGCCAACAGCTGACGCATGTCGTCTCCGGTAGGTTGCGAGGCCCTCTTCCGCACCTCGTCCAGCTCCTGGCGTAGCGCCGCCACTTGCCCTTCGAGGCGCGTGTTTCGGGCCACCAGCTCCTTCACCTGCTCTGTTGTAGAGAGGTCCGCCAACTTGTTGAAGACCATCTGTATGGTCGCCACCGACTCCTTAAGGTACTTCTGATATGTTCCCTTAAGGTTCGTGGACTTCGTGGCGACCATATTGATGGTCTTCAATGTCTCCGCCACCGTCCTGGTGATATCAGCGCCCGTCCATAGCCTCTCAACTTCTTTTCCCGAAGGAGAAGAGGCGGAGAGCTCGGACTCTCTGAAGGCGGCGCTGAGACACGCATGCGCAAGCCTCGCCTTGCTCACTTGTGCGGCAACGTCTTCTTCGACCTGGAGCCGGAGAGCCTCCTCCTTTTCACGGTTGTAGTCGGCCTGCGCCTTAGTCAGGCCGACGTACTGGCCGGTCTTAGGAGGACGGCCACGTCCTCTTTTGGGTGCCGGCACCGTCGACTTGCTAGTCGACGGTGCCTCGTCAGTCTCGTCCAGGTGTCTCCTTTTTAGGGGAGTCGTTCGTCCGGATTGTGCGGGCAACCCCACGGAGTCCAGCGACATATTGCTGCCGGACGCCGAGTAGCAGACCTCGCTGTCTTTGTCATCATCGGTAGGCGGCTCCCCCTCCGGTGCGGTTAGGTGCACCGGCTTGGGATCCGCGCGCTTCTTAGCGCTACCCTTCCTCTCCTCCTTCTTTTCGTCCTTCTCCTCCCTTCTCTCCCCCTTCGTTTTCGCAGAAAGTGGCCCCTCCGTATACACGGACCGCCCGCCGCCCGAAGGCGACGTATGGGATTCTCCGGCCCCTTCGGAGCCGGGACCCACCCGGAGATTATTTTGCTTGCTGCGTGTTTCCATCATTCTTAACACCGACACCCCGGGTCGCGGGCTCGTTCGTCACACAGCGAGCTCTGCCAGACATACACAACAAGCACGCACACAAACACACGCCATACCGGCGTTCAGCCACCCCTCCCGTGCCACCGTGAAAAAGCTCACGGTGGCACGGGGGAGGTGCCCAGGGACACGACGTGGACGGACCGGTATCGCCCCCCGGAACTACCACCCTACCTACCACCGGTTTGGGAACTAACCCGGCGAGAAGAACCGGCGTAAGAAACTCGCACGGGGCCATCTTTTACCAAAAAGATGGAAAATTAAATTACATAAACAGTGAGATAATAATTACAAAAATCTTAAATGACTAATAAAACAAACAGGTCTAAACTATGAGAAACTAAAATTAAATCTATAAATAAAAATCGAAATCTGATCACGGTAACTTTTACACAATATAATAAAAGTTTTCTTGAAACTATGGTGCCATTACCTCACTGTATGCTTCAGGGATAAAGAAAATTAAAGTGAGATTATAGACATAAATCTGCTAGAAAATACAAATGGATGAACAACACTCAAATCGAAAATTTGGATTGAGTATTATGAAAAATGAAATTTGTAATAAACCTAGAAGTTACGTAGATTGGTGTCAAGGCCAATGTAATTAATGTCCGTTGCGTTCGGAAAAGAGATTCCCGCGCGGTAATAAAATTTCCTCGCGGGTCGTGAAAATTGAAAATAAGTTTGCATGTAGACGACATACGACATTAATATTTGCTGAGTTTGCTTTAGATAGAGCAAACACTTCGTAGATATGAATTTTCAATAATTCAAGAATTTAGGTGAAGATGCCGAGTGATTTCAAAAGTTAACAAGTTTATCTTATTTAAACTGTAGTTCAACTGAATGATGCCTGCAACGGAGCCAAAATTCGTTTATTGCGCGGGAATCGTACATTTTTCGAGATAAAAAGAATCCTATTTTCTTCTTCATGAGTAGTTCATGATCTCATAAAATTCATATTTTTTATTTATGTATTTATTTCATTTAATCTCATAATATTATACATTAAACAACTTTTATACACTTCCTACAAAACTGCTTACGCAGTTTGACTGCAAGTTACACTCTCTTTATATCTTTAGATCACTTTCAGATATTGTTAGGAGATACTTTAAATCCTGGTTAAAGTATCTCAATACAAAATTTCAGCAAAATCAGTGCAGTAGGGTGTAAAGAGGTAACAGACAGACTATAATATAGATAATAGATAGATATAGATTATAGAATATAGATAATAGACTAGAGATAATATTAGTATGGATTTGCGGTCCTTCCTAAGTTAACTTTATGAGTAATCATAAAGATAACTTATGAAAGTGATCCATATCTTATGATCTATCCTAAAAAAGTTAATAAGTATAATTCGGCTCATTAATTCGTCCGTCTACCGCCGTCCATATAATCTGAGATCCTCCAATATACAAATATTCATTTGTCAACGAAAAAGATTTAAGGCTTTACCTTTTTGCGAATGTTGAGGTAAATGTTGTGTGAAAACGTCGGTGTTTTTACGTTCAGATCTATTTTACCCCTGACAGAATATTAATGCCAACGAGATAAGGATCACTCTCGTAAATAAAGCTAAAATTGTGACCATACGTTCCGAATTTATGTAAAAACATGACGCTAACATTTTATTTCTTTGTATTTTATTGGTGTCTTAAGTACACTAGAAATAAGGAAGATTTGTTTCTTTATTTTTTAAGAAACTAATTTAAATTCTTTTAGAAACTAAAATACTAGACCTATTTGAGTGAAATTAGAGTAAATATGTGTATAGAGTAAATCAGCGGGATAGACAAAATCTACTTCTTATCCCCGTAAGTATATCTACGAAGCTAGCTTTATCAACTTTAGAATATTATTATCAAACGGTCATCATCAGCAAACGCGCCAAATTAAAATTCACGCCACATTACCGAAATTTGGCGCTTATCTATGTTGGCGACTGTACTAAGCTATTCACACCACCATGATTGATTGATAGCATGAAGCGATTATTGCTTGTACTCCATTGGGATTTCAGCACTTGAATCATTAAATGTTTCTCGATTACAATTTTACAACAAGATGGCGGCAATATTTTATGTTTCAGCAGATGTTCCCGTAATTAACCTGCTCACAGCACAATTATTGTGCATCTGACCTGGATTACCAAGGACATTGGAAATGCGAAAATGTATTGAAAGTAAATGTAATGTGAGAGTAACTGAATAAAGTGCTTTTGAACCTGGCGAATACAGAGCTGTGTTACAATTGAATGTGTGTCCGTGGCATTTTAGCTCCCAAACGGATAAACCAATTTTTGACCGACTTCCAAAAAGGAGGAGGTAGTACGTTTGGATGCATATATCTTTTTTTTGTATATTCAACGATTACTCATGATAATTTTTGTTTGAAATCCGACGTTGGAGATGTTTGTACTACCAGAGAAGTTGATTCATAGGCAGATTACGGACCTGCGGTGGCGGTCGCGGTGACGGTCAGTTGGATGACTTGAGAGTTCTAGGAACGACACAGACATACGCGGCCACGCGGCCAAGTCATCTAACTGACCGCCACCGCTACCGCCACCGCAGGCCGCGTCTGTCTGGGACTTGGGAGACGTCTAACTTTGAATTGTCACTATCCGACCAAAAATGACGTGTCACGTGGGTCTGTCAACAGCTGCCTATGGTTCAATTTCCTCGATAGTACATCTCTTGAATCACTAAATTCATTTTCCTAAAATCTCAAATTTATTATGAATACACACTATAAATATATTTTAGAAGTTTATATTAAACTGTGTTATTTTTTTCGCATTGAATAAGACGATGATATTTCCTTCGTAAAATACGAAGGTTAAAATAAACTCGGGGCAGATTGCGTCCACTATCAATCAATCTATAATTTTTCCATCTATTTTCTATCAAATTAGCTGGTGATTACATCTTTTTCTATTTACCTTATAAAGAAATAATAGTATGGGATAACAAGAAAATAATAGAGGTGCTCCCAAAATTAGATAAAGGAAATGAGAGAATGATTGGTATCGTCATCGGCAATAGTTTTATGATTATTCTGAGAAAATGAGCTTATACAAGATGTTAGTGTAAACACCGTTATCCTTGAAACCATCAAATGAGCCCGTCAAAATGAACAACTTTTTCTATGAGAACAATGCTGGAATTAAAAAAAAATCCGTTTTCACACCCATACAAATTGCCCATCCGGGCATCCGTATGGGTATGAAGACGTCATTTTTTTTCGAGTTCCCAGCATTATGTTCTCATAGAAAAAGTTGTTCATTTTGACGGGCTCATTTGATGGTTTCAAGGATAACCGTTTTTACACTAACACACTGTAGAATAGTTAATTAAGGCGCTATATTGATAATAACGTCCTTTTTGAAGTGATACTATAGGACCCTCAGAAATGTTAAAAATCTGGTAATGAGATATACATATCTTCATAGCCTTATCTAGGTTTGAGAAGAACCAGAAACACGATTAATGTATTTTGCCTCGATACATTTCTCGATCGAAATGACCTCTTAAAATTACGAAATTTGAAGATTATTTTTAAACGAGAATAGATGTATTGTAGGAAATTAGTCTAATTAATAGACACCTTTGCAACTCCTAGTTATTGTTTAAATAAACAAAATTACGTTTTTTCGCATGTTTTCCGAGCGAGCCGATAGCTTCTGGCCGCAGCGTATTCACGACTTTAAAGTCATACCAATTAAGTATAAAATTGCCCTTGCAGTAAAATTACTATCAATATAGCGCCTTAAATAAAAAAATAAAAACCTAGATAGCGCACATTTACTATTAGCAGTCCAAAGTGGACTTTAAGTTGATACAGGCGTTTACGTACACACATGCTTTAAACAACTCTACTTTGTCTATCGTATCAGGATATGAATAAAAATACTAGTATTAGATCAACTGTTACTTATTAGTTTAATTGGAAAATCATAAATACTTATCGTTGTGAAATCATAGCAAATTATTATTTGAAGTAATTATCACAGTTCAATTTTGTTTAACTCTTATTGAACAAAAACTACCTGATTCCTTCGACTGTAAAGCAACCTCCTCCAAAACATAACATCGCCATTTTAGACCTGTTATCCTGTTGAGCTAGTCAAGTATAATAATTTTGAGCCATCCCTGTATAACGATATTAATATGCATTAAGGGCTGCAGGCTGTACATAAATAGCCGGCATATTATAACAAGGGCATATTATAGGGCAACGACCTTTGCCGAGATACTCCAGGTGAACTATATCTATACGTTATAACAGCTATCCTCAACCTGCGGCCAGCCGGGCCATTAAGTGGTAGTGAAGTTAAAACATTTTGAAATTTACGCCCACCGGCAAATGTATTAGAAATAGTGAAAAACACAAATATATTATATGAGTTTTAGAGATTCAGCTTAAATACTCTATCTGCCTATTTATTGTGTATTTATTTAACAACTTCTTATATTTGCTAAAGTTAAATACTTAGGTAGTGCCAAAAATCTTGGGAATTTAGGACTGCATTTGTTTGTTTATAATAATGGATCTATAGTCTATATTATATCTACTATCTTAGCTTATTTTCTAGTACACGTAAAAATAAACTAAATTCGGAGGCAATCTCAAACTCTCATGAGAATACTAATAAACCTAAAAAAACGCTGTCCTTATCAGCTGCTGTGACGTGACTTTTCCAATACGCTAGACAACGACAAAACAACTTGCATTTTCGCTGTGTTAACTTTTTTATTAATGAGAGGGTATGAGTTTACAATAATAGCGAAAATAAATTATGATAATTTACATATTTCAAGAAAATTTTAACGTAAAACGCCAGTATAATAAATAAAATAAACAATTTCGTGCTGTTAAGATAAAACAGCAAGATTCCAGATAGTTTGACCGTCTGCGAGTGCGTGGGACGCGCCCGAAAAAGATTCGGTTGCCGGAGAAAATAAACGTTATTTAAAGCTTGGAACGACGGACAACATAGCAGACCGTATCAATATCATAATCTAAACTCAAGAATCGACATTACATTCAAGTGTTTTCGTTATAAAATCGTCATTGCAAAGGTGTTAAAGATTTTCGTACATCGTTAAAAGCTGGGAAAATTCAATACAATTTTATCTTGACAATAAGTGCCCGATTATGTGCACCTGTTGACCGTTCATAATATTATGATGTAAGGTCGAAGTGAAAACAAGGCTACCGGGAGCGTCATCAAGGTTGGGAATATTTCGGTCGTGAAAGACGTTCGAGAATTTTAAGCGCATATTTTCACATTTTCACAACGATTGACTTGTGACGAGTTTCAGAAGTTTTCTGACAGTACTATTCATCAGCGTTTTTCATTTGTTAATATGCCAATTTAATGGCGCTGGCCAATAGGATCTGTCAAAAAACTTCAGAATCCACGAATGAATTCATGCTTTTAGTGAAGGTCAATAATGAAAAAAAAAACCGTTTAAATATAGCGTTTTATTGCGAAGCGGTCGTTATAGCGAAGCGTATATACAGTAGTATACCTTAGCGGTCGTCTGTGCGTCGGCGATGCCGGTAGAGTACTGAAACTGTTCGGCGCCCGCCCACGTGTCCACCTGAAACGTTCATGATCTCAATTATCAATCATCATGATTATTAATCATAATTTATTGTTGTTCTATATACCAAAAAATCTAGACGCATTTCTTATTAAGCCCTCGATCACAGATTCTTGGAAATCTATAGTACTTCTTTTGTTATCGCGGTCGCATACGACCGCTTGGGGCTTGAAAGGTCCTTGGAACAATTACAAGTATTTGAAGTTTGGGTCGCGTCGCCTAATTTAGAGAATCATTTCTGTAATTTTCGTTAGTGTTTGTAAATATTGTTAATCTCTATCTCTAATTATGTAGAAAAAGAGATATTTTAATATTACAGTCAGCCCTTCGAATAGACGTAACGTCTAGTCTTGGCACCATTTCTACGTAATTTTTAATAAAACTATTTGTAAATAAATATTGGAGATGATTACACGACTTGTAATCGACACTGCGATATCAAATTCGTAGATTAATTTTTGCAATTCGATTTGGTACCTGCTTTCAGAAATAATTGTTGGCGAGTATTCAAAGTGACATAACAAATACCTGGAAAAACTTCCTTGAACTTAAACTTCACAGAGTAATGACAGTAATGACACTGTTAATGACACTTAATGACAGTAAAACAATAAGGACTCACTACCACGACGTCCAGACTGCGAATGATCACCAGCTATCTTATGATAAAACTTATAAAACTATTTTTAAACTCTCCGACTACATAAAAACTAGATACAAGCTATTCCTAAAATCTGCACTTTCTTTGTTTAGATTTTATTTCTGTTTAGCGTCGCAAACTCATCGTCAGGTTTACTTAAATTCTTTTATTTTGTTGTACATAATTTAATTGGTTAATTAATATAGTAGCACGTAATGTGTATAATAAAAGCATTGAATAAAAGTTTTATTTTTCTTCTATTATAAAACTAATTAATATTATTAATTAATAAAATTATACGAATTTAAATGTAGATACTTGAAAAATAGGTTTTGTGGTGTGATTGTATGAAATTAAATAGCAGCAGTATAGCAGTATACGGCTACTTATATATTTTAATCAGATTGTTGAGGAATGTGGAGTTTAGCTCAATCTTGTCTAGAATTTAGAACAAATGTTTTAAGAACTACGGAGTATATTTTGTGACTTGCTTAATGCTTTAGATTTCTGCTGTTATTTGGGCCATTGCCACAATATTCTTGTTATATTAATTTTGTACACAAGAATTAAAATATCTGTATACGATACAAAGTTTTTTTTGTTTATTATTGTGTTGTTGCAAGTTTAATTATTGTTCCAACTTCTAATAGAGAAACTTTGTTTCATAACACGTGGTGTAACATTAAAAAGTAATAATACTTTAGGGTGTCTACAGAGTCCACATGCAAAAGTATCAACCCTGAAATAGTGCCTCAATTTTTTGTAAGGAAAAATTCATGAAATTGTAACATTTTTCATAGAAACAATGAAATCATAACTTTTTGAGCGTTGCTTACAGCGAAACCTACCTATACCAAAATATACACATTCAGTATACACATATTTAAAGTAACAAGCCCCAGTATATCCCACAACCTGTACATTTTATGGTACATTTTACGGAAAAACTATCACGCCTATTGATTTGTGTAAGTTTTAGGGTTCCGTAGCCAAAATGGCAAAAAACGGAACCCATATAGATTCGTCATGTCTGTCTGTCTGTATGTCTGTCTGTCTGTCTGTCCGTCCGTCCGTATGTCACAGCCACTTTTCTCCGAAACTATTAGAGCTATACTATTGAAACTTGGTAAGTAGATGTAGTCTGTGAACCGCATTAAGATTTTGATGCAAAAATGGAAAAACTATTAAAAATTTTAGGGGTCCCCATAGGTACAACTGAAACAAAAAAAAATTTTTTTCGTCTAACATATGCGTGTGGGGTATCTATGGATAAGTCTTCAAAAATCGTATTGAGGTTTCTCATATCATTTTTTTCTAACCTGAATAGTTTGTGAGAGAGACTCTTCCAAAGTGGTAAAATATGTGTCCCCCCCCCCTCTAATTTCTAAAGTAGGGGCATGATAATTTTAAAAGAAATATATGATGTAGATTACTATAAAAACTACCAACGAAAATTAGTTTGAACGAGATCTAGACAGTAGTTTTTTTTATACGTCATAAATGGTAAACCTTAATCTAAATTTCTATTAAATCGACTGAATTAATATAAACATAAATCAAAAACCTTTCAATTTCATAAAAATAAACCTTATTGCTGCTGCGGAACCCTTCATGGGCGAGTCCAACTCGCACTTGGCTGCTTTTTATTTATATGTAGATATGTTATCATCAGTCAGTCAAGGTGTGACGATCTCGGCTCGGCTTGTGATGTGAAGCTCGGCTTTTAGCTAGTATGTAAACGTTTTGAACTTCCTACTTCTACCTATATTTTGGGACAGTCAAAATATTTTTTCATGCGTAAAAAGTACAACAGCTGTATAAAAAAATAACGCCAGTCTATTTCAAAAGCTGTCAGAATTAAACAACAAACAAACATACAATTAGTTCCACTATACGTGATACATTCGTTTCCTAGTAAAAACAATACAATTTTAATTTTAGCTGCAGAAATATTCCAACAGGTGTACCTGCCGTTTGTGATTTTGTATTATTCGTAAAGGCGTGTGCACAATATCGTACAAAGGATATTATTCTTGTTAATTTTTTTCTCATAATATAATATTGCTTGAAATAAAACAACCTTAATGTGAAGTTTAAGTAAACTAGGTAAATCCAGCGGGATCGTATATTTAAATACATATTTCGATTCAAAAACTAGTTTGTATATTAATTTAAGTATTACATATTGTATTGGGGAAAAAGATTCTTCGCATTTTATATAAACATTCAAAAGGTTTTTTTTGTATAAAGTTTATTTACAATTGACTAAAGTATAATATGTTATGTGCCATTTTATTCGATAACTTTTTGCCATCTTGTTAGTAGGGACATGATCCCATTGCATTGCTATAAAAATTTTGGGGCTTCTGATGAAAAAATTGCGACAAGTGGTTTTGGCAGTCCTCTTGTGATGTCAACCTGACACTGCCTAAGGAATTCTGCAGCGACCGAAACCGGTGGAAATCTGAAGGTGCAAGGTCAGGACTATACGGCGGATGCATTAACACCTCCCAGCCAAACTCCCGTAATTTTTGCTGAGTAGCTAAAGATCTAAAGATGTGTGAGGTCTAACGTTATCATGGAGAAAAACTTTCTCTCTGCTTTCTCTCAACTTCTTGCTTTAATCTCATCAGTTGTTCTCAGTACAGTTCAGAATCGATGGTCCTGCCTAGCGGTAACAGCTTATAATGAACGAGCATTATTATAGAAGTATTATTATATACAAACTTTCATCCCCTATTTTAACCCCCAGGAGTTGGAATTTATCGAAATCCTTTCTTAGCGGATGCCTACGTCATAACATCTACCTACATGCCAAATTTCAGCCCGATTCGTCCAGTGGTTTGGGCTGTGCGTTGATAGATCACCTGGGCCTGTAGACAAGTGGCAAAACGCTAACGCTAACGCTAACGTTACACAATGTATGGGATTTGACATTAGTATTCGCTAGCGAAGCGATGACTTATGTCAAATCGCATACATTTTGTAACGTTAGAGTTAGCGTTAGCGTTAGCATTTTGCCTCTTGTCTAGGGGGGCATGTCAGTCAGACACCTTTGAGTTTTATATAAATAGATAATGCACTTCCAATCCCACCGCATCACCTTGTTGCGGGTTTCGCCACAGTCTGTGAAGCCTGACCGGCCTTTGACCACGATCTTTTTCGCACGTTCTTGTCGTACGTGATCCACTTTTCATCACCAGTTATCAGGTTTTTCAACAATGGTTCGGTTTCATTACGTCGTAATAAAAAATCACAAATGAGTACACGGTTCATTAGGTTTCTTTCAGTGACCTCATGAGGCACCCAAATATCGAGCTTATTTTGTGTACCCAGCTTTTTACCCGACTGCCAGGAGGGTTATTTCAAATGCGCCAAAACTGTTTGTGGTCAATCCCCAGTTCTTCAGCTACATCTTAACTACTAATATGCCAATCTGCGCTACTCTCACAGATACTGCATTAGGTCCTTAAGAATGCTCCAACTTTTTACGAATATCGACGTTAATGACATTAAAATAAGATTCATATTAGCGCGCCTTGTACAGTGGCGGTTACGACGCTCGCCGCGTTTTTGATATGGCGAAACTGTATGAAAAAATTTGAGAAATTTTCTTATTTTTCTTATAACTGGAAAAGTTGTTTATTTTTATATAAAATTTTTAGCAGACTTTATAGAGGACTAAATAAGCAACAATTTTTTTGTATATATTTATTTTCCTCAGTTCAGTGTATTTAGATGATTAGAGGTACCTAATCAGACCCTATTTTTTTTATATTTTGCGGTTATTGTGATGGTTAAAACGTATATTATGTGAAAATTTTGTATGCGGCTATAGAATTTTTATGGTACAGTCGTGGAGATGAATATATTATCTTTCATTTGAAACCAAAATATCCTCGCAGTTTGACTCCTAATTCTTTAATAGGGTACCGGAAAATCGCTGATATTTGTAATAGCGTCATTAAATATCCAATTTTCCTACACTTTCGAGTTTTAACTGACCACCCAGATCAACTTGCGTAAATATTTTATTAACAAGAGTAATTATTTTTAAGTGATAATTTTTTGTTATTCTCCAGCAACCCTATATAAATAGTTACTGTACATGAAATTACGAATTGCGTGCTTCTTGAAAATACAAATAATGTTTTTTGAAAGGTTTAAAAAGACCATTATATTATATAATTAATAATTATTATATTATATTAATAGCGGGTTTCATTATTCTAATCTGGTAATACAATCCAGAGCTGCATTTTTACTGGAATAATATTAATGGGCTGAACGAAAGTAGCTCAGTTATACTCTACTCAAATACTCTTATAGTAAACACTCTTATTTCTTTTAATATTCTTTATTTACTTTTACTCATATTATCTCTGTAACTCTCTAACTCTTATAACACGACAAACTCTAATACAATACACATTATTTTACTCTAAACTCTTTCTCAATACACCATTTTTCATACACACTTTTCCCTACACACGCCACATCTCAGAATTTGTCATATTTAAAATATCAAGAAAAATAAACTTCCAAAAAGGTTAAAAACGTTTTGAACATGGACTCTGAAATGCCATAACTCATGTATAATCTGAATTAGCACAGGTAATAAAAATCTTTATTTTTGTGTGACTTGGTGAGGGGTGACACAGTGCGATGTCCACTGACCCATTTCCTGACATTCCTGACATTGCTGACGCGCCGACAACGTCACAGTTCATGAAACAGTAATTACATTTGAGTTTTCACTACTACGCTCCTAACTCACAGGGATTACCTCTACTTTGTGAAGCGGGGTTAAAATAACTAGGATTTTTTAGTTGTGTTCTCTGTCATCTCAATGTTTTAAATATATTATGCGAAATTGTGTGTGCCTTTCTGTCTGTTTGTTGTCTCTTAGCGCTTAAGCCGCTGAACCGACTTAATTAAATAATAATTTGGCATGACGATGCGACGTCTTTTCCGGGACTCAAAGTGTTCTTATCCTTAGTGTAGCATAGTTTTTGTCCCAGAAACAAGCGAAATAAACTAATAATTTCGGTGCAACGAGGAGGTAGGCAACATCGATTTAATATAAAGTTATTAAGACTAGTTGCTGCCCGCTACTCCGTTGAGCCAAAATTCGTTTATTGCGAGGGAGCCATTACATTTTTTCGGGATAAAATGTATCCCATGTCCTTTCCCGGGACTCAAAGTGTCTGTTTACTAAATTACAGCAAAATCGGTTCAGCCGTTTGGGCGTGTAGAGGTAACAGACAGACACACTTTCGCAATATTAGTATGGATTCCGCCTGGCATTAATTTCAATAATACCAGAAGTATAGTAAATTCTATTAAAATTTATGTATCAAAATAAAACTATTTCTGGAGATCGTAAAATTTAAAGTAGTGTGTCCCCGGCCTTAGTTCCCTTGGATCTGTTACAGGGTTGAGGCGTCATACCGCGTGATGCACAAAATGAATCATAAGATTTATAAAGTCTATAATACTCGTATATTATCATACTGTGTTACTAATTACGTACTATATTATGATGTCCGCAACTTCGTTCTTCCAGAATTTTATTGCTCGCGAATGATTTTCCGCGATAACAACATGTCCCGTAGCCCGGGCACGGGAACAATAAATTTAGAAGCTAAGAGATAAATAAAAAGAAATCTAACAGTTAACAAATTTATTTAAATAAAATAAAAGACCTAGACAGCGGAGAGCGGGTACGCGGGGAACGGAAGATTAGCCTCAGACACTTTCTAGATCTCTAATATACGGGTCGTGGGGGAAAACACTGCACTTAACTCGCACAAATCAGCAACGAGCGGGACTCCAGCTCCGCAGGTCTCCAATTGTTTTCGACAGCGCGCAGTGGTTGAGGCCGGCTGTTATTGGCCTAGCTCCCGTAGAGGTGGCAGTGTGTGGCAGGGTGTGGCCCAGGTAGGAGCGTCAGACAGACGGCATGGGCAGCACGTGCACGTGGTCGTCTCAAGGCGACGGTAGGCCGAGCTCTCTTAGCCCAAACAGGGTTCCAAACAGAGTTCCAAACAGAGTTCCCCTGGAACGTTACGGACCAGAGCCTTAGGAGGAGTGTTCACGCTGCTGATGGCCCGCCAAGCACGTGTTTCCCGAAGACCGGAGAGCACGTGGTTGTGGGTCCATCACAAACGTTACTTACTCATAAAAAACAGTAATAATTTAGACACAGAAACACAAAATACAACAGTAGTAGTAAAAAGGTTAACGAACTTTTGACAACGAAAACTAGGTCATTGCCAATTTTGTTATGACAGATAGAATACCAAAATAATAATATTATGACCACGGCAAGAAAATCTAGTTAGCATGTTTAATATTTTAAAATAAAATCAAATGAAGCAGGTAAAAGAAAGTGAACACGTGGCCTGTCACAAAAGACAAAGAAATTTTACAATTTAGACAAAATACTTGATTTTCGCCACAATAAAAACAAAAACAAAATGCAGAATTACAGTTAAATAGTAAAATGAATTAAACGACAAATATCTAGAAAAAATTCTACAAACACGACACATAACATATAACACTCACCAATATTGGGGATGATTTTGAAGTGAAATAAAAAGGATGATCAAGATGTCGCCCGGGCTTTTATAGTTCCGGGACGACATATTTTTTTTAATGTTGCCAGTTAATAAGTGTTAAAGGAATAAAGATATAAAGTCTAAGTTTACTCCGAGTTAATGTAATATTATATGTTTTAAGAAAATAACTTCAGATGTTATTGAAAATAATCAATCCTTTTATTTAATCCGGAAATAATTAAATAAAAGGGGAAAATATAGCATAAAAAGGATATCGATAAAACTGTAGTAGTTACACCATTATCCAAGAGATGGCGCTACTGACCTCATTTCGAGTTATCTTCAGCTCTAAATCTGTTAGGCGTAAAGCGTAAAGTTTACAAATAGGCCTAATAGATGTCGCTATGCGACAAACATACTTGCATTTTCCAGGACTCCAAGTGTATCAATATTAAATTTTATTTAAATCGGTTCAGTGGCTTGAGTGTGACAAAGTAGCAGTCGGGAAAAGATATTATAGGAGAAGGTTAAAGCGAAAGAAATTGTAGACTTGTATTAAAATAATCCGCCAAGTGCGAGCCGGACTCGCGCACGAAGGTTTCCGTACCATTATAGAGCAAAATTAGGCTAGAAATTATGTTTTTGTATGGGAGCCCCCCATAATTTTTTATTTTATTTTAATATAATTTTTAAATATTAAAGTACACATATAACTAAGGACTTTGAGAAAAATTTAAGTACCGACCTTTTGCCATTATTGATATAGAGAAAAAAATGTAAAAAAATGACGTTTGTTGTATAGGATTAAATATTTATTTTATTTTGTTTTTAGTATTTGTTGTTATAGCGGCAACAGTTATACATAATCTGTGAAAATTTCATCTCTCTAGCTATTATCGTTTTTGAGTTACAGCCTGGAGACAGACAGACAGACGGACAGACAACGAAGTCTTAGTAATAGGGTCCCGTTTTTACCCTTTAGGTATGGAACCCTAACCTTGTGAATAGGTAGCATTTTACTACTAAGTAATCTTGTCTTTTATATAATATCACAACACTTATTTTGGTAGAATACGCTTGGCACTTGTCATCGAGTTTTTAAATCTTACAAAAACTTTTATCACTTCAATAGAAGTCTGAGGATTATCGATATGTCCCCCGTATTGGTGCGTTGAACCGATTGCGCAAAATGGGTCTGGCTTTGACAGATTGACAACAACAATTTGTCGAAGAAAGGTAACGCTGAATGCTGGTAATAAGGTGGCCAGTATTTTGTGACGATAATATTTTTTCCCATATTTGTAGAGACTAAATAAAAAGTATAAATAGAGTTCTGCGAGCAACAAAATGAGATAGTATTTTTTGACTTAGAGAAGTTTTGAGCCTTCCCAAAACATTGAATAAAGTACTATTTGTACCTAATTACAAAAATATCCACTATTAGCTCTGATGGGATTTAATGGACGTTATACTGGTTAATCCATATACGTATTTTGACGTGGGAAAGCCATGCTTCGGCACGAATGGGCCGGCTCGACCGGAGAAATACCACGTCCTCACAGAAAACCGGCGTGAAACTGCGCTTGCGCTGTGTTTCGCCGAGTGAGTGAGTTTACCGGAGGTCCAATCCCCTACCCTATTCACTTCCTTACCCTCCCCTATTCCCTTCCCTTCCCATCCCGACCCTCCCCTTACCTTACCCTATTCCCTCTTAAAAGGCCGGCAACGCACCTGCAGCTCTTCTGGTGCTGCTGGTGTCCATGGGCGACGGAAGTTGCTTTCCATCAGGTGAGCCTTTTGATCGTTTGCCCCCTTATTTCATAAAAAAGTCAATTTGAACTTGCAGCCCGCTCAGAAATAATTTTGATGAAAACGTTAAATAGCTTAACAAGTGTAATCACATATTTTGGAGTAACGTAGTTAGCCAGCGAAATCCTAACCAAACATGCTAAATACACATGACTGTTAACTGTTATGTTAAATGTATTTAACATGGAAATGGATGATGTATCATCAGGATATAATTATTATTAACAAGATGTTGCTATTAACTTCCTTCGTTTAGCATTTCCTCTATGATGAAATGAAGCCTTCCCCTTCCTCTTGGTCAATCTTTTTTGTTGTTTGAATTAACTTATTACATTACAAACAAATCTAAACACTTTATAATGCATTTATTATAATATTTGTATTGTGTTCATAACATTTCTTACCGAAACGATCCATGCTTCTCTTGTCTACTTTTAAGATCAGATAAAATTTACTATTGTAAACAATGTTATATAGGCTATGCTACCAATTTAAAAAAAAATGCGTAATCCGTACAATAAAAAATGCAGTGACAAATTAATTTTGTAGAGTTTCAGTTCTTTGTTGATTGAGGTCAAAATAAATTAGAAAGAAAAACAAATGAATAGATAATTCTTCGTAAACGCTGTAATAATCTATTAATTGTTCTACATTGAAAGTGGCAAAGCATTGTTTGTTTGTTTCCTTTCAATTTGTCTAGTGTAGACTGACACTAAGAGAGTTACCATGTACTCCAAATGATCGTGGAACGTCTGTTACCTCCACACCCTCGTCTGCACCGGAGCACGTAGTCGGAATAACCCAGAAAATAAGTTATTTCTGGAACGAAGTTACTATACGTCAAACTGACTCACAATCACGAATCGGTAATAACTCTTTATAAAGATAAAATAAAGTTTTGGTCGAATTTTCGCTGGTGTGAAGTAAATAAAGGCTCTTGTTTTTATGACAATTTCAAAAATTGAAATTCACTTTAAGTATGTTTTGAACGGTTGATAATAAAATAAATTACCAACTTACAATACGTTTACAGCGTTTTTAGGGTTCCGTAGCCAAAATAGCAAAAAAGGAACCCTTATAGATTCGTCATGTCTGTCTGTCTGTCCGTCCGTCCGTCCGTATGTCACAGCCACTTTTCTCCGAAACTATTAGAGCTATACTATTGAAACTTGGGAAGTAGATGTAGTCTGTGAACCGCATTAAGATTTTGATGCAAAAATGGAAAAAATATTAAAAATTTTAGGGGTCCCCATAGGTACAACTGAAACAAAAAAAATTTTTTTTCATCTAACCTATGCGTGTGGGGTATCTATGGATAGGTCTCCAAAAATCATATTGAGGTTTCTCATATCATTTTTTTCTAACCTGAATAGTTTGCGAGAGAGACTCTTCCAAAGTGGAAAAATGTGTGTCCCCCCCTCTAATTTCTAAAGTAGAGGCATGATAATTCTAAAAAAAATATATGATGTAGATTACTATAAAAACTACCAAAGAAAATTGGTTTGAACGAGATCTAGCCAGTAGTTTTTTTTATACGTCATAAATAGTAAACCTTAAATTTCATTAAATCGACTGAAATATAAAAATAAATCAAAAATATTTTAATTTCATAAAAATAAACCTTATTGCTGCTGCGGAACCCTCCATGGGCGAGTCCAACTCGCACTTGGCCACTTTTTATTATTCTAACATCAACAGTAATTAATTTATTTAAGATGTACATTATCTGTCAAACTCTTCATTAAAAAAAGCGGCCAAGTGCGAGTTGGACTCGCCCATGAAGGATTCCGCAGCAGCAATAAGGTTTATTTTTATGAAATTAAAAGGTTTTTGATTTATTTTTATATTTCAGTCGATTTAATGAAATTTAGATTAAGGTTTACCATTTATGACGTATAAAAAAAAGTAAAAACTACTGGCTGGATCTCGTTCAAACCAATTTTCGTTGGTAGTTTTTATAGTAATCT
The DNA here is from genome assembly GCA_905404155.3 of Plebejus argus. Lineage (NCBI taxonomy): Eukaryota > Metazoa > Arthropoda > Insecta > Lepidoptera > Lycaenidae > Plebejus > Plebejus argus. The sequence goes on along the minus strand of FR989931.1, from coordinate 15,496,443 downwards.
ACATTATATATTGTTTTTAGAATTATCATGCCCCTACTTTAGAAATCAGAGGGGGGGGACACACATTTTAGCACTTTGGAAGAGTCTCTCTCGCAAACTATTCAGGTTAGAAAAAAAATTATATGAGAAACCTCAATATGATTTTTGGAGATTTATCCATAGATACCCAACACGCATACGCATAGGTTAGAGGAAAAAATTTTTTTTTTGTTTCAGTTGTACCTACCTATGGGGACCCCTAAAATTTTTAATAATTTTTCTATTTTTGCATCAAAATCTTAATGCGGTTCACAGACTACATCTACTTACCAAGTTTCAATAGTATAGCTCTAATAGTTTCGGAGAAAAGTGGCTGTGACATACGGACGGACAGACAGACAGACAGACAGACAGACAGACAGGCTACGGAACCCTAAAAATTAAACTTAATCACAATTAAATGTTTTTGAGTGCAGCAGTAAGATTAATTAAATTATTTTAATAAAATTAAGAGTTTGACCAAAAATGTATTAAATTGACGTGAAGTAGACAATCATGAAATCTTTCTGGCTGCGGCCTTGTCTTTAAGGTTGACTAACGTTGTTAACTTTAAGATTGTAATTTTTTACACCAACGTCTTCCTCAATCTTTTATTCTTAGGCCCACTTGCGCCAATCTGGGTTAAAGTTAACTCTGAGTTAAACATCATGTCATATCTGTCACTCACCAAGTCAGTGATAGAGATGACGTGATGTTTAACTCAGAGTTAACCTTAACCCAGAGTGGCGCAAGTGGGCCTAAATCATTTAGGCATATCAAAGAAAATGAATCGTCTCATTTCATTTTAATTAGTATTCATAATGAGAATTGGTAATTAGACGGTAAGCGTTTACCATAACTGATTAACTGAATTAACTGAATACACTAATTAATATTATGATTGAATTTGCTGGTGGCTGATTGCACTATTCCAATATTTAGACATACTTAGGATGTGATGCAGGTGCTGTTTTCCTATAATGTAAGTAAATACAGCATTACAATATACTAAACTCTGATCTTGAGGAAGGAATATTTTTCTAGATTGGACTTTGGACTTTATTTTTTAGACTTAGGGGCTATTTCGCCACTTCCTGATAAGTGCCGAATAGGCTATCCACCACTTAACTTGACAGATGAAGTATGGAGAATATTTCAAAAAAGTTGCGGTTAGCCTATCCGGAACTTTATCAGGAAGTGGTGAAACAGGCCCTTAGACTTTAATAATGAAAGTAAAAAACTTGAAATAACTATAGCAATACCTCGGCCCTTGCTTGAGACCTAGTCACATAATATTATATTGAAACTTGTATTGAAATGAAGAATTGTAGTTTGATCTTTAAAAAATACAATAATTTTTCTTGAAATGTTAAACCAAAGTTCGTTTAAAGTTTAATGTATTGCGAGCTGCATTTTTTGCATAAAATGTAATGGAAGATTAAATAACAGTTATCCAGAAAAGTCTTGTCTATATTTGATGCAAATAAAACAACCGGAGTGTATGTAGATTTTATATTTTAACTTTTATTAAATAATATTTACTATACAAAACTAAAAACTTCATAAATTTAATTAAATATATAATTTAGTCCACGTCGAAAGCACTGAACGCGAAGATATAGTACATTTACCCAGCTCATACAAATGTAGAAATCTTCGCAAAATAACAGATCAAAATAACAATATATAAAAATAACCTACTGACTAGACGTTAGGTCTTCGAACTACGTTAAACAAACGCTAAGCGATAGCTATAATATTAACATAGTCTGATTATGTACACACAGCTTATAAATGTTTTAGAACATCTAATTAATAGTGGTTCCACACTTAGAAAATATATCCTTAGAGTAACAGTTTGGTTTGGGCGAAAATACAGTTAACTATATCGGGTTTAGTTTTGCCTGTCGTCTTCGGAACTGCTCGCTTTCACCTCCTTGGGAAGTGTTGGCTGAAACAAATAAAACGTATAAATTCGATAGAAAATACACCTTCAACAGATACCTATTATGGAACACTAATTGTTTTTTTTTAATAAAAAAATGACATAAATTTAAAACACAGTAAAATTCAAAATTGTGAATTAACTTAGTATGTCGCAAGTATCATCATACAAACAAAATATTATACTCCATTTGATAACTTTAAAAGTTAAGTTATAAATCAAAAGTTCATCGTAACTTTAGATTTCTAACTTTTTTATTAGATGCGATGTTTTTATGTTAAATTCCATACATTTGTAATTTAGCAGACAAAACTTTTCTATCTATTCAACTTATTTTTTATTTCACCAGATTTTTTATACGACGTGAGATTTTAGTGGCCTGTGGCTGTTTTCCCGCAGCAGGACCATTTACCTATAGTAGTATTATCGAATCATGCAAGTTATTTTTTGAAAATACAAAATATTTTGTATGTCGTACTATGGCAACTTTATGCCGATATAGCCGCGAGCGGCTATGGACCCGGCCGAATTTTTTTTATGATTTGAACAAAAAAAACTTCACAAATCTGTTGTACTACTAAGATAGAATCATTTTACTGCGGGAAAACAACCATTAAAATTTCACGCACTAGGTATATTTTTAAGATCATTAATTATAAGATTATTTTTTTATATTTATAAGAGAGTAACAAGTATTCCGAGTGGGGTGAAAAATGTTTTATTGTTTGTCTATGCTTCGACTTTCGAGTGTATGAAGTAGGCCAATATATTTTCTGATCTTTTTATTAAATTATCAAATGTAACCTTTTAGTCTATTTCAGTTCCCAGAGAATTGAAACTTCTACGACAGTCTGTATGCAATTGCTTAAAACTCTAAACTTCGTACTTTAAAATTCTCAACTTTAAAGTGAGACTGAGTCCTCTAAAGTTCCTAGTTCAAGATGGATATCAGATATGCTGTAAAAAGGTATTCTCTTCTTGTCGATACATCTTGTACTATACCTATGCTCTAGTGAATTTTCCGATACTGTCACTTAAAAATTGCTTACCATACTCATGCATAGTATTTTCCTATATTAAGTATCCGTTAATCTATAAATATTAATATGAATATTAATTAACATATTTATAGCTGGAATCGTTGAAAATGGAAGTTTGGACTACTTAAATTCGATAATTTCGCCCGCAAAGTTAAATGTTGAAATAAAAGTTTATATAAGTAGTAGTAGTAGTAGTAGTCTCTCTGTAGTAGTAGTAGTAGTCTCTCTGACAATGCATAAAATAAATCTTATTGCAAGGAACAAGATTTTAGATAGTTTAACTTTAATCACGCTCTAAAACTCCATAGCTTTGAAGCGTTAAAATAAAGTAATCGTAAAATATCGAAAGACTATTAACGATATTTACTATTCTAGAACGTGTTGCGGCTATTCAAACTAGAAACAAAGTACAAAGAATTTACTGCCCAAAATATGAAGCAAGACTTCAAAATTGCTAGATAAAAATCAAAATTTTTTCCTTGGCTAAGATATGACTTTAAAATATGTATGCATTTTTTAACCAACTTGCACATAATATAATAACATGATTCTTACTTAACGCAATAAATACAGAGATAATTTGTCGGCCGGCAAATTGTGTTGCCTTTAATAATGGCTTCCGCTGAGAAACGACAACAGATCTTAATTATGAAAACTGATCCAAGAACAATTATTATGTGCATTATTATAAGGACAAATGGCATGAATTTATGGCACACACATTCGGAGCTTTCATCCTATTTAAATGAACAATAAAATGTAAATTACATGGCAAACCATATTTTAACCACAAAAGCTACTCAAGGGTGTTTTATGCTATTTAAACTCGGTGTGAAATGTCCTATACGCTTAAGTGTATGTGCAGTATACAAGGACCCTCAGTACCTTTATACAACGAGACAAGATGAGTGATTACTGATTAAGGTGACGCCATGTTGAAGTAAAAAACCGTGTTGGATGTGTTTGAGATTGCTTGTTTTCTATGCGAGGCTGGCCCGGCCTCTCATAGAAAACAAGCAATGGAACAGCAAAAAATTGAAAGGGCGTAGCGACAAAATGGTTTTTGTCGCGTAATTTAAAAACCATAAATAAATTTCATATAAGCTATGGACAAATTAAAGTGTGTACTAGAACCAGTTTATGTACAAATTTTGGAAGCTTATATCACTCTCCTCTGCTGGCAAAATAGGAATCCCTTTTTTACAGAGGTCTTTTTGATTGAATATTCTGTGTTATAAAAGTTGACGAATCGTGTTATGCTATGGGTAATTCAAAGACAAAGACATGATGAATACCTGACAGTGAACTTTAATTTCTTAGCTTTAGTCATTGCTGACAAAAATGGACATCGCTACAGCCAAATTATCAAGGCGTCACCTTAAGTACAAGACTGACATGTGACATGCATTGCTCACCATTTTTTTCTTATCGGACTATTAGGTATTCTAGATTTTTCTGATTATACTTATTAGGTGATTCGCCTGCATTGTCCTCACTATTAATAAAAAAAAAATCATCGGATATCAAACCTACGACCTCTAGTCGAGAGTCAAGCTCTTAACCACTAGACCGCTAGCTACTAGCACTTGCACTGCTAGCCTAGTGCTCACGCTAGCAACTCACCTCATATGGCAGCAGAAACATGTTGTTGTCGGATCGTCGGCCGAATCTCAGTCGCATTGAAGGAGCACGTACGGACCGGTCCTGCTCCTATAACAAACGTACATACAATTTAAATGTATCCAAAAGTTTTATATTATGATACCCAATACCTATAGAATACGCGGTTCATATGATAAATACTAGATAATAGCAAAACGTCCGTAGTAAAAGTATTTAAGTATTATAAACCATTTTATTTTTATTTATGAAATGTTTTGTTTATTTTTATTTATGAAATGTTTTGTTTCTTTTAGTTCATACATATCAGTATTTCACCGTAAATAAAATTATTTGGTTAAAAACTCCTCCAACCGCAACCCCATTTTGATGTCTTGTGAACTTCGATCAGAGTGACTAGTGTGAGTTTTTTGTTTGACATTCGATCGTGAACGCGTTTGGCGTTTACTAAGATTTTGTATGGGAGCTGGGCTCACTCCTGTGAGCATCGCTAGGTGGCGCTGTACAAATCCCATACAAAATCTTAGTAAACGCCAAACGCGTTCGCGATCGAATGTCAAACAAAAAACTCGCACTAGGCACTGTCAGCTTATGCAGAAAAAGTTTTTTTTGATTTCGGAATTATTATGAATTAAAATGCAAATGAAGATAGAGATTTCGTTTTAAAGCATGAAAAGCACTCTAAATTTTTTTCATCCCTTTGTATTCGTAAAAAAATGTCCAGTCAGCAAAAACTAAATTATAAGTTCGTTTGAGGTGAGATGGATTATCAAGTTCTTTTGAGATTGATGAACTAAAGGCTGTGAATCTAGGTCAATGAAAATTCCTAGATCGGAAGTGTATATTTACAGGCTTTACTATAAAAATACCTGACGCGTAACGAAATGCCACAACTTTAGCTAAAATGTAGAGTTGGAATCAATTTTACCATTTTGTTTTAATAGTTAATGGAATCAGGTGTTACTTTGCGGGAATCCATAGCTTAAAATATAATTACAGGTTGAGGTTCATTTTGCCGGAATATTGCTAAAAATAATAAGATACTTACTAAATTTCGTTTTAAGTTTTAGTTTTTACATGTATTAATCTAGGTCCTTCTTGTTGACCTGTAATGTTTGTATTATCCTATCTAAAATAAGAAATACTATTAATTGTTATTATATAAAAGAGTCATCAAGTTTTTGCAATTTTAATAAAAATAACGTTTATTGTTCTCAATTAAAATAGCACACATGTGAATAGCTTAAAATTAGAAATTAAAAGGGTCAAACCCGCCCTTGACGATTTTAGAAACGTATTGCAGGAATTACTCGAGGACAGAGTTTTAATAAATTTTTTAATTAAAATATTTTAATCTAAACAATACATAATATTATGTACGCTACCTAGCTTTTATACTATTGTACATTATTGTAAGCTTATTAAAGAATTTGAAATTTGAAATTAAAAGAAAGCTGAATATAAGGAATAGTAAGAGCTTGATATAGGTTACAAGATGCAGTTGGGTTAAGACGTTGCACCTAATTATTGCGGCATTGCTTTTTGTTACTTTTTTTTGTAGGAGTTTGGATGGATGCGACAAAAATTAACGAGTTTTTTTGTGAAAGATAGACGAGACTGTGTAAATTTTATGTACCATCGAAGAAATTGATTCATAGGCAGTTGACTGACCTACTACTCATTTGGTTGGATTAAGTCAATTTAATATTGTGTCGTCAAATGTCGGACGGGTTTGACATAACCCGACTGAATAACGTAGGTCCGAGATCTGCTATTATAAATCAACTTCTCTGATAGTACTTTTAGTATCGTGATACACCGAATAATCGTCGTCACTTTACGTTATAATGCGAATCATAGAAGAATATATCGGTGTAATTACGGTGTGACCTGACCCTCATATTAGTATGGAATAAATAACAACTTCTGAGCCCTATAACTAATTTGGGATTATTTTCGCACGGTGCAGGAAAATGATAAGTTTCCCTATAGGGTTGTTATCTGCTTGTCCCATAAAATCCCATGTTTCATAAATAGTAATTACTACTATTTTCTCAACAACATATACACATCTTTGCAACGATAATGAATTATGAGAAAACACTCATTAATGTCAGCTCTTTACTTACAAAAATAAAAGTAAATCCATTGGATAATACGATGCTATTGACAAACATAGACTCAAACACACAGACAGACAGGTCAAAGCGCACGGAATTGCGCAGGCCTAGTTCCAGCAGGCCGCGCGCATGCTTAAACTTACAACACCCCTCTGTTTTCGTTAGGGCCTAAAAATCTAAAATGGGCTTATTTCGACTGGTCTTGCAGTAATTTCTATAAATATAAGCTAACAGAATATAATAATAATATAGTCTGTGTACGGATACCACGTAATATCTTCTTCCCATATGTAATACGTCTGCAGTCTCTGCACAGTGCACTGTCTAGGCTCAGTCGCAAGTTGCAACTCGGTGAAATAACCGAGACAGAAAATATGTTTGTTGCAATGTAAGAGGGATAATCCTACAGAATTCTGTATGATGAAGTTGTGCAAGGTTTCTGTGTATGAGATTTTGCTATTCAATTTTACATTAACGTTCTTAAAATGAATCTAGATATAGAGAGTGAAGAGAGAAAAAAAGATGTAGCGTGCAGAGAAATCAAATAAGACTTTTAGAAATGTATAATACTAACTTAAATCTCCATTTACTACATAATGCCACATAATGCGGTTTCTACACGTTGAATCATGATAACCAAAGCGATTACGAAAGTGTAGAGGGTCAAATTCTCGCTCGTAAGAGACGACTCTACCTTTCAGCTTATATAATATATTATCATACAGATTAATTAGTTTGACTATTAATGTTTAATATGTCGCAGTCATCTAGTTCAATCTTCGGTTCGATTGAATGACTAGCGCATTCATTGAATTATACCATTCAATTGAATGACTCGGCCGAACGTTGATTGAACAATCGTCACTCAAGGTCCAACTAGTTAGCGATTTGTAACATAGCCCTTTGTAGAGAGCGGACATGAAATCAGTCAGGTAATTGAATGTATCTATCGGAATAGGAAATGTATAAGAAGAGTATATAATTTTTAGGTAATTAATAGCAATGTATTACTCCGTGTTGGCCCAATACGACTTGATTTGGTTAGGTTAGATAGCTTCGCTGCGCTTCGCTCCCGCCTTAGCCATCGTGGTTATTTTTTTGTAAACCACCCAGAAGTAGCCGTTGCCTCATAATTGAAGTCGGTTTCTAGATTAACCTATTATTACGCCACTAACAAATACTTTTAAAAAATCATAGCATTCCATTTAACGACCTCACTATGATGACGTTTAGTCAAGACGTTAAACGTTACAGTCAACGTCTTGACTAGTTGTCCTTCAGTCATTCAATAAAACGGTGTCATTTAATGAATACGCTAGTCATTCAATCGAATCACAGATTGAACCAGATGACTGCGACATGTATACTACTGCCTACTGGGGTAAACCATAATATTATGTTTATTCATCCACTTATTTACCTCCTGCGGGAGGTAAATAAGTAGATGAATAAACATAAATACACTAGTCACAGTATTCACCTCCTGCGGGAAGATGTGCGGCACGGCGCGCTCGTCGGAGCGGCGGCCGAAGCGCAGGCGCACGGGGTTGCGGATGTCGCGCAGGGAGAGCGGCTCCTCCATCTCGTCGACCGCAGTAACACACTAGTCACAGTATTCACCTCCTGCGGGAAGATGTGCGGCACGGCGCGCTCGTCGGAGCGGCGGCCGAAGCGCAGGCGCACGGGGTTGCGGATGTCGCGCAGGGAGAGCGGCTCCTCCATCTCGTCGACCTGCAGTAACACACTAGTCACAGTATTCACCTCCTGCGGGAAGATGTGCGGCACGGCGCGCTCGTCGGAGCGGCGGCCGAAGCGCAGGCGCACGGGGTTGCGGATGTCGCGCAGGGAGAGCGGCTCCTCCATCTCGTCGACCTGCAGTAACACACTAGTCACAGTATTCACCTCCTGCGGGAAGATGTGCGGCACGGCGCGCTCGTCGGAGCGGCGGCCGAAGCGCAGGCGCACGGGGTTGCGGATGTCGCGCAGGGAGAGCGGCTCCTCCATCTCGTCGACCTGCAGTAACACACTAGTCACAGTATTCACCTCCTGCGGGAAGATGTGCGGCACGGCGCGCTCGTCGGAGCGGCGGCCGAAGCGCAGGCGCACGGGGTTGCGGATGTCGCGCAGGGAGAGCAGTTCCTCCATCTCATCGATCTGTAACAACCAAAGAATAACAATTATCTGGGGATAAATGAGCATCACTTAAATCAAAGTGATAACGGGTTATCTAGAGCATTCTAATAGGCGTCCAATGGTCTGATCATATTGGCGGTTTGAGACCGGAGCGTTGCACGACAAGTCACTAGATCAAAATATATGACCCCACCGCAGCCAATGCGCGACTCTCGCTTGATATAATATAGGTTCTAGGTATCGAAAAGATTGTGTATAAGTCAAGTATTACGCTTAATGTATTCGGGCTCACAAATCTTTAATTGCACATGCGGTTATTACGTTTTAAAACGTCAAAATTTTTAACGTCAAAATAACAAAATTTTTAACGACTTGGAACGGAAGCACTCGAGCGGCGATACCATATTGAATCATCTCGCTCAGCGAGCTAGGAACGTTACACGATTGGACAAATGTCTCACTCTGTCACTGAAGTACTAATGTTAGATGATTTCGAATGGCAGTCGACAGCACAGTGGTCAGACACAAAATCCGAGTTATTTGGAAACCAGTGTTGCGAATTTAAGCACGATACTAAATGGGACTTTTAAGTAATTAGTTACTGTAACTGAAGGGAACCCGTAATTCGTTACTGTAAAATGCCACGTTTCATTGAATATAATATATTTTTTTAACCATAGATTTTCTGACTATAGTGCTAACTTTACTGTTTAACAAGCATAATTTTGATTCAAAACTTCGTAGTGTTTTGATTTTAATAGCTGATAGTTATATACACTACATTTTAGCCGCCTTTCCCAGTAGTTGGAGCTATATAATAAATTGTTGTAAGCGCCTTTGCCCCAATTTGCGATCAATAAACAGCCTAGATGGAGTAATCTCCATAATATCCATAACAACATAAGGCTATGAGCACACTAGTTCTTAATTTTGATATTTTCGGAGGAGTACGCTCTAACATTGTGATACGAGATTTTTTTAGTATATAAGATTTGAAAGCTACATTTGAATTGCTAAATAATGTAGAAAAGCTTCTCAGTTGAGCAGCTATCATCAAAACTTGTGTATTTGTTGGCAGTTGCCAACGGATACACAAGAATTCAAAAAGATTTCTGCTATCACACCAAGTGTATGAAAGTGTAGCAAAAAAGAAGATGAGACATTATTTTTAACAAAAAATTAAAACCGACTTCCAGGGTAAAAACAATAATAATTTGTAATAAACAAAAAAGTGTTAAATAATTCTTACTCTTTAAAGTGCCTTATGCTTATGCATAATTCTCCTAAACCTCAACTATTTCTGTACACAATCTACATTACTTTGAAGACGGTACCAGATAAGAATGCTGAGTTCTATATTATGACAAAATATTTTTAATATTTAAGACTGGTACCGACTTCAAAATAATGTAGATTGTGTACAGAAATAGTTGAGGTTTAGGAGAATTATGCATAAGCATAAGGCACTTTAAAGAGTAAGAATTATTTAACACTTTTTTGTTTATTACAAATTATTATTGTTTTTACCCTGGAAGTCGGTTTTAATTTTTTGTTAAAAATAATAATTTCACTCTTTTAAGTGATTTATAAGCTGGTTTTCTGCACAGACTAAGGTGTTATGCTTGGTGACTTTGGATCCAGGATACACTTTCATGATATTATGAGAACTCATTGTCTGATGTCACTACTTCAGAATTGCTTAAGCAACTCCAAGCATATACCACTGTATACCTAATGTATAATATGCTTATTGCTTGGCGTTAATCAAGCAATGATAAAATTAATGTTCATACGCCTGTCTTCAAAGGCTCTAAAGTTCTGTTCAGTGACTTTCTTTCTATCATTACACTCATCACTCATGAAAACAACTCAACATTACTAGATAACGCCCGCAACTTCGTTGCACCAAAATTCGTTTATCGCGCGGAAACTTTAAATTTTTCCGGGATAAAAACTATCCTATGTCCTTTCTCGGGACTCAAAGTATCTCCATGACAAATTTCAGCAAAATCGGTTCAGCGGTTCGAGCGTGAAGAGGTAACAAACAGACAGACTGATAGACAGACAGACAGACACACTTTCGCATTTATAATATTAGTATGGATTCTCAAATAATATAACTAAAATTATAAATTTTAAGAATAACTTACCTCATAGATCTTATGATCAAATTGCTAACTTGGTAACCTAAACACCAAGGTTGAGTCATTTACATTGAAACAACATTATAATTTTTTAAATCGTTAGACAAATTCGGGGTTTGTTCGATAAACGATAGACGATTAAAAGTAACAATAATAGGGTCATGATTAGATAATTCATGGTGTGGTGACCGGTAGTAGTGATGATGATGATGATGAATGTAACTTGCATAGTAGCATAATATGCTTTCAGTTCTTAAACCCACTCCGAAACCCCCATGCTTGCTTTTTGGTAGCACATGCTTAGGATACCTACTTCTCATAAAATCGAAATCCATATAAATTTGGAGGAGTTCCCTCGATTACTCACGGATGTATGGTGGAATGGTGGTGATGATGATGATGATAAATTAAATTTGCATAGTAGTATATGCTTTCAGATCTTAAGACAACGCCGAAACCACCAAACATGTATCTATAAGGAGTAAGGAGTTCTGTTCACCAACTTCGAACCATGGTATATCCTGGTGCAAAATCTTACTTTTTAGTTTTGGTAACATATGCCTGGAATACTTCATATGAAACCAAAAAAACATAGGTTTCCATTTGAATTTTGAGGAGTTCCCTCGATTACTCATGGATCCCATCATCAGGTCACCACTTTTCTGAACATTGCTTTTTAGTAGCATATGCTTAGGATACTTCTCATAAAATCGAAATCATTATAAGTTTCCATATAAATTTGGAGGAGTTCCCTCGATTACTCACGGATGTATGGTGGAATGGTGGTGATGATGATGATGATTAATTAAATTTGCATAGTAGTATATGCTTTCAGTTCTTAAGACAACGCCGAAACCCCCAAACATGTATCTATAAAGAGTAAGGAGTTCTGTTCACCACCTTCGAACCATGGTAAATCCTGGTGCAAAATCTTACTTTTTGGTAACATATGCCTGGAATACTTCATATGAAACCAAAAAAAACATATGTTTCCATTTGAATTTTGAGGAGTTCCCTCGATTACTCATGGATCCCATCATCAGATCACCACTTTTGTCAAAATGGGACCAAATTGGAGTGAAACCTATTATAACAAAAGAAAAATTTTGAAAATCGGTTCATAAACGGCGGAGTAATCGTTGAACATACATAAAAAAAAAAAAAAAAAAAAAAAAAAAAAAAAATATCCACAGACGAACGTATAACCTCCTCGTTTTTGGAAGTCGGTTAAAAATAAATTAATTGCCAATGAGTACACACTACACAGCCCTAAGCCAAATTACCACAGATTTGAGAAAACTACGAGCCGCGGCTGCTTCCAACTGATTCGTCCCCTCGCTACAGATTAATTAATAATAATTACTCGTCAGTCGTACCCGTTTTGGGGTGTCGGCCGATGTTCTGTAAATATTATGACGTATTGGAAATATGACTTTCCCGTTTTCCCGACGATGACACGTCGGGAAAAAACAAATAATTATACAAGGTAAACATGACATTTACAATTCCCTAAATTGTAAATGTCATGTTGTTTGTGACGGCCGATAGTGTAGCCGATTAATAATACTCCCCACACCGGTTTCGGTGACGGTGGCCGGCTTCATTGAAACCAGGCCAGGTACGCAGGAGTAATTTTATAGTGCCCAGGTGTGTGCGCAGTACACAAGAGCACTCTCTATTCCTTTACTCTCATAACCCAGTGGGACGGAAGACCGACACGACTGGCGAGAGATCAGGCGCAGGACCGACTTTTTACATGCCCATCCGACGCATGGATCATCTTACTTGTCAGACAATCAGGTGATCAGCCTGCATTGTCCTAACCAAACTTGGAAATAACATGTTTCCAACGCGGGAATCGAACCCACGACCTCCGAGTCAAGAGCGACGCTCTAGACCACTGGACCACGGAGGCGTAGCCGATTAACTAGATCTAGAAAGAGTAGCCAAAAATTTTAGCCAATTAACTGAGATAATATTATTACGGGATTTATAGCAGGTTTACATTACTCCAATCCAGTAATGCGCTGAATTGCTACTGGAACAATGTAAACGGCTACTGGAATGCACTGATTTTTTTCACTAAATAAGGGGGCAATCGAGCAAACGGGTCACCTGATGGTAAGCAACAAATTTTACAATTTTACAATACCGTTTAATTCATTTTAGTCTAAACTCTAAAAAAACTCAGTATGGCTATATAACGCTATTAAATTAATTGTCACGAATTATCTTCGTAATAAAGAGATACAACGGTACTTAATTTGGCCTAAATTAATTGAAACGAGTAAATTAATTGAAAAAAGCAAATTAATTGAAACGAAATGTGAATTAAACGTATTGTATCATATAGTATATTTTAACATACTTACCTATTTGTGCTGAAATTCTGATAGTATAATGGAAATATAAAAAAAATAATTTTAATTTTCTTAGTCTCGCTATATCTCGATAGCGGTTGAACTGATTTGCCAAATTTTAGATTTGAAATGTTGTGGAAGTCAGGGAAGGTTTATACTATAAGAAAATTTAGGAGTTCCGTGTTACGAAGTTCACGAAGTCGTTATAGAAATACCTGATGACATTCCCAATTAAGTCGTTTGCTCAACAACACCTTGTAAAGATCTTTAAAATTCACGATAGCCGTCCAAACATTAATTTTTATTCATCGCGACAGTGCTGACCTTTTGGTATTTTTTTAAGAATTCACCGCGCAAAGTGGCGTTTGCACAAAATATTAATAATTTCATTTCATTGTAGGCACCGGGTAATTCGCATTACGGAGGTCGTTTCTGATCTCTCGCATGAAATCTCCCTCGTTACCTTTTGAAAATTAAGCAGATGGAGGCTCGTCGGGGCTAAGGAAGGCGCACACTTGACCTTAATTAAAATCCTGTTGACATAGTCACAGGTCGCTTACGATGTAGGTGTCTGTTGATCTAGTCACAAATTTGATTGAAACGTACAGATATTTTATGATCTGCAAACATTTGTATTGTTGTTAGTGCTCACGAGACGTCCAAAGTGTACTTTAGTTGGCATATTACTAAGCAAACATATTTTAAAAGGATACATTTTCTCCCCAATTCAATATAGATAAAAAAGAGGAATGTAAGATACTTACCTTTGTTAAACACTCTTTAAATACGCTATTAAAAATATAAACTCTTTTAAAAGTTAACTTTAAAAATGTCGAGTTCGTTTGTTGAATTTTTCTCAGAAACAAAAGTGTACACACGTCTTTAGGAGTCGTTTTGGGGATAACGAAAATAATAAATCGTAAGAACAAAAATCACGAGAACAGAATTAGTACCTCGTAGATATTGTTTATATGTACACGCGGAGGAGCATTTTAACATGTTTATTTCAGAAAACGTTATTTTTATTGTACAATCTAATTTGTACTTTTTTTTTAAACAATTTATACTTTGACGTAGCAACAATTTTGGTTGTAGCCTGTGAAATTATAAATAAAAAATCAGCCAAGTGCGAGTCGGACTCGCGCGCGTAGGCCGTAGGGTTCCGTACCGGCGCGGTATAGAGCAAAGTAGGCATTAAATTGTGTTTTTTGTATGGGGGGGCTCCCCCTTACATCTTCACTTAATTAAAATTTAATTATTAATTATGAAAGTACAAATATTAATAAAGATTTTGTGAAATTTTCAAGCGCCTAGCTGATATTATTATTGTTTACGAGCGAAATAACCTAAAAAAGTCACGTTTGATGTTTGGGAGCCCCCCTTAAATATTATTTTTTTGCACTTTTGTATTTGTTGTTATAGCGGCAACAGAAATACAAAATCTGTGAAAATTTCAGAAGTCTAGCTATAACGGTTCTTGAGTTATAGCCTGGAGACAGACGGACAGACGGACAGACACGAAGTCTCAGTAATAGGGTCCCGTTTTTACCCTTTGGGTACGGAACCCTGAAAATGTATATTAAATTAAGATTTGATTTGTCACTTCGAGATGCGTTGTTTCAAATGTAAATCTCATACATTTTGATTTGTAACTTTACTGTTAAATTATTATTAACATCAAGTTAATGCAATTTGGCTGATCTCGCGACTGATTTCAAAGCGTTTTCATTTTGAATCAGCCCTAAGCTAGCAGAATATGAGAACATATACATAATACAGAGTGTACCTAACAAAACTAAGTGATAACTGATAACTGATAATACTTTTAAATAGAGTATATAGCAGAGTTCGCTATGAAATTAGCAGCGCTAAGACTATTTTTTTACTTTTGTATAAAAAAATCCACAACGCTGGGGCGCTTGTCCGGTGCAAATCACAAAAAATTTGCTCTTTCAGCGCTTCTACTTTCACAGTGAACTCTATAATATCTACTATGACCTCTGCATAACTTACCGGCGTCTGCGGCGGCATGTCGGGATCGGAGCGGCGGCCGAAGCGCAGGCGGCGGGAGGGGGAGCGCACGGACTTGCGCGCCAGCGCGTGTCCTCCCAGTGCGTCGTGTTGCGCTAGCAGCGCGTACAGCCCGCCGAGCGCCTCCCACCCGCTCTGGTCTGATACCGCGGGGGATGCTGGGGACGAGATAGATAGTTAATAAGGTATAAAACTATACATTATATAACTCCCACGCCGGTTTCGGTGACGTTAGCCGGTTTCATTCAAAGCAAGCCCGTTATGGAGAAGTAATTTTATGGTGCCCGCGCGGTACACAAGAGCACTCTCTATTCCTTTACTCTATAACCCAGTGGGACGGACGACCCACACGACTGACGAGATATCAGGCGCAGGACCGACATTTTGCATGCCCATCCGACGCATGGATCATCTTACTTTTCAGACAATCAGGTTGGAAACATGTTTCCAACGCTCCCGCGACCTCCAAGTCAAGAGCCACGCTTAAAACCAATGGACCACGGAGGCGTAAACATACTCTTACAATAGACAGGCTCTTGTATGGGTTGGGCATCAGTCAAATACCGTGAGCACCGCTCACTGCTTAGTAGACAATGACAGGTCTTCACAGTTATAGACTGATGCCCAGTTTCTAAGGTTTACAATCACACAGAAACTAAATTCCGCGCATATTAAGCCGTAGTCCGGGAGAGGTGCTCATGGGTAATACCAAACTTTTTTGATAATTCAATAAAACATCGTTGTTGATTGACCAATGCATCAATGTTTTGATTTTTGCAGTTAGCCAATCAAACTGATGCTACTCAAAAAACCTGACGTAAGACGTAATATTAATCTTGTAATGCCATTTTCACTTGTAATGAGAAAACCTTCACTGCTATTTCTTTGGCGAATTTGAAAGTAAAACAAGTGTTTATGGAAATTTTGCATCTTACATCATTTTATCAATGGGGTTTCCTCTGTTGATCCTGGTTTATAGGAGTTGCAGAAGTGGATATGTTTAGCAAAAATATTCTTTCAATACGTTGCTCGTTATAGAGCCATCGCTATAAAATGATCACTATAAAACAACCTCTACAGAAACTATTAATCATAACCAGAGAATTAACACGAAGTCATTCTCAGAAAGGACCATGAGACGTATTAATCCATATTTTATTAAGCGTATTGGAGCGGACTGGGCTTTGGGCGACATTTGTTTGATTCATTGGACTTAAATCAATCGCAGGAACGAAATTTTGCTTATTCAATATAGTATATCGTATTAAAATTTGATCCATTGGGATCGGGTAAAATGTACTTTAAAAAAATCGATAACTGATCTATTTTTTAAGATTTCAAAAATCTAGGACCTATATTATAATAAATGCATAGATGTGTTTGTCTGCTGTTCTCTCACGCTCAATTCTCAATCTGCTGAATTGATCATGGATGTAATATGGAGTGTCTTCGAACCTCGGCAAAGTTCAAAATACTTATACTTTTTCGAAAAGAGTTTTGTGCGTGAATAATTATTTTCTGCGTAAACTTTAACGGACACCTAGTGTGTTCATAGCTTCTTCTATTGAATTGGTGTCTAACATTTGTGATTTGTCTAACTCTAAGATCTTCCTATTAGTCGATTTCAGGCCAATATAAAGGCCGTCACAGACTTAGCTATAATATATATTAATATACCGCACTAAACACACTGAGACCATATAAGAAATATATACATATTATAGCTGAGTGTGTGGTCACGCAAAAATTGTATAGAAAATATTATATAGTAATGCCTAGCTATAAACATATTAATATATATTATAGCTAAGTCTGTGACGGAATTTACTAATATTTATATGCTAATACTACTGAAAAAGCAGTAGGAAAGGCCACTTCTTTTCCACACGTGCCGATTTTTATCTGGTCTATACAATTTAAAAAAAAATGTGATTAGGATCACATTTTTGATTGTATTTCTGTCCCACTGCACCCGAACCCCGAATACATTCTACCGACATTAATTAGATGGAGCCGATTGTCGATTTGAATTTAGAACTTACGAACATGGCTCTTTTAATTAAAATCATTTCCATTGGCAAAATAGAATCGTTATTATTCTGAACTAGCTGTTGCCCGCGACTTCGTCCGCGTTAGTATAGTAGATCACGTCCCAAGTATTATTTTTCAAAAATATTCAATGTACAGAATTGACTTTCTTACAATTTTATTACAATATGTATAGACTAGCTGTTGCCCGCGACTTCGTCCGCGTTAGTATAGTAGATCACGTCCCAAGTATTATTTTTCAAAAATATTCAATGTACAGAATTGACTTTCTTACAATTTTATTACAATATGTATAGATGACTTAGTTTGTTCCTACAAAGGATAATTAAGACGCAATACAAACTCCACGATACCTTTTAATTATGAACAAAAGTTTCATGAGGAATAAGGGGGGGGGGGTTTGGGGGGGCGCAGCCCCCCCAAAACAAACGACACTGGAAAACCGTATATGTAGTTTAGTTTTTAACTTTGTTCTTAAAAAAGATGTATAACGCCGTAACACCGCTTTGTTTGAAGCAAAATTTGGGGAGGTGGGGGGGGGGGTTTGGGGGGGCGAAGCCCCCCCTCCCCAAGAAAAGACCGATGCCAAAGCTCCCAGCATGTTAATCAAACGACACTCGAAATTTGTATAGAAAAGATAGACAAAAGCTCATAGCATGGCAAGGAGTGAAGATAGATACAAAGTGTGAAGGAGAAATTTGTAGGAAATTTTATGGGCTTTCATTACGTACAGGACATTTTTTCTCTACAACGCACCGTTTTAGCGATATGAGCAAAAAGCTAAAAATATTGAAACTTGAGCCCCTCCCCCCCCCCTTGGTGATATCGTCATAATATATAGCTTATGTGTTGACCCAACCTCTATATAATATTCGTGCAAAATTTGAAGTAAATCCATTCAGTACTTTCTGAGTTTATCCCGGACATACATACAGACAAACAGACAAACCGACAAACAGACAAACAGACAAAAATTCTAAAAACTATATTTTTGGCTTCCATATCGATTGTAGATCACGTCCCAAGTATTATTTTTCAAAAATATTCAATGTACAGAATTGACTTTCCTACAATTTTATTATATGTATAGATGACTTAGTTTGTTCCTACAAAGGATAATTAAGACGCAATACAAACTCCACGATACCTTTTAATTATGAACAAAAGTTTCATGAGGAATAAGGGGGGGGGGGTTTGGGGGGGCGCAGCCCCCCCAAAACAAACGACACTGGAAAACCGTATGTGTAGTTTAGTTTTTAACTTTGTTCTTAAAAAAGATGTATAACGCCGTAACACCGCTTTGTTTGAAGCAAAATTTGGGGAGGTGGGGGGGGGGGGGTTTGGGGGGGCGAAGCCCCCCCTCCCCAAGAAAAGACCGATGCCAAAGCTCCCAGCATGTTAATCAAACGACACTCGAAATTTGTATAGAAAAGATAGACAAAAGCTCATAGCATGGCAAGGAGTGAAGATAGATACAAAGTGTGAAGGAGAAATTTGTAGGAAATTTTATGGGCTTTCATTACGTACAGGACATTTTTTCTCTACAACGCACCGTTTTAGCGATATGAGCAAAAAGCTAAAAATATTGAAACTTGAGCCCCTCCCCCCCCCCCCCCTTGGTGATATCGTCATAATATATAGCCTATGTGTTGACCCAACCTCTATATAATATTCGTGCAAAATTTGAAGTAAATCCATTCAGTACTTTCTGAGTTTATCCCGGACATACATACAGACAAACAGACAAACCGACAAACAGACAAACAGACAAAAATTCTAAAAACTATATTTTTGGCTTCCATATCGATTGTAGATCACGTCCCAAGTATTATTTTTCAAAAATATTCAATGTACAGAATTGACTTTCCTACAATTTTATTATATGTATAGATAATGAAAAGGTGCTTCAGAGGGTTAAATTAATTTTACCGTCATTACCAAGATCCTGAAGGTACATCGGTCATAATAATAATAATCTGTATCATTATATAAAGTAGGCTTTGTCCTGAATGACATAAAATGGAATCACGCTACAGCCTGAACTACTGATCACAGAGACTTGAAAATTTAGGGGAGTCTTCTCCGTATAGCGTAGGCATGTGATAAGAAGGGATTTTTAGAAATTCCTCTTTTCACCCAAAAGGGGGTTGAAGTTAGTATGGGACAATTACTCGAGCCCTTAGTCTAATCTGCTTGATTTGCATAAATATTATTTGATGTATTTTATGGAAGATGTGATTCATAGTTCGTTGAAATTTATCCTTTAAAATGTGGTTAAAAATCAGGTACCTACGGTTATTGTGGAACCAATCCCCCCATTTCCGCCAAAACGGGAACCACTGCGCGCTGTAAACGGGAACCACCGCGCGCTATAATTTCAAGTCCACGCGGACGAAGCGGGCAACAACTACTAGTTGTATAATAATTGTATTAGATGACGCCCGCAATTCGATTGTGATAAAATCCGTTTATCGTGCAGGAACCGCATATTTTTTCGCGTATCCTATGTCCTTTCCCGGGACTCAAAGAATCTCCATACCAAATTGCATCTAAATCGGTTCAGTTGTTCGGACGTAAAGAAGTAACAGACAAACAGACACACTTTCGCATTACAATATTTGTATGGATTGTTATAGTTAAGGCCGTCACAGACTTAGCTATAATATATATTAATATGTTTATAGCTAGGCATATTACTACCTATATATTTTCTATACAATTTTCGCGTGACCACACACTCAGCTATAATATATTATATTTCTGGTCTCAGTGTGTTTAGTACGGTATATTAATATATATTATAGCTAAGTCTATGACGGCCTTTAGGTATAATATCACAATATTTGATTGCATTATTTTCTTTTTTACAAAAGGGACGAGCTATTTTGTAGATATTTAAGTGTTGTCGGTTTTTGGCAACCCACTGGGTTACTTATATATAGTCCGCATCTAATGTTTTTATTAGGGTTCACTTTAAATTATTAAAGCACAGAGATAGTTGTATTTGAAATAAAAATACAATAGAGTAAACCCTTGTTTTTATATAATACTAGCTGACCCGATAGACGTTGTCCTGTCTTAACGATGATTATTTAATTCGAATTAGTATAATTAAGAAAAAAAAATAGATTAAAATTAGTATATCCATGGCAAATTTCATCAAAATAGATTAAATAGTTTAGACGAAAATCATAAAAGTTTATTGTGCGGGAACCGTACATTTTCCGGGACCAAAAGTAGGTATCCCTTGTCCTTTCCCGAGACTCAAAGTATCTCGATAACAAAATTCATCAAAATCGATTTAATAGTTAACGCGCAAATCATAAAAGTATATTGTGCAGTAACCGTACATTTTTCTGCAATAGAATGTATCCTATGTCCTTCTCCGAGACTCAAAGTATCTTGAATTAAATAATTATACACTTTCCTTGCACTTATTCCACTTTATTTTAATAGATTTATTACAAAATTATAATATACACGACCGGTTTCGAAAAATTCATCATCAGGTGATGATGAATTTTTCGAAACCGGTCGTGTATATTATAATTTTGTAATAAATCTATTAAAATAAAGTGGAATAAGTGCAAGGAAAGTGTATAATTATTTAATTCAACATGAATTTCCACCAAGAAGTGACAGTACATTCAATATCATATCAAAGTATCTTGATACCAAATTTCAGCAAAATCGGTCTAGCCGTTTACTTCGGTAGAGGTAATGGAAGATTTTTTTTCAAAACTGTCATTTTTTTCCTCAACATCTTCAGGTACAGCAACCCTATAGGTACATATCGCCCTGGGCGAGATTTATTCGGTGCCCAGGGTGCTGGTAGTGTAAAAAAGGTGCGCTGAAGGCCTTATTTGGCTTTGGCGCCCCTTTTTATAGGGCGCCCTGAGCGGTCGCCCAGCATCGTCGTCGTCTAACGCCGCTACTGATAATATAGACAAAATATCTGTAGTTATTTTTTACCTTATGATATAGGTTAAATAAATTGTTGATTTATGATATTTATTTAATTACCTGACCGACGTATTTTGACACTAACACTGAAAATAATTAAGTAAAAGGTCGTTCTATACTGAATATTAATTTCCTTTTCTAATATCCTTAATGTGAAAGTAATATCGGAATGACTGTTGATCGTCGTGCTATCAAATCAATTAATTGCGTACCTAAGTAATTGTAAGTGCATAAAGTAACTAACATTTTTTAAATATTCGTTTTCTTGCGTAAATTCAGGCTTTAGGACCGAAATAGATCGAATTGTTGTAAATGTTATAAAATGTTAATTAAAATGTAATTACTAATTTGACATCTGTCAGATTAATTTCTATTGTGAGGTGGGCTGCTTAAAAACATCGATCAAAATTAATAAATCGATACGAACTTTAAATAAAACATTTAAATTTTAAAAACGACGAATTTCTATCCCATTATTATTTTTCTTTGGAGTAAAGTAAGATAAGTACCTACATTATTTACAAAAAAAAATTGCATTTATTCGGTTGCAATATTAAAACTGTTAAATTTTAGTAGTATCATTATTTATGTCTTATTTAATTATGTATTATGTGTTATCCAGAAAAAATATATTCCTTTGCGACTAGCAACTTTTGAGCAACATCTAGTCACATAAAATTATTTAGCAATTTCTGTCTTCATACAAATCCCGAAGGAGTTTTGAGTACTGACTACTGAAGGAAAAGGACATAATTATGCGGCCTACATCTAAGCTTCAAAGTCAAACTATGGTTTGATACTCGCCTTATGTGACGAGTTACTAAACTTCATATTAACTATCAAAATCCATATGGATTCCTCATCTCATGGCTACTATAGCTCTTTTATACCATAGCACTTTCATGCCATAGCTCTTTCATGCCATAGCACTTTCATGCCATAGCACTTCAATGCCATGGCTCTTTTATATAACTTTACATACCGTCATACTGGGAGAGCGCCTGTGCGTGTGAGACGGGCAACGAGCATAGAGCGGTGAAGCCACACAGAGCGATCACGACGGCGATATTTCGGGACATGGCTGAAACAAATAATACGATTGGTTAGCTAAAAATAACAATAAAAAAGTCTATAGGAGTACTTACAGTAGAACTCAGAACTTTAATTTGTCAGAAAATGCATGAAGTTAATGTTACAATTAGCCTCTATAAAACTAGCTAAAAGCCGAGCTTCGTGAGGGCTCGCGTCGTCACACCTTGACTGACTGATGATAACACATCTACATAATACGAACTTACATAGTAGTGTGGGTTTTCTTTATGCGCAGGGGAAACCCATCATGGGTCCCCCGGGTTGGGTACCCATGATGGGTGGGTAGACTCCTAATCACTAAAACCACCTGCGATTCGCCTTCAGCCGTATAAAGGAGGGATATCCAGGATCTAACAAGTAGTGTGGGATATATGCGTGGCCACCACAGACATACTAGTACTACTCGTATTATATCAAGATAGATACCGCATGTGTATGTACTTCGCGTGCCATATCGCGTTCCCAAACTACGAGCAATGCTCCTCTTTCGAAAGTCTGTCCTTTAGTCTGCTATCGGAATCGGACGTCAATCGGAATTTTATATATTATGTCTAAACGCCTAAAAGTGCCGTATTAAGCTGTAGAAATTCGATTGTTATGGAATGAAATGTTAGCATTATAACTATCACCATGCTTGTACCCCAACATCGCATTACGTCTCGTAACCCGTCAAACGCGTGTGATATCCCACGTGTCACTCGCATAAGTCATGCGCCCGCAAAGTGATACGTAGTTTTATATGTCGGGGAGATTAAGTGCTCACCTTAAGTAACAAATTTATAGTACCGCCGCGTTCAACAAGTGGGGTAATGTCAACGCAATCGTGACGTCATTAATCACGCTTATCACGTCGCGTCACGACGCATGTTCCGCACGCGCGCGTTTTTTCATCCTTCCGCCTTTTTCAGTAATGTCTCCCGTAATCTAACGTGAATCAGCAATATTTAGGATTACTAAATTGGGACCGATTTTTCTTGTGGGATTTTTTCGCTCGTTTGACGGTTTCGCTTTAAAGTGTTGTGACTTTTCATTTATTTTTGTACTGATTTATACATTTGCGATATATATGCTTCGCATCGTTATACAGACGAATAAAACAGACACATTGCATTAATTTTTTTTAACATTTTATTAAAAAACGCAAACATTATACCCGAATTTTAATTTAGCGTAAGATACCACGTTTGCCAAATACCAATGTTCTTTCACCTTTATGTTACGTTTTCCCGCTTAAGTAATAAATCCTGGTCCCCGAAAAACATCCTATTTACAGCTAATAAGATTTATAAGTACAGATACAACGAACATTTACTTGGCCGAATTAGCTGTGGGCTTCAGGGTTAACACATAAACCTGTGATGCGATGTCGACCAAGTAGATTGAGAATTTCGCCACAAAACCGCGTGTAAAACACTGGATTGAACTATGGGTATGGTGATTGGTGACAGAAGTTAAAACTTACAGTAAAATGTGATGCGACCACACAATATGATCGTAAAATGGTTGAAACAGTTTGTTATGGATTACGGAATTTATAGCATATTTCTATGGACTATTATATATATTTTTTGTATAAGAACTAGTAAAAACTAATGAACGAAGTATTTTTTTTTTTACAATTTTACAAACAAAAAAGTTTTTTCAAGGACATATTGTTTTGTACAGTCCGCAGAAAGTCATCCAAGCAAAAGTCTTAGTAAAATTTCATGGCAAACGAATCCGCAGTATTGTGTGAAAGCCTAAGTACATTTAGATCTATACATATAATAAAACTGTAGAAATGTGAATTCTGTACATTAAAGATATTCAAAAAATTATAAGCGGGGGGTGTCACTAGATCGCTATAGAAGCCAAAAATGTGGTTAGTTTTTTGTCTGTCTGTCTGTCTGTCTGTCTGTCTGTCTGTATGTTTGTTCCAGCATCACACGAAAACTACTGATCCGATTTGAATTCGGTTTTCGCAGATACATTGGTCTTCTTCCAACTTAACATCTGGTGTATAAAAATTTTTCCCCCCACCCCTCTAAGGGGGCAAAAGAGGGGGTCAGATTTTTTTAAACTTTTTTCTTTAATACAAAAACTACTGATCCGATTTGCAAACGGTTTTCGCAGATATATTTGTCTTCTTTAAACTCAACATCTGGTGTATAAAAATGTTACCCCCCACCCCTCTAAGGGGACCAAAGAGGGGGTAAGATTTTGTATCAAACTTTTTTCTATAGTTGACTTACTTCATATTTTTTACTGTATTTTCCAACTCAACATTTGGTGTATAAATGTTCCCCCCTCATCTGTCCCCTTAGGGGACAGAAGAGGGGGGAAGATTTTGGATCAACTGATGAGTAGAAATACTTTATATGGCAAAACAGCCGGGACAGCTAGTTAAATAATAATAATAACCAATATTATAAATCCTCCAAGGCGGCCTAAACTTTCTATCTCATGAATACTGAGCGATATTAAATTACATATCGCTTGGATAACGTTCACTTATTCCACTTATATGATAATAATATAAATACAAAGCTTCGGAAAATATAACACAAGAAGCTCAAATATTGAGATAAGAGTAAACGCAGTAGACGGAGAAATGCAGCAGTGTATAAATAGGTAAATAAATATCGAAGCTACACGTTTGCAGTTTAATGTTGATGAAATAAATCAAATAATCGACCAAGTGCGAGTCGGACTCGCGCACGAAGGTTCCGTACCGGTATAGAGCATAAGATGGCCAAAAATTGTTTTTCTTATGGGGGCACCCTTAAATATTTATTTTATTAAAATTTTAGTATTTGTTGCTATAGCGGCAACAGATATACACAATCTGTGAAAATTTCAGATGTCTAGCTATATAGCGGTTCTTGAGATACAGCCTGGTGTTATACAGACGGACATACGGACGGACGTACAGACGGACAGACATCGAAGTCTTAGTAATTATAGGGTCCCATTTTTACCCTTTGGGTACGGAACCCTAAAAATAAATGTACCACTTTTCTTATAAAACTTGTTTTCTGTCTAGAAACGAGAAGCTTCCTGTTACTTTAAAAATAGTTGCACGGTCTTTAGATAGGAATACATACTAGTATAATGTTTTGATGAAATTTGGTAAGGTTCCCAAGAAATAACGTAGACTAGATCCCAGAGTATGTAGAACAATAAAAGGTTTATTCTTTGTAAACATCGAAACCCAAGAATAGAATTTTATAAAAACAAACTCTCAAGTCTCAGTGGAAAATATTAAGATGGATGCTCATATAAAGTGTCAACTTGGACGTGTCGACATAAAGTCCGCCATTTGCAAAGCAATCTCATGTTCTTTCTGCTGAGAATACTACGTCTTTATCACTTTTTCATCAGTTGTTCGTTACAGCGGTCATGGATATAAAACTAAAGCATACTTTTATGGCGTTTGCGCACTTTACAGTACTAACTTTATAGTATACGACAAAACGTACCTACTTTAAAGTTTGGTTAAAGAAAATAGTTTAGGATTGAACTAATTCCAAGATTGTTTGTCTTGATATAATAATAATTATTATGAAGTTTGATAGGCCTGAGCTGGCCCTAGACTTTAAATAATTGTTATGTATTATAATACTCTAATTAATTACTAGATAACGCCCGCAACTCCGTTGCGCTAAATTTCGTTTATCACGCCGGAATCGTACTTTTTTCCGAGATTAAAAGTATCCTATGTCCTTTCCCGGGACTCAAAATATCTCCATACCCAGCAAAATCACTTCATTGGTTTGGGCGTGAAGAGGTAACAGTCACACTTTCACATTTATAATATTAGTATGGGTTTAGGAATAATTATGTAAAAATGTGTTTTATAACATGGGAATTGAATGCCAATAATTTTTTTTTGTCAAAGAGAATACTTTTTAAGTGCCGTTGAGCACTTTTTTTAGATCGATAAAAATATAATTTGAAACTCGCGTCTGGACACGTGACTCAATCGGAAATTCGTAAGTTTGATCGAGTCACGTGCTAACACACAGTAGTCCGCCGGCATGTATGAAAGAAAAAATCGGCAAAGGGCGAGTAGGACCTCCGCGTACTGTTTTAGAGCAAAAATAGGCCAAAAATTGTGTTTTTGTACGGGGGCGCCCCTTAAATTTTATTTTTATTTTAATATTATTAGTAAATAATAAAGTATACATATAACAAAGGACTTTTTGAAAAATTCAAGTGCCTACCTGTTGCCATTATTGATGATATAGAGCAAAAAAGGTAAAAAATCACGTTTGTTATATGGGAGCCCCCTTACTTATTATTATTATTATTATTTGTATTAATCATTGTTGTTATAGCGGCACTAGAAATACACAATCTGTGAAAATTTCAGAAGTCTAGCTATAGCGGTTCTTGAGATACAGCCTGGAAACAGACGGACAAACGGACAGTCATCGAAGTCTCAGTAATAGGGTCCCATTTTTACCCTTTGGGTACGGAACCCTAGAAATGTATACCTGCTGCTGTTTTATATGCACTTATGCCTTCTTATTGCTATTCCGTCCGATGTTACTTTTTATTACAAGTTACTTTTCTATTCTATTTTTTAGCCTCATATTTTTGTAAAAAGTTTTTAATAATAATTTTTTGTAAAAAGTTTTTAGCCTCATATTTTTGTAAAGAGGTAATAAGTGTAATTGCTAATAATTAGCAATTGCTAGTAATCACAGCGGTAGCGGCAACGGGCAATTAACGAGTGTTGTGAAGCGCCCCAGGGACCAGTGTCCAGTAACGATACTCGTTCACTACTTTACCAATTTTCTTTATTACTATACGGAGATATTATTATATTTTTCTTGTAAGTAAACAGATACCTACGAAATAAAAAAAATCTTGGCAATTGTATCTTATGCGGCCTCTAGACGTTTGCCTATAATAGACCGATATAAGCAATTGCAAATTTGTAGGTGCATATCCGTAGTCCAATCATTATTATTTGTGCATGCCATAAACAGCTTATCAATCATGGCTATTCATCATGGCCCTATCGTTATCGTTAGAGCTGCCATTTATAAATCTATCAGGTACGAAATTTGATGGGGTTATTGTTTTATTTAATAACTGCTGAGTGGGCATTTACGTTGTTCTGCCATATTATATAGGTTATTTCGTAAGTTTCGTATTATATACGTTATTTGGTAAGCAAACAACTTTCATAAAAATATGTCTAGTCGCATCGGAGGTGTTCGGTAGAAGACGCCGCGACATGAGATTTTTTATCTTTAATGGTTTTGTGCCTTCACGAAGTAAGAATCCACCTTAAAATGATGTCCAAATTCCAGGTATATTTTCCTAAACTATACTAATATTATTATTTTTAACAAAAAATTAAAACCGACTTCCAGGGTAAAAACAATAATAATTTGTAATGAACAAAAAAGTGTTAAATAATTCTTACTCTTTAAAGTGCCTTATGCATAATTCTCCTAAACCTCAACTATTTCTGTACACAATCTTCATTACTTTGAAGACGGTACCAGATAAGAATGCTGAGTTCTATGACAAAATATTTTTAATATTTAAGACTGGTACCGACTTCAAAATAATGTAGATTGTGTACAGAAATAGTTGAGGTTTAGGAGAATTATGCATAAGGCACTTTAAAGAGTAAGAATTATTTAACACTTTTTTGTTCATTACAAATTATTATTGTTTTTACCCTGGAAGTCGGTTTTAATTTTTTGTTAAAAATAATAATTTCACTCTTTTAAGTGATTTATAAGCTGGTTTTCTGCACAGACTAATGTGTTATGCTTAGTGACTTTGGATCCAGGATACACTTTCATGATATTATGAGAACTCATTGTCTGATGTCACTACTTCAGAATTGCTTAAGCAACTCCAAGCATATACCACTGTGTACCTAATGTATGTATATGCTTATTGCTTGGCGTTAATCAAGCAATGATAAAATTAATGTTCATACGCCTGTCTTTAAAGGCTCTAAAGTTCTGTTCAGTGACTTTCTTTCTATCATTACACTCATCACTCATGAAAACAACTCAACATTACTATATGACGCCCGCAACTTCGTTGCGCCAAAATTCGTTTATCGCGCGGAAACTTTAAATTTTTCCGGGATAAAAACTATCCTATGTCCTTTCTCGGGACTCAAAGTATCTCCATGCCAAATTTCAGCAAAATCGGTTCAGCGGTTCGAGCGTGAAGAGGTAACAAACAGACAGACTGATAGACAGACAGACAGACACACTTTCGCATTTATAATATTAGTATGGATGCTCAAATAATATAACTAAAATCGTCCTTATAAATTTTAAGAATAACTTACCTCATCTTATGATCAAATTGCTAACTTGGTAACCTAAACACCAAGGTTGAGTCATTTATACATTGAAACAACATTATAATTTTTTAAATCGTTCGACAAATTCGGGCTTTGTTCTTAAAGACGATTAAAAGTAACAATAATAGGGTCATAATTAGATAATTCATGGTGTGGTGACCGGTAGTAGTGATGATGATGATGATGAATGTAACTTGCATAGTAGCATAATATGCTTTCAGTTCTTAAACCAACTCCGAAACCCCCATACTTGCTTTTTGGTAGCACATGCTTAGGATACTTCTCATAAAATCGAAATCCATATAAATTTGGAGGAGTTCCCTCAATTACTCACGGATGTATGTTGGAATGGTGGTGATGATGATGATGATAAATTAAATTTGCATAGTAGTATATGCTTTCAGTTCTTAAGACAACGCCGAAACCCCCAAACATGTATCTATAAGGAGTAAGGAGTTCTGTTCACCAACTTCGAACCATGGTATATCCTGGTGCAAAATCTTACTTTTTAGTTTTGGTAACATATGCCTGGAATACTTCATATGAAACCAAAAAAACATAGGTTTCCATTTGAATTTTGAGGAGTTCCCTCGATTACTCATGGATCCCATCATCAGGTCACCACTTTTCTGAACATTGCTTTTTGGTAGCATATGCTTAGGATACTTCTCATAAAATCGAAATCATTATAAGTTTCCATATAAATTTGGAGGAGTTCCCTCGATTACTCACGGATGTATGGTGGAATGGTGGTGATGATGATGATGATTAATTAAATTTGCATAGTAGTATATGCTTTCAGTTCTTAAGACAACGCCGAAACCCCCAAACATGTATCTATAAGGAGTAAGGAGTTCTGTTCACCACCTTCGAACCATAGTAAATCCTGGTGCAAAATCTTACTTTTTGGTAACATATGCCTGGAATACTTCATATGAAACCAAAAAAAACATATGTTTCCATTTGAATTTTGAGGAGTTCCCTCGATTACTCATGGATCCCATCATCAGATCACCACTTTTGTCAAAATGGGACCAAATTAGAGTGAAACCTATTATAACAAAAGAAAAATTTTGAAAATCGGTTCATAAACGGCGGAGTAATCGTTGAACATACAAAAAAAAAAAAAAAAAAAAAAAAAAAATATCCACAGACGAACGTATAACCTCCTCGTTTTTGGAAGTCGGTTAAAAAGGCCTAAAATATCACAATGCACATTCAATTACACAACTCTTTGAAACCTTGCAACCCTTTACGCGTCTGGGATATATTTAATGAGGGACGGCTCGCGAGGACGTCTCAATAGAAAACTGGAATATTATTTGCTTTGTCGGGCCCCGTTTCTCGATAATCGCCTCACGTTTTTGATTAGCATTCAAATTGTTCAGTCCACCTAATATTGGTCCCCGATTTCGTGTTGTATAATTTTTTGTTTGTAAATGAATATGTATGATCTTTGGTATGATGGATTAGGGGACAATTTCAATACAAATATGATTACGCTTATTTTATTTACACCAAACTCTGTTGCGCCAAAATTAGTTTATCGCACAGGAACCGTACATATTTCTATCCCGGGACTTAAAGAATGTTTATACCAAACAGCAAAATCGGTTCATGGGTTTGGACGTGAAGTAGTAACAGACAGACACACTTTCGTATTTATAATATTAGTATGGATTCACTTCCGTTCACAAAGCAATATTATGATTCTAAGCTTTTTTAGCCATTCAAAATTCTGCCAATTATCTAATGTCTAATATTAAGTATCTCAATTAAGTATAGTCGTAGTAAGTAAAGTTTAGAAAAAACCACATCCCATAGCATCGGCGCATTACTTCGCAACATGAACTGATCCTAAGAAAGTTTTATTAGAAATTTTGATACAAGGCATTTAAGTAGATTAGAATTTCTAGTTCTTAATTATTTTAGCATAATATTTTAATGATGCCATTAACTAAAGTGTTCCAATTAGCTTTAAAATTCTCACGTACATACAATATACACTTTAAATTTTAATTTACCTTTCATTTTAACCCGAATTCAATAAATTCGACTAGCATTGACTTTCAGTGATGCCCCTTTCAAATGTTGAAATCTATTTTTGTTGAAATGAAACATGATATCCGTTTGATTCGTCCACATGAAATGTGTCGGGGACGTTTCAAATTAAAAACCGACCCTTGTACTAAGCCGCCGTTACATCCCGCACAAATTCTGGTCAAGTCATCAAAACGATTTTTCCGATCGTGTGCAAAGAGATGTTAAAGATTGACAGTCGATCAAAGATAAAAATTGTGAGATCTACAGATACTTTAACAGTGTTGCATGTGCGTCTTTTTTACCAGAGCGGGAAGGAAAAACTTGTAACACAAAACCTGTGGTTACACTTAAACTACTCCCCTAGTGAAAGAATCAAAACTGTGTATGCAGATGTTATGAAAACAGATACGTTATATATTAAGTAGCTTGACAGACATGTTTTATGGTGGATAAAACATGTTTTTCATACAGAACACTTTCATACAGGTTTTTTTTTATTAGTAAGGTAGTAGTTAGAATTAAAGCTAGAATCTAGTTTTACTTATGCGGTCCAGAGTCCAGATAATGTATGTTGTATTTTTCCCGACATTTCCTTTGTGTGATGAAAAACAGGGTGTCCACTTACTCAGTAAGAAAGCTGACCTACATTAAAAAATAAATAAAAAAAAACACTAAGCACTAATAAACGAGCGAATCCTCAGCCCGCAATAAATAATAAAAAATGTCAGATTACATTAGCAGAATGCATAATTCCACTCTATTTTATGACTTCGGACACGAACTACAATGTTCTATTTCCGTATCATTGAATAATAGACTACATCCACCCATTATAATCTGTAGGTATTATTTTGTTTAGACTTAAAAACCCGAAAAATTAAAAACGCTCTGACTAAGAGAATAAATAGTTTAATATTCAACGAAGTTAACAAGTAAATGTGAGAAAGTATATTTTGTTTTTATAAATTTTTGTGTTTGTGAATATTTTTTAGAAATCATTATCATCATCATCATCATTATTATCAACATTATTTAAGTCTCATAGTATGTTGTAGCGTAATGTAACAAGAGTATGTAGTTGTTAAATTTTAATTAATTATGATATTTTTTAATTAAGTATGGATAATGTAAAGAAATAATATAAAATTTCAACAATTAACTTTCCGAAACTTTGCCTAATAGGCATATCAAGCTAGTAACTCAGTTTAGTTAAAGTATCTAAAATGATCTTGTTCTATCATATTATTCATACTTCTACAAACAAGAAAATAATACACTAATATTAAAAATATATTACTGATAAATAATTCATTGGCCGAGAAGCTAAGATACATTTCTTTTGAAGTCCCCTCATTTGGTCATAAGTAACAAAATGCTCTCACAAATTGCGAGGCCTCCAGAAATTACGAAAAGGTTCGAATGGCGCTGAATCATACATAAGGTAATAATTAAAACATACCATCAATCAATTTTAGTTAACGCAGACGTCTGTTGTTTTTGTTTTATTAATTTCGTTACGTCCATATTACTAACTTGGCGAAATATAGTGTAAATTCGTTTAAAATTAGCGGTTAATAATTATATATGGTATCTTTATACAAATAACCTGACTGTGCATTTTTTGCCAATAGAATATAATAAAGGTTTTTCTAATCAGGCACAAATAAAACACAGTATTACTTGCACTTTTTCCACCATATTGATTAATCACGACAAATTTAACTTAAACACGACCGGTTTCGAAATAAATCATTTTTAGGTGTCTTATTTCGAAACCGGTGGTGTAGTAATAATTAATCAATATAGTGGAAAAAGTGCAAGTAATCTTGTGTTTTATTTGTGTCTAAAATGAATTTCCACCAAGAACCGACAGTACAATCAATTACACTTTTTCTAATCTTCAATAACTATTCTATTATTATTAATAATAAAGTTTTGTTGACATTTAAATAAAAAAATATATCGTATATTATTCTTGTTTTCTTTCGTAGCAGTTTAGTAGCAGCGTCCACGAGTTTGCTACGCATAATACGCGAACATTGACACAAGTGAGACAAGTATATTATATTTCCGTTTCATTCACTCTCCATCTCTCCCGCCGGATATTAGTCCAAAAGGAACCATCCGGATATACTTTGCAGTATACATTCATGCTTCAAATACAACATTATGAGACAAATAAATCTACGAATGCAGTAGATGAGCAGATTTTAAATACAATAATAATATAAGAAAGGGATGGGGGTAAAATCTCATAAAACTCATGCAGTGTGTTAATCTAGATGTGTCGTCAATTAATACTAATATTATAAATGCCTAAGTCTATCTTTTTTTATTTGTCTGTTTCTGTCTATATCCTCTTCGAGCCAAAACCGATGAACCGATTTCGCTGAAATTCGGAATGGGGATCATGTCCCAGGAAAGGACATTAAATACTTTTAATTCCGAAAAAAGTACGGTTCCCGCGCATCAAACCGACTTACAGATTGCACGCTACTTCCGAGTTTTAAGAATTGTTGCGGAGGGAGAATCAATCAAGGCTCCGCACCGTCCCGCGAGATACAGAAACTGGTTAAAAAATCGCACAGTCTATAACATTAGTATGGATTTGAAAATGATAAAACATTTGTTAAGTCTGCTTTTAACGAGTTTACAAATATTTAAAAACGAAAATAACTTTTACCTCGCTTTTAAAAAGTTTATGCAATTATAAAAAAGTTCTACACTATCTTCGCAATTTATGAAAATTAGTTTGGAAATTAAATCTCTTGTAACCTCTGCAGAAGCAAAGTAAACAGAATGTGCCTAATCTGTTTTAGGAATGCACAGCGAGAAAAATAACCACTTTTCGGGATAATTTTCTCTTGCAGGTTATATTGAACTATAAAATTTAAAGCATAAAGGTAATAATGGGTTTTTATAGCAGGAAAAATGGTAATATGATATTTTAGCTATAAGTTTAAAATATTATAACAAATTGTCTAGATTTTTCGAATTTTGCATGGCGTAAGGATTACTCATATGTGCATGAACATAAGAGCAAAAAAATCCACTATTTTAAGATAAATGTAAACTTGAAGAGAAAAAGGATGTTATGCACTTAAAACTTTCCTAGCATTTTACTCTATGAGCTGTAGTAGTATTGCCTCTTATAACTTTCCACCAGGCAACAACACTGCTCATTTTCAGGTCTATTTTATAAAAATACTGATCAAAGTAATTAACTATACCGCACCGTTAGCGATTACCAGGGGATTTCGAATGGGTGATTTTAAAAGTTATTAATCCTTCTTCAATATTTCCGCGATAACAATCTTGTCTTTATTAAAAACTCATCAATAATTATCTTTAAATATTATGGTCGAATAATGAAAAATTATTTCCTGAAATACGTAAAAATGGAATAAGATTTAATCGTCTTTTGTTTTTGTGTCCTCTTATAGCAATAGATACTAACTAGGTAGTCTTAAGATAAATAAGCATAAAGTTAGTTAAAAAGTATGTGTGTAATGATACATGATACATGATGTTTGTTTATTTTATATTATTTATTATAATATGAATATGTATGTTGGTCTGTAAAGTATTTGTATTATGGGCATAGATGCCTGAAATAAATGGTAAAATAAAAAAAAGTAAGTTCTATATAATAATATGGTTTTCAGTAAGTAATTTTTTGCACTGTTTTCCATATTATGTTTTACTTTATGTCCAACACTACAAAACCTACATCTCTACCTACCAAACTAGTACTTTGTGTTGTCATATTAAAATTAATGGTTATAATAAATGATGGATAGATAGTATCTATCCATCATTTATAAACCTGTTTTGTGGTAAAAATAAAATAAGTTGCTCTTACGCGGTTTTCGACGTAATATAAAGGTAGTCTATGACAATAGAGTAAGTTATTCTATGCACAGTTTTCGGTATGTAGGACGTATAGTATGTAATATGAAGGGCGATTGCCGGGCTTTGATCTGCGAGGCGGCAAATTGCTTGTCGACACCGACCTGTATATTATGTTTGTTTATTAAATCACTAGCCTAAAGCTCTCCGCAGATTTTTGACGGTGTAACGTTAATACGAACGGCGCAAAAGGACATTTTTACCCGACGGCGAAGTCAAAAAGAAGAATGAAGTTTTTTAACGGTTTTGTCTTTACGGACCAAAGCTAGTTACTAGTCAAATTTTAGTAAATAGGGCGTCAAAAGCCTAGTGTCTTAAAACGTAGGCTTCTCAATTTACTGGAAGAAACACGAAACGAAAACAAACAGCGTTCCTGTAGAATAAACTGTTTTTATCACTACTGGGTTACGGGTAATCCAAAGGCTCTTAAAGCTACTGATAAGTCCAGTCCTTTATATTGCAGATTTGATGTCATCAGAATAAAAAGCATAAGAGATCGTAATCACGAATGCGCCGATGGAACGAGACCGGAACTGCAGCGCGGCGGAAAATAGTGAAAAACTACTGCTGATGAGTTGTCTGACATTTCAATATCAACTTCACTACCCTGGTTCCACTATTTTAATTTTTAACGCATCTTCTTATTTGATTTACTCCAATCCATACTATTTACTATATATACTATATTATACTATAATATTATAAATTCCAAAGTGTGTCTGTCTGTCTGTCTGTTACCTCTTCACGCCCAAACCACTAAACCGATTTTGCTGAAACTTGGTATGGGGATACTTTGAATCTCGGGAAAGGACATAGGCTACTTTCGATCCCGGAAAAATGTATGGTTCCCGCGCGACAAACGAGTTTTTGGCGCAACGGAGTTGCGAGCATCATCCAGTTATAAAAATATTTATTATAATTTAATCATTCTAGTATACGTCAAGCCAAATCTGATGCAAACTATACAGCGTACAAAATATGTAATTTCGAATCAGGGTACAGAAAAAATCGCTTTCCACTTGTGAAAACATTGTAATATTGCTGTATTCAAGAGAATGCTTCATAAAAATAATTAAAATAATGGTTATTTCACACCGGAAGTAAAACGTGTTGTATCCGTACGTGTTGTAGCTTTTGGCATTAACCATTCTTAATACTTAAGTAATAACAAAATCAAAGGGCTAAAATTGTGAGATGTGATGACATTTAAATTTTGTATAGGTACTTTTTTTAATTGCCTCGTTTTGGTTTAGAGCTGCTCTACATTAACTGAAAGTATTTGGAGATAATATATAAACGTCGAATGACAAAAGCCTTGCCCGCATCTTGCTCATAACTTAATATTATGCCTCCTAATTAATTAAAGAGTTGTTTTTCTCAAATTTAGACATAACATTAAGTTGTCAGTAAGTATAATTTTATTATAACTTTTAGATTTTGTATAAACTAACATGATCTCTATTTACGTTCGCAAAATAATATAATACTTAGTTTTAATTATTATTGTTCCTGCAAATAAAAAAATGTATTCGTTAATTATTTGCAATTTGTGTGATATTCAAAAGAAAACATAATTAGGGTTAGATATAATATTTATATGTATACTGTAGTAGGAGTCAATTAAAGATTTTGAAAATCAGCAACCGTATCAATGAAAGTATTCCTCGTTACTAAAAACTTTATTCTCATTTTAAAAATATACACAACCAATTAAAATAACACGAAAAGCGACTCACAGAAAACAAAATAAGAAGCATAAAAAAGAAGTCAGAAAGTAATTTTTTGCAGTATTTTTTAGGGTTCCGTAGCCAAAATGGCAAAAAAGGAACCCTTATAGATTCGTCATGTCTGTCTGTCTGTCTGTCTGTCTGTCTGTCCGTCCGTATGTCACAGCCACTTTTCTCCGAAACTATTAGAGCTATATATTGAAACTTGGTAAGTAGATGTAGTCTGTGAACCGCATTAAGATTTTGATGCAAAAATGGAAAAATTATTAAAAATTTTAGGGGTCCCCATAGGTACAACTGAAACAAAAAAAAATTTTTTCATCTAACCTATGTGTGTGGGGTATCTATGCAGGATAAGTCTCCAAAAATCATATTGAGGTTTCTCATATCACATTTTTCTAACCTGAATAGTTTGCGAGAGAGACTCTTCCAAAGTGGTAAAATGTGTGTGTCCCCCCCCCCTCTAATTTCTAAAGTAGGGGCATGATAATTCTAAAAAAATATATGATGTAGATTACTATAAAAACTACCAACGAAAATTGGTTTGAACGAGATCTAGCCAGTAGTTTTTTTTATACGTCATAAATGGTAAACCTTAATCAAAAATCGACTGAAATATAAAAATAAATCAAAAACCTTTTAATTTCATAAAAATAAACCATAATTAAAATAATTATTGTTGGTAATTCTTAAAAAATACGATATAGAATACAGCAAATTCAGCTCATTCTACGGGTAAACTTTCGAGCGGACTGTTGTTTCGTTCTATGGCCGACTTTGAGGGATGTGCGCGGATTACAGCCCACGTAACAACACACCCCAATCTCATATTTCTATAAATTTTATTGGAATATTGTTTTGCGAAATAACTTTCTCAGTACTGGCATCAATATGACATTTTGGCTTCGCATAACTTTGTTTAGATCGTAAGTAAAATTGTATATTGAAGCTTGTTTTATCTATTAAATAAATATGTGTAATATTATGAGAAACAATGATTTTTAGTTACGTAAATTTTCTCACCTTAGGCGACACTATAGGAGCCAAACAAACTAGGCCTTTGCATCCATTGTGGATGATTTATACAGTATTTTAAGAGCGAAGTAACCACTCCTCAAATACTGTATTGCCTGCGACAAGATTTTTAAATGTCCGACCCGTATAGTTGCCCAAGCGCATACGGCATTCTCGCAACATAGTCGGCCTAGTCCAGAGGAAAGAACTAGCGGATACGTCTGGGGTATATCTGATAACCATGTGCGGGTTTCCTCACGATGTTTTCCTTCACCGTACGAGCGTCCGTATTATGTACTTGAGATCAGAAAATGTCTCATTGGTACACGCCTCCATCCGGAATCGAACCTGCACCCTCTGCGAGTGTGAACCAAATGGGTTAACCATTAGGCCACGGACGATAATGTATTTTCATCGGTATTACTACTATAACTTTCTACTCTCATTGATCACTGATTCTTTCAGATACCACCTTTAAAGTAGGTGTAGATGTAAAAAAATAGAAGTATGAAATACCAGATCACTGTAATTTTTAAATAATGTATGTTCACACAATTCGTTATACAAAAAACTTAGTTTCACTACTTATTTCTATTGAAATCGAAAAGGAAGTTATTTTTATTTTTGTCATGTTTTAGAATAATGAAAATACACAACAGTAATTCTATCAAGAGTAGATAAGGAAATATTAATATAATGTGCGTATATTCGACCATCAAAATCTACTTCTTTGTCCACTTTATATTTCTTCGACAACAATACAAATACTTTAGCTAGATTTGAGTGGTTCTGGTAAAGTTTCGAGGGCAGTCGAGAACTTTCGATAAAGATATAAGGTGTACAAAGTAAAAGGTGTGTAAATGGAGTATTATGTACGTAACGCAGGCGTGTGCGGATATTGTTACATTTAGTAAAATACATTAGATGACTATAAAGATGCCTTTACATGAGCAACCGACTAATATTATAAAATATGTGTGTCTGTCTGTTACCTTTTATAATAATAATAAGCAACAAATATTATTCACACCACACTACACTTAAATACACATATTACATAGATACATTAAGGTACAAAAAAAAAAACAAGGAGTAAAAAAAGACTAATGAAAAAAAAAAACATAAGATACTTTTTAAAATTGATGGAGTAGGTACCCTGATGCAAGTGCGATGCGAACACATTGACGAAAATAAATTTTCACGCCCAAACCGCTTAACCGATATTGAAAATTTGGTATGGAGATAATTTAAGTCCCGGGATCCTTTCCCGGGACTTAAACTATTTTATTTAAATATTATATTATACAATGGTTACTGTTTGAAACTTCAATAAATTAAAAAAATGTGTTGCCGATAAATTATTGTACAAAACCTCGCTCGTATAAACGCACCTTTACTCAACAACCTGTTGACATTTCCCACACTTTATATTAAAGATGTGTCTAGTATACGTAAAATGCCATGTAGTTATAAAGAGTAAAAGTATAGAAAGTTTTCTTTAGATATTTAATTAACTGTCTTATAATCTACTGTCTATCTAAAAAGCATACATTTTTACAACTCTTTTTAACCGACTTCATAAAAGGAGGTTATCAATTCGACGCATATAATTATGTACCTATATGTAATATTTCCAGAACTGCCCAGTTTTCGTACATGTTAGTCTATATCAGCGTCTGAACCAATGTGCCAAATTCAAAAATGTATGTATGTCTGTATGTATATTTTTATCTTTGTGTTCGCATATCTCTGGAACTACCAGTCTGATTTCAGTAATTCTTTTTTGTTGTATTAGGTATTGTTCAACTTAGAAAAAGTGCAAGTTTCATCAAGATCGGTTTAGTAGTTTTGGAGATAGAGAGTTTTAATTCTCAATTACGTAAAATTTTGAAGTCTGTTTTATCTTTTTAAAAGACAGTTATTATTGTTAGTAACAGAGTTGTTACCTTATGTTTGTTTTAATATGGCTGTGTAATATATTATGTTCTAAAAAATGGGAATAAAGTTTTATTATTTTAATATTTTATTTATTTATTTATAGACTATCGTTATAATGTTTGACATTGCAGCATTATAGCAGTTCACATAACCCCAATTTAATAAAAATAGATAATTTTAAATGAAAATTATATTAAGTTGAAATACAACTGGTACAAAACACTCATGTGTAACCACTCCTATTAATGTCGTCGGAGTAAACGTTTACATGTAAAGCTTATTAGAAAAATAACACTCAGACGTAGCAAGCTCGGGAAAGCTCCTTCACTAATTGCTGAGAGCTCATTCAGAACTTAAAGCTACAACTGTTTAAGTTTAGTATTCCCCGGGCACGACATAAGTTTATGATCCCGAGCTTATAAAAGTCCGGATTAGTTTGTTCCATTCTGTACCTGTGTGTTTACATATTTTAATTAATTTTATTTATTTTAATTTAAAAAAAAACTCATTAGAAATTGCATACTAAAAAGTTAAATGTCGACTTTCTCCTAAGAACGAAAAAACAAGGTACGTAGTTAAATATTGAAATTAATTATTATTTCATGACTTGAGCATTGTAAGAGTCTAGGGTCATACATATTTTGCCCTATCAAGACAATTAGTCAAACAAAGCTGACTTATATCAGTAGTGCGCTTCATTTGACTTCGGTATTCATAAAATGCACACACATAAATTGAGATCGGAGCCCGAACAGAATATTTTTAAAATTTTCTTAAAAAAGTTATTTTAAAATATGCTTTTCGGGCTCCGCACGCAGCCTGGCTGAACTGAACCACGAAAATTTTTTGATCATGGAAGTGACCTAAAGATTAAAGGCCTTGGCCTAATGTAAGGTTAGAATAGGCGGTGGGCGTTCTCACTTATCAGTGGGCGATAAGCTCGTTGGCCCATAGGAAACTGAAACAAAACATCCATTTGGAACTTTTGCATCTATAGTTCTCCATTACAATCGTAAGGTCGTAATCATTCAAAAAGTTACGTTTCAGTTGGGAGTTGCAAAGGTTTTGTTATTGAATGAAGATTGATGGTTCAAAGTTAACTTTGGGATTATTTCACAATTTAAATGAATTTAATGGAGTTACTCAATTAATAAATGTTTCTAGTTTCAGTTGCGGCTAATTGCTCAAGGAAGTGAATAACTATAGGGTTATTTTTAAGGTTACTTTACGTTGCCAGCAACTTGATTGTACCAAATTTCGTTAAACTCGTAGAAATTGTACATTTTATAGGGATAAAACTAGCCTATATTCTTTCCGAGGACTTAAAGTGGTTCACGTGAAAAGAGTAACAGACGCATACCTTTTCAAATCTATAGATAATATTAATAAGTATGGACTTAGAGGATAATATTATATTAGGTACTTTCTAATAATAATTAATTATGCTTCGATTATTATCTATCTACATAAACAAATTTTTGTTTATGTAGCATTTTATGCCTAGCATTTTTAGGCAATATTTTTAAAGCTCACTTTACTTTAATGAACTTTATATTTATAACGAAAATTTTGAACTGCTTGGTAAGTATTTTATAACTATAAACACTTTATTGTTTAAAAATGTTTACATTAGACTTTAGAAGAGTAAACGATCATTACTGTGAAATATAATCTAAATAAAATACTACATTTGAATATAATTATTTATCCCAGCAGTAAGACTTTCAGACAATAAATCTAGAAAGCGGAGCTACATCTCAGTAGTATTTACGAGGGTCTTGTCATAAAACTCAGGCTGGCCCCTTGAGTGGTTAAAATATACTAATTATGTGGTCACTTAATGGCAACTTAAGACACCTACCATATTTATTGCAGTCTTAAATGTATTATTATATTAAATAAGCAAGGCAGTATTTTACCAGGAGAGATGTGCTCGGATTTTCTTAATTTTAATAATTATTAAGAGTCATAGCATGATGCAGTAAAAATTTTGAGTTTTTCTTCGCTACGCCATTGAGCTTTGGGGTTCTTTTGGATTATTTTAACGTTTAAGATATCGATAAAGATGACGTCAATTCTTTTTGTATTCTTTGTATACATATTTTCATGGGTTATAAAATTTTCGGCAAATTATTTCCATAAATATAGAAATTATTCTTTAGTTTTTCGGGCTCAAAGTCTCTTCTTCATACCACAATTTATTAATATAGCAATTAAAGCGTGAAGACGTAACAAATAGAGATGTAGACAGACAAGTGTCTATGACATGCACAGACATACTTTCGCATTTAGATATGGATATATTTAATATAGGAATAAAAGAAGATCGAAATATATGTATTATGTAGGCTCATATACAAATATATTCGAATTCACTGCTGCCTGAATATGTTTCGGCCACGCCGAGCTAAAACATTTATTACGCAATTAATAAATAATGAATAACATCGGAATAACTTAGACAGCTTAGACCGATATTGTAGCCAATTTGTTATTTATAAGCTTTTGTTTGTCGGGTTTAAGAATTAAGATTAAGATAGCAACGAACTTAATTAATATGAAAATAGTACTCTAGAGTCTAAATACGGTTACCTAACTATAAATACCGTTTCCATTTTATAGTAGTCTTTTTTACAAAAGCGCTAGTTTTTTTTACGTGCACGGTACATTTTTATATAAGTATGTCGGAGTGTTGACCGGCCATTTTGAATAGACGTAGCATCCCCAATACAATACGTCTCTACCTCAACAACCGCAAAGCATTACGACGGTAACCACAACTTCGATCAAGCGCAACCGAATTGACATTGAAAATGATGGCTTATTAGCTTATCGGTATTGTCTATCATCCTTGACAACGCACTCTAAGAGTGAGTTGCACCGGCTTACTTTAACTACCTATAACTTTAACTTTAACCATAACAAAATGTGAAATAAACTGTCAAATCCCTTAGCAAAAGTCGCCATATTTGACGATAGCCTTAACCTTAACTTTAACTACGCTTCTGGTGCAATTCACTCTAAGAATGGGTTGCACCAACTTACTTTAACTATAACTTTAACCATAACAAAATGTCAAATGAACTGTCAAATCCCTAGTAAAAGTCCATAATGGACGCCATATTTGAAGATAACCTTAACCTTAACTTTAACTACGCTTCTGGTGCAACTTACCGTAAAAAATAAGTGTTCCAAAAATTTCAGCTCGATAGCATTTGTATTTTTTTTGTTATGAGCCTTCAAAGTAGATAATCAAGTCGATTTTTTTTCAATTAAATTTCTTAATATTTGTATACCATTCGATAACTTATGCAATTAAAAGCAACTTTTGTTATGAAACCACTTTCATAAACGCAATATTTAATATACCTATCGAACAAAGTTTTCTCCCGATGCGACCAAGAAAGAGTGACGTCAGTCTTTCGTATCACTTTGTATGGAGCGTTTCGGGCAGGTCTATTTTATGAGATGTTTGAATTGTCATATCTCGGTGAATTTTAAGCTATCAGAGTCATTCTTTCAGCGATGTTTCTATTTTTTAAGGGTCTTTCAATTACCAATAAGAAAAAAAAATAGTCATCAAGCCTATTGATATTGTTTTTTTATATTATTTTTTTCAACTAATATAATAGCCAAATATCACGTCCTCGAGTATTGAACATGTCTCACCAGTCGTGCTGTATACCGACTAATAATATTATATTGTAAGTGATAAGTAGCAAAGATAGTAATTGTACCACGTTTTAAATACATTATTATTATTTAACATTTGCACAAAGTTTGATGATAATAAATTAATAAAGATTCATTATAGTATAATATAGAGTATAATTTATACTTCAATAAAAATGATAAATTGTCATTATTACAAGAATTTTTTTCAAATCATGTAAACTGCATTCATAATACGAATTTTTGTAGGATGATACAAAAATGCTTACCTAACAGCGTCCAATCAAATTTTTTTATTATTTTTCAAGCAAAAACATACACAAATTGAAGCTGTTTTCGACGTGTCTTGTTACCGTGATCAAGATCGACGCGGATTAGATTGCCGTAACCGCATTACCCCGGCCACCAAGAAGTTGGGGAATATCGTTATCTGCCTTAAGGCTTGGCTTAAAACTGAGTTTTGCTCTAGAATTTTCCTAATTATCTGCCTTAAAATGATACACGTGATATTTGTTAAGAAGAATAAAGCTGGCTCTACCAGACACTTTACGGATATACAGAAAACCTGCCTGTAGTATTACTTGCCGATAAGATGGGTAAAATCATATCGATTATCATCCTGTAGGATTGCTTGCCGATAAGATGGATAAAAGTATATCATTAGAATGCATTTTCATTTAAGGCTTTTAAAAAATTAATGGCCCCTAAACAATACATTCGTCGTCACCAACATATTGTTCAAAGCTTGGCAATTCGGTAAGAGCCTAAATGACAACCTATACCTACAATCTACATACTCATTTTGAAAAAATCGTAGTCGAGTAGAAAGATTAATATAGCTCACACCATAAGAAAAATCTAATTGCTTAACCTATCTATAACCTAACCTAGTGAAAATCAATTTTCAAAGGATTAAAATAAGAGAGAAACAAAAATCAAAAAGTTCCATCTACCATCATTAGGGTTGAAAGAGACCGCTTGTTAGTGTCGCCAATAAATTTATCCCATTTTCGACCTTAATACTAAGTAATAGAGGCGAAAAGTGATACAGTATGACAGTACCTCATGAATAATCTGGGGGAAATTTCATTTACCTCACTCATTACGGACAAGCTTGAAAACAATATTTGGCATATTTTTACAACTCTAGCACCAAGTTTAAAGTTAGTGTGTAGGATATTTATTTTATGCAGTTCAGTCTCCTATAGTATTGTATACTTTACTATAGGCCATAGGGGATCGATATTTAGGAAAAAATGCGTTGAAAATATCATCAATTCATCATGTTGATTGGTAGGTATGC
The DNA here is from genome assembly GCA_905404155.3 of Plebejus argus. Taxonomy (NCBI): domain Eukaryota; kingdom Metazoa; phylum Arthropoda; class Insecta; order Lepidoptera; family Lycaenidae; genus Plebejus; species Plebejus argus. The sequence goes on along the minus strand of FR989931.1, from coordinate 15,452,000 downwards.
AATGTTATAATAAAGGTGTGAATGGTGGTAGGACTTAGAAGCCATGTGTTTTGATAGTTTTTAAATGTAAATATAAACTGTGCTTTCAGACACATAGGAAATAAAAACACTTACACCATAGAAGATATAGGTAAGTAGGTTATTTATGGTTTTATAAAGAACATTTCCTTTTAAATTAACTTTAAATGATGGCCATAAAAGCAAGTCATCAGCCACAGTTCATTTGACACCACGGAGTTTTACGACGAAATATTGTGAAATAATCGATCATCACATCAATTTCGATTTTGCTTACTCGAATAAAATCGTAATTTCAGCGGCATACTTAGATACCAAAAGCCTCGTATGATTAGAATCGAGATGAGAATCGAATAAATGTCGAAGATAAAAAACCACACGTAGGCTTTAATCTGTGTAATCCATAACCCGTATTCTGATTTTTAACCCCACATTAATACAGATTCAGTTTTTGTTCGATATAGTCCCTTTACTACTAAACAAAACGTGAGTTTCGAAATTTAACCCAGTCTTAAATCCTACGCCATGTTATGTGTGCAACTAGAGGGATAATATGTAATGAGTGAAATACGACAGCCTAGAATATCATTCGCGTCAATGATCTGGCGTATATTTATTATTTCGGAACGAATCAACAGTATAGCGTTGGTTCTAGACGTTATGAGCACTGGCCGATATACTGGGTTATATTATGGAACGTACCTCATAAGTTAATTCCATTTCAGAGTTTGATAGAAAACGGATCTAACAAGGAACGGAGCTATATTAATGTTTGAGAATTCAGAATTTGTGATGTGACTGTAAAATTACCGTTTGGAGTTCAAAACTTTAGCGATAACCTGTCGTAGGGTCTCAAGTTTTATCTTACATACGAGGGCTGCTATTTATGTATCCGGAATTAAAAAAAGAAACAAACATATATCATTTAATATGGTTTTATTGCTTTTCAAAATATTCGCCGCGATGATCGACACACTTTTGCATACGCTGGAACCAATTTTCATAGCACTTTTTCCATTCTGATTGAGGTATCTCCAAAACGTGCATTTTGAACGCATCAACAGCCTCTTCGCGGCTCGAAAAACGTTGACCACGTAATTTGTTCTTCGCGTATGGAAATAAAAAGAAATCGTTAGGTGCCAAATCAGGGCTGTACGGCGGATGACCAGTCAATTCGATCTTTTGACCCTCCAAAAACTGAGTTGTTTCAGCTGAGGTGTGACAGCTAGCATTGTCGTGATGTAATATGATTCTGCGTTGTCGGTTGTTCTTTCTTATTTCTTCAAAGACTTCTGGTAAACAAATGGTCGTATACCATTCAGAATTAACCGTTTTACGATTCTCTAATGGCACTGTAGCCACATGTCCATTAATTCCAAAAAAACAGGCGACCATTTGCTTCAAAGTACTTTTTGCACGAGTAACTTTTGTTGATTTCGGCTCATCTTGGAACACCCACACCGTTGACTGTTGTTTAGTTTCGGGGTCATATGCATAGATCCAAGATTCATCACCTGTGTAGATATTATAAACGGCTTTTGACGTACCACGGTTGTATTTTTTTATCATTTTTTTGCACCAATCGACACGAGCCCGTTTTTGATCGATTGTCAAGTTGTGCGGAATCCAACGCGAACATATTTTTTTTACAGCCAAATGTTCGTGTAATATCTTATGTATGCTCGTCATACTTATGCCTAAGGACGCCTCTATCTCGCGATATGTAACATGACGATCACGCATTATTAGTTCCCGCACAGCATCTATATTTTGTGGGACAACAGCTGTTTTTGGGCGACCTTCTTTATTTTCATCCGTGAGCATAGACCGCCCACGATTAAACTCACTGTACCAGTGATAAACAGTGGTTTTTGATGGTGCTTCATCTCCAAAAGTTGCGGTGAGTTGAATAAAGCACTTTTGTTGATTTAGCCCACGCCGAAAATCGTAGTAAATCATTGCACGAAAATGTTCACGCGTTAAATCCATGGCAAATGAAGACACGCAATTTTCAAAATGACGCCACAATGGAAAAATAATTGACAGTCACATGAAACAAAATGTATTCTTCAACCAAAGAGTTATATTTTCAAATGTTGTAATTACTTTTTAAATATTGTTCTTGTAAGTGGCCAGTTCCGGATACATAAATAGCAGCCTATGTAATCGTGATAACTTTCAAATGTGTTTTTGTATTACGCTTATAAAGTAAAAGCCAGCGACAGCCAGATTTTCGTCGTTTAATAAAAGCTAAGTTTTCCTGTAAATGACCCCTACAGAGGTAGAGTACGACCAGCAACTATGGTTGCAGTTACTTTAGGACAGGGGTGGCCAACTTGACTAGACCTAAGCTCTACTGTTTACTAACGAAACCCTGTGCGACCTACCAAGTACCCTAATTACATACTTATTGAAATCTTAAATGAAACAGTATAGTGTAGCTTATTGACATTGCGCAGTCAGACTCTGGTCTAATTATTTATATTTTTGCCTGACCGCGATCGACTGGACTAACGTCGCGATCGACCGTTGGCCACCCCTGCTTTAGGAGGTCCATTCTGAATCGTAGGTTAGGTAGACCACCTAACTTTCGAATTTTTTACAGTTGCTTCCCACTGCCAGAGCCTAACTAAAGTATTAGACTTTGAGACAAATCAGATACTGGAAAATCTGGCTGTCACTAGCTCTTGGGCCATTATACCCGTGATGTTTTAGCTGTGGCCACGCTACAGCTCGCAATTTATTATTCATAATTTACGCCCAGGTAAATCTTCAAAATTTGCATTGGCAGTGGTGGATTTTCATCTTAACGTCGTTTATGAAAATCACTAAGTGTTAGGTACTTAGTGATTTTCGTAACTTACTAGTAAAACATAAAGTAACTTATTTTTTTAACTTATTAGTTGTTCGACATATTTCACTTATGCATCTCTTAAACTAATATCTAAATTGCAAAGTAATAGGTTTCTCAATAAATCCTAATAAAACTAGCTCACAATATTGTATTTTGTGGTTGCATGCAATAAAACGCAGCGTCGTAAACGGGGGTTGTTACTTGTTACGTCAAATTGGCCCGCCTGAGTCTAATCAAATATATCACGACCTTATTGACTCGAAGACGCCGTAAGAACCTTCAATGAAAATGCGACAGTTGTAAAAGTGGATTTTCACTTTGGACATTTTTAGAGACCGTAACGATAGTGCAATTATTATATGTATACCGTACTAGTTAATTTAATATAACGTAACTCTAAGGGCCTGTTTCACCACTTACTGATAAGTGCCGGATAGGCTATCCACCACTAAACTTAATAGATAGAGTATGGAAAATCTGTCACACAAGTTGTGAGTAGCCTATCCGGCACTTTATCAGGAAGTGGTGAAACAGGCCCTAAGTTTATTTTTTAGGGTTCCGTACCCAAAGGGTAAAAACGGGACCCTATTACTAAGACTTCGATGTCTGTCCGTCTGTCCGTCTGTCTGTCAAGAACGGTAATAGCTAGAGAGTTGAAATTTTCACAGATTATGTATATCTGTTGCCGCTATAACAACAAATACTAAAAAAATACTCCCATACAACAAACGTCACTTTTATGACCTTTTTTGCTCTATATCAATAATGGCAAAAGTTAGGTACTTAAATTTTTCTCAAAGTCCTTAGTTATATGTGTACTTTAATGTTTAACAATAATATTAAAATAAAATAGAAAATTAAGGGGGGCTCCCATACAAAAAAAAACAATTTTTGGCCTAATTTTGCTCTATAATGAACCCTTCGTGCGCGAGTCCGACTCGCACTTGGCCGATTATTATAACTTGATGGTAACCGTATCTTCATAATGTACTATCATAGAAGTTGATTCATAGGCAGATTGCGGACCTGCGTAATTTGGTTGCATTATGGCAAACCCAGCCGACAGATCGCAACTATATTGAATTGACATAAACCAACCAAATGACGTAGATCCGTCCACTGCCTACGAATCAATTTCTTCGATGCTACATAAAACATATTAATACCGATTTTGAAAGTTATTCCAGGCCAAAAATAATAAGAATATATCAAAGATTTCGATCGTTTCAGCGGTTTAAGCGAGAAGAGATATAAACAGACGGCATATTTTCGCATTTAAGTACATTAATCAGAAGTAATACAAGTAAAGATATTAATACCTCAATCGTGAAAAACCAGACACAATAGCTTATCAATCGTGGAAAAACCAGACACAATAGCTTATCTATTGTTATCGCGGCCGCATGTGGCCGCTTGGAAGTTGAAGTAAATCAATATGGTTCTAACTTCTATATAAGCATGATAATATGACGTTGTTGATACTAATGAAATAACCAGCGCAACGTGGTTATTTTAAATTCACTGAAATTCCACTTGCACTATAAAAAGATTTATATCCAAAGTAAAAAGGTTCTAAATAAATAAAATACAAGCACCACATACATCACTAGTACTTCCATATTTAATCGTTTATTTCTATTTAGTTGGACACTGTATTGCCATATATTTAAGAATATCAGGTTTTACCAGAAAATTATAAACACAAAATTAAAATTTTAGTGTGAATTTCTCAGTGTGTATTTTTTTTTAAGACTTTATCTAAAAACCACTTACTAGCAATTTTCAAAACTTATATTCTTTTAATGCAAAACGTCGTAATTCCAACATCGTCAAATTGGACTCCAGGTCCAGATATCTAAGGACACCAGCCTTTTCGAACGCTATGCCAGTCCTAATAATTATGAGGACTAATTTCTTTTTTTTTTCAATTGTACTCACCTATTTTCGGCAAACAGTTTTTACGACGACTCGAGAAAAAGTAAATTGCAAAAGCTTCCCGCTTTACGACTTAGTTAATTAGGATACAAAATTACATTTTTTCATGAACTAATCTATAGTTCTTTGAGGAACTTTAATAGAGTAGTTTATTATCTCTTTTACGTACTTGTTAGTTAATTACTCTTTTAAAATTCATGTCCTCCTCTCTTGCCAACCTTTAGCTAGTGTAATTTCTTATTTATATTTAGCGCGTCTAAACATAGTTACATATTGATTGGAGAAAACGGGGCATTTTCTTAGTGTGTAGCTATCGGCTTTGGAACGTTAAGATTATAATATTAAATGATAACAGATATTTATCCAAACGAAAAAACAGATCTGATAATATTATGTGAGCGTTTTTCTTTCGCTGTACGCTTAAAAGTAAAAAAAAATAACATTTACATTGAATAATAAATTCAGACGCTAAAATAAATAAATTTTTAACAATGTAATAATTTAAACTGCGTTAGTTACCAACAAAAACCGGCCAATTGCGTGTCGGGCCACGAGCAATATAGGGTTCCGTAGTACCGCTAGTTTTTGAAAATTTTTGTATGGTCAATGAATGTACATTTATAACATGTTTTACACTACTAACAACATCATCTCAGTTACTTTCAAAGGAATTTGAACGAAAAGTTCCTTTATACTTTGCCGAATACATTTTTTTTAAGTTGATCGACTATTACTCAATAACTTATGAAGTCTTCTTAGCCGTGATAGTTTGCCTTTTAAATTCAGCATATTTCCTACTCCCGTGAATTTTTTCACATTTCCAGAAGCAACCGTTTAGCTGGTAGAAGGAGGGGACACTGGACTCTAACGATTTTTTCCACTTTAAAACTTAATATTTCACAAATGGATCCCTAAATCTAAAAATAATCTATGAATACTCATAATATTTTTAACCCTACATTCATAACCATTCGTCCCACAGACCGGGCGAAACTCAAATTTGTTTTTAGTGCCTCGAGTGAAAGAGATAGAATGATGACCTCTCAAGTACCTTCCTAGATAGCATGACCGTTAGTAACGCGGGTGTGCTTGCCTCGCAGTGACATCTTGTGCACAAGTTATAGACCCTTGAACGTCTGAGAAACGAATGTTTATGAATAGTGTTACATTTGACGAGACTGCAAGTTATTTTGAAAACATTGTTTTTATGAGTTCTGCGATTTTATAGAGTAAAGTAAGTATATTATATTATTCTGTATGAGTTATTATTTATAGTTACATTTTATTATATCGTCCATAGTGTGTCATTGTGTGCATTTTACATAAAATCTTTTTATTTTATTTTAGGATGAATGATCAGCAAATTGAGGACTATTTGAATCGTTTATCTGATTCTGGTGATGATGATTCTACCAGTCAGAAAAATTATGAAGAGAGTGATGTCGAAGATAATGTGGAATTGGATGAAATGGTCCCGACAGATTCCGACAGTGAAAACGACGTCCAACCAATCAGATCACGACAGCAGGAACGCCGAAGCGGCGTCATTTTGTCTTCTGATTCTGAAACTGAAGAAATAGCAGGTACTTCTGGCGTTTCTACACATTCGCGACGTATAATTATTCCATCAGCTCGTAACTTAAGAGGAAAAAATGGTCATAAATGGTCTTCAATGCCTTTTGAATCTTTAAATACAAGAACCCCAGCTAGGAATATCGTGCATGTAATTCAGGGTCCAGCTAATAACGCGAAGGATATTACGGAACCAGTCGATTGCTTTACTAATTTTATAAATGCTGATATGATTCGTAAGATACTCATATATACAAATGATGAAATTGAGATAAGAAGCGCGAAATACAAAGATAAAACTGCCACTATTGCTCCTACATGCGACAAAGAATTGACAGCTTTGCTTGGGTTGCTTTTATTATCAGCTGCAAAAAAAGACAATCATCTCACGAGCTTAGAGCTGTTTGACCCTACTTTCAGTGGAACTCGCTATATATCAGTTATGTCAAGGGAAAGATTTGACTTTTTACTAAACTGCTTGAGATTTGATGATAAATCAACCAGAGATGAACGTAAAGCTCAAGATAAATTCGCGCCTATCAGAGAATGCTGGGAAGTGTTCATTCAGATATGCAGGGACAGTTACAAAGCGGGAAGTTATCTTACTATAGATGAACAACTCTTGGGCTTTAGAGGCCGATGTCCATTTAGGATGTATATTCCGTCAAAACCTAATAAGTATGGTCTAAAAATTTTAATGCTGTGTGACTCTAAAACAAATTACATGCTAAACGCTATGCCATATGTTGGAAGAACTGAAACCAATGGTGACTCACTCGGATCTTACTATGTCAAGACTTTGACTGAAAATTTGTGGGGGAGCAACCGCAACATCACCATGGATAACTGGTTTACTTCAGTCCCTTTGGCCCTACAGTTACTACAGGCACCATATAAATGTACAATAGTTGGAACCCTTCGGGCAAATAAACGCGAAATACCGCCTGAGTTGCTTCAGATAAAAGAAAGACCAATAGGTTCATCCGTATTTTGTTATGACAGGCAGTGTACGTTAGTATCTTACAAACCTAAAAACAACAAGAACGTGCTCTTGCTTTCTACCACACATAGTAACGGTACTATTGGAGCTTCTGGTAAACCGGAAATTATCGAGTTCTATAATTCCACGAAGGGTGCTGTGGATACGTTCGACCAAATGTGTGGAAGTATGTCTTGTAGTAGAAAAACGCAAAGATGGCCTTTATGCTACTTCTATGGCATACTCAACATGTCAATAATAAACTCATACGTAATATACGTGCATAATAATGTGAAACTGGGGCGAAAACCAATAAGCAGACGATGTTTTGTGAAGAATGTTTCAGAGAAGTTGACCGAACCATGGTTACGTAAAAGACACGAAATGCCAACTTTGAAGAGATGCCTAAAAAGAAAAATCGCCGAAATTTTAGGTGAAACGCCTACCATTGACACACCTGGTCCAAGTGGTACTCAAAAAAAGGTTTGTGGCTATTGTGATTATAAAAAACGGCGTATGACAAGGTTTCAATGCAAGCAATGCAAAAAGTATATGTGTATGGATCATCGTGGCCTCATGTGTGTGGAATGTGCCGATGAAATTTAATTTTGACTCAATTTTTTTTTTGTTACCTTCCTAGTTAAACATATTAAAGACAGTCATACTTAATTTATTTATTTTATTTACAAGTACCTCAAAACCAGCCACTTAAATTTAGTCGTCCGTGGGATGAATGTTTATGAATAATGTTACTCTTACATAAGGTTATGAATCTAGGGTTAAAAACCTATCCAATGACACCCCACACAATGGGGTGGGCGCGAAAAAAAAAATTCAACCCCGCTAGATATTATGTATAACTGGGGAGGTACCATAAAAAAATATTTTTTATATATTTTATGTACCATTTTGTTGGCATTATTAATATGTATATTCATGCCAAATAACAGCTTTGTAGGTCCTATAGTCTCTGAGCAAAACCGCGGACGGACAGACGGACAGACGGACAGCCGGACAGACGGACGGACAGACCGAAACTATAAGGGTTCCTTGTTGACTACGGAACCCTAAAAAAGTGCTTTTGATATGAAACACAAAACCAATAAGAGGCACTCGTGAAGGGTACTTTAAAAATGCGATAAGTAGTAAAAACAGAGCGAGCTGTTGTTTTCACAGAAGCGTACGACTTACGAGTGAAAAATATTTTGTTTTTTGGCTATCACGCTTACCGTACGTGCTTACGCGATCTATTCTGTACTGTTTAAAATAATACCCTCGGGCACATCAAATTTTTCTTTTACTGTTTAAGGTACTTCAAACTAATTTAGGATAAAAATTGTTCTAGAAGAAGCAGATAATATTATAATGCTTAATTTTCTATACTATTATACAACGTGAAATTTTAGTAGGCGCGAGTTACAAGTTGACAAAAAAAAACTTTTTTCAAATCTATTGTACTACTAAGATAGAATCATTTTACTGCGGGAAAACAACCATTGAAATTTCACACTGTATTAATAATACCCAATACCACTTACATTGTATTTTTACTCATAAATGGTCAACAACATCGAAATTTTTAATTAATTTTGGCACACTATAATTTTTGCTGTCATTTCCTATTAAAATTGCCCGTGTAATGATTCTTTGATACAATAATTATTGTTATCGAATATTATTCGCCCTTTAACAAAATGGAGCTTACAAAGTTATACGGCTGATATAAAAGTTGTTCAGGATAAGTCCCGCTTGTAGTTTTATCGTACACGACCAAGTTTGTACATTAAAATATTAAAGCCAATGTTTGTTTTTATTCTAAATGACAATATTATAAACATAAACTGAAAAGTTTTAACGTAATGTATTCAACATTATGCAGACTGGTTATTGCACTTTGGCTAAAGATTCTTTAAGTGACCAATTCAATTTTATGAAATCCACACTAATTTTATGGTTGTCTCTCTATCTATCTGTTGAGTACCTCTTCATACCTAAACCGTTAACCGATTTTGATGAAACAGTCAGTCTCGAAAAAATAATAAAGAATAGTTTTTATTCCGGAAATATGTACGGTAGTCGAATTTCGGCGCAACGTAGACGACATAATATTATAACATTCTTTCATAAATGCAAATCAATCTAGGTACGAACTAATTGCATTTAACAGAATCGAATGATATAAACTCGAAAACGGTATAATAATTTCAACACAATTCATTTAAATTAATTTAAAAGTATAATATCTTCAAATTATATTTTTGGAGCATTGATGCTATTGATCGATTGAAGTGTTTTTCTTGAGATACAGTCTGGAGACAGACAGACGGACAGACATCGAAGTCATAGAAATCGGCGATTCTATAACGAAGCGATAACGAAAACATTTTGGCTCACCCCCCTGATCATATAGGCAGCAGGCTAGATAAGAGTATCTTCGCTATACAGGGTGTAACAAAACTAAGTGATAATACTTTAGTTTGTGTATGTGTCGCTTGCATAGTTTACTATGAAAGTATCAGCTTTGCATAAGAGCGTCTGCTATGTAAAACGACAGCCATGAAGTACCAGCTAGGTAAACTAGGAAAAAAGTATGAAAGAAAAGTGAAGAGAGCTCTGAATGTTTACCTTCGGTCGATCAAACACTCACTATTGAAGCCCTAGGCGCTTTGTGTCCTGCGGCTATTGTGCGTCCTGCATTGAACATGATACCACCACAGAAAAGGTAGAAAAGATAGAAAAGATGCCAGCGAAATATGCAACACAATATCCGTGGTCGGCGGTCTTGTCTATTGTTATTGCTATAAGTTGCGAATAAAACAGTTTCAAATTATTGTTGAAGCTTAATAACAGTTATTATAAAATGCTGGTTTATTACTTTTATATTGTTTCATTGTATACTTATTGTAGCATGATAAATCTCTACAATATTTTCACGTATAATATAATGGCTAGTCATCATAAATTTTAACTAAATTTAAAACTGCATTACTTATATTAATGATAAAATTTAGAGTCGTAAATAATTAAATTAAAAAAACTACAAATACTGTGCAGTTTCTATGAACACGTATGTACACAAAATATTATAACAAGGAAAAAACATATCACCGTGTCTAATATTTTGTTTGGTATATTAACCAGACATAAAAAGGGCTCACTATCTTTACAAAACGTAACTACCTACCATTAACACCACATAATAACAATCATTAAATCATAATTGGACGGCGTTATGTAATAACGAATCAAGCGACAAAATAAAAAAAAATGAGTTATGAATGCAGATCGATTCTAGGCATCATAAACTATGTATTCAGCTAATTTTGTGTTCAAAAGTCAATCCTAGTGCCTTATAAGGGGTGAATCAAGCGACATGTCAAAATTTGTTAGAAATTTTCACAATTTAGTTACGTAGTTACGTATTAAAGAATTATGCGCCTAAGTTGTTGTTACAAAATTACACAAACAGGAATTTAAAATGCATAAACGAATTATATCCACAAAAGTTGTAGATAATCCGATTCAATTTATTCATTAAAAACGCAATAACGAACTAACCGCCTATTATCTGGCAGCAGATTTTGATATAGAAGATGAAGATAAGAAAAATAAAAAATTGATATCATTAATTTTTTTATCACTGAGCGTTAAGTTTTATGTTTTTTTATGTTGAAAAAGTGGTATTTTAATTATAAAAAGACTAGATGACGCCCGCAACGCCGTTGCGCCAAAATTCATTTATCGCGCGGGAACCGTACATTTTTCTGGGATAAAAAGTATGCTGTATCTTTTTCGGGGACTCAAAGTATCTCCATACGAAATTTCAGCAAAATCGGTTCAGCGGTTTGGGCGTGAAGAGGTAACAAACAGACACACTGACACACTTTCGCATTTATATTAGTTTCATAAAGGATAGCGAGACAAGCAAGTAATTATGTTATTTTGTGGTATTTGACTATGAAAAAACTATTCCAATTTATTAGGGTTCCGTAGCCAAAATGGCAAAAAAGGAACCCTTATAGATTCGTCATGTCTGTCTGTCTGTCTGTCCGTCCGTATGTCACAGCCACTTTTCTCCGAAACTATTAGAGCTATACTATTGAAACTTGGTAAGTAGATGTAGTCTGTAAACCGCATTAAGATTTTGATGCAAAAATGGAAAAAGTATTAAAAATTTTAGGGGTCCCCATAGGTACAACTGAAACAAAAAATTTTTTTTTTCATCTAACCTATACGTGTGTGGTATCTATGGATAGGTCTCTAAAAATCATATTGAGGTTTCTCATATCATTTTTTTCTAACCTGAATAGTTTGCGAGAGAGACTCTTCCAAAGTGGAAAAATGTGTGTCCCCCCCCCTCTAATTTCTAAAGTAGAGGCATGATAATTCTAAAAAAAATATGTGATGTATATTACTATAAAAACTACCAACGAAAATTGGTTTGAACGAGATCTAGCCAGTAGTTTTTTTTTATACGTCATAAATAGTAAAACTTAATGAAACAAAAAAAAATTTTTTTCATCTAACCTATGCGTGTGTGGTATCTATGGATAGGTCTCCAAAAATCATATTAAGGTTTCTCATATCATTTTTTTCTAAGCTGAATAGTTTGCGAGAGAGACTTTTCCAAAGTGGAAAAATGTGTGTCCCCCCCCCTCTAATTTCTAAAGTAGAGGCATGATAATTCTAAAAAAAATATATGATGTATATTACTATAAAAACTACCAACGAAAATTGGTTTGAACGAGATCTAGCCAGTAGTTTTTTTTATACGTCATAAATAGTAAACCTTAATCTAAATTTCATTAAATCGACTGAAATATAAAAATAAATCAAAAATAATATAATTTCATAAAAATTAACCTTATTGCTGCTGCGGAACCCTCCATGGGCGAGTCCAACTCGCACTTGGCCGCTTTTGTATATTTTTGTAATCATTAAAGACGTCATACAATATCGTCTTTAAAAAACTGTATATTTTTTGTTTAATTTGAGAAATTTGCATTAAAATATTTGGATATAATCTTTTATTGCACTTTATTTTACCCAAAATAAATCGTATTAAAGAATCAAACGACAGTAAAGTCGTTTAGTACGTTGACAAATTTAATTTATAGCTATAAATAATTAACGAATTAAGCGGAAAAATGGCTATATCTTTTAAAGTATATTCTACACAGTAATATATTCTATATTAATCTAAACTTTATATACATCTTAATTTACAGTAAAAAAATTATACACGTAACATAAATAATGAGCTCACAGCGACAATTTTAAGTTTAAAATCTTTGAAGCTTATTTTCTCGAATTCTCTCAAGTGTCGCTTAATCTGTTATTACATAACGCCGTCCAGTTATAAAAATACTAATTTGGGGTTAAACTATTAAATGGAAAAGCTCATGATAAAGCGTATGTTCATGGTAAGTTCAAAAGGGAAAAATCTATTTAACTTGCCGTTCTATCAATGACTCGACTGTACCAACCTTGCTTTGCTTGATGAATATACATATCAATTTTAACATTTGCATCAACTACTTACTGTTCGATTAGCGAATAGACTGTTATTCCATTTGTTTTGTAGGAAGTTCTAATACAAGAGATTTTCCGTTAATTATGAACTTTATAACTCGGTTAAAAGTTATCGGTGTTGCGACATGGTTCAGTAAAACCTACGTTAACAACCCTCCAGCAGTTTAAGAATTACTGAAACTTATGAACTTAAGAGCCTTTACACCTTATTTCAAGTTTCCATACAAACCTGCGGCGGACTATTGGAATTGCTGTGCGCGCAGCAATTTATAGTAGTTTTAAAATATTTGTAGAAAAAAAATAACAAATGATTTGTTGATATTTAAGAACAATTTTTGTAATTAAAGTGTTCTTCTATGATATGATGCTATTATTATATTAAATTAAGTTAAATAAATAGGTAATAAAAAGTTTTAATTCGTTGATATTTCTTTGATATTTCTCATTCTTTGAATTTAAATTACATAAAGTTAAAAACCTAAACGAAATATATTTTTTCTGCTACCTATTTGCTTAAGGATCTTGTCAATAGGTTATTATTATTTTATAATTAGATCTGTCGCTGGTTTCGTAAATTAAAAGCTTTGAAACTGATACTAAAACGGAATTTAAGGAAACCTCTGTTAAGGTATCGAGATTTAATGTACAAATACTCTATAAATCCTATTTTTCTCTCTGCTAACTATTTAGACAGTGAAATTTTCTATAAAAATAAGTTATCAACATTTTTATAAAGATAAGTAGTTGATGATTTTTTCAAGTTGGAAAAGTACAGTTTTAAGCCAAATTGAGCGTGAAAGGTGTAAACGCTCTTAAAAATCAACACGTTGAAGGTTATGAGAGTAAAAATCATGCGGCAGACGTTAGTTGGTAGTTATTAATTATACTTTGCGCCAAAATTCATTTGTATTGCGGGAAACGTACATTTCTCGGGATAAAAAAAATATAATTTATGTCCTTTACCAATACTCAAAATCTGAAAAAAATACCAAACTAAAACGGTCACTGGTCAGTGGTTTAAATGTCAAGAGTAACAGACAGGCAGATGCACTTTCACACGTTTATTATGTTGGTATGGAGTATTTTTAATAAGATATTCGTAAAATACAGTTCGCTGTTTTCTGCCTAATTTTTTAGAAAATTCCTAAACTTAAATGACTTTATTCGATGCATTTAATTATTTTCTCCGTCCCAGACTCAGACAATTTACTAACATCGCAAACTTTACAAAGTTATTTTGATCCCAGCTATAAAGTCTCATAAACTTCAAATATTTAGTCAAACATTCGGCGTTCGAAGGCCACACATTATACGCCTTCACACGCATTTAAGCCGCTATGGTCAAAGTTTTAATCAAAATTTTCAAACCCCTTTAATCGCTCAAATCTATTTTTACCGAGATTCCTTAAATGCTTTCATTTATACTACTAATTATAACGATGAACTGTTTGTTTATTTGCTCCAAAACTGCTGAACCGACTTTGATGAAAGGCCTATTTATATGTATAGACTACGGGGAGAGATACTGTTACTACGCGGACGCGCGCAAATTCTGTCATCAATATTTGGCGTCATTTAAATATACTTGTTTTTGAATGTAAGAATTTTTATAGATCTGGTACCAGTTGTTTGCAATTTAGTTCTGGCGAAAATGAAGGTTTTTATGAGGGATTTCCATGTGTATCTAATAACGGCACCCACTTTGACGCCCAGTCATATGCTTAAAATTACTGAATTGAATATTAAAATAAATAGTGTCGTAAAAAATAAGTACGGTCATGGCTACCAAAAATATCCCTAGATTTTAACGTAGACCACATTTTATAAGCGAAGGTAAAAAATACTATATTGTGATTAAAAATATTATATATTATGAAAAGGCCTGGCCTATAATATGATTTTCTTTTTTCAAGTAGGTATATTAATAATTATTGTTCTTTTTTAGGTACTGCTATTATTAACAGTATTATATTAAAATTTTTGGTTAATTTTACCTTAAGATACATGTAAAGTATTAAATTAAAACGATTATTATGTGGCAACCACGTAAAATTCTATGAATTACCTTGTGGTGGCCATAAATTTTAATATGCACAGCTTTAATTTGCTTAAATCCTTTAATGTAATATTTAATACAGTGATATTTCAGACATGGTCGTTCATTACATTGTTTGTACAAAACTTAGTCATAATACTATGATGTGTACACTGCAGTACAGGTCCTCTATACAGCATGACTGGTGAGACATGTTCAATACTCGAGGACGTGATATTAGGCTATTATAGTAGTTGAAAAAAAAAAATATCAATTGATCACTGAGTAAATGTAGCTTAAAGTTAAATAATTATTTACCCAACGCACGATCACCGCGTGCGGGAGGGGTAGCGCAGGACGCGGGGCGCACGTCGCCGCGCCGGTCGCATAGTAATTTACTAAGTGTCCATGATTCATTTATTTAAAGGCAAATTTGGTCAAAAATTAAGTACCTAATTTTATTACATAATTACAATGAGAATCGACTACCGAGTACTCTCCATAAGTATCGGTAATGTCTCACCAGTCATGCTGTATAGAGTTTTTTTTTTTTTTTTATTTACAATTTGGGGCCATCTATGGGCTAACAGCCCATATCCTTTTTTGCCATCTTTATTTAGTTTATTCGCACCAAGGATAATTTACTATTTACAATATATTGTGATTGTTGTCCATCACGCCATGGACCTTTTTTTTTTATATATATATAATATATAAATATATAGTATATAAAAATTATAAAATATAAATTAAATACTAGAATAGAATATAATATATACACATATTATATGTAATAAAAATACATATTTTCCTATCTTTTATATATTTTATACAAATTATGAAGTGAATGTTTTGAACGGTGTGGTCCCAGTGTCCTGGCGGCTAGTAGATCCGACATTTTTAGATTTCCTTAGATAATATTATGCTGCTCCACCCTTTGCCTTTAGATGTTGTGACATTGGCTTGGTGGAGAGGGGTCACTCAAGCTGGGTGGAGTTTTTAGGGTGTTAAAAAGATATCGTTCTGTGTCGAATCTACCAGATGCCAGCAAGTGGGATCGCCAGGACCGTGTCCCTCCTAATGTTGCAATATGTGAAACGCCAGGAAAGGACGAGGGTCTGTCGATCCCGCTGACTAGTCCGGGATCCACACTTGGGTTTATGATTGCTGTATAGAGTTCACTGTGAAAGTAGCAGCGCTAAAAGAGAAACTTTTTTACCTCTGCTTTTGTACTTTCATAGTGTAATAATTATGTACTTTATAAGGGACACATACACACGCCAAAGTACTTATTACCTCTTAGTTTTGTTACTCGTTGTAGTTTGTACTTCTATACATATTTTGTGCACTTGGCTGCAAATGTTTCAAAATTACTTAATTAGGCAACTTTAGATTACAACACGGGAAGAAATAGCTACTAGTATAATGAAAAACTGTTACTGCTACTACTCCCGAAACCAAAGAAAGCTAGCTGTTTCATAAAAACACTAAATAAATCTCACCCATCAGAACATAAACCTATTAAAAATGATTTCAGTAAATGTTACAAAGTCGATAAGCCACAAAATTGATCGTCAGTCACGAAATTATTAAGGCGAAGCTTGTACTGGGACATTTTTATTAAGAAAATAAAAATAGCCTTCGGGACACTCAAGTCATCAACAGTGGGCTTTAGATGTTTATACTGAACAATCATCGCGAAAATTGAGGGCCAGGAAATTAAGACTTCAAATATTATAGGTGAATAGTGGCCAAGTTCTAAATTCTTATTTTTATTCTGGAAGCATGTTTTTTTACCTCACAGTACTTGTATAATTTACTAGCTAAAAACCGAGCTTTGTGAGGGCTCGAGTCGTCACACCTTGACTGACTGATGACAACACATCTACATATAAATAAAAATTACTATGTTAAAGCACATTAAATCAATAGACGTGATAGTTTTTCCGTATTAAGTGTACCACAAAATGTTCCGGTTGTGGGAAATACTAGGGCTTGTTTCGCTCACCCTGATTATATTTTAATTTATTATATTTAAGTATATATTACCCGGTTCCTATAAATATAACCAGATTATACAAAATCGAACAAATTATGTGGTGTGTTAGCAATGGAACAAAATAATCGATGTTCTGTCAGTCACAGAATTGCGGAGGCGGCGGACAGACGGACAAATCCGACATTACAAAGAAGATATTATGCTCTCAATCAAGTTATAAAATACCCTTAGTCCTTACTAATATTATAAATATAAAAGCGTAGATGTTTGTGACACTTTCACGCAAAAACTACTTGACGAATCATCATGAAACTTTGTACACATACTCTTGGAGGTATCAAAAGTAACGATACTTTTTATTTCAAAAAAATATTCTGTAGGAAAAAAAATGTTGACGTGGATGCGGACGAAGTCGCATGCAACAGCTAGTATAGTTTAAAAAAGTAATATATAATTATTTAATTGCTAATATATTATAGAATAAAACAACAGCTAAGCAATTGCTGCAATTATCTATTTAGCGGGCCCCTAGACGGTCAATTTTATTGCGAAACATCACGTATTGTGCAATATTATTGACCATCTAAGTTTTATATTGTACGCGCCCGCCTTTCTTCAATCTTATTGTCAAATAAGCAATTATTATTCAATACGTATTATGTGTGTGATATTGCGCAATAAAATTTATCGATTATCGAGCGAGAAACGAAAACATTATACAACATAACGTTTATTTCTAGTAGAAGCAGTATAAAGGCCCGTATAAATAGTCAGTACTTAAGATGCGACCCGGTCTCAAGACGCGGTTCGGCTCTGTGATTGGTCCAAATTTTGACAGCCAACCAATAACAGAGCCTGAACCGTGTCTTGAGACCGAGATGCATCTTGAGTACTATTTATACCGGCCTTAAAGTAGTTCTGCATTAATACATGTTGTTTTAATTTTAACAATCTTACAAAACTATATTTCTATTTCTATATTTATAGCTTTTTCCCACGCCCTCAAAAATCGCCCTGAACCGTGTCTCATGATAAAAATAGCATATAATATTACTGTGATATCATGACATTCCGGTAGGCTACTATAACTTTTATAAGATAAACTAGCTGACCCGGCAAACGTTGTTTTGCCGTATAAATTGTTTCTAGTATCAATATAAAAACCTACTCTCAGGTCTAACGAATGTACGTACAAAATTTCATTAAAATCGGTTGAGCCGTTTTGGAGTAGTTCGCGCACAAACAATGTGTTATGTGACGCGAAAATTCTTTATATTAGACTAGCTGCTGCCCGAGACGTCTGCGTGAAAGCTCTACAGTCTACACTCTACAGCACCAAAAATAGGTGATAATAATACGTAGCCTATTATGTTGATCCAACTTCTTAATAATAATCATGTAAAATACCCTTTTCCCTTCCCTACCCTCCCTTATTTCCTTCCCTACCCTCCCCTAATCCCTTACCCTCCCCTACCCTATTACCTTATTCCCTCATAAAAGGCCGGCAACGCACCTGCAGCTCTTCTGGTGCTGCGGGTGTCCATGGGCGAGGGAAGTTGCTTTCCATCAGGTACCCGTTCGCTTGTTTGCCCCCTTTTTCATAAAAAAATGTAATATGGATCTTAGTTACTACTAAGAGTTTTCATTTCAATCCATTTCATTTTGAAAATGAAATGGATGAAATGAACCGAAACCAAATAATTTTGAGGATGAGACGTATTTATCGAATGCACAACATGGCATGTGTCGTGACACGCGTGTCGAAGCCGCATCGACGTGTCACCGCACCACCACAAATCCCGGAATACTCAAACCATTTCCAAATTGCCAAGGCATATTCAATCGAAAATGGTCATTACAGAACATCTATTCATGAAAACTAAGTTTTTAGGGTTCCGTAGCCAAAATGGCAAAAAAGGAACCCTTATAGATTCGTCATGTCTGTCTGTCCGTCTGTCTGTCCGTCCGTCCGTATGTCACAGCCACTTTTCTCCGAAACTATTAGAGCTATACTATTGAAACTTGGTAAGTAGATATAGTCTGTGAACCGCATTAAGATTTTGATGCAAAAATGGAAAAAATATTAAAAATTTTAGGGCTCCCCATAGGTACAACTGAAACAAAAAAAATTTTTTTTCATCTAACCTACGCGTGTGGGATATCTATCGATAGGTCTCCAAAAATCATATTAAGGTTTCTCATATCATTTTTTTCTAACCTGAATAGTTTGCGAGAGAGACTCTTCCAAAGTGGAAAAATGTGTGTCCCCCCCCTCTAATTTCTAAAGTAGAGGCATGATAATTCTAAAAAAAATATATGATGTAGATTACTATAAAAACTACCAACGAAAATTGGTTCGAACGAGATCTGGCCAGTAGTTTTTTTTATACGTCATAAATAGTAAACCTTAATCTAAATTTCATTAAATCGACTGAAATATAAAAATAAATCAAAAATATTTTAATTTCATAAAGATAAACCTTATTGCTGCTGCGGAACCCTTCATGGGCGAGTCCAACTCGCACTTGGCCGCTTTTTTATTGTTGATCAAATCATAAGATTTAATTTTTCGATCACAAGTGTATTAAAATACATACGGCAAAAGGGAAATGGTTGGATCAGGAAAAATATCTTATTCCGTTTTAATCCTTCGAGTTTATGGGTCTAATCCGCAGCCTTTACTCGTGATAAAATGTTGCGACCGTTTTCAAACTCAAACTGAAACTCGAGTAATTTTATTCAGAACTAGCTGTTGCCCGCAACTCCGTCCGCGTGTACTTCGCTAGCTTACAGCGCGCGGTGGTTCCCGTTTCCGTGGAAATGGTAGGATAACTGCAAATGCCTACTTTACTGCAAAGTTTTCTCAAAATCCATCTAAAAATTCCTTCTTATCGCACGTCTACGTCATACGGAGAACGTCCCCCCCCAAATTTCAACTCTTTACGATCAGTGGTTTAGGCTGTAGCGTGATTCCATTTTCATGTCATTCAAGACAAAGCCTTTTATATAATTATATAGAAGATATAGATGATTTTTACAAAATAATGATTTTTTATAAGGGTCTAATAATTGATGTCTCCCACCGGTTCGGAAAGGAATTTGGATTTCGACGGTTTCGACAGATTCACTTACTTTCATGTAAAGTCAAGGGTGCCTAATAGTACCTACAGTATTCAAAAATAATCCAGCGACTCCTATCTAAAATACTCAGCGGTACCGAAGTTATGCCGCGAAAAATCGCGGCATAACTTAGGTACCAACTACGCTACCTAGTTCGTGTTATGTCAGTTAGGGTGGGTTGCACCAGAGGCGTAGTTAAAGTTAAGGTTATCGTGAAATATGGCGTCCTTAATGGAATTTCACTAGGAATTTGACAGTTTAATTGACTTTTTGTTATGGTTAAAGTTATAGTTAAAGTAAGCCGGTGCAACCCACTCTTAGAGTGGGTTGCATACAGTAACTATAACTTTAACTTTAACCATAACAAAATGTAAAATGAACTGTCAAATCCCAAGCAAAAGTCGAAATATTTGACGATAACCTTAGCCTTAACTTTAACTACGCTTCTGGTGCAATTCACGCTTAGTGTTATGCAAGATAAGTATTGTAGGTATCTTATGTAAGAAAACCCTACGTAAACAGTCAGGTAATTGTTATTGGTATTTTAATTGGAAACGTCTATTCACGTAAATACTATTAGTAAATAGACAGTTGTAGTACATACAGAAATCATTAAGTATTGCGTTGGTGACTATTCTCTTAGCAATAAACTATTAGGCAAAATTCATAGCCGTAATCACTAATGGAGAATAAAGTAAATAAGTCGTAAACGCCGAGTCTCGCTCGTCAAAGTAACGACGCCCGGTTCAGATAAAACCACAAACACACTTTTACTGTCAACCCGAGTAGATTGTATGCACTGTCACTTTTAAAGTTTAACTGCGCATTAAGTGCATGCACGAGGCGAGCCATGATGTTGTTTGAAATATTATGTAACAAAAATAAGTGATAATTTGTAGGATGCTTATGACACATAAGCATAACTCATAAGCGCCCTGGAGTATCATCACTTATTTTTGTTGCCATATAATATATAGAATTCACCACAAAAGAGTTAATTTTTAAGTGCATATTTTGGTTGATTGTAAATTAACTGTATAAAATTTAACTGATGAATATTAAATTAGTATCATTCATCATGATCATCACCTGATGGAAAGCTAAATGATCATACTCAGTTGGTGCAGTGTTAGGGAATATTCCTATTTTATGCTCTCTTCTTTTAAGTTAGAGGGTTGTAATGGTCCGGAAGTAC
This sequence comes from Plebejus argus, assembly GCA_905404155.3. NCBI lineage: Eukaryota > Metazoa > Arthropoda > Insecta > Lepidoptera > Lycaenidae > Plebejus > Plebejus argus. The sequence continues at coordinate 15,430,761 of FR989931.1, read as the reverse complement.
CGCTGACGACAGTTCGTTCTAAAGTTTTATAGTACGAGGCAGACAACTCCGAGAGAGGGCCAGTTCAAATTGCAACCTGACGACGCATATTTAATGAGCCTTTCGAAACTGAACTTTATTACCTAGTACCTACATATTAAGTTAGCAGACTTGCTACTCGTGGTGTCGAGTTGCCTGTTTCAAAACTAAAGGCTCATTTGGTACAAATGTATTACTCAGTTGCTATGTGAATAATTGTGTTGGTCAGTAACTCTAAAGCGCATGGTGGAAGACAGCCATGCTCATCAATATGTCATGCACTTTGAGTCCTGACTCCTGAGTGAAATTAATATTATATGATCGCTTTTATCCAGAAAAATGTACGATTATCAGCTATTTTGTTCCGGGAACGGACATAGAATTGTTATTATCCATAAAATTACTTTTATTTTACCTTTAAATTACTATTCATAAGTGGAAACTTGTTATTGGCATTCAAAATAATTAATATTATTTTTTGTATGCTGTAAGTTTTCCAAATAAAATAAAAAAATAAAATGTACGGCTCCCGCGTGGTAAACAGATTGAGAAAAAAAGAAGTTGCGAGCAACATTGATGCATTAGGCGTCTCCCAGACAGACGCGGGCAGCGGTGGCGGTCGTGGCGGCGGTCAGTTGTTTGTACTGCCACCGCCACCGCGTGTGTCTGTGTAGTTCCTAGAACTTTCAAGTCATCCAACTGACAGCCACCGCCACCGCCACCGCTGCCCGTGTCTGTCTGGGAGACGCCTTAAACGCGCGCCTCTGTAGTGAAGCACGGTTTTATTTTTCCCAAACATGTCTGTTTTTATAAGAGTAAATCCTTATCAAAGCCTAAAGGTCAGTTTGTTCTTCGTTTTTTCTGGCCGGATGTTATAAATATGTGACATATGACATACTACGCCAGTTTATTATCGGACACAAAAGGTTACGGCCCAGCGCGATCAGTCAAACGATTATGGAACACCCTGTATAACCTATAATAAAGTTGTATGGATCATATAACCATTAATGATTTTGGAGTAAGGATGAGCTTAAAATAAATATCCTTCTCCTCGCGTCGTGATCCTTATTGCTGAGGGTGGTGAATGGTGATTCCCCTTTAGGGTTGATTCAGACTGTAACGCGACGCGTAGATGCATTTCTAAATTTATACAACGTGAAATTTTAGTGGTTGTTTTCCCGCAGCAGGACGATTTACCTATAGTAGTACTATCGAATCATGCAAGTTATTTTTTGAAAATACAAAATATTTTGTATGACGTACTATGGCAACTTTATGCCGATAGGCGCGAGCGGCTATGGACCCGGCCGAATTTATTTCATGATTTGAACAAAAAAACTTCACAAATCTATTGTACTACTAAGATAGAGTCATTTTACTGCGGGAAAACAACCACTAAAATTTCACGCAGTATAGATTTAGACAGATTCGCAAGACGTCTCACGCAATTGAAATCTGTCAAATCCTGTGACCACGGGATATTGGATTCATTTTTATATATATAGATGGATGACGTCAGGCATTTCTCACAGAAAGAGGTGAGTAAAGGCTGGAGTTATATGCGACTACTCGATACTGTATATCTCTGTTTTGTATTAAAAAAGAAACACAGCTGAGTTATGCTAGTGTAACTTCTACTATGGTTTGTATGAGAACCCTTAAAAAAGAATTATCCTTGTTTTCTTTGAAATTCAAATTGTTGAAAAGTCTTATGTAAAGTTAAATTTTACGGTAGACTAGTAATAAAAAGTTTTAATTGAGTTGTAACTTCCTCGATTTAATTATAGAATGTTTGTTCCTTGTTTAAAATAGTAGAAACTCTGTAAGGAATAAAAAAGATAAGTATACAAAGACTGATTTTTAATTGTCAGATAAACTTTATCGTTTTGACTCTATTAAATTCTTTGTATTATAAAAATTTGAAACTATAAAAATTCCTAAAATAAAAAATGTTATGTAACTTTTTAAACTTGGCTTGTAAAAAAGTGTGACTAGGTTTTGTTCATTTGAGTTGAAACTCACGTTTTAAATGTCATAATATTATAAGTCACGAATATTATAATTTTTATCATTTTAACATACCTTTAATTTCTTTCCTAACCTAAATTTATAGGCAGCTGATATATTCTGTTTGATTGTATAACGTACCTTTGTACTCAATTAATATAAATGTATTTTTAACATGAAACAATAATGACAGAAAAATAAAACTTTATTTAACACTTACGAAATGATAACTGGGAATTTATTTTAATGATTTATAATATTGTAATAATTTTATTATTAACTTAATAAAAAATAAATAAATAAATACCCTACTGAACAAATTAATTTGAGAAGCAACAAGTGAGAGCATCAGGTGCTACGACGCGTAGAGGCGCTACGCCGTAGCTCTCTACGCCGTAGTGACATCCGTAGCGAATGCTACGAAATAATTTGAATTGAAGTGGTTACTGGTCAATCGAATATGTACCTAGATTGAATTTATGTATTTTTAACCTCCGACTAAAAAGGGAGGGTTGTTATAAGCTTCACTTGTCTGTCTGTGTATCTGTCTTTGTGTGTGATGCTAACGCTTTAGCCGATTTTGATCGAGTTTTGTTTATTTAAAATCTAACATGATCAAGAGTATTGTTAGCCATTATTTATCATCATCAGGTTTTTCGCTCTCTGCTAAAAATTTTTGACTTTATCTATTCATGAAATAACAATATAATTAAATATTATAATAGTATTATATTTGCTTCGATGTAAGCTATCGTTTATTTTTCAGGATAAACCATCATCAGAATAACTATTGCTAAAAAATTTTTAAATGTTTATGTGTAAAATAAATATTAAAACGAACGTGTTAGTGTTTACCACCCGATAATTTCACTTAATAATATTGAAGTAATCAATTTTGGGTGGACAAATTGACATTAACACGAGGGGGGGTCCGCGGGCAAATCATGTTACCGCTATACCGGGACAATTTCACGCCTACCCGTCCACGTCTGTTTTATACGGATGTTATATCCATTTATATTTATACAGACGTTATATTATGCATGCACTAGCTTTTGCCCGCGGCTTCGCTCGCGTTAAGAAGTGTTGTTATTAATTAGGTATCAAAGTCTCAGCCCGATCGGTTTGAAATTGACAAATTTTCATACAAACTTTATTTTATCCCCTTGGGGGAGGAATTGATAAAAATCCTTTCTTAGCGAATGCCTACATCATAATATCTACCTGCATGCGAAATTTCAACCAGATCCGTCCAGTGGTTTGGGTTGTACGTTGAGAGATCACTAAAGTCAGTCACTCACCATTGAGTTATTATAGTTAGTGAAAGTATGAAAAATGTACTTGTATTGTATGAACATGAAAAAAAATCAAGATTCGCTTGAGATAACCTATTTCAACTGTTTTATCTAAAACAAATGACTGGTCTGAAGTTCTTCTCTGTTTTGCGACTACGACGAATGTAATTATGCCTTTTTAAGCTAACGTTTAACAGTAAGCTTAACAAACATAAAGCTTCTACATGCATATTCCTTCTACATGCATATTCCTTCTACATGCATATTCATACTAATCTTACATGTTTGTTAAGTTCTGTGACAAGTGGCATAATCGTGGAAGTGTTACAAACAATAAGCTGGTGTTACAATTTACAAAACCTTAATAATATGTAAACACATGGCTCGCGACGTGATACAACTTAGGCCACGTCCACATTGCTGTATGCCCTTCAATCGTGGAAAAACGAGACACAATAGCTTATCTAATCATCGCGGCCGGATGTGGCCGCTTGGGGCTTGATGAATTAAGGTTTGTTGACATTGTAAGCGATCCATTGTTAAATAAGTTTAAATTTGGAACAGGCAGCCAGCAGCAGATAACATTTAAAAAAAGCGGCCAAGTGCGAGTTGGACTCGCCCATGAAGGGTTCCGCAGCAGCAATAAGGTTTATTTTTATGAATGTGGCTGTGACATACGGACGGACAGACAGACAGACAGACAGACAGACAGACATGACGAATCTATAAGGGTTCCGTTTTTTGCCATTTTTCACAGTAATACACACTTTTCCATGCACTTTTTCCACATTTATGCCATTTTGGCTACGGAACCCTAAAAATGCATCGCAACACATCACGACGTTGCGTTATATTGCAATAAAGATAGAGTCTAGATAACATATTTTATAGTGCCCAAGTGTGTATCTCGCTTCTGTCTAATAAAAAGACTATTTTCAGTTTCACGAGGTCTTTATTTAAAGGTGCTCCCTCACCGCGAGCATTCACGTGTGATGTAACATTTTAGATTCGACTTTGAGCATTACTTTATAATAATAATAATAGCTCCCACACCGGTTTCGGTGACGGTGGCCGGTTTCATTGAAACCAGGCCAGCTACGCAGGAGTATTTTATAGTGCCCAAGTGTGAGCGCAGTACACAAGAGCACTCTCTATTCCTTTACTCTCATAACCCAGTGGGACGGCAGACCGACACGACCGGCGAGAGATCAGGCGCAGGACCGACTTTTTACATGCCCATCCGACGCATGGATCATCTTACTTGTCAGACAATCAGGTGATCAGCCTGCATTGTCCTAACCAAACTTGGAAACATGTTATATGTTTCCAACGCGAGAATCGAACCCACGACCTCCGAGTCAAGAGCCGCGCTCTGTACCACTAGACCACGGAGGCCACTTTATAATACTACCTCCCTGACTGACGAGCATTCGCGTGTAATGTAACATTATATATTCGACTTTGAGCATTTCATAGCAAGCTGACTTCACTAACACGTAGCATTGATGTTACAAGTTGTATCAATTATAACACATTCTATAATTACAAGGTTCGCATTGTAATGTTCGGTTCTCCTCCCTAACTAATGTAATGCTCGACTCTGTAACGTTACATTACAAGCTAATGCTCCTGGTGAGGACCTTTAGCCGAATTTGGCATTACATTGTAACATCTTAACGTACATTATAAGTATATGCTCCAATGTGAAACCGGCCTTATCATAATACGTGTCAACATATCACGTGAAATACCGGGGAATAAAATATCTTTAATATAACGTTCTACTTTTTTTACTTTCATACATTACTTACATTTGACGTTTCACGTGCCTTCGCCCACGTAGATAACGAGTTCCGTGGCAACCGTACATTTTAGCTTTCGCTAAAAGCTAACTCTATATCTATGCCAAATTATTTAAAAATAGTTCCAGTAGTTCGTTAGGTAAGCGCGTTCAAACAAACTCTTCGGCTTTATATTTTTTTATATAAAAGTAGGGGGGCAAACGAGCAAATGGATCAACTGATGGAAAGTAACTACCGTCGCCTATGGACACTCGCAATATCGGAAGAATTGCAGGTTGCTCTATCTATAATTTATATTGAGTGTACTTAAATTTTTATAAAACATATTTTGGTAACATGTTCCAAGTAAAAAGTGGGAAATCTATTTTCACGTGGCATTCAACGGCTTAGAATAATCTGAGAAGAGAAGAAACTTTTGGAAGTTTAGCTGGAAACGTATGAAGTTCGCTCTGAAGGGAGCCTCGTTTCTACTTCTTTAACTCCAGACTTCTACAGTCCCAGGGCACTGTCACTATATTCACTATAATATTGAACTGAACTCGTACAAACTTAAGAAGTCCACCATTTTCAAATAAAACATTAACGGCCGTATTCAATCATTACTTTAGTCATATTGAGGGCCTGTTTCACCACTTCCTGATAAAGTTCCGGATAGGCTATCCACAACTTTTTTGACAGATTCTCCATACTCGATCTGTCAAGTTAATTGGTGGATAGCCTATTCAGCACTTATCAGGAAGTGGTGAAACAGGCCCTTAAGCCGCTAAACCGATATTCATAAAAATTCGTATAGAGATACTTTGAGCCACGGTTGGTCACATTAAATAGTTCATAATATTACAAAAATGTACGGTTTCTGCGCGATTATCGGATTGAGTGCAACAGTGTGGCGGAAAACACATTTTTACAAAATACAAGTAGTAACTACGTCCTTATTTAAGCGAAGGACACAAGGTGTAAGCCACTGGACCAAGATGGTGGTATAATTATTAACCTATATATCTACCAGTAACAACGACCTCGTCCTCTCGATCGTCTGGTAAACGAGATACCCAACTAAATGTCAACCTTACACAAGCTAATATTTTACACAAGTACCTATAATTTACAAAATTTTGTAGCATATTATGCTGTATGTTGTTGTCTTGCTCGATCGAAATGTTCTTTTTTTGCACAGCAAACGTTTTAACAAACTCATTGTTTAATATTTCATGAAAATTACTTGTAGTCTCATAGGTCTGAATCTTTCATTGCATTCAAAAGGAAATGAAACTGCACACTTTTGTATAGAAGTACTCTTGAGGTTGCAGGGCTTCATCAAGATGAACGAAGAATGACATAATATACCCACAGACATAGAACAAGATAGATACACCGCATGTGTATGTACTTCGCGTGCCATATAGTTCCCAAACGACGAGCAATGCTCGTCATTCCAAAGTCTGTTCTTTAGTCTACTATCGGATCGGACGTCAATCGGAATTTTAAAAAAGCCTTTTTTTTAGTTTGATTTACATAACATCTTGAAATATTATCTTTGTTTTGTCACAGCTTCTATAACCAGTTTACTTTTATGTCATAAAACATTAACTGTAGTTAAGGTTTAGTAAGTAATAAGTGGGATTTCAATTAACACGACCTAACAATTCAAGTTCAAATCACGACTTAATCATTGTAGAATGCGTTGGGGACTTGACTCGCTAGATCAGGACCCATTACCAATTTTAATTAAATACGGACAAGTACTATTTCAATAGTAATAAACTACACTAAAAATGAAATACTTAAAATCTGAAAATAATTTCTTTTCAATTGAAATTGTTTTCATTTCTTACTGATTCTATACAAAATTTGTTTGTTTGCGTAGTGTTTACTATTTTATATTCATTTTTAAGAATAATTACCACAGGTTAATAAAATAGATTTTTTTTGCATAAAATGAATCATAATATAATATAAACATTAAACATGAATTTCTATGAGGGAAACACAAAATAATCTAAATAAAGTAAAATAGCAGAATACGTATATTATATAGAAATATAATAAGTATTAGTTTCCAATAACGTTTCTTGCCGTCTGTAATCTACTTATACATATACCTTAACACAATAATATATTCCAGCTTAGTCACAATAAGGTTTTGTTTGCAGTTTTCATTTTTAACAATGTTTTTTTAGGAATAAAACCAAAAGAAAGAATTGCTGTTATTTTTTTGGCAACTAATCGAAAGATCTTCGGAGGCTCAAAGGCTTATGGATAAATTTGAATTTATGAATATTTATTAAGTTTTTATAATAATCGATGCAATTAATTTTTTATTATTGAAACTTTTTCGTTTATTCGGACTCTGGACTATTATGGATACTCTATGTCACCACATTATTATTTCACAACCGTAAATATCTAGATCATATTATACATAGTTGTTAAAATATATAGTAAAAAATATTTTAATGAAATAAAATCACTTTAAAAGAAAATCCTGTGACTAACGCACCTTGATTTCGAATTTTATTTTCTGAAAGCATAATATTCGTCGGATGTCACGTAAAATTCAGTTTTTCAGTTAAATTATTACGGTTAATATTTTTCATTTGTATCATGTTTTAAAATTTTCGCACGTGCAACTCTTTAAAGGAAACCAACTGAAAAATAATTTATGCATGAAACGGCTAGTGTTGTTGAATTGTTTGTCTTACATTACTTTAATTTTGTACTGTATGATCGTATGCTAATTATTCTTCTGAAATATAATAAAAGTGTTTTTCAGACTGTTTAGTTACTCAACTTTTAAAGTTCTTTTGTTCAGTGTGTTTTTGTTTCTTTAACGTTTTTGATTAACTTAAAAGTTAGAAAGGTAAATGTTATCTTATTCACATTACACGAGCAGTATATTATACATGGAAAATAAACGCCTCCGTGGTCTAGTGGTACAGAGCGCGGCTCTTGACTCGGAGGTCGTGGGTTCGATTCACGCGTTGGAAACATGTTATTTCCAAGTTTGATTAGGACAATGCAGGCTGATCACCTGATTTTCTGACAAGTAAGATGATCCATGCGTCGGATGGGCATGTAAAAAGTCGGTCCTGCGCCTGATTTCTCGCCGGTCGTGTCGGTCTGCCGTCCCACTGGGTTATGAGAGTGAAGGAATAGAGAGTGCTCTTGTGTACTGCGCACACACTTGGGCACCATAAAATTACTCCTGCGTAGCTGGCCTGGTTTCAATGAAAACCGGCCACCGTCACCGAAACCGGTGTGGGAGCTATTATATTATACATGGTGTAACCAAAGAAAGTGATAGTAAAAGGGTGTGTATGAGTCCCATGTAGATTTCAATGTGAAGGTATCAGCGCTGAAAGAGTTACTTTCTTCTTTAATTTTTGTACAGGCAAATCCATGTGGCTGGGGCGCTTGCTCTGGACAAATCATAAAAAAATATCTTTCAGTGCTGATCATTTCACAGCAAACTCTATTAAAAAGAGACACATCCTAAAATATTATCACTTTGTTTAATTACATCCTGTATATTATGAGATCGCGAAAAATAAGTTATTATTTAACAGAAATAATGTTTTCTATCTTGATTCCATAAGACAGTTTCTTGTGAGTTTGCATGAAAAGAGACTGAAATTATTTGATCGATTTCGATGCAATTTGATGACAAATTAAAACAAATGTTGAATGAAGTAGTTGGTAGACCATTGGGAAGTAAATAGATACATTTTGAACGGTTTTGATGTGAGATTTTATATCTACTTCGTAAAACGAAATGTAAGTGTTATAATATCTTTTTTTGCAACGCAAGTTGGACGCTCAGCGAAAGCAAGGAAACCGACACGTTTTAAACTTTATATCTGCCAAAACGCGATGAAAACGCGCAGAAGACGAGCGCATCAGAAACGCGCAGAAAACGAGCGCATCAGAAACGCGCATCGACAGTGCGCACTGCGCATAAAATACGTCGTGTGGAAAGGCCCTAACACGTTCAACATTATAATTTATAGTGTTAAGTGATGTCGAACGTTGTGTTTTTATTTTTGTAGTTTTTATTCTCAATTTCGTTTGTTCCATCTTATACTGTATTTTTATTCAAAGTTTTTTATTCTACTTTATTTATAAAAATTACATATCGATCTCGTTGGAACTATCGTTAACATGAAAGGTTTTGTAACTTAAAATTAGTTTCACTGGTACAAACTATCTTTTCACTTATTTCATTTCCGTGTACATTTTTAAACTATTTGTAAGCTGTATTTGTAAATTATGCGTTTAAATAAAAATAAATTAAAATATAACAAAATGGTTAAATTAAAGTAGATAGATATAAAATTTATTTTATATTATTAAAACACATTAGATTTCATGTTTACCTGTTATATTTGAATTTCGTTATTACTTAAATTAATTAAACTTGTAGAGCAACACAGAAATGTTATCAGAAACTCGCGCCATTTGTATCTCGAAAAATTTTAGAACATTTTCAAGAACTATCTATCTTATCACATTTTAATCGCGTTTTCAACAGTCCTGAAACTTATAGACGTACATTACCTCTAACGTATTTTCAGAAACTTGCATATAATTTTGCAAAGTTACAAAACTTTTAGAACGTTTTCAGAAACTATTTATCTTATCACATTTTAACCGCTTTTTCAACAAGCCTGTAACTTATACCGTAACAGTATTTTCAGAAACTCGCGTATGTCTCAAAAAATTACAAAACTTGAACGTTTTTAGAAACTATCTTATCACATTTTAATCGCGTTTTCCACATAGCTGTACAAAGTTTGGTACTCACCTGATATGCGGGACACTCGGGGTACAGTCGCGCGAACAATCACAAGCTCGGCCGGTACCAGCGCGCTTATATATAGCGCCGCGCCCCGCCTACAACCCGCCCGAAGGCGGTACTAAGGCATTGAAAACTTACGAAGTTTTTATAATTCTTTTTTTATTTATTTTACATTTCAAAAATCGAACATTTTTTTAATACAGTATGATTTTTATCACCGAACAAGTAAATAAAGTATTACTGGTATATTATTGTGTTTTGGCTGGAAATGATTTCGTTATATTATTGCCTGGCGATGATTATTACTGTGGATAGCAATCATTGAAGATTACAGAATAATTCCTTATTATAGATACGTTGACTAAAGATTAACTATGTAGTATGTAGGCAACTATTAACCGCAGCAAAAATTTCGCCTGAAAACACACGAAAAGAAGGAAAAAGGAAAATGAAAAGGTATCCTTTTATTAAACGCTCTGCCGGTGCAAGTTATTACTTACCCTATAAAGTTAATTTTTGTAATTACCCTTCAAATACATTTTGAGTTTACAGCTTCCACGTCACACTAAAATACATGATCCCACCAAAAATATAAATGTAAAAAATTGCGCCCAAAGAAGTCGGTTACAAAGAAACATACAGGTGAAGCTAAATAAGTAATAGTTAAAAAAACTAAAAACACGCCTTTTATATAAAGCGTTAAAGCGTTGGTTACAAACAAACATACAAACATACAAATTGAATAATGGAATAATTATATCAAATTAGTGTATTGTCATATTCCTAGATTTATCGAGGATAAATCTAGAAAGTTTAAACGAAATCTGGCCCTTTAAAGTGGGTCAAAATCGCGCCCAAAGAAGTCGGTTACAAACAAACATACCTGTATGTTTGTTTGTAACCAACTTCTTTGGCTCTCCTTTTTATAAGCTAATAAAAAGCGTATAAAAAGGAGAGCCAAGTTCAATACAAACATTATGCTTGTGTATGGACTTCACCGTAAAAAGAATGGAGATCTAAATGAGTGCCAAGTTCCATGGAAAATCGAAAAAATATATTTATAGGAATCAAATAACATTATGAACAAATAATAAAGCCAAATTCTTTGCTTATTGAAAATCTATAACAATTACTGTTATTTAAATAATGTGACATCTTAGAGTGGGTTGCACCAGCTTACTTTAACTATAACTTTAACTTTAACCATAACAAAATGTGAAATGAACTGTCAAATCCCTAGCAAAAGTCGCCATATTTGACGATAACCTTAACCTTAACTTTAACTACGCTTCTGGTGCAATTCACTCTTAAGTAGATTAGATTTAACTTTGCCAGTTTTTTATGCAAGGTGTAACAAAACTAAATGATAATACTTTAGGGTGTGTACACTGTATGGGCCCCTATATTATATAATAATTGCTCCCACACCGGTTTCGGTGACGGTGGCCGGTTTCATTGAAATTAGGCCAGCTACGCAAGAGTAATTTTTATAGTGCCCAAGTATGTGCGCAGTACACAAGAGCACTCTCTATTCCTTTACTCTCATAACCCAGTGGGACGGCAGACCGACACGACCGGCGAGAGATCAGGCGCAGGACCGACTTTTTACATGCCCATCCGACGCATGGATCATCTTACTTGTCAGACAATCAGGTGATCAGCCTGCATTGTCCTAACCAAACTTGGAAATAACATGTTTCCAACGCGGGAATCGAACCCACGACCTCCGAGCCAATAGCGCCGCGCTCTATACCACTAGACCACGGAGGCGTTAAATTATATAGTTTACTGTGAAAGTAGCATAACTGAAAGAGTAACTTTTTTCACCTTTGTACATATGGAAGAATTCATGACGGGGCGGAGCTTGTCCATACAAATCACAAACAATGTTTGCTTTTTCAACGCTGCCACTTTCACAGTGAACTCTATAATACATACACACCCTAAATTATTTTTTTTTAAATAAGGGTGCAAACGAGCAAACGGGTCACCTGATGGAAAGCAACTACCTTTGTATTAGATCAGTTAGTTTTGTTACAAGCTGTTTATCTTATAAGCCATTTAAACGCGAACAGGTAAGGAACAGACAGAGCGCCAGACATACATATAATAAAACCGTAGAAATGAAAATTCTGTACTTACATTAAAGATATTCAAAAAATAATAAGCGGGGGGTGTCACTAAATCGATATAGAAGCCGAAAATGTAATTAGTTTTTTGTCTATCTGTCTGTCTGTCTGTCTGTCTGTCTGTCTGTATGTATGTTTGTTCCACTATCACACGAAAACTACTGATCCGATTTGAATTCGGTTTTCGCAGATATATTTGTCTTCTTCCAACTTAACATCTGGTGCATAAAAATTTTCCCCCGCACCCCTCTAAGGGGACGAAAGACGGGGTCTGATTTTGTATCAAACTTTTTTCTTTAACACGAAAACTACTGATCCGATTTGGATACGGTTTTCGCTGATATATTTGTCTTCTTCCAACTCTGTACATCTGGTGTATAAAAATCCTCCCTCCCCCCACCCTCTAAAGGGACCAAAGAGGGGGTTAGATTTTGTATGAAACTTTCATTAATGGACTTACTTCATATTATTAAATGTGTTTTCCAACTTAACATCTGGTGTATAAAACTTTTTCCCCCCACCCCTCTCAGGGGATAAAAGAGGGGGTAAGATTTTGTATCAACTGATGTGGAACTACAAGGCAACGTTTGCCGGGACAGCTAGTCACTAATTAGCATTTATGAAAGATAGGCAATCTAATTCTAATATATAAAATTCTCGTGTAATAGTGTTTGTGCATGGACTCCTCCGAAATAGCTCAACCGATTTTAATGAAATTTTTTATGTAATTCATTAGGCTGAAAAATAGATTTATATCTACTTTTTAGGGTTCCGTAGCCAAAATGGCAAAAAAGGAACCCTTATAGATTCGTCATGTCTGTCTGTCTGTCTGTCTGTCCGTCCGTCCGTCCGTCCGTCCGTCCGTCCGTCCGTCCGTCCGTCCGTCCGTCCGTCCGTCCGTCCGTCCGTCCGTCCGTCCGTCTGTCTGTCTGTCTGTCTGTCCGTCCGTCCGTATGTCACAGCCACTTTTCTCCGAAACTATTAGAGCTATACTATTGAAACTTGGTAAGTAGATGTAGTCTGTGAACCGCATTAAGATTTTGATGCAAAAATGGAAAAAGTATTAAAAATTTTAGGGGTCCCCATAGGTACAACTGAAACAAAAAAAAAATTTTTTCATCTAACCTATGCGTGTGTGGTATCTATGGATAGGTCTCCAAAAATCATATTGAGGTTTTTCATATAATTTTTTTCTAACCTGAATAGTTTGCGAGAGAGACTCTTCCAAAGTGGAAAAATGTGTGTCCCCTCCCTCTAATTTCTAAAGTAGAGGCATGATAATTCTAAAAAAAATATATGATGTATATTACTATAAAAACTACCAACGAAAATTGGTTTGAACGAGATCTAGCCAGTAGTTTTTTTTTATACGTCATAAATAGTAAACCTTAATGAAACAAAAAAATTTTTTTTCATCTAACCTATGCTTGTGTGGTATCTATGGATAGGTCTCCAAAAATCATATTGAGGTTTCTCATATCATTTTTTTCTAACCTGAATAGTTTGCGAGAGAGACTCTTCCAAAGTGGAAAAATGTGTGTCCCCCCCCCCTCTAATTTCTAAAGTAGAGGCATGATAATTCTAAAAAAAATATATGATGTATATTACTATAAAAACTACCAACGAAAAATTAAATTAAGAAATTTAAAAAAACCCCCGCCAAAAAACTTTAAAAAGTAATGAAATAACATTTCCTGACTCTAAGTTTAAATCATTCCTAAGAGTAAAGTAATATTTTAGTCCATAATTGTTGTCAAGGTGTATCGGGGGACCGCTAAGTAAACTACCACAACAGCGACTTTTGCATTTTGTATCGCCATAATAGTCGCTGATTCTCTCGATTCGGGTCGCTGTGAACAGACCCTTAATTTATATTGTTATGTGAAATCAAACATCTACATTAGCGGTCCCCCGACACACCTTGACAACAATGATGGACTAAAATATTACTTTACTCTTAGGAATGATTTAAACTTAGAGTCAGGAAATGTTATTTCATTACTTTTTAAAGTTTTTTGGCGGGGTTTTTTTTAAATTTCTTAATTTAATTTTATTTTATGCTTTTTAAACTTGTGCAGAATAATTCCTATCCACTGGATCATATCCCAATGAATACCATCTATAAAATATGTCCTCTTGGATGAGGCCATCAACATGAGCCCAAACATGAAACCTCCACTTTAGGTTCATACGGAACTTGGCTCCTATAGAATCCAGGTGATGCTGCAGCAGCAGCATGCAAATATTTACTGTTTATCTACGTCTTACTGGTTGTCGCAATTAAAATGAGCCCAAACACGAAACCTCTGCTCTAAGTTGGTGAGGAGTTGGGTATCCTATTGATTACCAGGTGATGCTGCACCACCAGGTCAATTTTCTAATAATGTGTATATATTCATAAGTGTCTCGAACCAGGATGCAAAATATAAAACCCATCAAACGACTGCAAGTTGCTAATCGTCCTATCACGAACCAGATATACCGTGATATTTCAGCAATGAGCAGGCTGATGATGACGAACTATAGCTAAGAACACTCACCGTCATATCAGCTTTCAAACAAAAAAAACTAGATCAAAATCGGTCCACCCGTTTGGATGCTACGATGCCACAGACAGACAGACAGACAGACAGACAGACAGACAGACAGACAGACAGACAGACAGACAGACAGACAGACAGACAGACAGACAGACAGACAGACAGACAGACAGACAGACACGTCAAACTTATAACACCCCTCTTTTTGGTCGGGGGTTAAAAATTGGTTTGAACGAGACCTAGCCAGTAGTTTTTTTATACGTCATAAATAGTAAACCTTAATCTAAATTTCATTAAATCGACTGAAATATAAAAATAAATCAAAAATAATATAATTTCATAAAAATTAACCTTATTGCTGCTGCGGAACCCTCCATGGGCGAGTCCAACTCGCACTTGGCCGCTTTTTGTATTGAATCTAGAAATAATTTATACGGCAAAATAACGTTGCCGGGTCAGCTAGTTTTTTTATAAAGCAAAAAGTGCCCACCTGCAGTACCTGCTGACCGCCGAACTTCGACATGAAGATGATTGTGAGCTACTGGTCCATTTAAAATACTCTATTAACCTTAATTATTATTATTGATTACCCCTCTTTTCTAAGACCTTAAAATACCTTGAAGAAACTAGTTAAGACCATTTGTATGTTGAAGATAATATTGTAACGTAAATTCCTTTGTATTTCCCCTGGGATATTAGTTACACAGATTTAGTTGGTATTTTATCTATTAAAGCGATATCGGGGATCTGTTTTGACTATGAAATATTAAACTTGCTTACATTAATTGAAAACATGATAAAATATTATATTTTACTAGACGTTGTCCACAAATGTGTACTATAATCACGCAAAAATCGTAAATTTCACTATTCATCACGTAGAATTTCTGAAAAGATTTGATTTAAATTTTCTCAGAAATGTAACAATTTTTTTTGTTTATTATCTTTTCCCATAAATAAAATTATCTCCATAACAAATTAACTTTAATTAGATCCACTTGCGCAGATCTAGGTTAAAATTAATACTGGATTAAATAGTGTGGTATCTCTTACATTCATATTCATTACATATAATATATTTTACGAAAGAGATAACGTTTAACCCGGGGTTAACTTTAACCCAGATCTGCGCAAGTGGGCCTTAAGGGTTTAAAGTTAATGTCATAATCTACATTAAATTAAAGTTAAGTAAATTATTACATCTCTAAACGCGGCTGTAGGTTTAATATTAATCAAAGTTTTTAATATATTTTCTGACTCGTCTCACGATTTAGATTATAAATATCCTAATTGCTGACGTCATTTAACACCGATGTCACTATCATCAATCTTTTGTATTGACTCAGTGAACCATGTTTGCTGTAGGATCAATTAATTAACCATTCTGATATCCGATTCTATTTACTTACAATATTTTATGAGGATACAAGCTAATCCGCCCGGTTTCGTCTATGTAAACAGGAACATTGTACCATCGAGGAAATTGATTACTAGGCAGTTGACAGACCTACGTCATTTGGTCGGATGGCTGGGATTGACGTAAAACAACTAAACTACGTAGGTCCCCCATCTTCCTATAGGAATCAATGGTTTCTGGATGGATGGAGGTTCCTTCGCCAAGGAGGTAATGGAGGTACAGGATGGCAGTGGGGGCTGTTTATTCTTTATTTTTTATTTTTAACTCACCTCTACAGTTACTGCTAATGTGACTTCTGTTTGTGCCGACATTCCTCTATACGCATCTTAAAAGTCTGTACTCAACATTTTGTAAAACTTATTGATATTTTAATAATGTGTATGATAATTATTTGTATTTTAAGTTCTCGTGTAGGTGTCGGCTTTTATGAAACTAAATAGTATTTGATTGTAAATAATCTTTGAACCGACCAAGTAAACGTATTCAGGGATCCAACTTAAAAATGCTCCAACTTTGTAATTAGCAGGTCGGATGTCTGTCAGTATGAATATCGACGTTAATGACATTAAAATAAGATTTATATTAGCGCGCCTTGTACAGTGGCAGTTACGACGCTCGCCGCGTTTTTGATATGGCGAAAATGTATGAAAAAATTTGAGAAATTTTCTTATTTTTCTTATAACTGGAAAAGTTGTTTATTTTTATATAAAATTTTTAGCGGACTTTATAGAGGACTAAATAAGCAACAATTTTTTTGTATATTTTATTTTCCTCAGTTCAGTGTATTTAGATATTAAGGTACCTAATCAGACCCCATTTTTTTCATATTTTGCGATTATTGTGATGGTTAAAACGTATTTTATGTGAAAATTTTGTATGCGGCTATAGAATTTTTATGGTACAGTCGTGGAGATGAATATATTATCTTTCATTTGAAACCAAAATATCCTCGCAGTTTGACTCCTAATTCTTTAATAGGGTACCGGAAAATCGCTGATATTTGTAATAGCGTCCTTAAGAGAACTTGTGTATTGTGTAAACTGTACTCTAAAGTTTCCGAGTGCTAGTTAACAGTCTATGACGTGTAGATTTTGTAAAATTACATAAATTTTGACATGCCTTATTGAATACGTAAAGTGAGGGTCGCGTCCTATATTAATAAGTCGTCGGATGGGCATGTAAAAATCAGGTCTTCACTCTCGCTAGTCGTGTTGAGTCCCTCTAGGCTACAAGAGTAACCCCATCCTCACCGGGGGCGGTGAGGGATGCCTGCTGCTATTTCCGGTCCCTAACAAAAAAGGTAACAAGGATAAAGGAAGAGATAGTACTTTTTTACACGGTGCACACATTTGAGCACTATAAAATCAGGCCGGCGCGGCGTATATTGGTGGTTGAAACCGGCCACCGTCACCAAAACTGGTATAGTAGACGTTATTATTATTTTATATAACTACAATA
The DNA here is from genome assembly GCA_905404155.3 of Plebejus argus. NCBI lineage: Eukaryota > Metazoa > Arthropoda > Insecta > Lepidoptera > Lycaenidae > Plebejus > Plebejus argus. Next base: position 15,413,297 of record FR989931.1, on the reverse strand, counting down.
ACAATATTACAGTTAACAAACAGGGTCACAGTGATTTTAAACTTCTAATGGATGTGGTTTCTTGGCTTCGGGTCGAACTGCCGACCCTCTTATAATCAAAACAGTATTTACTATCGCAAGTTAGTAAAGAGTTCTTAACATTATAAGTTTGGAGTGAGTTCTTCGAGACTGTACTCGATGCAAATGCATTTTCTTATGAATATGCATAAAATCGTAACTTCTAGCCTCTTGAGATTAGGAAAAATGTATCGCACGACAAATATACAATTTCACTTAGAAACACAAACTTTTGCTTAAATTGAAATTATTGGGCACCCGGAGTCGGGGCTTTAAGGTGACGCCATGTTAAAGTAAAAAAACAGTGTTGGATGTGTTTTAGATTGCTTGTTTTCTATGTGAGGCTGGCCCGGCCTCTCATAGAAAACAAGCAATGGAACAGCAAAAAATTGAAAGGGCGTAGCGACAAAATGGTTTTTGTCGCGTAATTTAAAAACCATAAATAAATTTCATATAAGCTATGGACAAATTAAAGTGTATACTAGAACCAATTTATGTACAAATTTTGGAAGCTTATATCACTCTCCTCTGTTGGCAAAATAGGAATCCCTTTTTTTACAGAGGTCTTTTTGATTGATTATTCTGTGTTATAAAAGTTGACCAATCGTGTTATGCTATGGGCAATTCAAAGACAAAGACATGATGAATACTGACAGCAAACATTAATTTCTTAGCTTTAGTCATTGCTGAGAAAAATGGACATCGCTACAGCCAAATTATCAAGGCGTCACCTTAATCGGTTTAGCAAGTAAAGCATATAACACACACTTTGGCAGTACTGGTATAATTTTAATTCAAAGTTAACATCAAAAAGAAATATCACAATTTGCATGCCGTTTGTTAAAATACGCTCTTTAATTTTTATCCTGAAGAGAGTTTCCTCAAAACAAATTAAATGTAATCAATAATCATGTTACGTTTGTTTGATTTTATTGAGAATAGAAATTTAATTTATTAGAATATTATTATGTGTTATCAATCATCATTTTCTTTTGGTATAATTTAATGCTTATCGTTAGCGTTTTACCGTTCAGGAAAAATAATTTGTCAATTTTTCTTTCCATAATTATTATAAGTAGATGTGGATCCTTCAAAACAAACAGGGTAAGGCTTTGGTTAGTGTAAACGTAAGGAAATTGATACAGGTATGAATGAGATACCTACGGGGCCTCGCGCCCCTTATACCACGAGGTTTTTTAAGGGTTTACGAGAGTTTTAATAAGTACTCAAAATATTCAAAAATAAAAAGTAATATGAATTAAAGTATGAGTATAAAAAAATCTTTCTCTTAAGAAATCCGTTCTCTTGCGTCATCCATCAGGGGGCCCACATCAAATTTAGGTCTTGCCCCGCCACTGCGAGTGTCCATGGGCGACGGTAGTTGCTATCCATGAGGTGAGCTGTTTACTCGTTTGCCCCCTTATACACCTTATATACTTTCATATAATAAAACTGTAGAAATGAGAATTCTGTACATTAAAGATATTCAAAAAATAATAAGCGGGGGGTGTCACTACATCGCTATAGAAGCCAAATTTAATGTGGTTAGTTTTTTGTCTGTCTGTCTGTCTGTATGTTTGTTCCACTATCACACGAAAACTACTGATCCGATTTGAATGCCGTTTTTGCATATATATTTGTCTTCTTCCAACTTAACTTAACATCTGGTGTATAAAAAAATTTCCCCCCACCCCTCTAAGAGGGGTTCAGATTTTGTATCAAACTTTTTCTTTAACACGAAAACTATTGATCCGATTTGCATACGGTTTTCGCAGATATATTTGTCTTCTTCCAACTTGACATCTGGTGTATAAACCCCCCCCCCCCCCCCCTAACAAAAACAACGTTTACCGGGACAGCTAGTTTTATATAAAAAAGTCCCTAAGCTAGAGTATCTCACCTTTTGTGAATATTTTTCACCCGCAGCGGTTTACTCGATCATACTTTCTAAGTGTTTAAAGTCGAGCTCCCTCAGGCGTCCTATCTTCGTTGCCAGTCGACTGAACCTATACTGCAGATTACATGACAATCTGGATTCTTGCATCATCTCAAGGTGGCATTTAATACAGTTAAGGTAATCTTCTAACAGATAACATATTGGATATTGGTATTCCAGTATGTAAATTGCATAGATTTTTGTACTTTTATGGAAATAAAAGTACGAAAATTAATGAGACAATTTTGGAATAGCTTTTTATAATAGTTTACCAACTCAAGCCCCAATCATAATCTCATTTTAAAGATCTCTTGAGAGTTTATTTAAATAACAACACGTGTTTAATATTATACTTATGGAGAGGAATAGCACAAAAACGATATTTTTATATACTTACGGAATTTAAAATCACTTTGAATTAATGTGAATTCTTGTGAGACGTACCAGTGTTTGTTCGTTTTCCGGTTGCGTTTGCATGGGAAAACCGTTAATAAAACTTACGTTTAAAATATCTCGCCGGTCTGAAATTTTCAAACAAAACTGTAAACAAAATTTAAACTTCTAACGAGACTCCACAAAGTTACCGGATTTTTCCATTTGTAAAAATCCCTGTTAAAAGTTTTCCGTTTAATTGGTTAAGTGGCGGTTACTAGTAAAATAACTCCGCAATAAAAATTGATAAAAATATCGATCCTCTTTAATAAGTAATAAGTAATTACTCCCACACCGGTTTCGGTGACGGTGGCCAGTTTCAATGAAACCAGGCCAGTTACGCAGGAGTAATTTTAGTCAAGAGCTGTGCTCTAAACTACTGGACCATGGAGGCTCTATAACAGGTGAGCAAAACTACTCTATTCTGGAGTTTTCGTCGGTTATTTTAACTGATAGTAGAATTTTTATTATAATACAAGATGACCCGAGAACTTCGTAGGCCTTAGCTCCTAAATTTTTTAATATAAACCTTCCCGTGACTTTGAATATTTAAAGACTAAAATATGGCAAATCGGTTTAGCCGTTCTCGAGTTTAAGCGAGAGTAATAAAATTTATATTTTAGCTTTATAAGTAAAGTTTACAAGTAAACCTACACACATAAGTGTGTGTAGGTTTACTAAATAATGGGAAACAAAGCAGATATATCTACAGCGTGTAACAAAACTAAGTGATAATACTTTAAGGTGTGTATAGAGAGGTATAGATAGAGTTCGATGTGAAAGTAGCAGTGCTGAAAAAGTAACTTTTTTTTCACTTTTGTATGGAAAAATTCATGACGCTTGGGCGCTTGTCACTAATCACAATAAAAACTCTTTCAGTGGTGCTACTCAGTGAACTCTATACAAGGGACACGGTACGCACCCTAAAGTATTAATACTTTAGGGTGTGTACTGTGTCCCTTGTTACCTCTTGTTTTGTTACACCTTGTAGGTATATAAGTACTAATAAAAAAGACGATAAGTACGATTGTCACCAGTGTCATAAATGTTCTTACGAAATTTAATTTGGCTGATATACCTACGTCAAAATGAACAAAATCAAAAGTAAATACTATGTAAATCGAGTTCAATAGAGATGAAAGGGTGATTGTGACGATAAAGGGAAAAATCGTTTGTTTTTTTTGCCGGATAAAGCTTTAGAGTCATTCTGCCATTAGCGAAATTCTTAATGAGTTGAGCGCTTTGTTCCGTTAACATTCTTGGTCACTATTTATAGGTAGCTGGTGGTTCTGCCTCGAAAATTATTCTATCCTTTCTATCTGGTATCTCTTCTCACTTTTATTTGGCTTATGTATAGTTTCTATCTCGTTGTAGGTACGAAGTTGCGGTAATCATTTAGGGTGAGTTGCACTATAGAGGCGTAGTTCAAGTTAAAGTTATGGTTATCGTCAAATATTATGGCGTCCATAATGGACTTTTACTAGGGATTTGACAGTTCATTTGACTTTTTGTTATGGTTAAAGTTATAGTTACTCGTAAAGTAGGTTGGTGCAACTCACTCTTAGATTTTAGTACTATTAGAGAAGTTGATTCATTAGCAGATGGCGGACCTATGTAATTTGGTCGCGTTTTGTCAAACCCAGCCGACAGATCACGAATTATGCATTGAATTGACATAATCCGACCAGATGACTTAGGTCTGTCAAATACCTAGGAATTAATTTCTTCGAATAGGGCCTACAACGCCGTAATTCATCAATTTTCGAAATTCAGCCTCTGAGCAAAACCGCGGACAGACAGATAGACGGACGGATAGACCAAAACTGTAAGGGTTCATTGTTGACTACGGAGCCCTAAAACGCTCTTGTGTACATATAAGTGTACGAGTCTGTCGCATTTCCTACCCTCCAACATAAAGTGCAGACAACTTCGGTCCTTGGGTATAACGTTTATAACTGAAACAACTGGTAAAACAATTCTGACATACTTGTATTATGTTAATATTACATGTTTGTGTTTACCATATATAATATTAAAATAAAAAATTACTTTGCTAATATTACAAATGCGATGGTATTGGGATACATTGAGTCCCGGGAATAGGATACTTTTTATCCCGGAAAAATGTAAGGCTCCCGCGCGATAAACGAGTTTCGGCGCAACGCAGTTGCGGGCGGCATCTAGATTCTAATATGTTATAAATTTATTCAACGTTATTTCTGCATTCCTCCATAATATTATTCTGGATTACAGATATTTTGTGAATTAACCCACAAACGAAAATGTTTTCATAACTCAACAACAAACAAGCAGTCTCGTTCTAAATGATCTAAATAACATTACTGCATGCATAACTCAATACGTATTTTTCGTGGGACGATATAAAGGGATTTCTAATAGGGACTTGACAATTTTGAATTTAGTTTGTGGACGGTCACTGTCAGTTTCCTCAGTATACATAGCATTTTATCATGGTGAAGTACAGGAAGGAACAACGTCTTCAAATCTTAAAAATTTACTACAGAAATTCGGTGACGGTGGCGCTACTTTAAGAGCGTAGCGTGCGAGTTTCTTACGCCGGTTCTTCTCGCCGAGTTAGTTCCCGAACCGGTGGTAGGCAACTAGGCATCATGTAGACGTTGACCAGTTGACCTCAAGGAATTCTCTGATCGTGCGCTCCTACGCCCTCTATTTTAAAAACAGTTCAAGGTATAAAAAAATGTAAAATAGAAAAGTTGTAGAAATTATAATTCTCTACAACTTTCCTATTTACTTATACAAAAAGCGTAAAATGCATAGAAAACGAAAAAGTAAAATAATCTATTGTTGTGATTTTAAAACTTGCGACCATCCAATTATATGTGAAATTTGAGAACTATTTTAGGATGCCAAACTACAAGTTCTTACGTGGTAATATACTGGGTCGATTTTCCGAGATTTGCTCCTAATATCGCCTAAAGTGATTAGACTAGATATGTAATAAAAATGATCAAAACGTATGCCCAATAATACTACCATTGAAGACATAAGTAGATGAAGTGGATACTAAGATTTTATTATTTTAATTATTGAGTATAAATATAATATTATAAATTTATATTTCCCTTCATTGATATAATAAATGAATTATATCGATATCGATAGAGAATTAAATACAGCGAAGACTAATAGACTTTATTAGTTTTATTACGCAAAAATAACTCATAAAATAACGAGAGACCACACAATTTCCGGGGTTTGATATAAATTATTAGTAGGTATAAAATAACAGAGACGGTGAGCTCACAATACACTGCTCATTTAGACGTACTACGGTCAGATTCAGCTTCACTAAAACCCGACCTGTATCATTTAATGTGCGAGAATTCCTTTTCGAATGTACACGAACCGAAAAGCTTTTTGGGTCATTATAAACGTTATAAAGATATCAGTCGGGGGTCCTTCAGTCATTAGCAATCACCGTTTATTGTACCATTGAAAATATTGATTCGGCAGTTGACGAATCTATGGGTCTACCAGAATCTAATAGCAATTTTTGACAGCAGGGGGGTTATTATGAGCTCTTATATCCAGCCAGTTTCCAGCCAGTTTACAAGCCGTGTCTATGCAATGGCCTGTAAATTGGCCTGTAAACTGGCTGGATATAAGAGCTCATAATAACCCCCCAGATTTTCAAAAAATATCCTTGATCATTGGATAAATTTTTATATTTGCATGTTTCACACACAAAATAAGCCGTTACAGGAATAAAAAAAAAGCGGCCAAGTGCGAGTTGGACTCGCCCATGAAGGGTTCCGCAGCAGCAATAAGGTTTATTTTTATGAAATTAAAAGGTTTTTGATTTATTTTTATGTTTCAGTCGATTTAATGAAATTTAGATCAAGGTTTACCATTTATGACGTATAAAAAAACTACTGGCTAGATCTCGTTCAAACCAATTTTCGTTGGTAGTTTTTATAGGAATCTACATCATATATTTTTTTTAGAATTATCATGCCCCTACTTTAGAAATTAGAGGGGGGGACACACATTTTACCACTTTGGAAGAGTCTCTCTCGCAAACTATTCAGGTTAGAAAAATATGATATGAGAAACCTCAATATGATTTTTGGAGACCTATCCATAGATACCCCACACGCATAGGTTAGATGAAAAAAATTTTTTTTTGTTTCAGTTGTACCTATGGGGACCCCTAAAATTTTTAATAATTTTTCCATTTTTGCATCAAAATCTTAATGCGGTTCACAGACTACATCTACTTACCAAGTTTCAATAGTATAGCTCTAATAGTTTCGGAGAAGTGGCTGTGACATACGGACGGACGGACAGACAGACAGACAGACAGACAGACAGACAGACATGGTATTTCTGTCTGTCTGTCTGTCTAGCTTTTATACCGGTACGGAACCTATTCGTGCGCGAGTTATTCAATATGATATTGTTTAAGAGAATTAGGGGTGGAGCTAGTGCTAGGAAAAATGCATTTAATGCATTTCTACTACAAAATACATATAATATTATTATCGTTCTATATTAAAATCAGTTGTCTATTCAATTCAAAGTTATAGATAAATCTTAATAATAAGCTCAATAAAGCGTGAATATTTTAGTTTGACAGCTTCCTATTAATAGTATGCTCATTGAAGCGTAGCCCGGTGACCTGAGAGCGACGCTCGAGGATTGCCTCCAGCTGCAACTGACTGAACTTCTTGTTCAACTAGCGTCACAACTAATTGCTTGTTAAACTAAATCTGCTGTCGAACGGTGTTGTGATGTAAAATTATATAAATGATGATACAATAATTTAAGTAGGCCCTGCGCCACAGGCCGGCACTTTAAAGCTGAAAGACAAAGGAATCATTTCGGAAGTGTATGTAGGTATGTGTATTAACTATTGAGTGTTTCCTCTCGTAGCCCCTAAACTAATTAAGCAATTTTATGGTCTACGCACAGTGCTACACCGCGTTTACGCACAGTGCTACACCGCGTCTACGCACAGTGCTACACCGCGTCTACGCACAGTGCTACACCGCGTCTACGCACAGTGCTACACCGCGTCTACGCACAGTGCTACACCGCGTCTACGCACAGTGCTACACCGCGTCTACGCACAGTGCTACACCGCGTCTACGCACAGTGCTACACCGCGTCTACGCACAGTGCTACACCGCGTCTACGCACAGTGCTACACCGCGTCTACGCACAGTGCTACACCGCGTCTACGCACAGTGCTACACCGCGTCTACGCACAGTGCTACACCGCGTCTACGCACAGTGCTACACCGCGTCTACGCACAGTGCTACACCGCGTCTACACACAGTGCCGCGTCTAAGCACAGTGCTACACCGCGTCTACGCACAGTGCTACACCGCGTCTACGCACAGTGCTACACCGCGTCTACACACAGTGCCGCGTCTAAGCACAGTGCTACACCGCGTCTACGCACAGTGCTACACCGCGTCTACGCACAGTGCTACACCGCGTACGCTGCGTCATCAGTTTGTGCATGCCATCGACTACTTCCTACTTCTGTGGTCACGGAAGGATCAAAGTTGCAGGTAATTTAATATTTTTGTAAACATTGTAGTTAAGTTGCGAAGTGCATAAAAATAGCAGTATCCGAGTACAGGTGTTTCTAGTTCAAAATATATCTAGGATTCCAGTTACAATCGCGGGTACAGCTGTAGTACAGTTAAACTATCATGTATGCGAGCTACAATATGCAACGATTATTATGAAAGCAACAGCTATTTCTGTAGATATCAACATAGGAATTATGCATTTGCTTTAATTTGAATTGTATTTGTTGGAAAGTTTGTATAATTACCAGACTAGGTCTCTTGTGAAAAGTCAATAATATTAATATGCTATACTAGATGTTCCGCGCGGATCACACGGAGCACATGATCCTTCACGTGGTCTACTTCATATATTCTGTGCCAAATAACAGAAAAATTGCTCCAGTAGTTCGTGAATCGTGAGATAAGCCCTTTCAAATAATTTCCCCCATTTTTTCCACATTTTCCTCTATTTTTTCGCTCTTATTAGTTTTAGCGTGATTAAATATAGCCTATAACCTTCCTCGATAAATAGGCTACCTAACACTGAAAGAATTTTTCAAATCGGACCAGTAGTTCCTAAGATTAGCGCGTTCAAATAAGCGGTTTCAAATAATTTCCTTCCGTTTTTTCGAAAGATTTTTTTATAATCGGACAGTAGTTTCTGAGATTAGCGCGTTCAAACAAACAAACAAACACTCTTCCGCTCAGGGCTTAACCCTTTCAAGTAATTTCCACATTTTCCTCTATTTTTTCGCTATTATTATTATTATTATTATTATTATTTATTACAAGATCTTACATCTAATTACACTTTTATGTTTAGTTATGCCTAAAAACTCTTGTCGAGTTTGTCTAGACATAACGTTCTCAAACTACAAAGCTTAATATATTAACAATACTAATAACAAATAAATGTAATTTAATAGACAATTTTAACCATTCAAGTAATTTGCATCGAGCGGGCAGATGGGACTTCATAATTACTGATAAGAAAACCATTTATGTTCGCTGCGCCGCTTGGTGCGTAATTACCTATTACCTATTGCAATAATATAATGAGTAAACAATTTACAACTTACAACACTATACAGGATGTTTTGTTATTACATTATATATGTTTTATTTTAATCACGAATATCAATATAATTAAAATGTATTTTCTTCAAGCTTATCAACATAATATGTTTTTAATACATGTTTAATGTTTCTTTTAGTAATTTTCTTCTTAGTATGTTCAGGTAAATTGTTAATTAAGTGTGATATTAGGTACTGAGAGGTTCTTTTGCCATATTCATTATTAAATTTCGGTGTACATAGTTTTTTTAGTGCTATACTTCGTGTAAATTTATGGTGACTTTTTAATGTTTGAATATCACTACGAAAATATTGTTCATTAAGCAGTGCATACTCAACTTTAGTATGTATGGGGAGGACACCACAATACCTAAACAGACCTAGGGGATTGTCCGAGTACTGATTTTTTATTTTAGGGGATACAATTAACTTCAAAAACCTGTATTGAATGTTATAGATATGATCTAAGTATGTTTTATAAGTGCGTCCATAACTACTTAAACCATAAGCTATTAAACTTTCTGCTAATGTTTTATAAGTAATAATATATTTCGAGGCACAGAATGCTGTATTATATAGAATTTTGTCAATATGATTCTTAATTTATCACATACTTTATTTATGTGGCTTTCCCAATTAAATTTATGATCAATAACTAGTCCTAAATAAGTGTGTTCTGTAACCTGATTTATTTTGACACAGTCCCTAGTGCAATGTGAATTTGGTTTATGGAGACATTCATGGCAGTGTGCTATAACCTCTATTTGTTCTTCATTTTTATGTCTGGATTTTATGTAAATTAATTTCGTTTTATTCGTATTTAGTACCAAGCCTGAATCGTGTGACCACTTACATATTGCGGAGAAATCTGTTTGAATCTTACTTTTCGCTAACGATATGTCCTCGTCCATCGCAACAAGACATGTATCGTCAGCAAATTGATATAGTTTGCAGTGTTTGACGACATTTTTTAGATCGTTAGCATAGGCTAGGTAGTGCTTAGGTCCTATTACTGAACCTTGAGCGGTTCCATCGTCGACTGGAATGATGTCACTAAGTATATTGTCAATCATAACTTGATAGCTTCTATCGTTAAGGTAGTCTTTACACCATTCTAAGATTTTACCTCTTAATCCACTACTTTCTAATCTTTTAATCAACAGATCGTGACGCAAAGTATCAAATGCTTTACTATAATCTATAAAAATTAAGATTACATGTTGTCTATTATTTAAACCATAGTTAATTTCATCGGTGAAGTGAGATAGCAACAGTGTTGTACTTTTGCTTGGTTGAAATCCAAATTGTTCAGTGCATATAATGTCATTTTTAGTGTAGAAGTTTTGGATTTTTTCGCAAATAAACTTCTCAACTATCTTGTCTAATACGGGTAAGATGGTAATTGGCCTGTATTGATCATAATCTTTGGTACTTCCACCTTTGTGTATGGGACGGATAATCCCAGTTTTTAATGCTTTCGGAAAACGTCCTGTATGAATACTCGTATTTATAAATCTTTTAATTGTATCCACTATTCGATCAGATAGCCTTATGATATCCGAGGCACGTATATTATCAATCCCTGGTGATTTATAGGGATTCATTTTTCTAATGATATTGTATACATCCCTATTTGTTGCTTTTGGGAGATACATTGATCTATCGACTATCGTTGTGTATGCATCTTCATCAAGAAGTTTTTGTGTACAGTTCGGTATTAGGGCTTTAACATTTGTTTGAAACTGGTAAGCAAAATTGTTAACTAAAGTTTTCGTATCATTTACGCTGCTAAATGCCTTTAATATAAATTTATCTATAGATTTAGTAGTTTTACCTGTAATATTATTAATAATTTGCCATAATTTTTTTCCATTATTTTTATATTTAATTATTTCAGATTTAATAAAGTAATTTTTAGTTTTATTAATTATTTTATTGGTTTTATTTCTTAATTTAGTATATTTTAATCTTAGTTCTAAGTTTCCCATATCTTTTATCCAATTCGCATATAATTGATCTCTTTTTTTAATAAGCGTCTTAATAAATTAGTTTTAGCGTGAAAAGATAAAAAATGGAATAAGAAATATTTACGACATTAAAGATTATTTCTCATTGGCTGCGCGGGAGAATCATAGCGTCGCGGTTCGTAGCGCTCGCGTCGTTCGGGTCGTTCGGCGTTCGTAGCCTCGCGACCTCAGTAACTGAGGTCGCGCCTTTCCTAGCGACGTCGTCGTCGTCTCGCTGTCGCTCGCCGCCGTGATGGTAATAATAGTAGTTGTGCCGCCATTTTGTGAAGATCTGAAGCTCTGCAAACGCCATGAAGTCTGTAGCAACAGTGCGAAGATTCCTCGCTCGACGTAGTTTTCGGTAGCTGGACTCGGATATTCCTGCACAACTAAAGTGATAGTGACCGCCACACTTGCCACAAAGGACGAAATCGGTGACAATTTCTTTACACTTTGCACAATTATTCATCTTATTTGAGGTTAAGGACTAAGGTAACACAACAGTTATTTTGATTATATTAAATTTTAAATAAATTGAATCATGAATGCCAATATTTCTCTAGACACGTAAGTCACACACAGGTTCTGTACTAGGAAGGAATTTTATTCGTGTTTTATCGAATACCGAGCAGCTCGGTCAAATAAACTACAAGTGAATGTACTAGCTATTTGACATATATATGGAAAGGAGATACATATTAGGCTACTTTGTTTGCGGGAAAATGTACGGTTCCTGCGAAACCTCTTAGTTACGCGGGCAGAGCAGCGTGTAACGTCTTATTTTTCATACAATTTGGCAATATTAATAAAAGAAAGCTGCAAATTAAAAAAAACGAAATTTCAAACCGGGAACCATAATTGTTTTTGACGACCTCTGTGGCTCAGTGGATAGCACGTTGGTAGCTTCAGCCGGGGGTCGGGGGTTCAAATCCCGCCGACGGAACAAAAAAAAATAATTTTCAAAGTTCCTGGGTCATGGATGTGTATTAAATATATTTATTATATTATAATAAAAATCTTAAATATATGTATAGTATAAAAGTATTAAATATATTTCCGTTGTCTGGTACCTGTAACACAAGTCCTTCAGGTACTTAGCATTTTTTTTTATGTAATTCGTGGCCGTCTATGGGCTATTCGCCCATATCCTTTTTTTGCTCTCTTTTTATATTGGTTTTTCGCACCAAGGATAATTATTGAAATAATATAATTAATGTAATTGTAGTCCATCACGCCATGGACTTTTTTTTATTATTAATATACATAATATAAATATTATATAAAATATATAATACAACATGTTATAATTATACTTACAGATATAGATAATATTACTTATATGTCATAATAATATACGTATATATGTCGCAGTCATCTGGTTCAATCTGTGATTCGATTGAATGACTAGCGTATTCATTGAATGACACCGTTCTATTGAATGACTGAAGGTCAACTAGTCAAGACGCTGACTGTAACGTTTAACGTCTTGACTAAACGACGTCATCATAGTGAAGTCGTTAAATGGAATGCTATGAATTTTTTAAAGTATTTGTTGGTGGCGTACTAATAGGTTAATCTAGAAACTGACTTCAATTATGAGGCGACGGCTACTTCTGGGTGGTTTACAAAAAAAATAACCACGATGGCTAAGGCGGGAGCTTCGCTGCGCTACGCTCCCGCCTTGCCGTCTAACCTAACCAAATCCAATCGTATTGGACAGACGAAGTAATAAATACATTGCTATTAATTACCTAAGATTTATATACTGTTCTTATACATTTCCTATTCCGTTAAAAATAAATACATTCAATTACCTGACTAATTTCATATCCGCTCTCTTCAAAGGGCTATGTTAAAAATCGCTAACTAGTTGAACGTTGAGCGACGATTGTTCAATCAACGTTCGGCCGAGTCATTCAATTGAATGGAGTCATTCAATGAATGCGCTAGGCATTCAATCGAACCGCAGATTGAACTAGATGACTGCGACATATATATGTCGCAGTCATCTGGTTCAATCTGTGATTCGATTGAATGACTAGCGTATTCATTGAACGACACCGTTCTATTGAATGACTGAAGGACAACTAGTCAAGATGCTGACTGTAACGTTTAACGTCTTGACTGAACATCATCATAGTGAAGTCGTTAAATGGAATGCTATGATTTTTTTTAAGTATTTGTTGGTGACGTAATAATAGGTTAATCTAGAAACTGACTTCAATTATTAGGCGACGGCTACTTCTGGGTGGTTTACAAAAAAATAACCACGATGGCTAATTGCCATCTTTTTTTTTTCCCCGGAGGGGGAAATGCATTACGCATTTCGTATCGGGTCGCCCCCAGGCGCAGGGGGCGACCCGAGCGGTGATGTGGGACTCCCGTAGCTGATGAGACCACGGTATACCCACTAAAACCCCCCCCCCCATCTTCCGCCACGCCGCCTTTTGACGGGGCCACGGGAACGATACACACATTCGCGACCCCGCCAGCGGTCCGAAGACTCCACGATGGGCGCCCTCCTCCTCGGCCCCCACCAGGGCTGTAGCAGACGCCCCCCGAGTCTGCTACTTGGAGGCCATGTGGCAGATCAGGTCTGTGGCTCTGCCACCGACCACACCTCGGCCGCAGAGGATAGGGCAAGCGGCGCACCGCAATACCTACTTGCCTCTTCCTCTGCGGCCCCACCAATGCCGTTCAAACGGAACGGCCAGCTCGCAGGGGGGGTAGGGAAAGCGGCAACCTACCACAATGCCTCTCCCCCCCGCGATCCGTCCTCGGCCGCAGAGGATAGGGCAAGCGGCGCACCGTAATACCTACTTGCCTCTTCCTCTGCGGCCCCACCTCGGTGCGCATCCGCAGCGGACTCCTCCAGTCCGCTGGGAGCGCCCTCCTCGGGCCAGGCGGCGACACCGGCCGGCCCTGGTTGCCTCTTCGCTTCACCGCGGTTGTCCAAGCCGCGGTTACTGAGCCCCACCGCCACGACAAGGCGAGCAACCTTCGGGGGGCCGCCTTGCCGTCTAACCTAACCAAATCCAATCGTATTGGACAGACGGAGTAATAAATACATTGCTATTAATTACCTAAGAATTATATACTGTTCTTATAATTTCCTATTCCGTTAAAAATAAATACATTCAATTACCTGACTGATTTCATATCCGCTCTCTTCAAAGGGCTATGTTAAAAATCGCTAACTAGTTGAACGTTGAGTGACGATTGTTCAATCAACTTTCGGCCGAGTCATTCATTTGAATGGAGTCATTCAATGAATGCGCTAGTCATTCAATCGAACCGCAGATTGAACTAGATGACTGCGACATATATATACACACATAACAATATATGATACTTCCCAGTGTGTCGGCTAGTAGATCCGACATTTTCCGATTTTCTTAGATATTATGCTGCTCCACCCTTTGCCTTTAGATGTTGTGACATTGGCTTGGTGGAGAGGGGTCATTCAAGCTGGGTGGAGTTTTTAGGGTGTTAAAAAGATATCGTTCTGTGTCGAATCTACCAGCCAGTGTGCTTGCTAGGACCATGTCCTTCAAATTTTTTTTTTTCCTCCTATGCCGATCTCTGAGGATCACAATTCACGATCCGCTATTATATGGCTCAGGACTTTGTCGTTCCTATCTTTTATAGCCATTTTTATATTGTAGTCTTTTATGTATTCGGTTGACACCTCCGTGGTTCTTTTTATGAAGCTTGCTACAGCGTCTCCATCAGTGTCAGTGTAGTAGACACAGGTGTTAGTGTGCCGGGATATAGCTACAACTGCATGAGGAACGCTGTCATGGATTGCCAGCTTTCGGGACTTGGTCTGTATGATGACCACCGAAGGACTCGTTAGTCCCTGAGCTTCATGGATTGTGAGGATGCCAGTCCGTTCCCGATCCATAGCCTGCATTAATGAGGGCTGCTTTCTCCTCCTGTTTGTGGACAAGATACAGGGTGTTTAGATCGGTTTTAGGTATTCTCGCTCCTGTATATCTCATCAGTTTTAGGGACCTCACCCCAGGTACTTAGCATGGGGCCAGACTGACGTGGTGTGAAGCGTCCATAGATATTATTATTATTATTTTCATTTGTACACACAGATAATAATAAACACACACACACACACACACAGTGTAATAATTTATGACCTAAAAGATAGAATAATTATGTATTAGTCCTTGGAAAGTTTCTATTGCCTTCATTTAGGCTTTACTATAGTTGACGTCATTGTTGAGTCGAGCGTGTTAAGTAAATAATTAAGTTCGTCGTGAGTACAAACGATAAATTTAATGAGCCGCTCAAAATTTGAACGTTCGTAAAATAGGATAACTGGGACGTTAGCCATCATTTGGAATATCCATTTTATTGTTTGAATATAAAGCAGTTTATAACACTTTGATTGTAACACTAACAAATTTATGTGGATTTGGTTTATTTCATTTATATTACCTCTCCTGTTTGCGTTTATAAAATTATTTTGATACATTATTCAAGTAAATTCCTGTTCCTGTAGTTGTTCTTTAATCAATAATTTTATTGATTTGAAAGAAATAAATTACTGCAGTCTCTTAAAGATCTATAGTATCTAGTATACGGGGTGCAATTAAACCTTCCTGCCAAATTCTGATACATTAATCCTTGTTAAAAATAAAAATACACGTATTTTTTCTTTTATATAATCACTCAGTACTAAAATGTTGAGAAATAAATTCCGAAAGTTATCCTAAGAAAACACTACAATTACAACGCGTCGCCCGCGCGTGACGTGTCCTCGCACGCGCGCCTTACCCCGTGTCACCCCCGGTTATGTACACCGCAGGATAAAATATGTCATTAACAAAAAATAACACCCAATTTTTTAACTCTCCTAATGATACCTAAACCCTGGAAAAAATAAATAACTTTTTCGTATAAACTTTTTCGGACAAACGTCACATCTGTGCGCTTTAGTCTCAGGTATGAATTGGAATTTGATTTTTTCAATGAACTTTTCGCCTAAACTTCTTCAAACATACATTCACAGGCCACAGCTGAACGGTTTGTCTCCAGTATGAATTCTTATGTGTTTTCTTAAATCACCTTTCAGTCTAAACTTCTTCAAACATACATCGCAGCTGTACGGTTTGCTTGCATTATGAATTTGGATGTGTTGGTTCAAAGTACCTTTTTGAGTAAACCTTTTTAAGCATACATGGCAGCTGTATGGTTTTTCTCCAGTATGAATTCTTATGTGTCTGTTTAATTCACTTGGCTGATTAAACATCTTTAAACATACATCACAGCTGTACGGTTTGTCTCCAGTGTGAACTCGAATATGACTTTTTATATCAGCTTTTCGACTAAACTTCTTCAAACATATATCGCAGCTGTACGGTTTGTCTCCAGTATGAACTCGAATATGACTTTTTATATCAGCTTTTCGACTAAACTTCTTCAACCATACATCGTAGCTGTACGGTTTGTCTCCAGTATGAACTCGAATATGACTTTTTATATCAGCTTTTCGACTAAACTTCTTCAAACATACATCGCAGCTGTACGGTTTGTCTCCAGTATGAACTCGAATATGACTTTTTATATCAGCTTTTCGACTAAACTTCTTCAAACATATATCGCAGCTGTACTTTTTGTCTCCAATATGAACTCGAATATGATTTCTTAAATTAACTTTTTGACAAAATTTCTTCAAACATACATCGCAGCTGTACGGTTTGCTTGCATTATGAATTTGGATGTGTTGGTTCAAATGACCTTTTTGAATAAACCTTTTTAAGCATACATGGCAGCTGTATGGTTTTTCTCCAGTATGAATTCTTATGTGTCTGTTTAATTCACTTGGCCGACTAAACATCTTTAAACATACATGGCAGCTGTATGGTTTTTCTCCAGTATGAATTCTTATGTGTCTGTTTAATTCACTTCGCCGACTAAATATCTTTAAACATACATGGCAGCTGTATGGATTTTCTCCAGTATGAATTCTTATGTGTCTGTTTAATTCACTTCGCCGACTAAACTTCTTTAAACATACATCGCAGCTGTACGGTTTGTCTCCAGTATGAATTCGAATATGATCTTCTAAATGAGATTTTCGACTAAACTTCTTTAAACATACATCGCAGCTGTACGGTTTGTCTCCAGTATGAACTTTAATGTGTCTGTTTAATTCACTTCGCCATCTAAACTTCTTCAAACATACATCACAGCCGTACGGGTTGCCTCCAGTATGAATTCGAATATGATTTTTTGAATTAACTATTTGACCAACCTTCTTCGAACGTACATCACTGCTATAAGGTTGTTTGTAACAGTCTGGTGGTGCGTCATCCATACGTTCTTGTCCTTCGCAGTCATTTAAATTTTCTTGCTCATCGCCTGGTCCAAAACCTAAAAAAATAAGAAAATAATTGCAATTACGGATATTACATAATAAAATTTTTACGTTCCTTAGTAGGAACTATCGTCATCTTCAAAAGTGATAATAAGACAAGATTTTGTATTTTCTTAAGAAATTCTTTAAAAATTTAAAATCCGTAACCGAAAGTATCAAAAACTAAAAGATTATCTGAAATAATTTATAATAAATAAAACAAATAAAAAATCTGTTTATTTCAGTAACAAAAGCCAAACATTATACTTATACAAAAACTTATAATGGTAATCTCATGTGTGACTTGTGTGGTCTGTCACTCGCCTGACAATCTGGATCCACTGAAAATCAGGGACTGCGAACCGCGGTCATTACCTGAGTGGATGCCAATTCAGTTTTTGGTCATTGCACTCCCTGCCTTACTTTGCTGGACTTTAAATGTACTAGTTGTCAAAATTATTTGTTACCTTGTAAGTTATACGTACTATTTCTTTGGCATTTCTTTTTTTTTTCTTTTCTTTTTAGTTTATTGTTATTATTGTGTTTTTGTTTTCGTTATAATGTCTTGTAGTGTAGTGATCAAAAAAACGAATAAACGTTTATTTATTTATTTATGAGATTTTATACATAAGTAAGGAGTTGCATAATGTTATATTTTAAAATAGTACACTAATATATTGTTAGTTGTGACAGAATAATATAATTTAATAGCTATGATAACTTTCTATGATATTATATTAACTTCATCTTAAAATATATTATTACAATTACATTACTACTCTATGCTATGAAATGACAATTTTAATTACAGATATTTTGCATAAAATGTAGTTTCAATAAATTTCTTATTTGATGCCTTTGCTTATTTAGTATCTTAAGTACTAGTTGCTTTGGTAGACTGTTTAGTATTTTAGGTAGTACACAGTTCCAGACCCTTTCCCCATATTCATTTATGCATCTAGGTACTTCATACAATGGTAATTTAGTCAGTGTTCGAAAATTGGCAGAGCGTGTTCTTACATTTAATTTATGCAAATTATTACTGTACTCGGTTACAATTGATAACTTAACTTTGTCATATATACGTTCATAACTTTGCAAAAGTGAAACAAATTATCATAGTTGTCTTTGTATTTAAGTTTAATTTTAAAAGGAACAATGTGAAAGAAAAATGAAGTCAGTATACCTACCTAAAATGAGAACAAAAACAACTATTTAGGTGGCAATTGGCAAATGAAGTTTTTGCAGAAATTCACTGAACAAACAATTGCAAAAATATTTTGTTTTATTTTGAAAAAAAAAATTTTTTCCTACATTAGTAAGTACAAACCTAAAAATCAATATAATTATAGACATTTGAGATGGCAAGTAACTTGCAGAGAAAATGATAAGATACTCAACTAAAACGTTTTCCAAAAAAAAAGTAGCAAAATAGTAGCAATCTACAAACTATTTTTTCTCAAAACTGCAGGGTTAGATTTTGATGCCCCTTTGCACAGGGGTGTAGTTGAGTTACCCCTACAACAATACATCAACGGTATGTGTATTGGTTGACGGACCATTCCCATACAAATGTGCCCCGTCTCCTTTACGACCTATAAAGACTGAAGACAGCCTTTAGTCCGGTTAACGAATGACTCAAAAGGAAAGTATAAGTAAAGAAACTATTTGAAAGGGCTTATTTGAACGCGCTAATCTCAGGAACCACTGGTCCGATTTGAAAAATTTTTTCAGTGTTAGTTAGCCCATTTATTAAGGAAGTTTATAAGTTATATTTTATTACGATAGTACTAATAGGAGCGAAGAAATAGAGGAAAATGTGGAAAAAACGGGGGAAATTATTTGAAAGAGATTTTTTGAACGCGCTAATCTCAGGAACTACTGGTCCGACTTGAAAAATTCTTTCAGTGTTAGATAGCCCATTTATCGAGGAAGGCTATCGGCTATATTTTTTTGGACTAATTTGTCTGTGAAACATCTAATTTAGCCGCGCGGTACGTCTAGTTTAAAATAAAGCTTTTGTTAATTTTTACTTTTCCTGAGCGTGTACTTCGAAAACGGATAAGAATTTGGAAAATCTGTATAGAATCTAATTTATAGAGAATTTAATAAGCTTTAATGTCGTCATAGAATATTTTTTGCTACAACGCATATTTTTTTAGTTATTGACGAAAACCAAAAAAAATTACCTTTTTTCCCCCCCCCCCCCCCCTCCGGCTCACCTCCTAGACGTCAGGACTTTTAGTATGTTTTGTCCTTAATCACCCTGAATAAGTTCCTGCAGAAATTGGTTAGGTTCCCGCTCACGCATTCTACAACTACTTTGCTGACTGAGCTACTCGTCAGAAAGACTACTATGAATTAAGTAGCCAAGAGTAGGACAAACATACCTGTATCTCCTACCACTTCTTCTATTCCTTGTTTAATTTTGTTAGCTGAAGTTGAGGTGAATTCTCCTTCCTCAAAATGTTCATCACGACGTTTTTCTAGACTTGACCGTACAAATTTCGCAACAATACTAGGACTTAGCTTTTCCATTATCAAAAGAAGCTCCTTTTTCTTTTGCCGACTATTATTTATGTCCACTTTCAAAGTATCATCATCGCAAATCAAATGATTTTTCTCTGTATCAGCACATGATGAGCCAGGATTCTGTTCACCATCTTCATATTCATTTGTGGTCTCTGCATCTTTATCTTGTTTAATTTCTAAACAAATAAAAAAGGTAGTTGTCAAGAACAATGTTTTAACAAGTTTAAATATTATGGCCTTATCACACTGCCGATTAGCGAGCGATTTGAAAGCGACGCGACTGCGCAGCGCACGCGCCGCGAACAGTTTTTCATAGATTTTGTGTGGTCGTCAACCGCCGTTGACGACCGTGTATCAGACGTTTAAGAGGGAACGCGGGTACAGTAATACAGTAAAATTTGAACGAAGAAACTATTGCCATCACGCTTCACCTTGCGCTGGCACGTGTATTGTGATAGAGTTAATCGAGGTTACGTATTTCTCTGATTCCTCCTTCAAAATAGAGCCTATCTAATTATTATTTTTTTAATATCTTCAGAAAGGATGAGTCTATGCCTCTACGTCTTTATTTTACCTAAAAGATCTTTCAAATTCGTTTTATGGTCTGTTGATTGGCGGGGTACGGAACATTCATTTTTTGCGATTTTTGAAGGGTCATATTTAACATGTTTGAGTTATTTTTCAGCTTAAGATAGTAATTACCTAGGGTCCTGAACAAATTTTTTTTACAAAATATTTAAAAACAAAAAAAAATTTTGTGTTTAAATATTTTTAGTAAATTTACTACTAAATATTTAAACACCAAAAAATAGACAAAAACACTAAAAAATATATAAATAAATAGTAAATTTACTACAAAATATTTAAATAATAAAAAATATTTTTTAAAGTTTAAATATTTTGTAGTAAATTTACTATTTATTTATATATTTTTTAGTGTTTTTGTCTATTTTTTGGTGTTTAAATATTTAGTAATAAATTTACTAAAAAATATTTAAACACAAATTTTTTTTTTAGTATTTAAATATTTTGTAAAAAAAAATTGTTCAGGACCCTAGGTAATTACTATCTTAAGCTGAAAAATAATTTGAGTTATTTTTCAGCTATGAGAAAATGATTTTGGTATTAAGAATGTATGAAAATTTCGAGGGTAACCCGGGCCCTTAAGGTGACGCCATGTTAAAGTAAAAAACCGTGTTGGATGTGTTTGAGATTGCTTGTTTTCAATGCGAGGCTGTACCGGCCTCTCATAGAAAACAAGCAATGGAACAGCAAAAAATTGAAAGGGCGTAGCGACAAAGTGGTTTTTGTCGCGTAATTTAAAAACCATAAATACATTTCATATAAGCTATGGACAAATTAAAGTGTATACTAGAACCAATTTATGTACAAATTTTGGAAGCTTATATCACTCTCCTCTGTTGGCAAAATAGGAATCCCTTTTTTTACAGAGGTCTTTTTGATTGATTATTCTGTGTTATAAAAGTTGACCAATCGTGTTATGCTATGGGTAATTCAAAGACAAAGACATGATGAACACTGACAGTGAACTTTAATTTCTTAGCTTTAGTCACTGCTGAGAAAAATGGACATCGCTACAGCCAAATTATCAAGGCGTCACCTTAAGGGATACTACGTAGACGACAGCGCAGCGTCGTCGCGGCCTGGCGTGGACGCCATTTTGTACACTTGTCTAGGGATATGACATTGTAGATAAAAAATCGATTTTTAATTAATCGGTTTTTTGAAGTATGAAAAATTGATTAATAAATAATCGATTTTTTAAAGAAAATAATCGATTTATTATATAAATAGTTTTTTTCCTAATTTTCAATTAATTTCAAAATAAATGCCATATATTATGTACTTTATATCAATAGATTTAACAGTAGTAGCGTCTTCGAAGTAACAAAAGCCAGCAGTAGTGTTTCATCGTCAGAATCCATTTTGCTACTGAGTGTCCAAAACGCGGAAGGCTTGCCGCGAATCGCGGCGTCATCGCGGCGTATGCGCTGCGCAGTCGCGTCGCTTTCAAATCGCTCGCTAATCGCCAGTGTGATAAGGCCCTTAGGATGTAGTCATGAACGTAGAAAAAAAGGCGGACGGAGTCTATTTATTATACACAGAACTGTGTCTTCAGAGTTCAGAGTCGGCCACGCACACATTCTTACGCCTGTCAAATGGTATGGACTAGCGTAAGAACGTGTGCGTGCGGACCGTGTACATGCAGTCAGCCTGGCCGACTCTGAAGACACAGTTCTGTGTATAATATATCCGTCCGCCTTTTTTTCTACGTTCATGGATGTAGGTATTGAATTTATATTAGTACTAGATGACGCCCGCAACTCCGTTGCGCCAAAACTCGTTTATCGCCCTGGAACCGTAAATTTTTCCAGGCAACATTTCAGCAAAGTCGGTTCTGCGGTTTAGGCGTGAAGACTGAAGAGGTAACAGACAGACAGAGAGAGACAGACACACTTTTGTATTTATAATATTAGTATGGAGTTATGGATAGTACGCTAATCTCGAATCCCGAAACACGTTTCGTTGTCTATAACAATATCAATTAGCTGCTAAAAACCATTAACAACAACAAAGATTAATAACTAGATGACTTTTATATTACTACAAAATTTCAGCAAAATCGATTTGGCGGTTTGGACGCTAAGAGGTAACAGACAGACACACTTTCACACATTTTATTATTAGTATTAATAATGTTAAATGTTAATTGACATTAAGTAATTGCTTCTGTTCCAACTCAAAGGCCATTCCTTACTCAAAGTTGTAGCTAATTAAACTTTTTTTATCTAAGTTAATTCAGTACCTACTTATTTGAACCTAAAAACAATTCTCAACCAGTTTTTTTTTTTGCCTTAAAAGTGGTACTATCCTAAATTATAATAACCTACCAGTGTCATTTAAATGAACTTCTGAAGTTTGTTCAGGCTCTGTTTTGATTGCAGCAGCATATTGTGTTCCGCACGGTGGTGGTAAGCAAATGATTCCTGTGTCTGAAGTTGACAACTCCAACAATGATTCAAATTTTGTGTCAACCTAAAAGAAAAATAGTCAATTTGAATTATTTTCACAATATTAGCATACTATTAGTAACTATGTTTTAGAGGTTGTCTAATTTGAAATGACGTGCCCCACCACTTCACTAGTTGATATAAATGAAAAATTTTGTACTGTGAATAACTGAATACGAGGGAGGGGCGCATTATTTTAAGTTAGACAAGCCCTAACTTAGTATAATTTTTTTAAAGTACTTATTACTTATAATATTTTATAAATAATATATTTTGAAACCACCAAGTTTTACCTCACAGATATTAGCAATAAGTCCTCGGGTATTTATTGCCAACTGCTGCAAACGGTGACACTGTCGTAGTCTCTCATGGCAAATAAAACACATCCATGTCTCAGATCTCACCTTAAAATTAAATCAATTGTTTATAAATTATATTACGAAATTCAAACCCAAA
This sequence comes from Plebejus argus, assembly GCA_905404155.3. NCBI lineage: Eukaryota > Metazoa > Arthropoda > Insecta > Lepidoptera > Lycaenidae > Plebejus > Plebejus argus. The sequence continues at coordinate 15,389,837 of FR989931.1, read as the reverse complement.
ATTGATGGGGAGCGGGGGTGAGGGGAGGATGGGGGAGGTGGGGTAAACAGCCCCCGTACCAACCTCACACTGAAAACCTACCTTTTAAATAGGAATTTTGAGGCAACATCATCAGTCGACTGTCCCTAAGTATACTGAGTCAACTAACAAATTTTCCAAATTACACTTTTTGGTATGTTTAATTTACTTACAGTAATTATATCATATTCTACCTGCAGGCTTTAAAAAAAAGTTTGTATCTTTATAAATACCGGAAATAAAATAACGTATACAGAGTCAAGTGCATGACTTACTTATCTTTGCACATGGAACACTGAGTCAAGTTGTTCTACCAGTATACGCGGGACGCAAGCACGGGCATTTTGGTTGAAATTGAAAGTTGACTCAGTATGCATTTGGTCACCGCGGAATGTAAAGACCAAATTACCACGTATTTAAGGTAGTTAGGGAGCCCAAAGTGCTCTTTATGAAGTTAGTCGAGTGTTTTGTAAGTCTAGTAGGTTTTGTAGAATAGTGGTAGAATATGTAAAATGGATAAAAAAAATAATATGAGCGTTTTATTCTTGTGTTGAGTTTAGAGGCTACAGCCAATTAAAGGTTATGAAAATATTGAAAAAAATATTTTCATTTGTAATTTATTATAAGATTTTAGTTGAAAAGGACAACCATTTAATCAAGTGCGACATAAACCATCTGTGAAGCTTATTTTCTAAAAAAAATAAGTTTTGTGTTTTGAAATTTTAAAATGTCCCTGCAGGCTTACTTTACATTTAAATCTTTATGAGCAGCTTCTTTATAGTAAGTATACTTAACATTATATTTTATTTTAATCTAAACTATAAAATAACAAGTATAATTAACATTATATTTTATTTTTCTCCATTTCATGTTTAAAAAAAATTAAACATGAAATGGAGAAAAGATCCCAATAATAAAATAGCTGAACTCACATACAAAAGGTACAGAAATTTTCTTTTTAACCTACAACGAAATCTGAAAATTGCTCATGAATCACAGATGCTCGAACTCAACAAGGGCAATCCCAAGAAACTTTGGTCTTCCACCAAACAAATATGTCACATAGCTGACAAGAAATGTGAAGCAAATGCCTTAAATTTCATTGAGGCAGACCCTGTAAGCTCATTAAATAAATGTAATGAATATTTTACACACGTTGGCTCAAATTTGGTTAATACTTTATTCAAAAATCTTGCTACGACTGAAAAGAACTTAGCAAAAAAATTTAAACCTACGCGATCAATTTCTGACTCATTATTTTTGACTCCTACAGACCCACAGGAAATTCACAGTTTGATATCGGATTTAAACATAGATAGTTCTCCTGGATCAGATCAAATATGTCCCCGATTAATTAAACATGTTGGAGCTGCTATCCTCAGCCCCCTTACTCATATTTATAACTTGAGCCTTTCAACAGGAGTCTTTCCCTCTAAATGGAAAACGGCGGCTATTACTCTCTTGCACAAGGACGGTTGCAAATATTATAGTCCTAACAATTATCGGCCTATATCGTTATGTATTTTCTCCAAGCTACTCGAGAAAATTATAAATCTGACTAGTTTTTTAGAAGCACATAACGTAATCTCTAAGAAACAGAGGGTGTAGTGCGAGTTTTATTCGATCATACTCATCAAGAACGTTAACGCGAATTTGTATGGGATCAAAGCGGTATCCACGTTAGCCAGTAGGTGGCACTGCTTTGATCCCATACAAATTCGCGTTAACGTTCTCGATGAGTATGATCGAATAAAACTCGCACTACGCACTCAGTTTGGCTTTCAGCGTAATATATCGACCGAGGACGCGACAATGCTTTTATGTGATATAATATCATCTGCTTTAGATCAAAAGAAATACTGTCTTGGGGTATTTTTAGATCTTGCCAAGGCTTTCGACACGGTTTCGATCCCAATCTTTGCAAACTAGAATCCCTCGGTGTAAGAGGTGTACCTTTATCTTGGTTTCGTAGCTATCTATCCGATCGGCTACAATATATTAAGTCGATCGGTACAGTGAGCAACTCTCTGCCAATAAACTTTGGAGTTCCCCAAGGTAGTATCCTCGGTCCTACTCTGTTCTTGTTATACTTGAACGATCTCGTGGATCTGCAATTAGATGGAGCAGACATCGTCTGCTATGCAGACGATACCACGTTAATCTTCCGTGGTAACACTTGGGAGGAAGTCTTTGGCCATGCTGAAAAAGGTCTCGGTACAGCTTTTAAGTGGCTTGACTCAAATCTACTCACACTTAATATACACAAAACCAAATATGTCGCTTTTCATATAACTTCCTCTTCAAAACCTCCTTTGTCCCTCTCTCTCAGAATGCACTCCTGTAAATCTAATATTTTGTCATGCTCTTGTCCTTCCTTGCAGCGCGTGGGCTGTGTTAAATATTTAGGCATACACATAGACGAAAACCTTTCATTCAGACAGCATATCTCATTAACTGCTTCTCGCGTACGCAAGTTTACTTTCATAATGAAAAACCTTAGACATTCGGCAAATAAGGAAGTTTTAAAGACCGTATCCAAAGCTCTCTGTCAATCTACACTCATTTATGCAATAAAAGCCTGGGGCGGAACAGCTAAATCAAAACTCGAGCGTGCACAAAGGTCTGTCCTTAAAGTTATGTTGAATAGGCCTTTTCCATACTCAAATAAAGAAAGCAAAGTCTTGCGTGTTAGACAAATTTATATCTTAAGAGCTGCCACCTTCCAGCACAAAATTATTATAAACTTCTCACAGTATAATTCCCTTCTTGACCGCAGAGTTTTCAAAATTCCAATTCCTCAAGTACGTACGACATTTGCACAACGCCACGCACCCTTCCTAATACTTTACCTGTATAATGAAGTCTGTAAAAAAGTTCCGGCCCTGATTAAGTCTACAGTTAGGCAATCAAAGAAAATCTTGGAAACCTCTATAACGGTACAGAACCCTTTGTGCGTGAACTCGCACTTGGCCGATTGCGATTTTATTTAAAAGTCAAGTACCAAAGGATTCACAGATTAGGGTATTATAATAATATTATGATTTCAGCCATAGAACTTGATTTCAGCAATAATTATTTTCCTGTGGTAAAACACTACCCCGATCCTAACTGGTATAGACTTGGGTGAGTTGGGTATTATGCTACGAATAATAAAAACTAGTAGGTAGGTATTATGTTATCGTTGATACGTACCTTCAAGTTCGCGAGGTTTTCGTAAACATATTGCAGATTAGTTCTAAATATGTCTATAGTTCTTTTATTAAATGTTAAACATAGAGTGCAACAATTATTGTGTTTTATCATTTTCCAAGAATCGAGATTGGTGTAAAAAACAGTTCTGGATTCAACGAATTCTGCTGATAGCCTTTGAAATCACAGATTAGAGTGTTTGAAACACAGATTAGAGTATTATGTTTGAAATGACAGCTATTTCTTGTGCCTATTTGAAGCGGAATCAGCCCAGCTTGTAGAGGGGCCATACAACAGTGGCCAGCGCTGGCCCATCGAATGGCGCATGCGATGGTGATGCAATGGTCGCAACTCGCAACGCCTCTACATGATGGCCGTGTTCAGTTGTGATCTAAGCGTCGTTCAAGATGGACGTGTAAGCATTAGCCATTGCGGCAATGCAAAACGTGCATTTTTAATAATTTATGACTTTACCAGATGACCCGGTGAACTTCGTATCACCTCCCTCCTAATATGAACCTTCTTTTGAATTCTACAAATAATTATTTCGAGATTAAAATTAAAATAATGGTTTATGGTAGTGATGATGATGACAATGATGAATGTAATAATAGCATAATATGCTTTCTGTTCTTAAAACAACGCAGAAACTCCCAAAGTCTAAACTTGTATCTTTGAAAAGTCAGGAGTTATATAATATTGTAAAGTTTCAATAAAATCCGTTCAGTAGTTTTGAGTAAAAGAGTAACAAACATCAAAAACTAATTATAGCTTCATTATCATTCATTATAAGACCGCGTACTCGTCAATTTGAATGAAATTCGTAAATTGTAATACGAATTACGACGTCCTCACTCGAACGCGGTCAAGCGACGACTGTCGTATCGCCAACGTGTAGAGGCGTACCGCCATCGCTGGGCCATCATCCTTTGATGTATGGCCGAAAAACCGACACCGCCGCCATTCCACGGCCATCGCTGGCGCCATCGGCCATCCTACGCCACTACGCCCTCCCCACGCTGGCCCATCGTGATGGCCCACTACGCTGGCCCATCTTGTAGAGCGGCCATGAGAGTATTTGGAACTAATACTAGTGATAACATTGAGATACTATAGTAGGAGGGAGCCTTGCATCGGTATATAAGCGTCAAAAGCGTGTAATGTTATGTCCTACTTACTAGGACATAACAAAGGAGTCGGACTGCATATTTCATGTAATAAAAGTATTATTAAAGGTTTTTAGTGAACATTTTATGCTAGATATTGTTGAGTTTTGTGGTTCCGCTAAATAATAAACCATAAGAGTGGCTAAATAATGCCTCAAACACGTGGATTTAACATGAAATACGTAAGTTTTGAACAACGTTTTTTGGGCTTTCCAATCGGTATTTTTGTAAGCTAAAGAGACAATTTATAAGTTTAATAATCCCTTATTCGTGCTATATAAGACATTAGTGCTAAAAATGTCACATCAATTAATAATTTGGCTACAAAAATTGCATAGCTTTTTACGTGTGTTTACGCATTCTCATTACTTGAACTATAGTTTATCGATATCATGAACTAATTGACTTTCTTTTCTCGATTATAATATGCTTCGAAATGATCGACAAATGAAAATATTCAAGAAAATAAACGCACACTACTTGTATGAAAATAAGCACAAAATGGCCACGCGATGACGGGCTAAGACTACATCTACCTATATCCTTAATCTGTGAGTGATAACAACTCAGTTGTTATTGGTTGTGGTTACGTCAAATTTAGTTCTCTACCCGAATAATGGGGGCGCTGATTCCGCTTCAAATAGGCACAAAAAGCAGGCGTGTATCAGTCAGTGGTTTTTCTTTTTCTTCTTCTTCTTCTTCTTCTTCTTCTTTTATTTACGGCAAACCATCGCTTTTTGCAACATTCTGCCAGTGTCAAGTAATGAAATAAAAAATATAAATATAAATATAGGTACCGAAACGAATTGAATGAAATAATTTAATGTTGGTATTTGAGATCTGAAAAGAGAAATATTGTTAGTTAATTATGGTAGGTTAAACAATTAAGGTGACGCCATGTTAAAGTAAAAAACCGTGTTGGATGTGTTTGAGATTGCTTGTTTTCAATGCGAGGCTGTACCGGCCTCTCATAGAAAACAAGCAATGGAACAGCAAAAAATTGAAAGGGCGTAGCGACAAAGTGGTTTTTGTCGCGTAATTTAAAAACCATAAATACATTTCATATAAGCTATGGACAAATTAAAGTGTATACTAGAACCAATTTATGTACAAATTTTGGAAGCTTATATCACTCTCCTCTGTTGGCAAAATAGGAATCCCTTTTTTTACAGAGGTCTTTTTGATTGATTATTCTGTGTTATAAAAGTTGACCAATCGTGTTATGCTATGGGTAATTCAAAGACAAAGACATGATGAACACTGACAGTGAACTTTAATTTCTTAGCTTTAGTCACTGCTGAGAAAAATGGACATCGCTACAGCCAAATTATCAAGGCGTCACCTTAAGGTGATTTATGACAAAATAACAAGAAATACAAAATACAAATAAGAAGAATATCAAAGGAAAGAATGGGGTTGGCAACTGTCAAAGTGGCGCTATAGTAGCTTTTACCTCGTAGTTGTCAAAATGTATGGAACTTTATGGGAATTTTCGATTATTTTAATTAAATAATCGATATATAATAGCCACAGATTAAGGATATATAGGTAGATGTAGTTTTAGCCCGTCATAGCGTGGCCATTTTGTGCTTATTTTCATACAAGTAGTGTGCGTTTATTTTCTTGAATATTTCTATTTGGCGATCATTTCGAAGCACGTTAAAATCCAGAAAAGAAAGTCATTTAGTTCATGATATCGATAAACTGTAGTTCAAGTAATGAGAATCCTTAAACACACGTAAAAAGCTATGCAACTTTTGTAGTCAAATTATTAATTAATGTGACATTTTTAGCACTAATGCCTTACATAGCACGAATAAGGGATTATTAAACTTAAATATTATCCTTTTTAGCTTACAAAAATACCGATTGAAAAGCAAAAAAAACGTTGTTCAAAACTTACGTATTTAATGTTAAATCCACGTGTTTGAGGCATTCTTTGGCCATTCTTATGGTTTATAATTTAGCGGAACCATAGAAATCAACAATATCTAGCATAAAATGTTCAATAAAACCTTTATTGACACTTTTATTACATGAAATATGCAAACCGACTCCTTTGTTATGTCCTAGTAAGTAGGACATAACATTACACGCTTTTGACGCTTATACACTGATATAAGGCTCTCTCCTACTATAGTATCTCAATGATTATAGCTTAATCTTTCTTCGTTTTTGGCAACTTGACACAAAGTATGTGTATGTTGTGCCACAGACAAGGTAAAAAGGCACAGAATACTAAAAAGGTAAGGAATATGGCGGGAAAACCGTATTCCTCCTATAATAATTTTCAGCAACGTTTTCATGTAATATCGTCAGGTCATTTAGTCTAGTCAAAGTCGTAAAAGTCAATACAGTCAAGGAGTCATCAGTCAAGTCGGTCGTTTCAGTAAAGTGGTAGACGCTTTACTGAAACTTTCAATGGAGTTTTGGAGGGAACACAAAATCGCACGTTTCTGGATAATGCATCACTTTCCTACACTTGTGCACGATAACGAATATCTAATGGTTAATATTCTACCATTATTACACATTAAAAACCCAACTTAACACAATTTTAGGAAAATAATACAAAATCACAACATCACTCTTTCACATTCCCGGCAAAACTCCCAGTCAGTGGTTGTCGGACTATAGTTCATAGTCACAGATTAGAGTATTATAGAGTAGATAACTTGGTGGAAGTCCGCCCTTGTGAGGTAGACCGGCCGGTCGTGGAGGGAGTCCTGTGTTAGACAGATCCAGGATATCCCTTCGTATACGGCTGAAGGCAAACCGCAGGTGGTTTTAGTGGGTAAACCGAAGTCGGAAGTCTCACATACCCCCGGGGTGCTTCAGCTTAACTGAGGCACATCCCCAACCCGGGGCACCCATAAAGGGTTTCCCCTGCGCATCAAAAAAAAAAAAAAGATTCACAGTGGCCACTGACCTCTAACGGCCGTTCCCAATATTTGATCTATCTCTTACTTGAGATAGGAATAGCTCACATTAGACATTAGCTCCATATATTTTATGTCAATTCTATGTCAGCTGCGATCGGTTGTATGTCAAACTAGAGATAGATTGAATAAGGGAACGGCCATAAAGGGCCCCCGAGACGGTCAAACGGTTTGATTCAAACCTTACGTGTTTGATGCAACCGTTTGATGTCGGTTTGAACGGTTTGTCAAACGACACTGCGCAGTTTGGTTCAGTACGCGCTGTGGAGTACACGTCTTGTAGTTATGACGAACAAATATTATTTTATAAAAGATAAAACAGACTTAAAAATTGTACGAAATTGAGAATTAAATTCCCTATCTCAAAAACTCCTAAACCTATTTTGATGAAACTTGCAGGAAGTCTCCCAGGTTAAACAATACCTTTTTTTTTGAGGAGGGGAAATGCATTACGCATCCCCCGCCCCCTGGGGGGAAGGGGCAGGGGTATGTTGGACTCCCTCCGCAGAGGCTTACCGACTAAACCCCTCCCGTGCAATACCTATATAGTACAACAAAAAATATTCAAATCGGACTTGTAGTTCCGGAGATATGTGAACACAAGCATAAAAACATACATACACTTTTGAAATTTTGCACATTTGTTCACATGCTGATATAGACTAACATTACGAAAACTGGGCAGTTCTGGAAATAGTACATACATACGCGTCCAATTGATAACCTCCTCTTTTTGGTCGGTTAAAAACAATGTACTCCAAAGAATCATACAAAGTTTGTTCAAACGCATCAGAACACGATCAAACGGCGCGTTATGGAGATCGGGGTCACCATATGGAGAAACCTATCACCATACTGGTGACCCCTATCTCCATACTGCGTGTTCATATCACGTCGGGGTCACCAATGTGGGAATAATAATGCGTGGAGGCCCAAAGGAAGATCTTCCGACCGAGCGAGGTGTTATGCTCGGTCAGGCCGGAGCCCACGTGATACATCTCAGCTGTCGTATATATACTGACGCGCTCAGAAAACTTCGATAGCGCGATGCAGGAATGTTAGGCGAATGTGGGTACCGCCACAGCGTCAAACACAACAAAAATATGAAATTTCATCAAACGAGCTTCAAACACGTAAATGTTTGACAAACCGACAACCGTTCAAACTAGCTTTGTAAACGATCAAAATGGTTTGAGTCAAACCAAAATTTACGTGTTTGAATCAAACCTTACGTGTTTGATGCAACCGTTTGATGTCGGTTTGAACGGTTTGTCAAACGACACTGCGCAGTTTAATTCAATACGCGCTGTCGAGTACACGTCTTGTGATGCAGACAAGATGCTCTAGAGTCTAGAATCTAGATTCTAGAACGAGGACCGCGATTTTCTTATGTTTATAACGTCAATGTCCTCTGTCGAAAAATAAAAAAATCTACAGAAAGTGCTAGAAACTACAGCTTCTTTCTTTTTTTTCTTCCAAGTTTGATCAAACGCGTCGGAACACGATCAAACGGCGCGTCAAACAAAACAAAAATATGAAATTTCATCAAACAAGCTTCAAACACGTAAATGTTTGACAAACCGTTCAAACAAGCTTTGTAAACGATCAAAATGGTTTGAGTCAAACCAAAATTTACGTGTTTGAATCAAACCGTTTGATCGTCTCGGGGGCCCTTAAGACAATGTACTAATCGGTATTCGGTACTAATAGAGATCACTGATGATAACTGATATGTATACTTAATCTGTGTGATAGGTATAGTATAATAAAAAAAATATTTTGTGTTCGTACTTCGCATCTATATACTTTAATCTGTGCTTCGCATAGATAATACCTACATGTTCTGTGTACATACATACTTCGTAAGGAGTAAATTTCTGTGTTCGTAAGAATGAAGGAAAACCAAAGAAAATGTGTAAAATGTGGTTCTTCGCCTGCTGAGGACTCTAACACTAAACTCTTCCGGTTTCCAAAACCTGGTCCCACAAACACTCTTCGGTAAGTAAAATAGTAACTCAAAGTCATATAATATATAAAAAAGTACTCTGTGCTCAAAGTGCGTGACTGAAAGCACCAGCCGAGCCTTTGCGCCTGCAATTTTATAGTTTTTTGATCGTCGTTATTTTATGTAACATCAATTAAATCGAGTTAAATCACAATTAATGAACGAAACTTCCTAGATAAATTCTTTGTCTTTTATTCAGTACAAACATTATCTGAAAATTCCAAATAATTTGGACATAGTATGGCAATTTCGTTAAAAGAAGAGGTAACTTTGGGATTTTTTTTTCTATCGAGTGAAGTTCATGATATTATTGTGTAATGGAATATCAATTCCAATGTGTTAGATCCAACACATAATATTATATATTTTTTTTTCAGAATTTCAATTACTACCTATATTTTTATGTATCCTGTCCCGTTTAAATCTTGAAAATCGTCCGTTTCTTGAACTACCTCCCCTTAAAAGCTACCACTAGAACCGTTTTTCCATATAAACATTGTCCCTTGTTTCCTCCCTGGATATTACCGGTAGAGTTATAATTTTTTTCTAAATATGGCCACTATTAGCATGGGATATGTTTTCTTTTTTAGGGTTCCGTACCCAAAGGGTAAAAACGGGAGCCTATTACTAAGACTTCGTTGTCTGTCCGTCTGTTCGTCTGTCCAGGCTGTAACTCAAGAACGGTAATAGCTAGAGATTTGATATTTTCACAGATTATGTATATCTGTTGCCGTTATAACAACAAATACTATAAATAAAATAAAATGAATATTTAAGGGGGGCTCCCATACAACAAACATGATTTTTTTTTGGCCTTTTTTGCTGTCTCCAGGCTGTAACTCAAGAACGGTAATAGCTAGAGATTTAATATTTTCACAGATTATGTGTATCTGTTGCCGCTATAACAACAAATACTAAAAATAAAATAAAATGAATATTTAAGGGGGGCTCCCATACAAGAAACGTGATTTTTTTGGCCTTTTTTGCTCTATATCAAAAATGGCAACAGGTAGGTACTTGAATTTTTCACAAAATCATTAGTTATATATGTACTTTAATATTTAATAATAATATTAAAATAAAAAAACAAGGGGGGCTCCCATACAAAAAACACAATTTATGGCCTAATTTTGCTCTATAATGGCACGGAACCCTTCGTGCGCGATTCCAACTCGCACTTGGCCGATTATTTTCATCATTTTATTATTAAAAAAGATAAGAACATTCAAAAACCTGACAAAATGGCCAGATTTTCCTGTGTTCAAATATCCCGAAAACAAAACTGGCTAGAATATACAAAAAAAATAAAACATAGGAACATAGCTCAATTATTAATGAAAAAAGTACTTAAATCGGTTAAGACATCGATAATTCTGTTCTTTTATTAGAACTTTTGTGTGTTGTGTCTATCACACTCTGCGGTGGGAGACTTGAGATTGGTGACACAGCAGTACATTAATTTAAAATACCTATTTTCAATTCCTCTAACCCTTGGTGTATCCTCTTAATCATTATACTAATGGTATTTGCGAAAAATGTAACATTATAGTTTTTAAATTTTCAGTTGTGAATTATGGGCAAATTATTGCTTCCCGGATCAATTATGGGCATCAAGAGATTTTCAAAATCAGCTGTATTCTCAACATAGTATGTTATGTCACCGACATTTTAAAGAAACTGATTTTGTGGATTTTTCTTTAAAAAAATTGCGTCGATTTGCATCTCCGGAAATTGAGGTATAGTACAATATTATAATATAATATATTAATGTTTTCTTGTTTTTTTTTTCAATTGATAACTTATTTTATTTTATTTTACAATCACAAAATGATGTTAAGAAAACAGCTTATAACTAAAAATGTGTTTTGTACAAAGGTACATCTTATTCCAAAATGGAATGTCTTCCAGAAGACCTGAGTGATAAAGGAATGCGTGATTTTAAAATATTATGCAAAAATTATTAATGTGCACGCTCTCATAATTATTATTATAAAAGATAAACTTAATATTTACTTCATCAAAAATTTCAGAATTCTTATCTCGGTAAGTCCGCCAAATTTTGCTGATATGGGGCTGAATTATTGCGTACGCGTTGGTAGCGCAGACACTTCCACACGTAGACACTACTCTATACAGTAGTAAAATAATAGCTAATTCTTATTTCTAGTTTCTACGCTACTGTAGCGTTGAGAAAATCAAACTTATCTCTGTTTAAAATCTGAAGCGTCCATAGATATTATTATTATTAAATAATACACAATGTGGTTTGTATTATAGCCCCAATTGGCCCTTTTGACTACTCACATGATGCATTGATAGTTTTATGTTAAACAGAAAGTTGGTCATTGCTGAAAAAAACCGATATCGCTAGCGTTACAGCCAAATTATCAAGGCGTCGCCTTAAAAGCATTTTATCCACCGTATATACAAGGCGCGCTGATATGAATGTTATTTTAATGACATTTACGTCGATATTCGCACTGACAGACATCGACCTGCTAATTTACGAATAACCTGCCCTTAATGGATTTACTTCATAATATTATTAGATTTACTTCAAATTATCAAGGCGTCGCCTTAAAAGCATTTTATCCACCGTATATACAAGGCGCGCTGATATGAATGTTATTTTAATGACATTTACGTCGATATTCGCACTGACAGACATCGACCTTTGGCCCACCACACATTCCCACCACTGTATCTCCTGTGTCGCCAGGATCGACAGCGGTATCCAACCACGAAAACCCTTTGATATGATCTCAGGGAGCCCGAGGGACATGCTAAACTGTCTTGGGACCCGCAACGAATTTAATCAGAAGAAAAATAGGAGGAGTAGGAAGATTCCAGATTCCCTCCCCATACAAAGCGGGAGACAGCACAAAGTTACAATGACCAAAAGTCAAAGAACTGAAGGGGAAGCACCACGGGAATAAAAGTTGATAATTGACTACGCTATAGCTAAATTAATATTGCAATTTTATGTGTTGGATTGTTGCCAATAATAACTGTGACAAAAACGCTTGAAGGCACGGAAGTTCCTGGCGCTGTCCACAAGATCACCGTAGTATGCGACTCCCGATGTACAGAGTAGGTTGTTTAGCATTGCAGTTCTTTCCTCCTGCCAGAGACCACACTCCCAGAGAACATGATGAGCGGTTTGTTCGAACATGTTGCCTTCGGTCGAGCACTCGCACATAGGTGATTCTACAAGTTTAAAACCATAAAGCTTAGCCTTAAAATTTCCATGACCGGTCAGGAATTGAGAAACGCAGTGATCAACATCCATCCAATGTTTGGAAAGCCGTTCTCGAATATTAGGGAAAAAGTTGTATAGATGACGCCCTTTGGTGGAACAGTCCCATCGCGTCTGCCATTCGGAGAAGAGGCTTTGCACAGAGTCTTCTAAAGGTTCAAACAATCTTGCTATTTTTATTTTATCACGATCGCTCAGAAAGAACGGGTTGTCAATGTTTTTATTATGATAATACATTGTCGCACGGCGCTGTATCTCAAGGTCAACGGGTAAAACTCCGGCTAACACGGGCAAGGCTTCGGTGCTTGTGGTCCTATAAGCCTTGCATAAGAATATGAGTGCCAGACGTTGGCTTTGCAGCAACTTGCGACGAGCCGCGCCGATAGTTGCTCTGTCGGCCCACACGGGGGCCCCGTAGCATATGCTGCCTAGATACGTCGCGGTGTAAATTAATTTAAGAGTTTTAAATGAGAGGCCCCATGTCGAAGTAGATATTCTAGTAAACGAGTAAAAATTACGTTTGGCTTTCTCACCGGTTTGAATTATATGTTCCAAAAATGTAAATTTATTTTCCAAATGAAAACCAAGGTAACAGAGTGACTGTTTGCGTTTAACGTTTATATTGTCAAGTTTAATGCTAGGGGAAGAAATAAGAGAACCTTTTAATAGAATTTGGTAAGTTTTATGCGCGGCGAAATTCAAACGATTACGCTTACCCCAGTCAGATATTAAATTAAGACTACTGTTGGCTTTAGACTCAATTTCGGAACGCGAGTTAGCTTGTACGATAAGAAAACCGTCATCGGCGTATCCAACTAGTATACAAAGCGGTGGAAGAGGAAGACTTAACAAATCGTCGAATCCGATATTCCATAATTTAGGCGAGATTACCGATCCTTGAGGGCAGCCGCACGTTAAATTAACGTAAAAAAAAAAAAACGACAGACATCGACCTGCTAATTTACGAATAACCTGCCCTTAATGGATTTACTTCATATTAATAACTGTGTTTTCCAACTAAACATCTGGTAATTTTTTCCCCCCACCCCTCTTAAGAGACAAAAGTGGGGACAAGATTTTGTATCAACTGATGAAGTAGAAATACTTTAAAAAAATTATAAATAATACTTTACAAAAATTGGTGGCCTCACCCATCTTTTTTTTTTATTCATAAAATTTTTCCCCCCACCCTCTTAGGAGACAAAAGTGGGGACAAGATTTTGTATCAACTGATGAAGTAGAAATACTTTAAAAAATTATAAATAATACTTTACAAAAATTGGTGGCCTCGCCCATCTATTTTTTTTTAAATCACAATATTTCAATGTCACATTTTTGCAGGAGGTGACCATGCCATATTCAACATTAGCAGCAGAACCAATAGCTTCTCCAGAAATTGAGGTACAGTACAATAATATATCAATGCTTTCTCGATTATCTAGGTTTTTTTTTCAATTGATAACTTAATATTTACTTGAAAATCAAAATTCAGATCTATTTTTGTATATCACAAAATTTTAATGACACATTATTGCAGGTGACCATGCCATATTCAACAGTAGCAGCAGATCCAATAGCTTCGCCTGAAATTGAGGTACAGTACAATATAATATCAATGTATTTTTCGATTATCTAGTTTTTTTAAATGATTCATTTTCTTATTTTTACCCGACTGAAAAAACAAAATGGCGGATTTTTGACGACATGATGTTTAATTGGTACGACTCTTGCTTACGAGTTTCATGCCAAGATGAATAGAAGGCTACATAGAAAAATGTAGAAGAAGAAAGTGGGTTATAAAAATATGCAGTCGGAGGTATATTTTATGATTTATTAAATGTTAAACTTAGTGCGACTTATCAATTAAAACATGGATTAGATGCCTCCGGCAGAATTAGGTCTTGTTTCGTTCCTTTTAGTTAAAAGTTTTTGATGTCGGGTTTTTGATTTTTTAATTAATTAATTTTTTAAATTTGATTGCCAAGCAGTTTTTATTTTAGTAGCTAGATGGCGTATGGGTAGACTATTGGTGATACCAACATTGATTGCCACAAAATAGGGGAAAATAATGTAAAACTTGATTCATTTTTTGAAATAGACACATTAATATTCCAGTTAATAGGGTAATAAAGTTATTTTAACAGTTTAGTTGAAACTCATGTAAGAAATAGCCTACGAATAAAAAACTAAGGAGGAGTAACTCCGTCAAAAAAATTGCACCAAGAGGCTGCAAATACCCGAATACAATGCAGGCACAGATTGTCTTCCTCCCGCACGCGCACCCCGGCCTTGGTGACGCCCACTATCGTAATATTTTTATTTCGCCATAATTTCAAAACCAAACGTCAAATTTTAATCACTCAAAGACTAAGGGCGGGAATAGACGTCCGATTTTGCTTCCGATTGTCTGATCAGACAATCGGATCGTATTCACTCAATACACGTCCGATTTTTGCGTCCGACTTTTTCTGAACTCAGTCGCTCTCGAGCTATCTGTGAGCTTGCACGGAGCAAAAAGACAAGATGGACGACGAACAAATATTACTAATTGCATATTTGCTCATGTAACATGTTAACGCTAAGGAAGAAAACTCAATCTATCAAGACCATCTATACTTATATTATAAATGCGAAAGTGTGTCTGTCTGTCTATCTGTTACCTCTTCACACTCAAACCGCTGAACCGATGTAGCTGAAATTTTGGCATAGACATACTTTGAGTCCCGGGAAAGGACATAGGAATATTTTTTATCCCTGAAAAATGAACGGTTCCTGCGCGATAAACGAATTTTGGCGCAACGGAGTTGCGGGCGTCATCTACCTAGTTACATAATAAAGATTAATCAACCTACCTAAAACTGTATTGAGATTGAGAACAACATTTTTAAGACCGCAATTATTGTGGCAAAAACGAATATTTAAAGCTGAAAAATATTTGGGGGGAGGCTGTATTAGGCATATTGTTCACCCTACATGATTCCGTTTATTTTTAGGGTTCCGTAGTCAACAAGAAACCCTTATAGTTTCGGTCTGTCCGTCCGTCTGTCCGTTCTGTCCGTCTGTCCGTCTGTCTGTCTGTCCGCGGTTTTGCTCAGAGACTATAGGGCCTACAAAGCTGTAATTTGGCACGAATACACATATTAATAATGCCGACAAAATGGTACATAAAATATTTTAAAAATATTTTTTTATGGTACCTCCCCTACACATCAAGCGGAGTTGAATTTTTTTTTCGTCCCCACCCCATCGTGTGTCGTTGGATAGGTTTTTTAAAAATATTATGAATATTCATAGATCATTTTCCGATTTAAGAATCCATTTGTGAAATATTAAGTTTTAAAGTGGAAAAAATCGTTAGAGTCCCGTGTCCCCCCCCCCCCTTCTACCAGCTAAACGGTTGCTTCTGAAAATGTGAAAAAATCCACGGGAGTTGGAAATATGCTGAATTTAAAAGGAAAACTATCACGGCTAAGAAGACTTCACAAGTTATTGAGTAATAGTCGATCAACTTAAAAAAAATGTATTCGGCGAAAACATTTTTTTTATAATGTATATCATCATATATTATAAATTTTTTTTTTATAATATATGATGTAGATTACTATAAAAACTACCAACGAAAATTGGTTTGAACGAGATCTAGCCAGTAGTTTTTTATACGTCATAAATGGTAAACCTTAATTAAAGCGCACGGCCGTGCGCGGCCAAGTTCCAGCAGGCCGCGCTTGCCGTGCACTATTTACACGAACCGTTTCGAAGCACTTTTGACCCCCCTGTAGCTCAGTGCCTATTGCGAGTGCAAAGATAAAATTATACCTACATAATTATATACATGAACTTAAGCAGTATACCAAATTTCATAGATATAGCTTCGGTAGATCCTGAGATATCAGCCTGTAAAAATAGCTAATTTTGGCACTGACTCACTCACTCACTGACTCACTGACCGGTAATCAAAACCTCTAGGCCACTTCCAATTGTCCTAGCGTTATGAAATTTTGCACACAGGTCGGGTGTTATATGTAGATTACCAAAAAATTCAGAAATTTTAGAAATTTAACAAATTGGTCAAGCGTGAGTCGGTTTATCTACGAAATTAAGAGACCACTTTCAATTGACCTAGCGTTATGAAATTTGGCACACAGGTCGTGTGTTATACCTAAGTAGATTAACAAAAATTAAGAAATTTAAGATCAGTCAAGCGTGAGTCGGCTCATCTACGAACTATAGAGGAAACTTCCAATTGTCCTAGTATAGCGTTATGAAATTTGGCACACAGGTCGAGTGTTATGTGTGGATTACTAAAAATTGCGAAATTTAAGAAATCGGTCCAGCGTGATTTTTTTTCATCTACGAACTTAAGATGCCACTTCCAATTGTCCTAGCGTTATGAAATTTGGCACACAGGTCGTGTAGTTTATGTAGATTAAAAAACAATAAAGAAATTCAAGAAAACGGGCAAGCGGGAGTCGGCTCATCTACGAACTATAAATAAAAATTCTTATGTACCAGTGATACAATGAGAATACGATGAGGAGGGTGGGAGGAGGAGAGGGGGGGGTATAAAATATTGTCATGTATAATGCACACTGTAGTGACTGTACTTTTTAAATAAATACTATTTACTTAAAAATTTGGCTTCTATTGATAGTTTAACAAATACCAATAGCGCAATCCATCGAAAGTATTGTTTATTTCGGGTGTGGAAATGAAATCCCATCAAAAACATACCTGTGAAAATAGGGTCAAGTTCCTATCGGCTAATTTTTGGCCCAAAAAAGAGTTGAAATCCAATCCAATGCCAAGTTCAGATGCACTTCATCCATCGTAATCATCTTCATCAACAGCCTGATCCATAATACTTCTAAATTTGAACTTGGCTCCCATACAACAGACATGAGTTTTTTGGCCTTTTATGCTCGTAATCAATATTGGCAACAAATAGGCACTTAAAATTCTCACCAAAACCTTCAATTAGATCTGTACTTTAATAAATGGATAATAAAATTAAAATAATATTAATATTTAAGGAGTGGGCGCCTATTTTTGCTCTGCAACGGTACGGAACCCTTCGAGCGCGAGTACGACTCGCACTTGGCCGATTTTTTCAATTGATAATTACTTATCTTCATATTTACATATGTAACTGATTGTACTGTTGGTTCTTGGTGGAAATTCATATTGAACACTAATGAAACACAATTTTCGTGCACTTTTTCCACTATATTTACTTCAAAATCAAAAATGTCAAAAATCAAAATTCATGTCTATTTTTTGTTAATTACAAAATTTTAATGTTACATTTTTGCAGGAGGTGATCGTGCCATATTCAACAGTAGCAGCAGAACCAATAGCCGGACCATCTCAGGCACTCGTGGACCTAACCAATATTCCTCATCCTCTTCCTGGACCCTCTGCACAAAGTGAAAATGTTATGAAACAAAAACATGAGCAATCTGCATTAGCAAAATGCAAAGAGTACAGAAAAAAAATTTCCGAACTCCAAAGAAAAATCCGGCATATGAAAAGTAAGAAGTATTTAAACAAATTAAAAGAAAAGACTGCTTTTGAATGCCTATCAAAAAAGATAAGTCCAACATTTGCATTTTTATTAAAAGCACAAATCAGAAATCATAACAGAGATCCTAGAGGCAGAAGATGGAGTATGTCTGATAAAATAACAGCATTGATACTTTTTAAAAGGTCTCCCAGCTGTTACAGGTTGATGAGTAGAATGTTCTCTCTTCCCTCGCCATCATCTTTAAAAAGCATTCTAAAAGCTTGTGGTAAATTAGCAAATTCACAAAAACCAGAAAACCTCACATGAACAGTAAAACTTTTATGGTCTTACCACAAAAGATTTAAACATCTGTTGAACAGTTGTTTTGACACCATTTTGTACTGAATTTTTTTCTAATCAACTGTTCAACTGCAGGTGTTTAAATCTTTTGTGGTAAGACTGTTAGCTTTTATAAAATTACGAAGGTGTAGAATAAGTAGGTAGGTATATAAAGTTGGTTAAAATAGGATTGCAATATTGAAAGGGATAAGAGCAACAATTAATTGTTTTTATACTTAATCCTTACTAATATTTTAAATGCAAAAGTGTGTCTTGTCCGTTTGTCTGTTCTATCTGTCGTTCTGTCTGTCTGCCTGTCGACATCCAAATCACTGAACCGATTGTACTGAAAGGTATGAAAATAATTAAGTCCCGTGAAAGGATACTTTTTATTCCGGAAAAATTTATGGTTCTCGCGCGGTAAACGAATTTTGGGGCACATGGCGGTGCTGGTCAGTAATCAGGCTTTGCTGGCCGTCACTTGTCTTCAGAAACATGGCAGCTTTGTGTAAAAATTAAAATATTTTTGCCAACCCTCGCATTGGCCCGCACAGGATACGCACAGGTTCAAAGTACATAATATTATTATAACAAGTCACATTGAAAACATTAGGTTTGTTCAGTTGAATAAGGTTATTAATATTAAAAAAAACAAAGCTGTACTTGAACCTGCAGATAATGTAGTAGAGGTGGACACCTTAGCTTTAGTAAATATTTTCTGTATTATTTAAGATTAAAGAGAGTATAATGTATATATTTGAAAATAAATCACTTTTATTTTGTATGTTGTTATTATCGCTCTAGTATATCCCATTCCCACAACCTTTAGGCTGGTTAGTGTCACGCGGACCGCGTCGGTACGGATCGCTCCGTAGACTATAGTCGGGGCATTTTATTAGACCACATTTGACATCTGTCAGATTAATCTCCATAGTGAGGTGAGCTGAGTAAAAACACGACCTAAACGAATAAATCGATACGGACTTGGAATAGAATATTTGAATTTTATATGTTATTTGTGAAACCAAAAACGAATTCCTGTCCCATTATTACTTTCGGCCGTTCCCAATATTTGATCTATCTCTTACTTGAGATAGGAATAGCTCACATTAGACATTAGCTCCATATATTTTATGTCAATTCTATGTCAGCTGCGATCGGTTGTATGTCAAACTAGAGATAGATTGAATATAGGGAACGGCCATTTATCTTTGGCAAATTCAAGGAGCAAAATGAGACAAGTGCATAATTTACAAGAAAAATTGCATTTATTAACTTGAATTATAAAAACTGTTAAATTTTGTATTATCATTATTCATTTCACATAAATATGTGTTACTTTTCACAGCATGCTTATTAATTTATAGGGATATTTCGTTACAAGTAATCGATGCATCTGATTCTACTTATTCTTGTTGTTTTAAAATTAAACTAAAAATGACAACTATTTTATAGTCGTAGAGGAGGAATTATTTCCGAGTTACAGCTTACCGCGTCATTCAAGTAATCGTTTTTTTACCTTTTTACATGTACATATTTTATAAATTACTATAAGTTCTATCAACATACATCTAAAGACAATGTTGTAGAGAATTTAATAAACAACATATTGTTCTTTGACAGTTTTCTGATAGCTATACCCGTTTTCAAAAAAATAAAAATCACGATTTAGCATACGATACATACGAAGGGGGGAAATGGGGGAAAAAATAATTTGTCGACAAGCTTCTATATCCACAATAAAGCACATATAATATGACAACTTCATAATTTTAAACTTTTACTGTATTTTTAATAAATTTCTTGAAACCCTTAGCTTTAAATCTAAAAAATTGTAAAAAGGCAAAAATACGAGTACTTGAGTGTTGAGTCAGACGCGGTAAGCTGTAACTCTGGAAGTGATGCCTCTACGACTATGAAATATGTGTCATTTTGTAGCTCAATGTATTAGGTATCTAACTTTTTTAGTCTATTTTATGACCACACTTGTCGTAATCCTATAAATGGAGCAAGAAAAAAAAGTTTGCCAGTTTTTACAATTTCATAATACGTTGGTGGCTGTAAACTGAAATATATTAATCTTACCACAATAGGTAGTATCGTTTTGTAGGTAATCGAGGATAATTTGTTCTCTAAAGAGTAAACTCGTCAGTCTTATCGTTTTCGTAGAAAATTCGAAAAACCGGAATGAGGGAGAAAAAAAGGGGGGGAGGGGGGGAAACATTATTTCTGGACGTGCTTCCATATCTACATCGAAGCACATATATGACAGCTACATTCATGCCAAGCTTCATGCTTTCTTCAGGATGGGACCGTATTTTATGTTAAGGACTCTTACTACAATGACAGTTTTGTTTGCTAATGTTGACGCGCGCTCACATGGCGTGGCCAGCCGTAGCTTAGGTTCGACAAACAAAAACGTTTTTGTTTTTACATAAAAAAATCGGTCAAAATGCTAGCCCTAAATCTTATTTTATTTAGTGACCTTATTTTTAATTTTTAAAGTTATGAGTACGTCCCTTATTATTCAAGACTTTGGAGATAGCTGAACTACGTAGTAACATTAACATCGACCTAAGCTAGTAGTTTTGCTTTTAGCCGGTAGATGAAATATTGTAAAGTGGGCGGAGCTTGACACCCCCTCACCCCGCAAATTGTCACGCGTCGTTTCATAAGGAAATTTGATTACGACACCTCCTCTTTGTATTAGCTCCGTGGTCGGCATACTCAATTCTGTCTACTCTAACTGTACTATGAATAATTAACGCTGTTGCTAGTTAAACGCTCCCTAGACGGTAATTCAGCATTACATGCGTTACGTGCTATCATGCACGCATGATCATTTACTGTATTGATGCGAATCGACATGCAAACTACGCGCTGTACTAGCCGCGTACTGACCCAAGCGAGTGGCCTCGCGAGTACGCATGCCGCGCGAGGCGGCCTCGGTGTGTAAGTTTTCTAATCCGAGGCTGCCTCGTGCGTCATGGCCGAGCCACCGTAATGCTTAGATGGGATTTCACCAATCATGTGAAAATCTTAGTTTTATAAAACTTAGTTCTCATTGAACGCGTGCACACGGCGATGTTAATCTAGTTCTTGCAAATGGATTTCATCAGCTTCTTTATAATAAGCGAGTCAAAACACTACCGTCGTGAGTGAGCGCGGCAAACGTACCGAGGCGCCTTTGAGCATCGACAAAAACCGACAACGCTCGGCTTGAGCCGCGACACGCTCGGACGAGGCAGCGGGTGCGTTTGCTTCGAGCGAGGCACGTCTTGACCTACCGAGGAGTTGCCTCGCGAGGCTGCTCGCTCAGTTAGTACGCGGCTATTGACAAGTTCTTTAATTTTTCATCCTGCAATATGTGCATGACATGCACGCATGATCATTTCGCGATCGGCATGTCATGCAACAATTAATACCGTCACGTAAATGCATATATTATGTAATGCTGAATTACCGTCTACAGATACATTACTTAAGGTGACAGCTATGGCCTGATGTGTCCTCCTCGCTTCAAGATGATGGCAGCTATGACATTATGATTACCTATGTCATCCAAGTTTAGAAACATGGCAGTACGAATGAAATCATAAAGGCGGTGGCACTTTACGAGATGGAGGTGTTAGTTATTTTGGATTGCGCTAAAGAAGCCCGACAGTGCTTTGAATTTTGATTTCATTAATACATAAGGCACTGGTATTTCAATACAATATGAGGTGCTTAACAACATAAACTATTTATGAAATATAATAATTCTGTGAGACAGACATTTGTACTTTAATTAAAAGGTACTAATAATATTGTACAACTTCTGTATTTAAATACTATAGAATGGTAACCATAACGAAATCGCAACAGAGTAGGTACTTATTCATAATTTTGTATTTGCTAGTTACGAAAACGAAGTTAAATGTAAAAAAATGTATGATTTAACATAATTTTGCAAGCGTCATGACTTTTAGCGATTATTGATTTCG
Source organism: Plebejus argus (assembly GCA_905404155.3). Lineage (NCBI taxonomy): Eukaryota > Metazoa > Arthropoda > Insecta > Lepidoptera > Lycaenidae > Plebejus > Plebejus argus. Next base: position 15,367,442 of record FR989931.1, on the reverse strand, counting down.
TTGTCGAAACTAGCAAATGTAATTCGAGTAAGTACCCTGGAATATAGTACAAATAACTTTATAAAAATATAAAAATTGTAACATCTTTCAATGTACAAAAGTATCTGAGAAACAAGAATCCGTAAAAGCGAGATGCGTTCAGATTGAACGAACTATATGACCGTGACATTTCTTAGGTAGTGTTATGGTAAGGATACACGACCACACCAGACAAGCTCAGTGTATACATGGATTGTATGTGTGTGTATACTGCCGAGACAGTTATTTGCAGATGTAGTTTGGACGCAAACGACACTAGTGTCGACATTTCTATCGAGTGTCAGTTTCTTCGTGTATACTTAGCATAAGGGGCTGTTTCACCATCCGCCCACACCAGGGTGGATTGCACCAACTTACTTTACCTATAACTCTAACAAAATGTCAAATGAACTGTTACAGTCAATAATTGACGCATTATTTGAAGATAACCTAAACCGCGCAACTTCGCTCGGTTAAAAATAAAGATAAGGGCTCACAAGCATCACAGGGTTGCCATAATAAATTATTTCTTCCTGTCAATTTGTATGGATAATTTATTTTTTATACTCTCACCCTCATTAACTTTAGCAACAGACATCTGTCAAATTCTGTGGTCATATAGTTAAAGCTAAAGTTAAAGTTTACCTTAACTTTGACTATAACTGTAACTATAACAACGCCTCTGGTGCAACCCACCCTAATTTGGGGGTAGGCCTTAAAAACTCTGTGCTGTTACGAGATGAAAATCAAAAAAACATTACAAGACAGCTTGAGATTTTACACTTAGATTTTTAGCTCTATTAGAACTATGTTGAGTTCAATTTTCAGTGCTTTGCATTTTGAAGCCGAATAGACAATATAAATATCATAATTTGTAACAATTTAATACATATTTTAAAGTGGAGTAAAATATTCTAACAACTAATATATGTTTCTTAAATTGTCATGTGATACTGTATACTGCGTTATACATTAAATTATGTGACAATGATAACAATAATGATTAAGAAAATATTCAAAACACGCTTGTTGCCGTCTTTATTCGTCAAGATGCTTTCCAAACACATCAGACAGAGACGGCCATATGATTAGCTTAATAGCTTAAGTGTGGTATAAACATTTTTTTATAATTTAGAGGTCTAACTGCCGTACTCAGAGAAATTTTATCTGGGGGCACTTCAGGCTCTTTTTGACCGTTATGATTAACCTTCAACTTAATGAAGATTTTGACAGATAATGTAATGTGTAAGGCGTCTCCCAGACAGACGCGGGCAGCGGTGGCGGTGGCGGTCAGTTGGATGATTTGAGAGTTCTAGGAACGACACAGACACACGCGGTGGCGGTGGCAGTACAAACAACTGACCGCCGCCGCGACCGCCACCGCTGCCCGCGTCTGTCTGGGAGACGCCTTATATGACGCGTTTATGTCAAAATTTTAAATTGATTACATTAAAATGTTCGTCTCTGAGTGCGTCAGTTAGTTATTAAAACGTTTCGCATTATGAAAATTGTATAGTCAGAAAATAATCGTGACAAATACACTCTTTAGGACACAGGCAGAGGTTACACGATCAATTTTTCATCAATCTGATCCATCAATCCGATCCAGATTGACGAAAAATTTACCGTCTAACCCACGGATTGATCATTTTTTTAATATGGACGTTTTCATAACCATCAATATTCCGTCAATCAGATTGATGGATCAGTTTGATGAAAAATTGATCGTGTAACCTCTGCCATAGAGTAGTTGTACCGGTACATATTACTCGTTTTTTAAATTCAGCTACCAATAATATGCTATTAGCAAGCCAGTAGGCAGTAATGGTGGAATAGTCGGTAGTAATGTAGTTTTTAATTATAAACTGAAGTATAGATTGCGTGAAACGTTTTAATATAACTTTAATCATTACATATTTTACAGCAACCATACTTTGCTTCGAATATTATAAAGTACATAATATATTTTCGCGGGTATTAAATAAGCGCAATCTTAAGCTAGCGTATTAAGCCGTGTTTTCACCTGCAAGCAAACTCGCGGAAGTCTTGCGTGAGTTTCTTGCAACATTGTTTACATTTCATACTAATTCCTGCAATTTATTGCTGCTATAAATGTCGTGCGAGAAGCTCGCGGATATATGCTATACGAAACTAGATCTGCGGTGACCCGCGGTGACCCGCAGCGAGATCTGTCGCGAGTCCTCGCAGACGTGTTTAAACATGCTGTCGCAAGTACTCGCAGGAAGCGCTTGCCAAATTATCAACAAATTGTCAAGCGCTTCCTGCGAGTTGTTGCTACGGGGTTTACACTTGCAAGCTGCTGTCAGACAAACTGTCAGACACTTCTCGCAACAGTTGTCTTGCAGGTGGAAACAAGGCCTTAAGGTACCATGCAGCACGCGCGACGCATGCCGATGAAATAGTTTAATGCCCCATATAACGAACACGCTATTATTGGCCCCAGCGTTCACAATACTAAATGCCTGTGTCACCACTTCCTGATAAGTGACAGATGTTGCAGTACCTGTCAGATAAGTTGTGAATAGCCTATCCGGCCCTTATTAGTAAGTGGTGAAACAGCCTCTTAAAGACCTTTCAATGGTAATAGGATTTGCAAATAAAATTCTGCGTGCCAACAGTAGGATGCCTGCCAATGATGGAGTAGTTTTCCCTTATTCATAAAGGAGATCTTGTCATGGGTCGGCGGTCGCGATAGCGAAGGATCGAAAGGTCTTTAACGCACTCAGAGACATTTAATGATTACTTTAAGACATGACATGACATGAAAGATTGACATGCATGCCAATCTTTAACAAAGTGATTAACGGCCGTTCCCAATATTTGATCTATCTCTGGTTTTGCTCTACTAGAGATAGGAATAGCTCAAATTAGACATTAGAGACATATATTTTATGTCAATTCAATGTCAGCTGCGATCGGTCGTATGTCAAACCAGAAATAGATTGAATATTGGGAACGGCCGTAAATCTCCCAGAGTTACGAACGAACGAAGTTCAGTGAAAGCCTAAGTTGAGATGGTGGAAATTGAGATAGTAGGCGAGTGCGTGGATCGCAGCGCGGGTGTCGAACTGTAGGAAGCGTCGAAGTCCCGTAGGACCGGGGGTGTGTAACTGTAGAAAGGGACCGTGTTCGGGACCACTTTCTACGTCCCGGCGTCAACGGGCTTGGGCTATGAGACGCTGGCACTGTGCCAAGAGGTACCTGAAAAAATGAAAAAAAATATATGTAAAAGAAAACTAAAGTTACCCCATTGCCGTCTAGGGTCCGCTTTAGACGCATGACAGGAAAAGGGCCCTTAAAGGTAGCATTCGAATCAAGACGACCGCGACGCGACACCGCCACCGGCGACCGCGACCCACTTCTTTATGTCAATTAATAGGAAGCGCTGACGGATGCAAGCGACCGAGTCGCGCGACATGTGGGCGTGGCCTGCCGGTGACTTGCGTCGCGCGACCCAGTCGCTCACAAGGCAGTGCCGTGGCGCGACCGATACAAAATGACTGTTTTCTTCGTACGAAGACGAAATTTTTATTACTTTCGTATGGGTCGCACGACTCGGTCGCGTAGATTCGTAGGTAGCTGTCGCCCCGCGCCCTACGACCGGTTGCCGGTCGCGGTCGTCTTGATTCGAATGCTACCTTTAAATGTTCAAGTTACCTTCGCTGCGGCTCGTCGTACAGCAGTATGAGTTTGCCGGCCGCGGAGCTCGGGAACATGCCGAGCACTTTCCGCTTGGCGGTCGGCACGTACACTCCCTTCGCCGTCGCGGTCGGCACGTCCGGCAGCTCCGACCACAGGTACGACCATACGATCTGTGAAACGACAATAAAAAAATATGTTAAGGACCTGTTTCACAATTTCCCGATAAAGTGCCGGATAGGCTATCATAACTTTTTTGACATTCTCCATACTGTATCTGTCAAGTTAAGTTTTGGATAGCCTTTCCGACACTTATCAGGAAGTGGTGAAACAGGCCCTTATAATATTATGTTTATAGACTAAGAGCCTGCGACGGCCCAGAACTTCCTCAGTTTGGGAAAGTTTACCTGTTTGTGACCTTTACGGTAAGAACGACCAGCAACTATGGAGTTTCAGTCGCGGTTACTTTAGGAGGTATCCAGTTCTGAAGGTTTGCCTAACCTTCGAGAAAAGAGTAAAGCTCAATTTCATAGCTTATATTCTTCGCGGTAAGTGAAGGAATCTCGTTTTCCAGTGCCAGACATTTTTGACACCCTTAAACTTTCTTAAAGTATTTAGACTTAGAGGTCTAGCAGTGGGAAGCAACTGTCAAAAATGACCGGCACTGGAAGACGAGACACGTACGGTTATTAGTTATTACTTATTACAATAATTAATTAAAATTAAAAAAAAAATATTACAGACACTCCAATTTTATATGTAAGTACAGGGTGTAACAAAACTAAGTGCGCAACTTAAAATAAAATTTCACTTTTGTATGGGCAAGGACCTGAGCGTCACGAGTTTCCCCATACAAAAGTGAAAAAAAAATTTGGTCTTTCAGCGCTGCTACTTTCACAGTGAACTCTCTACAAGGAACACGTACACACCCTATGAAGTATTATCACTTATTTTTGTTACACCCTGTATACTGTATAGGCTACGTTTCTATAAAATAAATGAACCGTGAACGTGTAATTTAAAGTAGAGCAAACTGTACCTGCCACCCGCCGAAGACCGTGTTCCGCTCGAGGTAGAGCAGCCGTTTGTCCGTGCACAGCGCCGCCTCGCGCCCCGCCACCGTCCACACGTGCGCCTCGTACGTGTCCGTCGACACGAACTTGCCCTGTACGTTACAGAAAAAAAAAATTTCAATTATATTATTAGACGCTACAAAATGATGTATAATTCCAAATATGGTCAGACACTAAGACTGGCCATAGACGGACCGCAAGTTGCAGTCGAGACCGACTGCTCTAGAGCGGTCGCGTTGAAATTTGCACCGACACGACCGCTCAAGAACTGCTCGAGCGGTCCGTGTATTGCGGATATGAATTTATTATGGAAACTGCAGATCGCTGTGCGGCAACCGCATTTTGCATTCGTTTTCGGTAAGGGACTCAGACATAGATCAAGATAGATAGATACATATATCTTGATCTATGTCTGAGGACCTTACCAGTTACCTTATTTGTACACAAAGTACTGTACCTTTTCCAGTTCAGAGAGTAGTTTGTATCCCTCGGCCTGTGACCGCGAGTAGGGTCTCACTCCGGAGTCGGGCTGCAGGTAGCGCGCCGCACGACGCTTCGTCACCTCCTCAGATAAATCCGCAGCCCTTAACAACAAGTTTTGGTTAAATTCAACAACTTTTTACCACACCAGTAGTACAAACATCAATTTTTGTGCTTTTTGTAAACTTGTCAAAATAAAACATTACATAATATAATGACTATAACTATATGGTTATAAAAGATTTAAAAACTCTAATGACTTCAATTTTATAAACGTGTGGGACATTTTATTTTTTTGGAGTAAGTAAAGAAGGCTGGTGAAAAATTTTATTGTCATTACACAATGTTTAAGCTCAAAAGGATATTCCAGTTCACTTACCTTTTTTCACTTATATAGTAATTTGTTAAATATTACATTAAATACATTAAAAATGTTATACAATCTAAACACAAGCACAAAAGCATCTACATTTTATTATGCCAAGACCTACAAAGATGTTTTGGCTATAAGCATGAAATTGACCGGAAAAACTGTTACTCAAGTGAAACATCATAAGCATTGCCTTCAGTTTATCTACGTGCCAAAATATCCTTATTAGGTCGTATTTCATGCCAGCATTATTGACAACATCTTAATTACATACAATTTAAACACTGTAAAGGTGCCGGTTGGCAGCGGGCGACATGAAGCGGCAACAGGCGACGTGTCGTTGCGACACTACTGTTTCTATGCATTTCTATGAAAGTATCGCTAGCGGCGCAGGGTATTTCATAGAAATATGTAGAAACCAGTAGTGTCGCGACGACACGTCGTCTGCTGCCGCTTCATGTAGCCAGCTTCCAACTTGTACATTTACATACTTTTTTCTAAACTGCAAAAGTACTACTTCAAAACGCATTATGCTATAATATTTTAATATTCTAACTCAAATCTACTGTGATTCCTTTCCTCTATAAATGGTGACTGTCTTTTTAATGAAAAATATAAAAAATGTCAAGGGAAATAATATATAACTGAAATGAAACGCCCGATTTTGGAAATGATGAGTGTGAATTTAATTTGCCTAGCACTAGCCACGACCACTAGCCAATTTGGTTAACGATGCTGCTAGTTTTCATTTTACCACTAAGAAAAATAATAGTTTTCATTTTTCTAACAACATATTGCCAATTAGTGTCTACAATTTTTTTTAGATAAGGGGGAAAGTATCACTCCACAAATTATATATTAAGCTCATCTAATAAAAAATATATGATGTAGATTACTATAAAAACTACCAACGAAAATTGGTTTGAACGAGATCTAGCCAGTAGTTTTTTAGGGTTCCGTACCCAAAGGGTAAAAACGGGACCCTATTACTAAGACTTCGTTGTCTGTCCGTCTGTCTGTCTGTCTGTCTGTCTCCAGGCTGTAACTCAAGAACGGTAATAGCTAGATATTTGATATTTTCACAGATTATGTATATCTGTTGCCGCTATAACAACAAATACTAAAAATAAAATAAAATGAATATTTAAGGGGGGCTCCCATACAACAAACGTTATTTTTTGGCCTTTTATGCTCTATATCAAAAATGGCAACAGGTAGGTACTTGAATTTTTCACAAAATCCTTAGTTATATGTGTACTTTAATATTCAATAATCTATAAGGGGGGCTCCCATACAAAAAAACACAATTTATGGCCTAATTTTGCTCTATAATGGTACGGAAGCCTTCGTGCGCGATTCCGACTCGCACTTGGCCGATTTTTTTTATACGTCATAAATGGTAAACCTTAATCTGAATTTCATTAAATCGACTGAAATATAAAAATAAATCAAAAACCTTTTAATTTCATAAAAATAAACCTTATTGCTGCTGCGGAACCCTTCATGGGCGAGTCCAACTTGCACTTGGCCGCTTTTTAATTTTTACTTTTCCTGAGCGTGTGGTTCGAAAGCGGATGAGAATTTGGAAAAACTGTATAGAATCTGATTTATAGAGAATTTAATAAGCTTTAATGTCATCATAGAATATTTTTTGCTACAACTTTAGTTATTGACGAAAAACCAAAAATTAAGACCTTTGTCGCCCCCCCCCCCGGGACTTTTAGTATGTTTTGTTCCTAATCACCCTAAATAAGTTCCAGCAGAAATCGCTTAGGTTCCAGCTCACGCACTCTATACCCTCTTTTGAGTCATTCGTTAACCGGTCTATAAGGACGACGAGTATTACCGCCTACATCGTATCATCAATTACAATTCACGACACGATTTATCGCTCATCATCCATACTAATATTATAAATGCGAAAGTGTGTCTGTCTGTTACCTCTTCACGTCCAAACGGCTGAACCGATTTTGCTGAAATTTGGTATGCAGATACGTTCGAGTCCTGGGAAAGGAGATACGATACTTTTTATCCCGGAAAAATGTACGGTTCCCGCGCTATAAACGAATTTTGGCGTAAGTTGCGGGCGTCATCTAGTATAGTGTATACTAGCAGCATCGGCAACACTAAAGAACCTCGTGACGACTGCGAGTAGGAGCGACGTGCAGTCGACGAGGCCGGCTAGGGGGCGGATCAAGAGGCCCACGGCGCCCCGCCCGAGCCCCGCGGCCACGCCCCCCGCGACCGCGTACGCCCCGCCCCCCGCCAGCGCCCCCCGCAGCGGCTGCGTCACTACGCCGCTCACTCCCTCCACGACACCCTATACGCATAGTGCGATAAAACTTTATTTTCAAATAAAATAAGGGGGCAAACGGGTCACCTGATGGAAATCAGCTACCGTCGCCCATGGACACTCTCAACATCAGAAGAGCGCGTTGCCTTTTAAGAATACGCTTTCTTCTTTAAGGTTTGCAGGTCGTATTGGTCCGGAAATACTGCTGGTGACAGTTTATTCCAGAGTTTTACAGTGCGCGGCAGAATGTTACGCGTGAAACGCACGGTCGAAGACTGTTTTAAATTCTCTTCTTACTTCATTTTGTACAGAGTACAACCTGATTACCTGAGTATGCTATTTTGCTCGGTCGGAAGAAGGTCCGTTTCAGCCGCCACGCATATTGCCAAAAAATTGTAGGGGGATTAACATTTGGAGGTGGCGCTCCCATCGTCCATTTAAATTAACAGCATTAGAGAGAAACGACAATACACGACGCACAGGAGCCGTAGGGCTTAGACACGCCTAGACAACTGTAACCACTGTTTAAGGTTGGTCAACGATAAGCGCGGTGAGCTTTTTTTGCCGCGATCAGTCTTCAACAACTCAATAAACATTGCACATGCTAACAATTTAAAATAAACATTACATAATATAAATTACGAAAATAAAGACGATTAATAAATACACAATAAAAATCAATACGTGCAAGTGTTAATCACAACTAATAAGTCTCCATAACCCTGAATTGAATATACCGCGTAAAAGATAAACTGCCGTACTCAGAGACGAATAATAAATTACTCAACTGTAATTAAATGAAGATTTTTACCCAAGCCTCACTAAGCATAATTGTCTGTCAAACTTATCATTACATTTACGTTAAACACCATTAATTGCCTGTTTCACCACTTCCTGATAAGTGCCGGATAGGCTATCCACCACTTTACTTGACAGATGGAGTACAGGGAATCTGTCAAAAAAGTTGTGGATAACCTATCCGACACTTTATCAGGAAGTGGTGATACAGGCCCTAAAATATGTCTCTGAGTACGACTGATAAATACACAATAAAATACATGCAAATGTTAGTCACAAATTCCATCACCGATGAAGCCTTAATATCACCTCTTTACGGCATCAAAGGAGCCCGAGGCGAAGTCGACTACACCAGCGGTGGGGCGCGCGAAGAGCCCTACGGCGCCCATACCGAGACCCTTAAAGAACCCTTCAACGCCCTCGTCCCTGGCGCCCTCTATCGGCTTAGTGAACACGCCGGTCACGCCGTCTACTACACCCTGTTTGTGATTTAAAAAGTTTTATAAGCCGTGTATAATATGTTTAATAGGCAATTGAGACAAGGCATTTAACTTGACACATGACAATGCTTACATCTCACGGCGTAGACAAAAATTACTGCAGTTTTACAAGACACACAGTAGATAATGGTGATTCACAATTTGAGTAACCTCCTTGGCGCCCTCTATCGGCTTAGAAAACACAACGCAAGTTTCAATGACGCTCTGTGTCACCACTTTACGCTTAGACTGCAAATATAGATCATTTTTTTACGCTGTATCTCCTACGTCTATATATTTTAGACTTTAAGATTAGAAATATAGATTTAGGGCCTGTTCGACGTTTACCTAAGAATTTATATACTGTTCTTATACATTTCCTATTCCGTTAAAAATAAATACATTCAATTACCTGACTAATTTCATATCCGCTCTCTTCAAAGGGCTATGTTAAAAATTGCTAACTAGTTGAACGTTGAGTGACGATTGTTCAATCAACATTCGGCCGAGTCATTCAATTGAATGGAGTCATTCAATGAATGCGCTAGTCATTCAATCGAACCGCAGATTGAACTAGATGACTGCGACATGTATATAAATAAGAAATAAAAACGGAATGGCACTCCGCCTACTCCAAATAAACTTTGGTTCGCCGATAAACCTTCGTTTAAATGTATTAGTTTTTAAGTTTCTTGAAATAATTAAATATTAAAAAATTTAAAATTTTTGACGGTTTAATTCTATATGCGAGTTTCTTACGCCGGTCCTTCTCGCCGGTTTATTTCCCGAACCGGTAGGCCTCATGTAGACGTTGATAACAATTGTTGTTGTGACAATTTTTAACCGATTTCAAATAAAAGATTCTTCATATTATGTAGAGATTAAGAACGTATGATACGTACCATAACGAGACCCTTCCCACTGCGCGCTAGACCTTCTTGTAAGTTGGCGGGCGGTTTGTTGATGTTGTCACGTCGCCGCCGCTGGTATTCCTGTAAACGTTTAAAAATACATAGAAATAAAGATAACAATAATTAAGGAGTTTTTTCATTATTGACATGACGACATATTATTATGAAATGTTTTTGTACATTAAAAAATCATTAAAAATTTTTAAAATAAAATTACATTTTATGATCTTTTGTACCACTGCAAAGCAGCGACATGAGTCGTTCTAGAGTCTAGTCTCTAGACCAATGTCGGTAGAAAATGAAGCCTACAGCCTAAGTCATAAAATAGCATTTTATTTTAATTTTTGTCAAAAAATCTTGCCGCTTGCCGCGAGGATCGGCGCGTATTTGTCGTTTGGACTTTGGACCATACGAGATGGTATGTCTACAATATGATACGCCTTGTCAATATACCTATAATATTGTATACCTTGTCGAAGGAGAGCGCGGCCAGGCCGTGTCCCATTGCGCCGGTGATGCGCGACACGGCGCCCGCCGCCCCGCCCACCGTGTGCCCCACCAGCGAGCGCACGCCCAGCATCAGACCCTCCGCGAACTCGCCCGGACCTTGGATGGCGCCCTGACAACATAATACACAATATTAAAAACGAGACTACACTTAGCGACACTACGCTGCAGCGGACCGACGCGGCATTTCAGGTTCCCTTTTTTTTTTTTTTTTTAGGACGGGAAATGCTCCTACGCATTCCGCGGGGGACGGGGAAATCCAGCCGCGGATATGTGGGGCTCTCTACGGTCGGTAAGGTGTTAAATTGACCGCAGCTCTACCCACTAAAACCCGTCCGTGCCTTCTCCTCCGCTTGGCGCTGAGCCACTGGACCCGCCTGAGGCGAAAATTGCAGCGGCCCAGTTAGCGGCGTCTGCTTTCAGCGCAGATACTCCGCGCGGCAGTCTACTGCCGCCTGCTCCGGGAGAGCTGCCCAAGGCACCGGGCGCTCTACGTCCGGAAGGACTCGTGCAATAGGCAACGGGTTCCCTAGTCCGTTGCCCGAGTCCTATCTACGGCGGAAGCTGGCGCTCGTGTTCGGCGCGCCTACGCCCTCCACGCCGTCTTCGAATTGGGTCTGCGGCCACATCCGCCTCTCTGACCCGCTCGGCGGCCTCCTTCTGTGACATGACTTCCTCACAGAAGGTAGCTACTGCGTCCCATCCCTGTCTCGACCGAACCATATTTGAAATTATATCATATTTGATATGATATGATATGATTCATCATATTTGACGACCTCTGTGGCTCAGTGGATAGCACGTTGGTAGCTTAAGCCGGAGGTCGCGGGTTCGAATCCCGCCGACGGAACAAAAAGTTTTCAATGTTCCTGGGTCTTGGATGTGTATTAAATATATTTATCATATAATAAAAATCTTAAATATATGTATAGTATAAAAGTATTAAATATATTTCCGTTGTCTGGTACCTGTAACACAAGTCCATCAGGTACTTAGCATGGGGCCAGACTGACGTGGTGTGAAGCGTCCATAGATATTATTATTATTATTATTATTAATTATGGCCGGGAGTGTTAAGTCAAGTCCGGTGGTCGCAACAAGCACCGCTCGCTGTTCAACCCAGGCTGGGCATTCCAGGAGCGTGTGCTGTGCGGTGTCATCATCATGATCACAGTGGTGGCAACGAGGCGTTGGCTCCCTCCTGGCCGTGTGGTGCAGGTAATGACCGAAGCAACCATGCCCGGTCAGCACCTGAACCATTCGGTAGGTCAGAGCACCTCGAGAGTTTGCCACCCACTGTTGGAGTACAGGCCGAATTGCCGCCACTATTTGGCGACCTGCGGTCGGCGACGCCATCTGGTCCTGCCAGGCGCGCATTAGTATAACACGCGCCTGGCGGCGCCATCGGGTTACCAGGTCTGGTGGAACCCGTTCTCCACGTGGCATTTCAGGTTCCCTAGCACTAACGTTTCGTGTCGCGTAATGCCACATTCGATATAAAGAATATTTGGAAGTGACGTGTCGCGTATCTTCACTGCAACGTAGTGGTTTCACTGGAGCTGCATTGCGACGAAAGAGTTTATTTAAGCTATTGCATAGCTTTCATTGCGGGCTTTGAGCGTGGGGACCGAATTGAGAAATTTTGTAACGAAAATAACCTAAAACTCGTTGCGGCGTTGTCGTGAATCGTTCAACGTGTTTGTGTGCATACGACTAGACGTGTACGAATTATATTTGCGTAAGTCGATAAAAATGCTATGCAATAGCTTTATCGCGGCAGTCCCCGACTGCCACACAAATTTTTGTTGCATCATTTGCCTGACATCGCTAAGAGCAGCGATTCTATTGGTTCTTAAAAACACATTCAAACGCAGCTCTATTATAACGCAGTCTATTAAGAGACATTTAACGATTACTTCAAGTAAATGTTAAAAAAGGACATCAAAGTCAAAGGCAGACTTCGAAATACTATTATGCTTGGTTATTTTACAATTTTTTAATGCCTATTGTTAAAATATAACTTGTGGTCAGTACTAAGTAGACGTTCTAAAAGTGTTAATTTTTAACCTATTTAGAAATGAAATGATTTTTAATTATAATTTTTCATAAAAAGCCTCACCTGAATGGGCTCGTAGAACAGATCCTCAACGCCCTTCTTCAAGCCTATCACCAGGCCGTACGGGTTGCCGATCACGTCCAGGCCGAGAACCAACACGTACAGCTGCTTCAGAGCCTGCCCCGTGTAGTGGCTGCTCACTTGGCTGATCAGCTCCTTCTGTGATAAGAACTCGTACTTCCTCTCATAGTATGACAGCCTGCAAGTAGAAGAGGATTAAGTATGACCATAGCGCCTATTATTTAGTCTTATTATGTTAGTTTGACAGTCTGAAAGCAGAAGGTAAGGTATAACATTTATACTCTGCAGCACGGTGCCGATGAACGACGGCAACTGCGTCGCGCCGCCCAGCGAGACTGACACTACTGACTGACGCTACGTTACAGTGACACTCACTTGAACACGACGTCGTTCATGTCGGTCAGCGTGACGCCTATACTCTGCAGCACGGTGCCGATGAACGACGGCAGTTGCGTCGCGCCGCCCAGCGAGAATGACACGTGCACCTAATAAGCAAAAGATAAGTTAACTACGCATAATACGATGGTACGTCACCCGGTAGGTTAGTATAACCCCTCGCGCGTCACCTGCCGACGGTCGCGAGGTGAGTGGTGCGAGTGCCACGCGCGAGGGGTTAATAACAATGATATTACGATTATTGAATGTATCAATTGAAACTTAGATCAGTATTTTATTCGTTACAGTGAAACAGAAATACGAGAAATGAGTCCAAAGCTGAGAGGTAAGGTTTATACTTTTATAGGCATAACATAATATTACATAATATAACATATAATATATTATATTATTATTTTTATGTAGTCAGTAAATATCATAATTACATTATATATTTTTTTGTTACAACCTTATGATATTATATAATTTTCGAATAAAAAAAAATAACAGTAACCAACATATTTCCAAGTGATTACCTTTAGCGGCGATAAATGTAGGTCATCGTAGAAGTTTTTGAGATCGGACGCTGCGCCGATGGCCGCGAGCGCCTCCAGAGGTTGCCCGGCTTTCTCCAAGTCTTGTTGGAACGCGTCCAGCTGCAAAATTAACATTAGATGTATCATCATCGTAAAAATAAGGCATAGTATATTCTTTAATTTGTGCCAATGATTGTCCAATAACTAACCTTTGCACTCTCGCTCCATGAAACACGGTATGTTTGCGTACGCATTATTCATATAAAATTAAGTCCGTATATTGACAAGTCATAATGGGGCTAATTTTTGAGCTTTAATTTTTGATTGATCGAGTCCATCGTTGCTAGGATTATAATAGCGTAAATGTTAAAACAATTTAGTATGTTAACTGTTCTCTAAATGGCCGTAAATGTTGCAATCGTGCAGCCATTCTGCAATTGCGTAATTTGTTGCTTATTACTAAATGACTTTAGACGTTCTCTGCAAAGTTATCGCAACAGGGCGTTGCGCTGAAACGTACAGTGCGGGAACCGTAATCTCTTTCCTGGACAAAACTATCTCCAGTTCTTTCTCGAGACCCAATCATATGCATGTAACAAATAAATAGACACAAGTTTGTAATGTCAGTATTGAATATACGATACCCTAGAAAGTAATGTAAGATTGGAATGTAAATTAGATTTTGCAGAGCTGCAAACTGATATGTCTGATTTGGAACATTCGGGTATACCGATATTATAGACCACGTTAATTATGTTATTTAAAAGTATTCTTCCCTGGCGTATCCGATCATCCTATTTTATCGACATCACCTAAAGTTTTCATGCCAAGACAGCCGTTTACGCATCCGTGGTCCAGTGTTTTAGAGCATGGCTCTTGACTCGGATGTCGTGGGTTCGATTCCCGCGTTGGAAACATGTTATTTCCAAGTTTGGTAAGGACAATGCAGGCTGACCACCTGATTGTCTGACAAGGAAGATGATCCATGCGTCACATGTAAAAAGTCGGTACTGCGCCTGATCTCTCGCCAGTCGTATTGGTCTTCCGTCCCACTGGGTTATGAGAGTAATAGGAATAGAGTGTGCTCTTGTGTACTGTACACACACTTGGGCACTATAAAATTACTCCTGCGTAACTGGCCTGGTTTCAATGAAACCGGCTACCGTCACCGAAACCGGTGTGGGAGTTATTATTATGTCTACTTACCGCCTCCTGCTCAGTGAGTTGTCTCTGGGGGAACATGCCGAGGATGGCATTGATGAAGCCCATGTCAACCTTCACGTGGAATTCCTGGACTAGCAGCTTGTAGTACTTGTACTGGCGGACCTTGCTGTGCTCCATCAGACGCTCAACTATAGACAACTCGATGAACGGCTTTATGCCTGAAATGTGTAGTTGTAATACATTATACAGTGCATAACCTTAATTAAATAACACCCACGCACACGCAACTCCAACAACATGTTAAAATAAATAAACATTCAATAACTATTTAAGGTATGATTGTCTTTTTTTGGCGTATTGGAATGCCATTATATTATGACAGACATGAACAAGCAGTCATTGCATAGTTACACGCTGGATATTTTTGGAACGAAGTTCCTTATCGCGCGTTGCGAAAGGGAGCTAGACGGAAAAAAATTAAGAGTAAAAGTTGTAATGACACTTATTGCTATAGTTGTAAGCCGTGCGGCGTGCGCGTGTTTCTCTGTCTATCTCTCTCTCTCTCTCTCTCTATCTCTATCATAGAAAGCAACTTCGTTCCATCCGAGTGTCTCTTGACACCTCTCAAGTTTTTTTTCAGCGCTGCTACTTTCACAGTGAACTCTCTACAAGGAACACGTACACACCCTAAAGTATTATCACTTATTTTTGTTACACCCTGTATGTGTGTGTGTGTGCACGCACCGCTGGGGTCGGCGGCGGCGAGCGAGCGCGGTGGCGGCACGGGCGCGAGCACCACGGGGAAGGTCGGCAGCGGCAGTTGCTGGTCTATCTGTAGTCTATGTAAGCGCGCGTGGAAGCGGCGCGAGTGGGCGGTGAGCCCGAGCGACGCCCACAGCCCCGCCTCCGCGGTGCGCCGCAGGAGACGACCGGACGGACGCAGGATGCGCATCTCGTCGAAGTTCACCTGATTTATAGAATGAATATAATAATGAAAGCACCAAATGAAGCGATATCAAAATATTTAACCATCTTGTAAACTAATAATTGAAGACGTGAGCGAAAAAACCACGTAATTAACATTTTGTAACATACGGATAATTACAAATTTTTTACTTTGTAATTTGAACTACTTCATCACCTAGCTCATATATCTGGCTAGCCACACATAAAATCCATAGTTTTTTTATTTCAAATCATTTTTCCGGCCCAAAAGCCTTCATTTATGCAAAATAACGACAATTTTTTTACTGTTACTTATTTGGTTCTTCCACTCACGTCTTCAATTATTATGTAACTAGCAAGTTACCTCTGTTTTGTCACTAAGTGTGACGACGGGCGAAACTTCCTCCTTCACCATTTTTTCAGTGACATACTTTTGGTACGCCTCCTCAAGTTCCAAACGTTTTGCTCCATCTATTTTCTTGTATCGACGACTACCCATTTTACACTGCTCCCATATAATTCCAGAGCTGAAATAAAATACATTTTGTTACATTATGTAAAATGATATAATATAATTGATGCCCTTGGTTTTAATAATTATTTGGTCTACGTTGTTGCCTTCTTATTCATTTAATTCGAAGAATTAAAGAGATCACATAAAACGTAAAGATTAACGAGTAAGATACAGTGGCGATGGACGCCCGCTTCGCTAGCCGGCAACGAGTCGGCTGTTATTCGGGCCTCATTAAAGGTTCCCATAATGCCGAGTAATAATTTTACTTGGCATATTTACACCTAATTATAGTTTTGCAAACTATTCTTTTTGCCAATTTGTTGCACAATAATCACATACACACTATGCGGCACTCACCTGGATATCGACATGTACAGTATCTCCTGGTGCTGGACGTCGTCGACGAGAGACAGGCCGAGGCCGTGCATGGCGAGCACGAGCTCCGTGTCGACGCACTCCGCCTCGCCCAACGTGTGCGCGCCGCTCGCCAGTAGGGCGTCCTCAGTCAGTAACAACACGCGCTGCAAGCCGTCCAGGAACGACACCCACCATACGTGCACTTGCTGCGATATTCTGGAGTATTTCATCACATAAGTAAATGTTCTAAAATCTAAGCCATACACATAAAAGCTAGCGCTCACTTAAGACACAGACTATTGCTAAACAAAATATTTCCTTAGTAGTGCCATTTTTTCCGTACGGAATTAACTTTAAAATAATTGTGTATCCTTTAAGCTATTTGAGAAAACTTTTTTATGGCTTGTAGTTACAATCCTATTAAGTTCATGAATTGTAATATTTATAGCTGTAATGTATTTTTGAATAAATAAAAGTTTTACCTAAGCAGCATTTAGTCTGATAATAATAAGTTGGAAAGTCGTATAACTTACACAAATTCACCCATGCCGTCCTTGCGTAGATCGTTTTCATACTCCTTTTTCTTGTGGCCCTCCATAATAAGAATACGTGGCCCCGCGGGGTTGTCCCACGTGAACAACATGCGATTCATCGGTGCTAAATTCCTGTAAACATATTATACAAATATTACAGAACTAATAAAAAGCTATCCGACTGTTGAATTTGAACAAACAAAAAACCACTTGAAATAAACAAAAAAAATACATAACTATACCTTTACAAAAGGGTTTCAGTTAGGTGGCGTGTAATTTCATAATGGACTTATAATTTTAAGCGATATTCATTCTGTCATATATTTCGTTTATTTTTTTTTTGGTTGTGGTTGACATATTATAATTGTTCTAAAGCCAACTTAATCTCAAATGTATGACCTTTAAATTAAGAAAAAAATATAATATCATACTTGACATTGACGTTCTCCTTCTCGTATAACGTGATCGTGTGCGGCGTGCAGTTGACGATGAGCGCAGGCGCATGGCCAGGGCGGTACTGCCGCACCGTGACGTACGTCCCGCCTTCGCTGAGCTGCGTCTCAACGTGTAAGCCGCCGTACTGTCGAAGGTAATAGTTTTTAAACAGTATCCAAGCTTCTGGCTTAAATTACTGAAAAGAGAGTTTAAGCCATATTACTACCTCAGTTCGCTTAATATGCCCAGTAGCGTAGTGATCAAAATGGCAAAGCACTAACTTGGTTGTTGGAAAAAAAACCTGTACAAATTGAATGAACGAATATATTTTGTTACAGTAGTGTACTGATTTGATTATGTTATGGGGGCGTGGCACTAGTCGCAACATGCTGTTACGCCTCAGACGGCATACACTAGCACTCACCTGGTTGTTCAGCTTGAGGCAGACGCTGTGCTGCTCGGTGTAGAGGAAGGGCGCGGCGTGCTCGGTGGAGCCGGCGACGCGCAGCAGCAGCAGCTTGTCCTCCTTCTCTACCACCGGCCACAGGGGGGCGCTCGTGTTCTGTTCCACCTATGGCACAGAAGATTTGTTTAATAAAATATGATATTTACATGATTCCGCCTGCAATGTATTTTAAATTACCGATGACACATCATGCCAAAATTACGTCGCGTTACATTGTATGCGTTTGACATTGCTGACGTAATCATGCCAAACTTCCGCCGTGGAACTTCGGCATGGTGTGTTTAGACACTAAGACTGCTCTTACCTCTCTCCACGGGTCAGCAGAGCGATGCAACTCCTGGTACTGAATAGCGAACGGGCACTCGTTGATGATAAGGAAGAAAGGCGTGAATATCACCATCTTGGTCAAGCTGTTGAACGTCAGCTGATTCGTCACTGCCACCTAAAACGGGAGTGAAAATGTTAAAAACTAAAAATGTTTTAGTGCATCACTTTCGCACACAAAACTGAAATGATCTTCTCTCTCGTCAAACAATAACTCGTTATGTTGCATCTTGCTCTCTCGCATGAGAGTCATACCTCACCGGGCTTTTTATAGGTTCGAGGTGTCGCGTCGGTGTTAAAATAACTTCTTTTAAACATTCCAACCCTAATAGCCCCTTTTCACGTTGGACCATACAGACTACTGGCCCCATGACTGCGAAGGGTTTATAGCATACATAATCGACATC